>JARPMR010000013.1:17875000-19075000 GCA_029955525.1 Oeneis ivallda | reverse complement strand
AAGATACTGGCTATAGCGCCGCAGAACTCGTTTATGGCACAGCTATTCGGTTACCGGCAAGTTTTTTCGGCGACAAGACAGAGACCACATACCCCGAATTCGTTCAAGATATCAAAGAAAACATAAGTCGAGCCACGAACATTCCGCAAAGAGAGAGTTCAAATCGAAACGTTTTCGTCCACCCGCGCCTGTCAGACTGTACGCACGTATTCCAGAGGTGCGATAGACTACGTCCATCTTTAACTCCTCCGTATGAGGGACCCTTCCGAGTAATCAGACGAAACGATAAAGTCTTCACCATTGAACGAGACGGCAAAGAATATAACGTATCAATAGACCGGATCAAGCCAGCATTTCTGTTGAACGAAGAGATCGACGAGCGTAACTGCAGCAACAAACGCGACATAGCAACAGATCACAGAGAGATTCAACAGCAGAAGGTTACGCGTTCAGGACGCATATCTCGTCCTACAGTTCGTTTTCAACATTGTTAATTAGTAGTAGTTTTTCTTCCTTTTACGATATATACGTCATTTTTCCCTAAGGGGGGAATATCTATGGCACTTACGAGACGTGACCATAGAGCACCTCATAGCATATTTTAATTCCGCGATAATTACCTTGTAATTTATTTCAACAAACTTATAATAATATTAGTTCAGCAACTTTTGCACGTACGTAATATCCAAGCACATCTTTCCCCACCTTTTACTTATAATTTTTATTAGTATAAAAGACCTTTGTAAATATGTAATATATGCCACTACCATTAGACACTGCAGTCTGTGTTTCTTTATTCCTTCACCGATCTCTCTGCAAGAACACGCTGTTACACTGCAACCATTGCTGTAACGCAACAGTATTAACCACTATATAAATATTCTTGTTGAAAATATCGATTTGGATCGTGAACACGATTGGACTACGGGTACGGACTACTATTATGTACGGGTCGAAATATTGACATTTACAAGAAGAATATTCATGATAATATGTATCTACCCGCTATGTACGAGTTAGGGTGAGGCCAAACGAGCGTAATTTTGTGAGTTGTCAGTCGCGTAATTTCGGTCGCAGAAATACTGCCTAGCAGAAATTCTGTTGGGCTGCCAGACGGGCGCATTTTATTCAGTTGCAATGCAACGTTTATAGCAGACCTTTGTGTCGTGCAATGGAACCGTTGCAAATTTTGTGTATTTACGAAGCAGATCTAGAAGACACGGAAGATAATGCCAGAAAAAGAAGCTGGGTAAACCCTCTTAATAGTGAAAGACTGATGCTTGGACAGTTCCACACCTTATATGAACGTTTATGTGCAAATCCAGATATATTTCAAAATTACTATCATTTGCCACTACATGTTTTTCAAGAATTATTACAACTCTTAAAACCTTTTATAACTAAATCAAACACAAACATGAGACGAGCCATCAGTCCAGAGGAAAGACTAATAATTACACTCAAGTAAGTTTTTAAAAGTTTTAATTAATATTTTAAGTTTTACAAACGTTGTGTTACAAAACTAACTTAATGCGGTTCATATGTTTCATCATATGTATTCAATTCATTAGAATGAATGGTGTTAGGTTCATGTGTGGTGTATTCTCTGTTTATTGGTGACGGGATGTATTGATTACTGCTGTGTGAATCAGAAAAAGGTGATGAAAATTGGGGCCAGTTTGTTTGTGTGGGCTGATCTGGAATTTGATACTTCACTTTATTTAGAGCTTTCATAATTTCCATGCGAAATTCGAAATTTTGTCTCTCTGTCATTTTTGACATCTCCGGCAAAAAAGATAACAAAAAATGTCGATCAGGGTTATCATCATTCTCATTCAAATTTTTGAGAAGAGATTCTTGAAATAGTGTCATGTTTTAGTTTTTATTTTTTGTTCGGGATACAGTAGGTTGCGACGACGCTGCCTGCTTTGATGTCAACGGCAGGTTCTGGTATACAGGTGTTTGCATTGACGCTGGCTGCGATGAATGCGGTTGAGATAGAGCCTGTGGTGATGTGGATTCGAATTGTTCATCAATGTCTTCTTTGTCATTATTGTTACCAGTTACATTACTGTCATTATCCGTGTTTTCAGGAGAAGCTAAGTTTGAAGACGAGTTCCTTGACTGTTTGGTTACTTTTAAAAACTGCAACAAATCAAAATAAGGACATGACTTTCTCTTCTCCGCTGCGCTACCACTTCTTTCTTCGTTTTCTTTTTTCTTTTCACGCATATAATAGTCTCTTACCGTTTTCCACTTCTTTTGCAGAAAGTTCCCTGAAAAACAAAAATTATAACTGTTTATTATATTGGAATATTTTTAACTATGTATATTATTTTAATTATTAACTAAGTAGGTACCGTATTTTATTTAAAGATTTTTCATAATTAATTATATTTATATTTTTTTCAGGTATCTTGCTAAAGGTATTGATTTAAATACAATAAGCGAAGACTTTTTAATTGGGCGTTCTACTACTAAAGATATTATCAAGCAAACTTGTATACAAATTTGGAACGTACTTCAGCCACATGAAATGCCAGATCCTAATGAATGTATTTGGAATACAAATGCCGAAGTTTTTCATAAAAAAAACAATTTTCCGAATTGCGTTGGAGCTGTCGATGGTAAACACATCAGAATAAAATCACCTTCACACAGTGGCTCAAATTATTATAATTATAAAAGTTCTTTTCCATCGTGCTGATGGCTGTGGCGGATGCAAACTGTTGTTTTACAACAATAAATGTTGGTGATTATGGGAAAGAATCGGATAACTGTATTTTTAGAAAGTCTGAATTAGGTAAAAAGTTTTACAGAAATGATTTAAATTTACCGGAATATAGAAGTTTACCAAATTATACTGAGAACCCCCAACCTTTTGTTTTTGTTGGAGATGAGGCGTTTGGCTTACATAGGAATATGATGCGTCCATATCCAAACAGAAACCTCGACAAAAACAAACGTATTTTCAATTATCGTCTTAGTAGAGCACGGCGATGTGTGGAATGTGCTTTTGGCATATTAACAAATAAATGGAGGGTACTTCATTCACCAATACAAGTTAACCCTGATTTTGCAATAGACATAGTTAAAGCTTCATGCATTTTGCACAATTTCGTGCGACGAAGAGTTGGGGCTAACTTTGACGACGAGTTTCTAGAGTGTCATCTACGAGGTACTCGACCACTGCTAACCAGAACAAGGCCGTCGAATTCTGCCATAGCCATCAGAGATTTATTTAAAAATTACTTTGTCAGTGAAGTAGGAGCGTTACCCTGGCAAGAGAGAATAAATTCTGTGTTCTAATACTGTTAATATAGGTTGTAATAAAATTTTGTGTCATTAAAAAATTAAAAATCCAAGTATAAGTACCTACTTACTTTTATTATTTTTGTCTTCGTTGGTCAAATTATTCCAATCCTCGAAACAATTCTCGGCAACCTCTTCCCATGCCTTCTGTTTTAAAAACTTGTCACTATATGCCTTCTCTGACAAATTCCATAGACATGGCCGTTGTTCAACTTCAATTATAAGTTTTTCTGTGTCCAGCATTTTGCGAGCAAAATACGTGTCGACTTTCACGCAATCTTTACCTGACTGACGCTTTCCTCGGTCCCCTCGCCCGGCGCCCCCCGCGAACTCAATTCGGTCGGATTTAATGCGTGTGAGTCGGCACACAACTCATTTTGCGTCGCCGTGTGGCACGAACTGGACTCTTGTATGAAACCAAATGCAGCAGAAATTACGCGACCGAAATTACGCGACTGACAACTCACAAAATTACGCTCGTTTGGCCTCACCCTTACACTTAATTAAAACCATGAGCGGTCGCTTATTTAGACTATGGACTTCTAACTCTATTTACGAACTTTATATGCAAATTCGGATTGAAGCATATCTGAAGTCATCACTAACTAGTTGCCACGTTTAAATATCCTCGATTGACGTCAAACAATAGCGTCTAACAAGACAACTTGAACAAGGGGGCCGTCGGGTCTAATCTATTCAGCGAGAGATATTAATCATCTGGAAAGTCTTGGGATCTGACCCGAAAATAATGAAGAGACGATTGTAGACATCATTTTACTAGAAATGACGTGTTTCGTAAAACGTAATAATATATGTATATATTTTTTGTTATATGGCAAGATAGCCCTTGACTGTGATCTCAAATGATTAGTAAGTGACGATGCAGTCTAAGATGGTAGGGGGATAGCTTGGAAGAGGTAAATTAAAGCCATTTCCCTAATCAGATTCTCTACGCTGCACTGTTCCTTTATCAATTTACAGACTGACGAGGCTATAAAGATTCTGATTTTCTACTCGTAACTATCAACAAAAAAATTATGACTATGAGACTTTTAATCGAGAAGCGCGATAGCACGCGGCCAACGTTCATACGGCCACACGAGTAAATATTCCGAACAGAGAGGAAGCTTCCTAACAAGGTCGAAGAAGTATACCTATTCTGCTAGGGTTGTCACCTGATGCATGTAAACAATTTAAGGAAAAAATAAAAATATTTTAAAGTTTGTACAATTATGTATAATTTCAGTTATATTCTGAACTTGAACAAAAAATACCTAAATTAAAAAATATAAAGAAACGTTTTTTTTTTTAATGAACATCAGTATTTTTGCCATAACTTCATAATTAATGTTGTTTCACAAATAATGGCCCAGGGAAGCCTTAATATCGATTTTGAACGAAATCTGACGAATAACAAAGAATTTCAATATGGCGGTGACTTTTAAAATTTTGGCATCCATTTCCTCTTTCTTGACCCCAGGGAAGCCCAAATATGGATTTTAAACGAAATCGGTCGAATAACAAAGAATTTCAATATGGCGTTGACTTTTTATAATTTTGGCATCCATTTCCTCTTTCTTGACCCCAGGGAAGCCTAAATATCGATTTTGAACGAAATCGGTCGAATAACAAAGAAATTCAATATGGCGGTGACTTTTAAAAATTTTGGAACCCATTTACTAATTCTTGACCCCAGGGAAGCCTAAATATTGATTTTGAACGAAATCGGTTGAATAACAAAGAATTTCAATATGGCGGGGACTTTTTAAAATTTTGGAACCCATTTCCTAATTCTTGACCCCAGGGAAGCCCAAATATGGATTTTAAACGAAATCGGTCGAATAACAAAGAATTTCAATATGGCGTTGACTTTTTATAATTTTAGCATCCATTTCCTCTTTCTTGACCCCAGAGAAACCTAAATATCGATTTTGAACGAAATCGGTCGAATAACAAAGAATTTCAATATGGCGGTGACTTTTTAAAATTTTGGAACCCATTTCCTATTTCTTGACCCCAGGGAATCCTAAATATCAATTTTAAACGAAATCGGTCGAAAGAATTTTAATATTATTTATTAAATAATTTATTACGTACCTATACGTATAAAATAGTACTTACTTCTCTTTATCTCTCAGACATAAAAAAAAGGAAAATAAATGTCCTTCTTGTCTTTGGATTATTTTAAACAAACTGTGCAAGAGTTTGGCATTTTTACACTATTTAAGTACACAAATAAATCTAAATCACTCACTCTTCGTCTATTTATTTCCACTAACCGCACGACCGTCAGCCCTTACGTTCTGACCCTGAGTGGACCGGTTTGACCCTGAGCGGCGTGTCGGTGAATGTGTCGGTGAGAGCTCACGCACACAGCGTTGCGCTATGTATGGGTGAGCCCGCCGCGAGCCGTTTGTATGTAGCTTCCGCTCTGTTACCTTACTCGTGTGATACGGCCTAGCGCCTTTTTACCCCCTCGGGCCCTCATAAGTCTGGTTCACGTGATGGTAATCTTACGAAATTTGAAATGAAATAATAACAAAAATGAATTAATTAATAATGAAGAATAATTCTGCTGTGGGCGGTCCATTGAACTAGTATAACAGATTGCCGGGCAGCAAGGAGTGGCGAATGTTCGTAAAGCAAATCACACGCCGTTAAAGACGTAACCACGTGATGACCACGACCGCTCTGCCAAGAGTGACACGAAGAAGAAGAATACAAACAAGAGCTTATCTTGAATTTTAAAATTTAAGTATATCCGTGTAACCTTTGATAAACTACGCAGTGATCCACTGAGTGAGACGACTTTGAGACAAACGTGGGATTAGCCCTTTAATTTATTGCTCTGCGACGTCGCGAAGAGGAAGCGAGGATTTCCTCAAGTTAAAATACGATGTCTTGAGATCCGAAATCTAGCATTGTGCGATTTAAATTAAATTGTGCCTCTAAGGTATAAGGGAAACAAATAATTCTTTTTTGCCCTATCATCATCCTGTTACACAATCATACGCTGAAAAAAAAATTTTACTTAGAAAAGTACTTTTTTGGCTCGACCCTAGGCACGCTCTGAAATTTTAAAGTTATGTAGGTACATGCTCTGATAAAAGTTATGTACATTTTATGCAATTAAATATCACTTTACACTTGTAATAACGGTGAAGGAACACGTCGCGTCGTGAGGAAACCCTCAGATATGTACCCTGAGTTTTCTCCGTAATATTCTCAAAGGTTTGTTGAGTTTTGCGGACTCAATTTGTTCTTGGCTAGCATGTTAGACTTTGGCCGAATCCCTGATAGGTTGAGACTTCAGATGAGTTAATTAATGAAAGCTTACACTAAAAGAAAATGCACCAATACCACGCTATTGAAATGTGGTTTAGCGAGTTCACGTATCTTAGCAACTCGAGAGCTATTCTATATCTATACGTTATTTCTCTTCGGTATCCCACAATGTTCCCCTCACCAAGAAGTAGGTATGTACGTTTGATCCATTTTGATAGCGGCCCAAACTT
Organism: Oeneis ivallda; assembly: GCA_029955525.1. NCBI lineage: Eukaryota > Metazoa > Arthropoda > Insecta > Lepidoptera > Nymphalidae > Oeneis > Oeneis ivallda. Next base: position 19,068,173 of record JARPMR010000013.1, on the reverse strand, counting down.
TGTAAGTTGGTACAATATTTGACTATTTGCTTTTACTCCATGCCGCGGAAAACACGTTCTCAATTCTACGTGTAAACACTGGTCGTCTGTCTAGTAATAAATTTGCTATTTTAACGTGGCTAATATTATAGAAATAATCTTACGTAGACAAACCCTAAATGAAGCGTACAGTTGTTGCTAGTCCTGTAGGTATTAGGTATCGATGAAGATGCGCAGTCATTGAGACTGTCGTACACATACTGCCCGATCACATTATCTGTGCACCTGGCGTTGATGACGTCATATCGATGCTGTAGTACGGTATACGGTGTAATACCACAGAGTAGGTATTAAAGTAACAGAGCGGAAGCTACATACAAACGGCTCGCGGCGGGCTCACCCATACATAGCGCAACGCTGTGTGCGTGAGCTCTCACCAACTCGCCGCTCAGGGTAAAACCGGTAAACTCAGGGTCTGAACGTAAGGGCTGACGGTCGTGCGTTTAGTGGAAATAAATAGACGAAGAGTGAGTGTTTGTTTGTTGTGAGTTTAGATTTATTTGTGTTCTTAATATGTATGTAATAGTGTAAAAATGCCAAACTCTTGCACAGTTTGCTTAAAACAAGCCAAAGACAATAAGGACATTTCCTTTTTTGGAGTTTACTCCTTAAGAATCGATTTTAGGCGCCCGGTATGAGAAAAATCCGAGCAGTAAAATCAACTTATCAATGACCTCATTACGTTTTTCACAACGATGCAAATTTCTACCCTAACGTTGAGTAAATAAGGTTGGTTTTCGCTTGAGCTGTCGAATGCCCGCGTTACGTTTTTCACAACGATGCAAATTTCTACCCTAACGTTGAGTGAATAAGGTTGGTTTTCGTGCGAAAGAGCTTTCGCTTCGGCAAGCCGAGCGCGTACTGATCGGGTCCGAGCGGCGCGCTCGGACCCGAGTCGCGCGTAAACTCCAGTCGTGCATCGGAGCTGATACACTCACGTCTTTTTTTTATATCCGAGAGATAAAGAGAAGTAAGTAGTTTTTTATACTTATAGGTACGTATTAAATTAATTAATAAATAATATTAAAATTCTTTGTTATTCGACCGATTTCGTTTAAAATCGATATTTGGGCTTCCCTTGGGTCAAGAAAGAGGAAATGGATGCCAAAATTTTAAAGTCACCGCCCATATTGAAATTCTTTGTTATCCGACCGATTTCGTTCAAAATCGATATTTAGGATTCCCTGGGGTCAAGAATTAGGAAATGGGTTCCAAAATTTTAAAAAGTCACCGCCATATTTTAATTCTTTGTTATTCGACCGATTTCGTTCAAAATCGATATTTAGGATTCTCTGGGGTCAAGAATTAGGAAATGGGTTCCAAAATTTTTAAAAAGTCACCGCCATATTGAAAGTCTTTGTTATTCGACCGATTTCGTTTAAAATCGATATTTAGGCTTCCCTGGGGTCAAGAAAGAGGAAATGGATGCCAAAATTATAAAAAGTCACCGCCATATTGAAATTCTTTGTTATTCGACCGATTTCGTTCAAAATCCATATTTGGGCTTCCCTGGGGTCAAGAAAGAGTTAATGGATGCCAAAATTTTAAAAGTCACCGCCATATTAAAATTCTTTGTTATTCGACAGATTTCGTTCAAAATCGATATTAAGGCTTCCCTGGGTCATTACTTGTGAAACAACATTAATTGTGAAGTTATGGCAAAAATACTGATGTTCATTTAAAAAAAATCGTTTCTTTATATTTTTGTTAATTTAAGTATTTTTTGTTCATGTTCAGAACATAACTGAAATTATACATAATTATACAATCTTTAAAATATTTTTATTTTTTCCTTAAATTGTTGACATGCATCAGGTGACAACCCTAGCAGAATAGGTATACTTCTTCGACCTTGTTAGGAAGCTTCCTCTCTGTTCGGAATATTTACTCGTGTGGTAATACTGTGGTAATACTGGACGCAATCGAGCGAGCGCGGAAAGGTGAAGGGGGAAGTGGGAGGGTCATCGCATTCCAGCGAGGTGCACAGATATTGTGAACGTGTTATAACTGATAATATATAATATTACCATTAGCATGTCGGTGAGGCGAACTGCGATTACACCACTGACTTCTATAATTTATCTATGATTAACACTGAACTGACTGTCTCTGTACAATTGAAAGCCTTTATTTTTTTAAGTTGAAATTGACTAATATTCTCCTCTTCCCTCCAAATAAGCGGAAAGCTTGTGTTAGGAGTGGGTACGACAATAGTGCAACGGGTGGGATTCGAACCTGCGACCTTTCAGTTTACAGTCCGCACCTTTAACCGTTGGGCTAGTGAGTCTTAAATTATGGATCAATGTTAATTATTAATGAATTATGGGACAATTTGAAGCGCCACATTTGACATACGAGTGTCTCTGGAACTAAATAATGTGGGATCGCAGGAAGTACCAAAAAGTATCTTTTTAATTCCTCGGACATTCGTTTACAGCGCACACACTTTAGCTACAGACATTACGCCTACGATTTTTACAAAGTTAAATAAATAGGCCAAAGAACGGAGTGGGAGCGGGCACAGGAACTACTTAGTAACAACATAATTTTACTTTAACTTGCCGCAAGAACAAACGGACTGCGATGAATTGAAATTGAAACCACTGAGAAGCGCTATGAAATTTATATTAGTTAAATTTCATTGACTTTTGTAAGCGACTCAAATTGCTTAAGGAATTCTTAACAGGAAAATAGCAACAGTTTTCTTAACTACTGTACTTGTATTACCCATAAATCTTGGTAATGAAACTAATTATACACGAAATTAATTATTTATTTATGATTGTTATGATGTGATTTTGATTTTCACTATCTAATACAATATTATATATACTTATAAAAAGACGTGTTATTGATAAAATACTCAGGCACGAATTTTTCTGTGCTTACTAAATTGTAAACCTTTTTTCGGACCCCACGATACAGACCTCTTAGTCTGGGGTCTACCAAGAAATGGTACACAAAATATTATATTCGTATGACATAATTATTTTTTGAATAAGCAAAACTTTATTCGGACAAAAAAGTTCTCTTCTCTTAGTCTTAATGTTCTCAAAGATGTGTGATGTTTGCCAACGCGCACTTATCCACCGTATGGGGCAAATTCAAATTCAAAATTACTTATGACAAGTCGAGAATCTACCACCGGTTTGGATGCTGATTCTGCTGAGAAGATACTGTGGTCCAAGTCCTTCTCATTCGAGAGGAGACTAACCAGCGATGGGTTGAGATGATGTAGATAACTTTACCTACTTACTTGTAAGAACTTTTAAGAAAAATCTTTGAAAAATACATCAAAGCACTCTTCTTTAACGTAACTCTTTTGCTAATCCCCCATCTTTGATGCATTATCGTATTCAAATTCGAGATCAAACGTTATTATGCAAATACAATCTCGCTTGTTTGCTCTTATACGTTGATTACACGAAGGGAAAATTCCGCTTGATATTCGCAAAAAAAGGTAAGACATGAGAGAAAAATTCACAAAACACCTGATATGTTACGTGGAAGCTCGTTAGTACTTTTACAAGGCATTCAAAAATCGCAAATTAATAAATAAGTACTTGTAACGTAAAAAAACCGGCCAAGTGCGAGTCGGACTCGCGCACCGAGGGTTCCGTACTCCAAAAGTAAAAGTAAAACGATAATATTATATTAATTTGCTTATTTATCGTTAACTTTGTTTGTAGAGGCTTATTGTCAATATAAAAAAAAACTATGCTAGTTAGAGCGTTGGTTTTATTTTTCCTGTAAAATATACATAAACCTCTATTGAACATAATTATTTCAGATTTTTCGATTGGTAAACTTCGGAGATAAGGGGGGAGAACGGTATTTTTTTCGACATTTTGGCCAATTATTCAAAAACTATTATATATAGAAATAAATAAAAAACTGTTTTAGAATGCACAAGTAAGGGCCTTTCATATGATACCCCACTCGGTATAGTTAGTTATCTTACTTTGAAATTTCAAACACCCGATTTTCCCCCTTTTTTAATCAAACTAAAATAATTTTCGCGTTGCTTTTATTTTTTCTGTAAAATATACATAAACCTCTATTGACCATAATTATTTCAGATTTTTCGATTGGTAAACTTCGGAGATAAGGGGGAGGGGGAACGGTATTTTTTTCGACATTTTGGCCGATTACTCAAAAACTATTATATATAGAAATAAATAAAAAAACTGTTTTAGAATGCACTGAATGAATGTTTTTTTTACTAAACCAAAAATAATTTTCGATTTTTCTTAATTCCAATGATGTTGGGCCACTATTATACACAACTATGCCAAATTTCATGTCGATAGTTTTAATAGTTAGTGAAATAATCGACTGTGACAGACGGACGGACGGACGGACGGACGGACGGAGAAAGTCTCACCATAAGGGTTCCATTTTTACCATTTTGGTACGGAACCCTAAAAAGTAAAATAATCGATAATTCGTCAAAGTAATTATTCGGTCGTCAAAGTATCCGGTTCTCACCGAACATAATTTAAATCAGAACATTTAATGCTTATTTTATGCGAACAAAATAAATATGGCGGATGTTACGTTACATCAATAATTTTAATCAAAATTTTCCAAGAATTTTCCGGTCGGGTTACAGTTTTTAAACTTTTATTCTTGTAACATATTTCTCATAGATGTGGATTTTTTTTTTCATCCTGACTTATAAAAAGTGACCTGGGTCTAAATATGGAGCAAGTTGGTGGGCACAGAAACTCGACTCAATTAAACGTAGGCCCACGGCCCACCGAGCTCATATTAATTGTTGGGTTGGTCTTACCTAGAAGTTGGTAGACAAATCGTTTAATGTTTGTAATTCGACCATAATTATGAGGGTGATTTTTGAAGGGAAAACTTCTTTAGTCGCGTTGAGCCATTTTTGGAAGGAAAAATGGCTTCGGTTTACCAACATAGTGTTTTTAGGATCACTGTCTTGTTCGTCTGTCCATGTGTCACCACCGATTTTCTCAGGGATGAGTGGACCTAGCAAGTTAAAATTTATACCAGATACTGAGGTCTATAGTCCCTATTAGGTGTATAAAAATCAAGGTCCTGAGTCAACACGATAAAAAGATATGGGCTTTAGATTTTTGCGAAAATTTGTAGGTACCAAACTTTAATTTTCAACTTTTTTTTATTTTTCTGAATTTTCCCTTTACTTGTGCTTAAGACCTTGCTTTAAACCAAAATCGTCAATTCTAGGTTAACCGGAAGTACCCTATAGGTTTTGGGTCGAAAACCTATAATATGGTAGTTTCCGTTGACCTAGAATCACGAAAAAAAAGCAAGGTCTTACTTACAGCAGAAATAAAGGGAAAATTCAAAAAAAAATTGAAAATTATATATAATAATAATAATATAATGGCTCTATCGAAACTTGGGCTGTTCTGGAGTCACTGCAGAGATGCCAAGTCGATTGGCGTTATATCGAGGTGCTGCGATGTATTTACGATACTGCGTCAATGACCGTCCAAGTACAGTCTCAGCAAACAAAACCAATCAACTTGAGAAGGGGGGTTAGACAGGGGGATGTAATATCCCCAAAACTGTTTAATAGTGCACTAGAAGACCTCTTCAAAACGCTGGACTGGACAGGACGAGGATTTAATATAAATGGCGAATACATCTCACACCTGCGGTTCGCCGACGATGTGGTTATCCTTGCAGAGACTCCAGAAGATCTGGAGCAGATGCTGAGTAGTCTAAGCCGCTCTTCCAGACGAGTTGGTCTCGGGATAAACATGGACAAAACCAAGGTTATGTTCAATCAACATGTTGTCCCGATACCCGTGAACGTCGAAAATGTTGGAATCGAAATTGTTTCAGAGTACAACTACCTTGGCCAGACCATACAATTGGGTAGAAACAATTTCGACGAAGAAGCCAACAGAAGGATACGGCTGGGCTGGGCGGCATTTGGAAAATTAAGTCAGGTCTTCTCATCGTCAATACCTCAATGCCTGAAGACGAAAGTCTTCAATCAATGTGTCCTTCCCGTCCTCACTTATGGCGCTGAAACGTGGACACTAACAAAAGGCTTGATCCACAAATTTAAAGTCACTCAGAGAGCTATGGAGAGGGCTATGTTAGGAGTTTCTCTTAAGGACAGGATTCGAAATGAAGAGATCCGTAAGAGAACCAAGGTCGCCGACATAGCTCAAACCATTAGCAAGCTGAAATGGCAGTGGGCAGGCCATGCTTGTCGCAGAAGCGATGGCCGTTGGGGCCGAAAAGTCCTAGAGTGGAGACCGCGAACAAGTAAGCGTAGTGTGGGGCGCCCTCCAGCACGTTGGACTGACGATATAAAGCGGGTGGCGGGAAGTGGCTGGATGAGGAAGGCTGAGGACCGGGTGTGGTGGCGTTCTCTGGGAAAGGCCTATGTTCAGCAGTGGACGTCCGCAGGCTGAGATGATGATGATGATGATGAATATAATGGCGCTATAAATGGGTAGGTACGGAACCCTCGGCACACTTGTTCGACTCGCACTTGACCGGTTTTTATTGTAGCTATGCAATAGCTATGCGTATGACGCGTTTTACTTATGTAGGCAGTCCCATGACTGCCTATGTTTTTTTTTTTAATTTACACTTGTTATGATTTAACGTTTATTTTAATTTTCAGTAAGAACATAACCTACGTAAGCGTTAAATTATAAGCTTATTAAATTTATTCGTACAACAACTTTGTTAGGGAGTTGGGATGTTGAATTCTTTCATTCAATGAACCGAGTAGTGTTCTATTATTTATTTTCGTGGTCCGAGTTTAATTAAAGAGAATTCCATTTTCGACATCGGACGCCAGCGTCAATCGACGCGATCGTCCTGTGAAACCGGAGCTGGTCTATCCCGCTTGGAAAATTGATCAAATGATCAATTCATTTATACCCCTCAATAGCACAAAGGTTAAAAGGCGACGGTTCGACCCCCACCCGTTGCACGATTGTCGTACCCAGTCCACACAAAAGGAGGGGAGTCCCACTCCTATTTTTAGGGGAGAGGAGAATATTAATCAGTTATTACACTAGCGGCACGCTATGATGGCCGGTTTGACGTTTGTCCGCTCATGAAGTTCCGTATTAATTGATAACGACTTTGAAGGAAATAATTGTATTACTTTATTGACGATAGTGATGTGCAGAGATTCATAAATTTTATCGAATGTAGTTTTAGGTTTAAAATTATTACTCAAATTATAATAAATATTAGGACTCAAAATTTATTTATTAAATTGATTTCTAAAATGTATACAAGTGTAGAAAAATCAGTTTGCACCATTTAAGGGGTGAATGTACTTGTGAATATGAACAATTTTCACTATGTGGACAAACCTCTGAAATCGCAAAAAAATATCAGCTGTTTCATACAAAAGGTAAAATTTTTATTTTTATATGATATATACCACAACTCGGCATTTGGTTTTCTAAATTGAAAATTTTTAAAAATGGAATCTAATACGATCGTCACATAGGATCGCTGGCTAGCACAACTACTACCTCCGGCAAACTCGCGTCAATGCTCAATGCAAAACAAAGCAGTTTCGAATTGACGTTGCTTCGAAAAGTATAAACTGTCAGTGCAATGCGATTGTGATATAGTTTTGACCTGGCTTTGGATTTCAAATATTGATACTGCATTACTGTTGACCCTTGCTCGTTAATTTGGACTCTGTTCAAGCCCTTTGTTGTGGATTTCGTCGATATGACCGAACGTACGCAGAGAACTGTTCTAAATAGTCAGACACGTGAGTTCGTAATACGCCTTCGTAACTATTTCGATCGTGAAGCTCAAAATGGAGGGCCAATTTTACCTATAACGTCAGTGGTTGAACGCGTAGCTGATGCGCTTAATATTGGACAACGAACTGTTAGACGGATAACTAAAAAAAAATATGGCGAGACTGGCACAGAAGAAAATAAACTTCACACACCAAAAAAGAGAAAACGAGCAAAACCAGTCGTAGGCATCGATAGCTTTGATGCCGATGCTATCCGAAGACATGTTTACGGCTACTATTTACAGAAGGAGTATCCAACAAGAAAAATGTTGGTGCATTCACTGAAGGAAGCTGGATTATTCTTCGGTGGGGAAAGTTCTTTAACGAAGATTTTGAAGACCATTGGATTTCGATACAAAAAATGTAACAAACGCAAAATATTGATGGAAAGATTTGATATAGCGATGGCAAGGTATACTTTTTTACGGCAAGTGAAAGAAATCAAAAATTGGCAAAATGTTGTGTTCTTGGATGAAACATGGCTTAATGCTAACCATACTGTAGGCCGTTCTTGGAACGATGACACAGCAGCATCTACTTCCAAAGTTCCTGTAGGAAAAGGATCGCGACTTATAATTTGTCACGCCGGAACCATCAACGGGTTTGTCGAAGGTTCTCTCATGGCTTTTGCGTCAAAAACCACTGGAGACTATCATGAAGACATGAATGGAGAAAAGTTTACTGAATGGTTTACCTCAATGTTGTGTAGCCTCCCTGAACCATCTATTATAATTATGGACAACGCCCCATACCACTCGATGCAAATTGACAAGCCACCTGCCCAATCCCAAAAGAAAGCTGATATCGTCGCATGGCTTCGTAAAAATGGCGTAGATGCAAACATGAATATGTTAAAAGCGGAATTAGTACGTCTTTTAAAAGAAAACAAACCAACCAAGATCCGATACGTCATTGACGAAATAGCATTAGAACATGGGCACAGAGTTATACGGTTACCGCCTTACCATTGTGAGTATAATGCGATTGAGTTGGTGTGGGCTCAAATTAAGGGATATGCTGCAAGACACAATACAGAACCCCCATTTACCACAAAAAAAATGCTAAAATTATTAGAAGAAGCTTGTGAACATGTGACTAAAGGAGACTGGGAAAAGGTTGTGAATAGAACTGTTAAATTAATAAGGGAAGATTATGAAAGAGATGTGAAAATAGATAATATTATAGAAAACGAACATATAATTATTAATGTAGGTGATGATAGCAGTGACGACAGTGAAAATAGTAGTATGGACGAATCTGATTAATTATGGCCTTTTGTGGCACCTTTTTTGGTATCTTTTGTATTCATATGTTTCTTGTGTGCATATAAAGTATGTATATTCATTTTCATTCAAATATTCAGTTCGTTCAAATAAATTAAATAAACATATACATTTTTGTTTTATTAAACCTATTTAATCAGGTACAAAAACAAAACTTAATTGTTTTTTGTTCGAGAATAAATTGACATTCCACATCACTATTGTAATGTGTCAAACCGGCCATCATAGCGTGCCGCTAGTGTAGTTCAGCTTGGCTTATATAAATGTCTTTATCTACTCCAGCATCGAAAAGTTCCAATTTCGAATTTAACAGCTGAATCGAAATTAACCCTCTTTCGGTTTTGCTTCTCATTTCGATGCAGCTCGTTGTATGGGAGCTGAATATTTCTTAAAATAGGATACCTAAAGCTAAGGCTCTGAGTTCTGGCACTTTTGTACCGTTCATACGACAGAGGCGCCACAGGCGGCTGGTGGCGGCTTACGGAGTTACTTTTTGTTACTGTATTGAGCCTACGGCGTATTTTGTTAATGGTTTTTTCCTTGTCGTAGATAAAATCTTGTATGCAACTGAACGTAATTAGTCATTTTAATTCTCGTACTATCCTATTTTGATACTCGGCAAGCCTCGTATCAAAAAACAGCACTCGAATTAAAATGACCCTCATTACGATGCAGTTGCATAAATAGCTATTATAAACAATTATGTCGATGTTTTACGCAAGAATGATAATAAGTAGGAGGCATGTAGGAGGAACATAACTCGAATAAAATATGATAGACTAGAGCGGCCCTTGCCTTGTCTAAGGCAAGGGCCGCACGATGGCGATTGCGACGGCAACGCTATAAATCGTATGTAATACAATGGCGATAAATCACACTAATATTATAAAGGCGAAAGTTTGTATGTGTGTGTGTGTGTGTGTGTGTGTGTGTGTGTGTGTGTGTGTGTGTGTGTGTGTGTGTGTGTTTGTAACTCTTTCACGCAAAAACTAATGGATGGATTTGGCTGTAATTTTGAATGAAGATAGATCATACCCTGCATTAACACATAGGCACAACACATATATAATTTATCCCGAAAAATTAAAGGGTTCCAGCGGAAATCAAAGAACTTTAATCTACGCGGACGAAGTTGCGGGCATCATCTAGTTTTAAATATTTTTTTTTCTATGCGGACACTTTCATTAGACTTAGTATGATTGAATATAACGAAAATTTTAAACAAATAAAAGCTCATCCTTTAGGTAATGTGTCCACGCCTTAATATTATGTTTAGGTATATAAGTTTGCTTTAATTAACGGAGTAGGTGTCCAGTTCGTCATCGCCCGTTTTCAATTAGATACATGGAAGATCTCAAACTACAACTGGAAGCCGATTAACACGTCAAGAGTCTATTAACTACAGTTACTACTTCTAAGGGCGAGAGCACCACAGACATTTTAGTTATGTCGAATTTCAAAAACGCGGACGACACTCCAGGCGGGTAGAGCCGCCATATTACTTAGCGTTGAGTCGCTCAAACTTCAAACAAAACAACTGCATTATTCGTAGTTCTGAAAGGATTGAAGCATAAAGCCACAAAAACGCTTTGGGATTTGGGATTGAGTAGGTAGGTACAATAGAATGACTTCTTTCACTGGATTGAGAGAATAAAGCTTCCTGCCCTAGATTTTCTGAGATCATAAATCATTCTTGTTTAAAGCAAACTAATAATTTATTTAATGAGAAGTTTTTGACTGCGATATCGCCTGATGGTAAGTGACGATGCAAGTGAAATTACCTGGAAAGGGTAGTTTTATTAAACTCATATTATGCTATGAGTTTAATAAAACTGCTATACTCTTTTCTGGTAAACGAAAGCAAAGGTATACGAAAATATCGTATACCGTTTCCTTTCCTTTCCGTACTTAATATTATATACCTACGTGTCGGAACGATAGAGCGCTTGGCTTTTCCGAAAGAATACCGTATAATATCACCTCTAATTACTCCTTGTGTCCAAATCGGTTTAGCGGTTTAGACATGAAAAGGTTACATTTCCATGTTCTATTTGTAATTTGCATTTCAATATTAGTAGGGATAAATATTATAATTATAGGCAAACAAACTATCAGTATATTATCTAATATCTTGTAGATAAAAAAATGTGTCATCTTATTCATTTAAAAATGTATTTATAACATCTGTTTCATAGGTTTGCAATGCTTGGGCCGATTTGAAAACATTTTGCTCAAACAACAAATTCTATTAATGTATTCGAATTAAGTTGAGTCCCACTATGCAATGACTGATTTAATTTTAATCCCCCTATTGATATCATCATCACGTTCTTGAATAACTCTTTGCTATTTATACCCTTATTATATACTATACTATATATCTATACTATATATCTATACTATATATCTATACTATTACTAACTAATAAATAAAAATTGGAGTGTTTTCTATAATTTCTTAGGCACACAGAAATATTTCAATAACCCTACACATGTTTTGAAAATTGATATCTGTCTGTTTGTCTGTCTAATAGACATTTGTACTGGCTTATCTTCGGAACGGCTGAACCGATTCTGACGGGACTTTCACAGACAAGTAAAGGATTATACAAGGAGTAACAAAAACTACTTTTTTAATCGACTTTCAAAAAGGAGGAGATGTGACTCCAGCTGGTTTTGCAGTGGAGCTGTGCCAATCTCATCAAAATCATAACCAAAATCTCGTACTAAAGAGATAAATTCATAGTCACAGGTACACAGTCATGGTATAGCGGGGTGGTTTAAAAATAAAAAAAATATAGGGAAAAGTCAAAAGAACAGCTGAAAATCGAAAAAATAAAAAGTTGGTAATTTTTTATAGGAATCGCATCGTAAAAGCTAGTTTTAATATAATTATTTTGCCTATAATTTGGTGTAATTAAAAACCGTCAGTGCAAATTACCAAGCGGAAACTAAATGGTCATTTAATTATTGTCAAAGCAACCAAACTTTAAATAGCCCTTAACCGTTCTATCTATCTTGGATCAAGAGTTGAACCGCAGCGGTTAGGGGATGTCCAACTTTCACTATTATGTGGATACGATCGGAATAGCTAAGCTTTAAACTTTATCTCAAGTTTCGACCCCGGTTTAACAGTTGGTTCAATCTAAGACACCGCCCTAAGTGCGGCCATCAAATACTATGATTAGGACTATAACACTACAGATAAGCTTAGTTTAAAGTTGTTTTACTATGTTTATACTAGCTAATTAGTTATGGCCTGCGACGAGTTAGTTATTAATTATTAAAAACCACAGGTAACATTTTAAAGTTATTCGTTTATGTCACTCTCTAGTTAGTCAACTAGATGCGAAAACGCGTCGATCAGTGCTATTGCTGCGTGATTAAAGAACCAACAAACAAACACACTTGAACAAAATGTTCAAGCTAATCTATGAAGCTCCTTTATAAGGTAAATAAGTCACATAAACCGCTTAGGAGAAGAGGGTAATATCCATGCACATAGTCGGGCTATTACGACAATCTTATGCTACGTTTACATGCGTGCTAAGGCTTGGCAAACATCCACAAGCTCCAAGCCTTTACAAACGCTTGGATGCCATTTACACGCTTGCGAGTGTGTAGTGTGTTACGGACAGGCAAACTGTGCAGACAACAACAGAAGTGATGGAAGATGTAGACGTAGACTTTCTTTTTATCTTTGTGGTTTACGTCCTTTGGATTCCATATGCATGGTTCACTTTGAACACTATGCCTCAAGAAAGGCCATAGTTTCGTCGTTTGACTAACTACTGATCTATACTAATATTACAAAGAGGAAAGATTTTTTTGTTTGTTTGTTTGTACCGAATAAGCTCTGTAACTACTGGACCGATTTTAACCATTTTTTCACCAATAGAAAGCTAAGTTATCAGGAAGTAACATTAGGCTATAATTTATTTTCAAAAAAAATAAAGATCCTTAAGAAAATTGCAATAATGCAACCCAAGGTAGCAAAATTTTGCCTATAAAATGCATTATTTGGCGTGTGCTGAGAAAACTATTGATGATACATAAAAATTATGTACTACATGATTAAAGTACTCATTAATTTCTACAAAAAAGTCTCTAAGGGAATATATCTAGCTATCATATTTAAGTCACAATAGTAACTTTTGTTTAATAAAGTTTAATTAGATTGCCTTTACTGTCGTACGAGTAGTATTAATTCTTCCTTACTAATACATAATATTATAAATAGTGTGTTTGATTGTTGGTTTGTCCGTTAATCACGCTGCAACAAAGCTACGGATTGACGTGATTTTTTGGATAGGTATAGTTGAGAACCTGGAGGGTGACATAGGCATCCCGGAAAACCCGAGTTCCCGCGGGATTTTAAAAACCAAATCCACGCGGACGAAGCCGCAGGCATCAGCTAGTGATGAATACGCCGTCGTATACAGCGCAGCGTAAAACACCCGTTCGGTGCGAGCTCATGAGCGACACTAAACACGCACCAACGTGTAAATACGTCGCAAGCGCTTGCCGCAAGCTTCTTTTGATCTGTGTTCAAAAACCGACATAAGCCCGGATCGGCGACAAGCTCACGCAAGCCGTCGCAAGCCAAGCCAAACACCCCGTTCACACGCTTGTATTTGTGGACACTTGTCGAGACTTGCCAAGCGTGTAAATGTAGCTTTAAGCTTGGTTTGCGGTATGAACCATGCGTCGCTTAGGCCTTTCTGCGAGAAACTACTGGTAAGACGATAACTAAGCCCCTGTACCCACAGAGCGGTTTTCACCCGCGCCCGCAGCGTTTGCGGGCCCGCAGCCTCAGTAGAATACAATTTGTATGGAACATGTAGTAATATTTTCGTCGACGTCGCGTCGCCCACGGACTCGGCGATCATTCGCGCGGACGCAGGGCGATGAGACATAGGCGGGAGGTGTTATCTCCTTCCAATGCCATTTTTGCGGACCTTTCCCGCAACCGCGGCAGCTGAGCGACCGCATAAATCTGCGGTGTCGTGATTATTGAAATAAAACAGCGGTACCGTAACCGCTGCGGGCGCGGGTGAGGACCGCGCCGTGAAAACGGGCTGTAGGTAGAAATGCAGTGTCTGATCGCTAACCAGCACGCCACCGGAAACGCTTTGGTCTTTTCGAACCTTCAATACACCAATATATTAAAAAAAATCATATTTTTTTACGTCACGAAACGTAAAAAATTATGTACTTATACTTTATGTATATTATTCGCTCGTGAACATTATTATGTTCACGAGCGAATAAATTCATAACGGCAAAAACATATACAAACACAAGGCTTTTGTAATGCAATTTCATTCAATACACGCAGAGCAGAAGCGGGGAGTGCTCTGGACCCCGTTTCCGCGCCGGCGAGCGAAGTGAATACAGATCACCAGTTTTATGACTGTGTGTAATTATAACTATGCACTGCTGCTAATACACACATTCCTGTTAACAACACAGTTATTCCATATATAGCACTATACAAGTAAGATACATATTATACTGTTGCATAGTTCGTTCGAAGAACTGATGTTTGAGTTCCCAAGGTGCTGGAGTGCCGATCCCGCACCGGAAAGCGCAGTGTTGGCAGACCCCCCAACATATTATTATATTATAAGTGATCAAACGAACTTACCTGAAGTGAAGTTCGATCATTATTATATGAGTTGCTTCATCCGAAGATATAGATTTTACAAAGGTAGTCACTCCAGTCGCCAGAGATAAGTCCGCGTATTTTACAGTTATACCCTACCCTAAAAATAAATCACCTTGGCAGCACCGTCTTAAGTTTGCTCATTATTTTTAGAGATGTATACGGTTCAAAACTTTTTTATTTGGGCAGTCAGGGAGGGTGGGTAATTATATCTTCGGATGAAGCAACTCATATAATAAGTGATCAAACGAACTTACCTGAAGTGAAGTTCGATCATTATTATATTTCTTTGCTTCATCCTTCGATATAGATTTTACAAAGGTAGTTGTTTAGAGTAAAAAGTTTTGATAAACATGTACGCAATACAGATTTTGTAAATCGTGTATTTTTAATCACTTTCTTATGGAAATACTAATTAATTTGCTTGCATACACTTTAACAATATTAAAATTTATTTATGATATTATTATTATTATATTATTTAATACTATAAATTAGAATATATTTATTTTTATGATTAGGTATAATTCATAAATTGATTCACTATTAGATATGTTAACGCAATTATTATTAAGACCTGTCTTGGCAGGGTCTGGCATAATCTCCCTCATCCGCCATGGATCTAACATCTAAGCAGCGAAAGAATGAGTTCGATGTGTTAGTCCAGCCTGCCGTTTTTCTAATTTCCTCAACGCTCGCCTGAGCGTGAGGTGCTGTGCGCTTGTGTCAACGCTGCTCCCTGATACCGTTTACTTGATCCACCTGCTGATCGATTGAAGTTCGGCCTTTTTGTAAGGCTTCTTGTAGGTAAATAGCAGGTTATTTGTCCCCTCAGATCTTATATTTTTAGTTCTGGAAATATATTGTGTGGAGGGGTGTAGCAGGGCAGATGCTCAGATTTTCTTGAAAGTAAGGTAGGAAGAGAGAGAGAGAATAGGCTTGGTATCTGCCGCAGCGTATGTTTTTTTTTTTTTTAATTTACCGTTATTCTAATTTAAACCCCGATTTCGAAAGTAATATTGCTTTCCAATTTAATTGATGGAAGAGTTTGTAGTCTATGAGCAGTGCAAATTGCTAGTATACTGAAAAGTTTCTTAGTGATTTTTTCTAATGACTATAAGGGAACCAATTTTTAATATAGTTTAAAACAAGTTGAGGGACCCAAACAATTACGGGAGTAATAGGGTTTGGTTGATCTTAACTTATAGACACCTTTGAGGAGACGTTTTACGCTCGCTCCAGAAACAATGCTGTTTCTTAGCATAAATTATATTGCAATTCGATAAGGGTTCAAACTCCGTAACAAACGCTGTAAGAGAAGATACCTAATGCTGGTCTTTGACGGTTTAAATACATTTTTATTATTTAATTTACACAACTGCCACCGAAACTTGAGTGTGGTATTATATTGTTTTAAAATACTGTCAGAGAATGATGTTAACATTAGTGACGCTGAGTCTGGGTCGGCGCCTTGTTTTAAGGGAGAGAGAGAGTCCGGAGAGTCTCGCGACACCCAGGGTAAGTTACTTGTGCAAGGAATGGTGAAATGAGATTGCAATAAGTATTAATGAGGATTAACATTAAGTAGTATCCGAAACTACCAAGTTTTGTAGGAGAGAGTACCACGCTTGTGGTAACCAATTTGAAAAAACTAGGATTCCGTTTGCCTCGTTATCAATGATTTTCCTCAGACACTTTAAAATTAAACAAAAATCATAGAAAAATATAAAAGCCCCACATAGCGTAAATGCATCGACAGATAAAGCGTCCGGATCTTGTTGTCAAGGCACGGATTTTTTAAATTTAGTATTGTTATTCAAGCAAAAACGGACTTAAAGCCTAGGTATCTCAAATAGGTTATAACTTCTTTTATGACCTTGATTAAAACACCTGGAGTCACTGATAAGACGAACAGCCTAACATTAGGTTTAGGCATCAAGAAGATAAAACTCGGAACTAATAGCTCCTATTTGTAGTAAATTATTATTAATAACAACCCACATATTAAGTTGGTAAGCTGTTATCCTGCGCCACAGTGTTACGCCCCCCCCCCCCCCAGTTCATGACGAGTACCGACGAGGCGCTCGCCAGTTTTCCTGGTTGCGGGCTGGTCGAGTACCCGTATATAGTTAGGTAAGAACATAACGTATATTGTCTCGCAGATAATAATTTGTAGCTAATGTACATATATATTCACGATTTCACATTTTCTACACAATTGTCATAAGGATATGGCTCATAACTAGCTCGCAGCTAGTAAGGTTACCACAATTACCGATTTCCTTTTGTGGAGTCACAGCTTTAGCAGCTTTAGGATATGGCTCATGAGTAGCTCGCAGCTAGTTATGTAATCGCAATCGACTCGCAGTCAATACCGATTTGTTTAAGGAATCACAGCTTTAGTATGTGATTTATGAATGGCTCGCAGCAAGTTATGTTATCGCAATTGATTCGCAGTTAATCCCTTTTTATTGTGGTGTTACAGCTTTAGGATTTGACTCATGAGTAGCTCGCAGCTAAGAAGTCACATCTTTGGGATATGAACCATAAGTAGCTCGCAGCTATTTATGTTATCGCAATTGACTCGCAGTCAATCCCGACTTGTTTGAGGAGTCACAGCTGTAGGATTTGACTCATGAGTAGCTCGCAGCTAGGAAGTCACATCTTTAGGATATGAACCATAAGTAGCTCGCAGCTAGTTATGTTATCGCAATTGACTCGCAGTCAACCCCGATTTGTTTGTGGAGTCATAGCTGTAGGATTTGACTCATGAGTAGCTCGCAGTTAGGAAGTCACATCTTTAGGATATGAACCATAAGTAGCTCGCAGCTAGTTATGTTATCGCAATTGACTCGCAGTCAATCCCAATTTTTTTTTTGTGGAGTCACAGCTTTAGGATTTTACTCATGAGTAGCTCGCTCGCAGCTAGTTATGTTATCGTAATTGACTCGCAGTCAATCCTGATTTGTTTGTGGAGTCACAGCTTTAGAATATGACTCATGAGTGGCTCACAGCTAGTTATACTATCGCAAATTGACTCGCAGCCAATTCCAATTTGTTTGTGGAGTCATGGCTTTAGTATATGACTGATGATTAGCTCGCAGTTAATCATGTTATTGCAATTGGTTCGCAGCCTGTTTGTTGTTTTTTAGTTTCTCGGATAAAGCCAATTCAAATAAAGTTTTGTCTCCTTCCGAATCTTATAGCACTTCTTGTTGAGTTGAGGCATTAAGAGTTTAATGCTGCTTTGAGTGATTCCGAAGTTTGAATCACATAGGATCCTGTAGCCATCTTCCTGCTTAGGTGTTTCATGGCCTGCACCCTGTTTTCACTCTCTTTTAATAGTAGGCCCATTCCTTTACTAACGGCCGTGATACTAAGGACGAGTAGTCTTTGTCGCATCCCCTTTTTTAATATAAAGAGCCATATGGTTGGCATGAATATTTTCACCATACTTCGGGGAAACATGCGTCGATTTCCCAAGCGCCGAGTGTAATTTTGAGTCAATTTCGAGTTGACCGACCTTTTATAAAGTAACTTTGAATCCTTTGTCAAAATGACCATTCAGTATCTGGATTAACTGTACTAGACTCGGCGTCGGCTTGATTTTCTTCGGTGTTTACGTATGACGCAAAAAAAAAAAAAAACAAAGCTCACATTGTTCACACCAATGCCAACTGGTTCTAATTATTGCACAGTTGTTAAAGTTACGAGCAAGACTTTCAAACCGAGGAAAATGGCCATTATTTCTTCCAAATATTATTATATCTTCTATAATATCTAATAATATGCTACTTGCTCTACTTGTTCATCTACCATTGCTTTTAATTTTACGTGTTTCGTAACAATTAGTGTTTTCAGATAAATCGAAGAAAAGGTGGGTAGTTAGTTCCCTTACGCTTCGCTTGGCTCGTCTTGGCAGGGACACTACCGTCTCTCCAGATAAATAATATTATATTTTTGTTTACAAGTAGGTACTCGAATATAGTTAACGGCTGGGCAAGCTACTAAAGCCCCGTTGAGCGAATTTTACGAGCGTAGTTGAGTGAATTCGTGAATTTTATTACATTTTTCGAATGTATAATATGATATGTAGAAATAATAATGATAAATTACCTAAATAAATCCGAGACACTTGGGGGGTAGGTACTAAGTTAATTCAATCGTGATTGATGACAAGTTGTAACAATAGTGTTACCATAATAATCGTTATAGTTGTGTTTTAATTTTTATTAATTTTCATAATAAAACACTTCCGCAAGTATTTGCAGAGTAGGTAACGTAATATTTAATTCAGAATATTTACGTTTTCTCTGATACCTCATAATCGATGAAGACTTACAGTAAACCTCGATACGAAAAGTGTACCGTTTTTATGTTAATGCAAAAACAATAATATAGTAGGCTATATATGTGGCGGTACGTAAGCGCAAACAAGAGATCGTTTGAAAACAGAAAAGAGCTCGTACCTTTTTCCTTTGATGATGATGATGATGATGATTTCAGCCGATGAACAATACTGCAATCACACTATCCTACAATATCACTCGATCTTCTGCACTTCTGGTTAAATTATTAAGTGCGGCGCGCTGAGCGCGTGCGGTCCTTATCTCGCGCGAAAAAGTAATGAGCAAACTTAAGACGGTGCTGCCAAGGTGATTTATTTTTAGGGTAGGGTATAACTGTAAAATACGCGGACTTATCTCTGGCGACTGGAGTGACTACCTTTGTAAAATCTATATCGAAGGATGAAGCAAAGAAATATAATACAGCTATACCAATACACAACTTCCTGTTAACAACACAGCTATTAATAATAATTTAGTACCTACTACCTATACGTATACAATTTAAAAAATCGGCCTCGTGCGAGTCGGGTCTCGCTCTTTTAGGGTTCCGTTAAAAAAAATTAAATTAAAAGATTTCCATCTACCCACCTACCCATTTTAATTTAATTTTTTTAATTTAATTTAATTTTTATTATTTGTTGTTATAGCGGCAATAGAAATACATAATATGTGAAAATTTCATCTGTCTATCTATTACGGTTTACGAGATACAGCCCGCTGACAGACGGACGGACGGACGGACGGACGGACAGCGTAGGCTTAGTAATAGGGTCCCGTTGGTACCCTTTGGGTACGGAACCCTAAAAAGTATTTTCTCTCAGACCATCGAAGGTAAAATCACATACTATATTCGACCGAGCGAAGCGAAGGTCTTTGAGTCTACTTGAGTGAATTTGCACTTGTCCGTCCGTCCGTCCGTCCGTCTGTCAGAGCCTTATAACTTCTGAATTACTGAACGTAATTACTTCAATTTTAGATATAATATGTAAACCGATGGCCTCCAGCCGAAAATGGCTTAAAAAGTTATAAAAATCTTTATTTCAGGGGGGCTCTCATAGAGGCGAAAGCGACGAAAAATTTTTGCTTTTCATAGGGTTACAGTACGTCATTTGAAAGATAATTTGGAACAGAGTACAAAAGTATTTGTTTTTTAATTTTTTTCCTAAAACTGACGAAATGGGGGGCTTTCAAAGTGGAGATTATATTTGACCTCACAACGGAATAACCATTGAGAGCTGGGGCTTGAAAGTTTTATAATTTTAGCGTAATATCATGTACTTGAACAACAAATACTAAAATTAGATAAATGTAATAAGGAAACTAAATTATTTAACTTTTAATGAGCAGCAACAGAACTTCACAATGATGTCAATAGATGGCGCTCTCATCTCATATAGCAAATGCAGCTTTTAAGTAACATAATATATTCAATTAAAATTATTATTTAGTCATTTAGCAAACATCAATAAAACTTCACGTTGCAGTTTGTTTTTACATGTTTTCTGATCGTGTCGATAGTTGACGCTGTGTACAAGTAATTTAATTTGAATGTTCCAAAAAACTATATCTAAGTTTGATTGAGGCCTTGAGGATTTCACTATAACAGTTCCCTAACCTTTACGGGCTACATATGTTAAGTTAGTTGACACTTTCTGTCAACTTTGTTATTACAAACCTCTACGGGACAACTAAAGGTGAAAATGACATATGGGATGTTAGGATTGTACTTAGGGGCTACCTACGTAAAGAGACTTCTACAAAGGGGATGATTTAGGTATGGTTGGTGAAAACGGGCATAATAATAATGTCAATTTTGATCGTCATGTATCTATTGAATGAATAAGTAATTATGGGAAACCGTTACCGCGAGGTCTCAGTTCGGGGCGAATCACTAGTACTTATATGTTACCTTATTCACTGGTGGTCATACAACGTTATCTTTTGTTTATGAGAAAGCTGAAAATAGTTCAAAAACGACCCCGTTCTGGTCACGTCAGACAAGTACCTACTCATAGATATCCGAGGTAAATAGATTTCTTTATTTTATCATCAACAGTGTGTTTTTGATGGCGAGGTAATTGATGACAGGTATCATCTTTTCCGTAGGGATCGTGAAACGACAGACTCAAATAAGTTAGAGGGTGGTGGTGTTTTGATTGCCGTTTTAAAAAAATATAAATGTCATCGGGTTTTCAAGTGGGAGGGATCCTCTGAATGTGTGTGGATTAATTTGTTATACAAATCAGGATCTGATACTCATAATCTGTCAATTTGTACCGTTTATCTACCATCTCCCCTTAGATTTGATGTTTTGGAGAGATTTACTAACCAATCATCTATCGCGATCTTAGAACAAGAAAACACCTTAATACTTGGGGACTTTAATTTACCTTCTATAAATTGGCAGCCATTTCAAAACACTCTTGTACCGCAAAATTATAACTCCAATACGGGTACTTGTCTTGTAGATTTTATGTCTGAAAATAACTTAATACAACTCAATGACATTCAGAATTCCTATAATAAAACTCTAGATTTAGTTCTTAGTAACATTTCCAATTTAAAAGTTAACCAAAGTCCCTATTGTCTAAGTAAATTGGATAAATATCACCCTCCTTTAGAAATCGCCTTAGAACTATGTATTGAAGAACTAGTCACTCCTATACCATGCAGGAAACTCGACTTCTTCTCAGCTGATTATGATGTTGTGAATAAAGATATTAACGAAATTCCTTGGAGTGAAGTCTTTGCTGACTGTCTTGATGTTGAGGAGATGTTATCTTGTTTTTACTCTGTTATCCAGGATGTCATTAAAAAACGCATACCATTGAAACGTATAAAAAGTGGTAGGTATCCACATTGGTATTCTTTGAATTTAATACGTCGGATTAATGAAAAAAGAAAATACAGACTAAGGTTTAAGAAATTTGGTAATCCTCTAGACGAAATTGAATTCAAATTGTTGAGGTCCAGATGTGAGATTCTTATTGCTTCCTGCTACAGTAGTTACATTAGCCGGGTAGAGAATAGTATTAAGACTAACACTAAATATTTTTGGTCATTCCTGAAGGAGCGCCGCAACAATAAATGTGATGTTCCTGCATCAATGATTTATAATAATCAGACATTTTCAGACGGTGTTAGTATTTGTGATCAATTCGTTAGTCACTTCTCTAACGTTTATTCTACTAGTATCTCTACTTGTCCTTCTAACGTATCGCTAGTTAAAAATACCGTAGATTATTTTTCGGACACGGGAATCCTTCTTGACAATTTGTGTTTTGCAGTCGAGGATGTTGAAAAGAAGCTATTATCTACTAATATTCATAAAGGGGCTGGTAAGGACCAACTTCCACCTATTTTCATTAAGAATTGTGCCAAGAGTTTAGCAGTCCCTATAACCAATATTTATAATAGATCTTTACAGGAGGGTATTTTTCCATCTCCCTGGAAAGCTGCGCTTATTGTTCCTGTCTTCAAAGATGGAGATAGAAGGGACGTGATGAAATACCGACCAATTTCAAAGTTATCAGTTTTATCAAAGATATTTGAGTCTTTAGTGTGTCCTTACATTAATTGGCATATGAAATCGATTTTAACCCCTCATCAACACGGATTTTACAAACACAGATCTACTCTTTCTAATCTAGTGACATATGTTGATTTTTTGTCATCACATGTTGATAGAAACCTGCAAGTTGATGCGATCTATACAGATTTTTCTAAAGCATTTGATCTTGTGGATCATAACCTTCTTATTGGAAAGCTAAAACATTATGGTATAGGTGGTAATGTCCTAAATTGGCTATCCTCTTATTTATCTAACAGAGTAATGACGGTTGTTTTGGGTGGTTTTGAGTCTTCTACCTCTTATTTAGCTCTTTCCGGTGTACCACAAGGATCTCTATTGGGGCCAGTACTTTTTAATATTTTTATCAACGACATTGTTAATTGCTTCAGTTGTTCCGAAGTACTTCTTTATGCAGACGATTTGAAAGCCTTTAGGGTAATCAAGGATCATGCTGATGCTAAATTGCTGCAGGGCGACCTGGATAGGTTGACTACTTGGTGCAGTACTAATAATATGATATTGAATCATGCTAAATGTTCTGCCATTTCATTTCATAGAAAAGTACATCCAGTTGTATTTGTATATAACATTAACGAAAATAATGTCAAAAGACTTAACTCAATCAGAGATCTAGGTGTAGTTGTCGATCAGAAACTAAGCTTCATTCCACACATTGATACAATCTGTAAAAAAGCCTTTAAGATCACTGGATTTATTAAACGTAACTCGAAGGACTTCCGTAAAGCACAAACTAAAATTCAATTATTTAATGCCCTAACAAGAAGTCTATTAGAATATGGCTCTGTTGCATGGAACCCCTATTATAACGTGCATGTAGGGAGGATTGAGCGTATCCATAAACGCTTTACGTATCACCTGATCCTTTGTGATAAGTTGGACACGAAAAAGTATGCTAGTTATCCTGCTAGATTGCTTCATTATAAAATGTTAAACTTATTCGATCGTAGAAAGCTATTGGATCTGTGTTTTTTGCATAAATTAATTAATAACGCTGTAGATGCGTCTCACTTGTTACAAAAAATTTCGTTACGAGTTCCTAGATCAGCAAGAAGGTTATCGAATTTTGTACCATTTAGAGTCAGTCTTATTAAAACCAACTTAGGAGCCTCGGCTCCTTTATATAGGATCATAAAAACTTATAATGATATCGCCAAACTACTAGACATTGATATTTGGAGAGACTCGCTCTTCACATTTAAGACCAAGCTTAAAAAACACTTCATATCGCTAACATTTTTAAATTTTTTTTAATTTTTAATTTTTTAGTTTTTAATTTTAACTTTTTTAATTTTTTTTAATTTGTTAATTTTGACGTATTTAGTATTTTTTTATTTTGTTCTTTTGTTTTATTTTGTATTTCTTCTGTTGTTTGTAGTTTATTTTTATTTTATGTGCTTGTCTATGTAGCTTTTATTCAATTTCAATATCAATCAAGTAATTTGAGTCAACCACTGTAACTGATCTGTCTTATAATATATAATTATTATGTGATACATAATTTAATTCGCATGTTGTGGCTACCTATAAGTGGTGTTTATAGCATACCTAAGAACCGTATTTTGAATTTAATATGACTGCATGTTTTTATTGCTGTAAAACTGTTGGTGCCCTTAAATAAATAAATAAATAAATAAATAAATAAACAGCCAAAATGCATCCACTGCCCTAGGCGTCTTTTAAGCAGCGCCAACGTTGCCTATCCTCGGCCTTTCGCATCCAATTGTTGAAGCCATGCAGGCATATCCCGGATGTCATCCTTCCATCTAGCCGGGGGACGCCCTACAAACCTGCATACCTGAGAGTTCTCCATAAAAGGTTAATGAAGAAGTGCGTTTAAGTAATTAAATATCACATGCTTCAACGGTGAAGGAAAACGTCATGAGGAAACATGCACGCCTGAGAGTTTTCCATAGTGTTTTTAAAGGTGTGTGAAGTTTGCCAGTTCGCTTTAATCCTTTCTTTGAGAGGACTTTCTCTGGTAGTAGATGATATCCAGGGTCTGATGAACAGATATAGCCAGCTACAAAAAGCTTGTTTTTTAAAACAAAAATTTTTAATTTGCACTAATCGTCTTACTTGATCGATCGAAAACTAGAGAAACAATAGAATTAATCACTTTTTGCATTTGCGCATGTTCTTGCATTGAATAAACTCGAAGCCTCGTAGAGAAACGGCTTTAAAAAATAAAATCGAACCCCTAAAAGCGGCATAGGGCATTCCAAATGGAGGCTTTTGCCTCATTTTTTAATATCGTGGATTTTCGGGCTGCGCTCTTTACAGCCTTTATATACCACCACGGAATTCAGAACCTCTCTGCATGGAATTTTTGAAACACGTCTTAAATTTTTCAACGAATTTATTGGCACATTCTCTGAGGTTTAATTGAGTACTTTTAAATCTATTTAATTGATTTCATCATGATCACCATCATCTCTACTGATAGATGCTAACTGCTACACATATAATAGGTTTCTTGAAATGATAGCCACAAAACACTATTATAATACTATATTTTTGACGACCTCCCTGGCGCAGTGGTGAGCGTTGTGGTCTTATAACTGGGAGGTCTCGGGTTCGATTCCCGGCGGGTCAATTTGGGAATTTATAATTTCTGAATTGTCTCTGGTCTGGTCTGGTGGGAGGCTTTCGTTGGCCGTGGCTAGTTACCACCCTACCGTCAAAGACGTGCCGCCAAGCGATTTAGCGTTCCGGCAAGATGGCGTGTAGAAACCGATCAGGGGTATGAATTTTCACTGCCATACCCCTTCCAAAGTTAGTCCGCTACCATCTTAGACTGCATCATCACTTACCATCAGGTGAGATCGCGGTCAAGGACTATCTTGTCATCGAATAAAAAAAACTATTTTGTGTCGCTTGCATCCAAACACTGGTTTACCTCTTTAAAAAGGCCTCAACGGGTAAGAAGTTCGGCTTCTTACTGAAATCCAAAAAGTTTACAGTGATGTGCTGTCCATTCCCAATGCAAGGTTTACGCTTAATATGAATGGTCCCGAGAAAAGATAAGAGATATTACGAGTATGTTGCGCAAAATGCTATTTTAATTAAAGATATATAGTATTTGATGAATTTTTTTTTCTTTATTTGTGTTAGATTCGACACATATTTATTATATTAAAAAAACCAAGAGATATTAATAGTATTAGAGCATTATGCAATTCGGCTTTCATTCGTCATCATAATTCACATATGGATGCTACATGGATCAGATATATTATTATGTTGTATATTTCGTGGTGAATCTACCATTGGTCTGCACGTAGCTAGTCAAAATATATTTTTTTTAAAGTATTCAGCCAAAGAAAATTCCGTAACTCTTTAAAAACAAAGCTTACTTTCTATATTGCAATCACTCGCATGATCGAACTGATCTAAATTCACTCTCTTTCCAGCAAAGGAAGAATATTTTATATAGGTATTGCTTTCAACATTTGAATGTAGATCAAATCTCTCAAACGTATTACTTTGCCATTCATTGAAGAATATAAAATTATTACTTTTACCTGCGAGGTTTTTAATAGTACATTATTGTCGAGGCTCGGAATAAAGCAATTTATGGACGAGTAACATTGGAAGGCCGAGGCGAAGCCGAGGACTTCCAAGTGATTTTAAAAGGACGAGGCGCTAGCCGAGGCCTTTTTAAGTAAACGAGGCCATGAATTGCTATTTCGGCCGAGGCTTATAATATAGTACTTTTCTCTAATTTGCGAGGAGTCAACAAAAAAATAATTAAAGAAACACTGTTTTATTTCATGTTAAATGTTATAGTACAATTTGTACAGTTATGAAATGATAATTGTATACTTTTGTCATCCGATTCCGAATCCATTTTTATTTCAGAACAAGAAATAAATTGTAAAAGAAAACACCAGTCACCAATAATTCTTTACCTCCAATTAAACCACGCTCTTTTTGTTCCATTTAAAAAAAAAACATTCTTATTTTTTAAATTGTATAACTCAGCGAAAGAAATGCACATTTAAAACACCTAATCACAGAGGAGAAACACCTAATAGAGGAAAGTGTTCATTTTAAAAACCTCGTACCTGTCCAGCAATTTACATTATTGTCCTGTTACGTAATTGCTGGCGCCACGCCAGCAATGAGCCAATTGACGTTTCATTTTTTTTAAATAAAGAAGCGATTTCCGAGCAAATTTGAGAAATGTCCTGTTACGTAATTGCTGGCGCCACGCCAGCAATGAGCCAATTGACGTTTCGTTTTTTTTAAATAAAGAAGCCATTTCCGAGCAAATTTGAGAAAAGAATATTAGTCATGTTCAGCATGGCATTCCCCTCTCCCCGCCAAACAAGCGTAAAGCTTATGTTAAGAGTGGGAACGAAAATAGTGCAATTAGTGTGGGGAATGGAGATTGAATGAACAACCACTTGCTGGTAAGTGTTGTAAGTTGGAGTTGGAGTTGTAAGGAGGAGGTTATCAATTCGTCGGAATCTTTTTTTTTATGTATGTTCAGATTGTTCACCGATTACTCGAAGATGCCTGAACCGATTTGGAAAATTCTTTTTTTGTTTGAAAGGGTATACTTCCCAAGTGGTCCCATCAAAATTTTATCGAAATCGGTCGAGCGGTTTTAATAAATTATATACTTTGTAGTGGCGCGTGTGTTTGAAGTCGGTTTTTAAAAATAATATTTTATTATTAAATTATGTTAGTAGTGGTAGGATTGGTACAATACCACTACTAACAAAAGAGCTACATAGCTACGGCCGCTGCCTCCCACTAAACGACACCAGATAATATCTTAGAAATTATACTTAAATTGTCAAATAAACTCTGGCGGGAATCGAACTCAGCACTTCCCGCATATTATTATGAGTTCACGGCGACAGGAAGATCGTCAAACGACATAGCAAGTAAGCGAGTAGTTCCATACAATATTGCGAGTCAGTCAAGCGGGTAACTTTCCTTTGTTACATCCAAGTTGAACATCTCGCTTGAGAAATCATATTCCTTGTCGACTGACTGTCTCCTGCCTGTTCTAAGGTCTCTGTAGTGTGAACTGCATGAAGCACTTAATAGCTTTAAATCAAATCTAGTACCCGGGTTTGATTTGATTTATTTTAAGCTTGCTACATTGAGGTATCGTTGTAGATAATAGTCAACTATGAATATTGAAACGAAACCTGTTTTACGTTTTTTGTCTTAATCTATACTTATAAAAAGACTTGTCCTGACTGACTGACTGACTGACTGACTGACTGACTGACTGACTGATCTATCAACGCACAGCCTAAACCACTGAAGCTAGAAACTTGAAATTTTGACAGTAGGTTCCTTTTATGATGTAGGCGAGCACTAAGAAAGGATTTTTTGAAATTCCACCCCCAAGGGGGTTAAATAGGGGGTTAAAGTTTGTATGAAAGTCCGTCATTTTTCAAGTTATACCCATGAAACTCGGTATTTAGCCTTTACATTAAAAATAAAGAATTACGTGTTTCACAGTTTTTGAAAATTCTACCCCCAAAGGGGTTAAATAGGGGTTGAAAATTTGTATGATAGTTTTTCATTTTTCAAGTTATATCCACGAAACTTGGTATTTTGGCTCTTGATTAAAAATAAAGAAGTACGTATTTTTCATTTTTTGAAAATTCTACCCCTGAAGGGGTAAAATAGGTATTGTTAATTTGTATGAAAGTCCGTCATTTTTTAAGTTTTTTCGATGAAACTTTCTATTTGGGCTTTCGATTAAAAACAAAGAACGATGTCTTTCACAGTTTTTGAAAATTCTACCCCCAAAGAGGTTAAATAGGGGTTGAATATTTGTATGATAGCTTGTCATTTTTCAATTGATTTTTCAAGTTGTATCCACGAAACTTGGTATTTTAGCTCTTGATTAAAAATAAAGAAGTACGTATTTTTCATTTCTTGAAAATTCCTCCCCTGAAGGGGTAAAATAGGGGTTGTTAGTTTATATGAAAGTCCGTAATTTTCAGGGTTCCGTACCCAAAGGGTACCAACGGGACCCTATTACTAAGCCTACGCTGTCCGTCCGTCCGTCCGTCCGTCCGTCCGTCTGTCAGCGAGCTGTATCTCGTAAACCGTAATAGATAGACAGATGAAATTTTCACATATTATATATTTCTATTGCCGCTATAACAACAAATAATAAAAATTAAATTAAATTAAAAAAATTAAATTAAAATATTTCCATGGGTACATAGAAATATTTTTTAACGGAACCCTTAAAGAGCGAGGCCCGACTCGCACTTGGCCGATTTTTTAAGTTTTATTGATGAAACTTTGTATTTGGGCTTTCGATTAAAAACAAAGAACGACGTCTTTCACCGTTTTTGAAAATTCTATCCCCAAAGGGGTTAAATAGGCGGTTGAATGTTTATAATATGAAAGTCCATAATTTTTCGAGTTAGTTACTTCCATCGAGTAACGGATCTACGTGATTCTTTCATGGGTATGGTTGTAGACCTGCAGTGCTACTGGTTAATTTTATACCGATAGAGCCGTAGTTCCAACGGGATTTTCAAAGAACCTAATTCCACGCGGACGAAGTCGCGAGGGCAACAGCTAGTGGGTGTATAAAATTCCAAGGATTCCAAGGATGACATCATCATCATCATCATCAACATCAACGGCTCATTACTGAGCGCAGATCTTCTCTCAAAGAAGGATTCAGGCCATAGTCCGCACGCTGGCCCAATGCAAATTGGCAGACTCCACAAAGAGAAAACTATGGCGTGCAGGTTTCCTCGCGAAATTTTCCTTCACTGCTGAAGCAGATGATATTTGTTTTTACAAACATACCTAAGCTTCAAAGTTTATCCTCTATTATTTTCGGTCCGAAATAAAGAACGTATAGCTAATCCGAAATCTACAGATTAAAGCTCGATTTAATCCAATATTGGCAATTATAGTAAAACAAATTTCATTCTCAATACGGGGATAGAATATCTGGCGGCACGGCAGTGCCCCCGACAAGTCGAGCAAAAAAGCGGCACGGCTTATTACTGACAAGCTTAAATTATTTATCTATTAATATTAAGTATACAACAAACTGTTTTCCGCGACTTTGTCCGCGTGGAGATAGGTTTTTTCAATATTATCCTTCGGGAACCCTTAGTTTTTACGCGATTTAGCCTATGTCATTTCAGGTACTCGTACATCGTCGATCCATTGTTCGTAGAGAAATTCGCATTTATTATATTAATAGAGTTATTAATTTATTTCTAAATACGAGATTTTTTTTATACTTCTAAATAGATGGTTTGATTTGGTTTTTGCTATCTTGCTCTTTTCCATTTCAATAAATTTGGAAATTACCTATAAAATATACTTGTCTATCGAGTAGGTAGGTATGGTTATGCACTTTGAACTTTACCTTTGCTTGTTAGTTACAACAACGAACTAGGTGAATAGTTTGTGAACACTAAACTTGCATAATAATATATTTGAAGTTGTACTATTGTTTCATAGGTATCTATTCAGTTTCTCCTTAATTAATTTGGTGTTTAATTTACCATTAAAACAGGACGAAATAAACTACATATACAGAAGTTTATACAATGTATACGTCTTAGGGCCGATTTCACCAACGTAAAATAAGTATTATCGGAGGGTAAATTTTATATTTTGACAGTATTTTCAATACATTAACTGTTAGAACGCCCAATTTATCCCTCGGATAAACGTCACTCAACGTTGGTGAAATCGGCACTTAATAGAATTTTTTGTATACTTAATAGAATGAAATTTTAGTATTTCGAAAGTCAGCTTAAAATATCTAGAATTACCATTACTTGTTTGCATATCCCAACTTCTTTCCCAATGTTTAATGTATGATCTGTCCATCGCAAGTTATTTCTACCAGAAAATCTTGTATGGGATTTCCATTCTTATCTTGAATGTACAAAGGTTATATTAGCTTGTATCGTTTCTATGAACTACTTTTAGCAGGTAGCTGAACAAAATTTCCATTTCTAATGCTTTTACGGTTTTTCTGGGTCTACTTTCTCATCCGTGAAACTATGTCATTTCGCGATGAAAATCCACCTCGGGAACATGAAAAATTAGTGGAGTTTTCACTATTATAAGACTCCTAGTTTAGCGAAGTGTCAGCATGTAAATTGTTTGTTTTCTTCACTACAACTTCTCTATAAGCGTCATTATTCTCATTTCTGAGGTTCCTGATCTCTTCAATGTATTACAAAATATTGGGGCGTTCTTGGGATAACTACACGATGGGCTACCAGATTCAATGAGCTTTTTTATACGAATCGATTATAGAC
The DNA here is from genome assembly GCA_029955525.1 of Oeneis ivallda. NCBI lineage: Eukaryota > Metazoa > Arthropoda > Insecta > Lepidoptera > Nymphalidae > Oeneis > Oeneis ivallda. The sequence goes on along the minus strand of JARPMR010000013.1, from coordinate 19,037,180 downwards.
CAAAAAGAAACATCATTATCCCAACTTATCACTGATACACTTCTGGGCGCAGGTCTTCGCTCTGATTGTTAAGGGTTTATTTAGGCCATAGTCCCCCACGCTTGCCAAGTGTGGACTGACAGACTTCACATGCCTTTGAGAACATTATGGAGAACTATCAGGTTGGTATGCAGATTTCCTCACGATGATTTCCTCCACCTATACAGCAAGTAATATTTATCTAATCGCTTTTAACGCACATAACTCCGAACAGTCAGAGATGCCTACCTGGGATCGAACCCCTGACCCGTCTAAATGGCAAACGAAGTCTTAACCAATAGGCTATCATCAATTACTAGTCTATCACCGCTTACTAAATTATCACCGCTTACTTAACTAGAAAGATAGGAAACGTAAATACATTAGATAAACCATTATAAACCTAAGCCTTATAAAATCAGGAGTTTTATCAAAGGCGAAAAAGAATGCAGGTGGCGAAGTTTAGCGGAAAACGATAATCCAATTATTTAATTCAAACTTTCCAGTCCTGGATAATGCAACGAGCTTTTCTACCTTTTTTATAGACTGAAATTGTAGATCCTTTTTTGCAAGTATCTTATTTTCTGTATTTTTAAAGTAAGGTCGTTCCACAAACGGATCAAAGATGTGTTCAGCAGACCAATGCTCAGATGTGAAAATGTGTTTGTTTGTTGGTTTGTCCTTTAATCATGCAGCAACGGAGCAGCGGAAAGACGTAAGTTTTGTATGGATTTGTTTCGAATTTGTAGAGACATATATATTTATGGAATGGTCTCAAAGAGTAGGTGTTTGGATGATGATCGAGGATCGAGGACAGGATCTGATGATGTGCTTTAAATTTTTAATTTACGCTTGTGTCGCATGGCGTTGGTTATTTTGAGAGTAGGCAATTTGTTTTTATTAAGAAAGATGGCAACCCTGTTTGTATCTATATCCGTTGTATTGTATAAATACACACTGCAATGTAAGTATATTATTTTTCAAAGTAACTTTTTATTTTTAGACCACCTTTTATCCCGGAAAAACAAAGGGTTCCCACGGGATTTTAAAGAACCCTACTCCGTGCGGACGAAGTCATGAGCAAATTCTGGTAAATTAATAAAGAATCATCATGAACGGGTGGAATAAGCAAGTAGAAACTACATAACTGTGTTCTGCAAAAAAGTAAAATTAAAAATTTTAAAAACCCCCCGACACAAAAAATAACCTCTAAAAACTAACAAATAATATTTTATACCTATATATAATTATTATCGTCACATAAATTATGTAAGTTCAAATATTTTTATTTTCCAAGTGCCGTCGTCGCGTCGCGGGACCGCTAAAGTTTATAAAGTATTTTTCCAACAGCTAATTAATTATTACGAATTACATTTAGGTACGAGCGATCTTAAGTTTCATGCATGTATAGTCTACGCTCTACGTAATGCCGCGCGCGACACGTGAGGGCAGACGACGTTGACGGTTGTGTCGATTTTGAGTAAATTCTTTTGTTGCAATCTGCGACTACACCTGTTTTTCTCACTTAGCGATCCCCCGTCGCGACGACGACACTTGAAAAATAAAAATATTTGAACTTACATAATATATGTGACGATGATAATTATATATAGGTATAAAATATTATTTGTTAGTTTTTAGAGATTATTTTTTGTGTCGGGGGGTTTTTAAAATTTTTAATTTTACTTTTATTTAGTCCTTTTTAAAGTAGGTATAAATATTAGGAAGGTATTTATAGTGATTTGTTAGCGCAGTGGTAATTGAGCCTAATTGATCCCATTTAATTACCCACCTTCGAAAGCTAAACCTTACTCTAACATGTCATATTTAAAGTCATGGTTACCTTACCATGTTCTTTCAATATCATTGAAGTAATACGGTACCTTTCGAATCGATAGGACATATGGAAGGTAGTCAGATCACCTCATCAACTATTAAAGAGCTGATGATCTTCAAACGGCTGATCAGGTCATGGTTACCTTACCATATACTTTCAATATCATTGAAGTAACACGGTATCAAATTTCGAATCGATAGGACATATGGAAGGTAGTCAGATCCCCTCATCAACTATTAAAGAGCTGATGATGTTAAAAGGGCTTATCAGGTCATGGTTACCTAATACCTTACCATATACTTTCAATATCATTGAAGTAACAAGGTACCAAATTTCGAATCGACAGGACATATGGAAGGTAGTCAGATCCCCTCATCAACTATTAAAGAGTTGATGATCTTCAAACGGCTGATCAGGTCATGGTTACCTTACCATATACTTTCAATGTCATTGAAGTAACACGGTACCAAATTTCGAATCGATCGGACATAAGGAAGTTAGTCAGATCCCCTAATCAACTAGAAAAGAGCTGATAATCTTCAAACGGCTGAACAGATTTTCATGAAACATGGCTAAGAACACTCGGGATAAAATTATCTATGACACAAAAAAAACTAAACGAAAATCGGTTCATCCGTTTGGCGGCTACACTACCACAGACAGATACACAGATACACAGATACACAGATACACAGACACGTTAAACTTATAACACCCCTCTCTTTTTGCGTCGGGGGTTAAAAAGGAAAATCGAATAGCTCTAAGCGGTGCGCGGTGGATAGATAGTCGTCACAGAACTCACAGAGCATTCCAAATGTCAGTTGTTGGTCCATTTTTAATAGCGTAGCTCTTTGCTGATTTCGTTCCTGCCAGCGGTGATATCCCTCGTGACCGCTGCATGGAACGAGTAGCTCTGTGCAAGGAATTTTTAAAGGTTTACTTACTACTGTTATACCTAGGATTGCCAACCTTACCGTTAAAAATTGTTTTACTTTATCTCACTTTATAACACTGTTTCACACTCGAGAGACAATCAGCGAGACTTAACTTAGAAAGAACTGGAGGGAATCGTTCCGTAAGAGCCCGCGCGCACGGATGATTAAAAATTGCTTCAATTTTTAATCGACGTCCACTGTCCATGGAGTTATATGGAAGTGTGCGAACGATGCAATTTTTAATCACTGAGATTTTTTGTCAGCTCGCGACTATTGCAATGACGTCATGCCCACAGGTTTCAATGAGAGCGCGCGCACGATGCAATTTAAAATCACTGCGATAAAAAATTTTAGCCCCCGGCTCCTGATCCCACGTTCTTGCCAGAGTTATATTGTTACACAAGCTTTTTCCTATGGCTTCGCTGAAGTAAAGTTCGATTTTTCAAACCCCTATTTTACCCCCTTAAGGATTGAAATTAAAAAAATCCTTTTTAGCGGACGCCTCCGTCATAATAGCTACAGCTCGATCCGTACAGTGGTTTGAGTTGATGTGAGTATTTGTGTGCCTGTGTGTCTGTTTGTCTGTCTATTCCCTCGTAAATCCCTAAGGAATTAATCAATTTTGATACGGTTTTTTCTGTTTGAAAGCTAACGTGATCAAGATGGATCTAAGCTATATTTATGAAGATCTGCTCAAGCGTTTGGGAAGTTATCAGTTCATTTCCTACTTTATTAAAGAGTCTTACAAAACTTTCACTGATGCGATTGAGTTGAAATTCAGTATACTGTTACTTAACCCTTACATACATTACATAACCCTTCTCTGAGAGGAGACCTGCGCTCAGTAGTGAGCCGTTGATGGGTTGCTAATAACGATGATGATGATGATGATGATGATACTGTTACTTCGGATTATTTCCAAAGCCTAGTAATCTTGATTCTTGAGCTGATGCTGCAGCATCAAGTAATCAGTGGGATATCCGACTCCCAGCAAGCTACAACAGATATAAAAAGTGTGTTTGGGCTCAATAAATAGAATGGTCTAAAAGATTAGGTGCTTGGATGATGATCGAGGATCGAGGACAGGATCTGATGATGTGCTTTAAATTTTTAATTTACGCTTGTGTCGCATGGCGTTGGTTATTTTGAGAGTAGGCAATTTATTTTTATAAAGAAAGATGGCAACCCTGTTTGTACCTATGTCCGTTGTATTGTGTAAATACACACTGTAATGCATATTATTTTTCTAGTAACTTTTTAATTGCTCATACGGTGTTTTATAAACGATGCCCGTTACTTCGTCCCAATAGTACCTACCTATGCAACGAACAGTTTCAATTTGTTTCATGTATGCAAGTTACTCAAATGCTCAGTATAGGCACGGCCGCCAACTTCACTCACTCGTGTAATGATGTTGGTAACTTGACAAAGTTGTTAATGAAGTTAGTGGACGCAAAAATTTGCATTTGGAGATGGTAAATTTCTGTGCCTTATTTCAGCTCAACACTTTTTTACCTCATGAACTTGCTTGCCTTTACTTTCTCTCAGAATATCCTCTGCAACGTGGGTGCCTGGTATAAATCGTTTCTAAGCGATAAGGCCGCCGGGAACCTTGTTTTTTTTTCGGAATAAAAGTAGCCTATGCCATGACTATAGGTATCCTTGCACAAAATGTCGACCCGTTGCTCTATTGCGGCGTGATAGACGGACAAACCAACATAATAATATACTAACGCGTTTACGCACTGATAGTATAAGCGGTATTATAGTAATAATAGTAAGGATTATTTCCTTGGTATTTATTTAATCCTTGTTCCATGCTTGCAGCTGTATACTAGTGTTTGAATCTTTTTTTTTTTAATTCAGGTAAGTACCGTTTCAAAGGTCCCCTTGAAAGTCGTACTAAAAATATTTGATGTCATTTCAACATTGAAATTAACGAGAGCAACTTGAAACTCGCAAACTTTGCTAATATGAACGACATTTTGAGGAACAATTTTAATATTACACGAATCCGTCAAGAGATGTGCTAAACTAGAGCAGAGAACGTCTCTCAAAACCGCTGTGGGATTGTCTAAAAATTATACAGTACAGTATAGCTACAGTATAACCGATCACGATCATCTTTGATTGGATGAATTCACATGGGGCTCTTGTTGCATCGACTCATTCCCACTAGTATAACTGATTAGAGCAACCGTTGAAATAGTGAGACATTTGCATTGCACAATGCATTTTTACCAATAGCGAGAGAGTAGGCAGTAATCAGACATGATTTCGATCGTCATCCTTAAATTCTTATCCTATCCAAGTAAATTGATATATATCGTTAGTTTACTCCGCATAGACAAGATTGACAATCGTTTGAAAAAAATCAATTGTAAAAGTGTAATATCAGAGTTTAAAATCAAACACAAACTGATAGAGTGCTCGCTCCACGGCGGTTTATTCCAAACTAACTTTCCTACCTACCTTAATTCAACTCCTACATCACAAAAAGCTTTAATACTCAGTTTGATTACTTCATCAAAGTAGTGCTTAGGAAATTATGACAGAAAATTCAAGATATTGATAAAATTTTAATTGAGGAAAGTCCGTTCAAAGTCTCTTTCAAATCGGTATGTGTGCAACATATTAAAAAAAAAGATCCCTGTTTCGATCTATTTACTCCCAAATATACCTATTATGTTGACTTAAAATGCAATATATTTACTTACTTTCATTACATCTTTGTCCACTTACTTTAAGCAGTTTGCCGCCTGATGTATGAATTTTGTCGATCTCTATATTGTCTACAACTCAATGATGCCGACAATATGGACGAGCGAGCATTTTAATCAGAGCTTTGTCGAATGTAATGTGCAAGGTATGGTGTGTATGTTTAGATAAACATACATGTTTGTTTGTGTTTTTGCCATTGACGTGAAATGAAAATACTTCAACCGCATACGAAAATTACAAACAACGCTCTAACTAAACAAGATGAGTAGCAATAAAAAACCTAAGCATTCCTACCTAAGCATAATACAGCAGTAAAGTAAAAAAAAAATGTTACCCATACTTGACAGTCGATTTTACTGTAGTAAAATCATACTAATATTCATAAATGCGACAGTGGTTTGTCCCTCAATCACGCCGCAACAGAGGCGGTTTTTTGCAGGGGTATAGTTGAGGACCTGGAGAGTGACATAGAATACATCTTATCCCTGAAAAATCAATGAGTTACCTAGGGATTTTAAAAAACAAATCCACGCGGACAAAGTCGCGGGTATCGGAAAGCAATAAATAATTTGAAATCCCCGATCAATCCTCCTTGATTCGTACATCCAACGTCGTTAAGCCTAAGATATTCAAATAGATATAGAAATAGTTATTTGTGTTTTAAAGGGCCAAAGAAATTTTTTGTTCTCCGAGGGCGGTATAAGCGTAGCGAGGAATTCAATATACGCCGCCCGAGAACAAAATATTTTGGACCCCAATGACACACACTATTTTCATCATTACCTATGAGAAAAAGCTAGGAGTATCAACCTACTATGTATAGACATTACCTATACGTATAAAGAAAAAATAAAAAACTTGAGAGGTGTCAAGGGACACCCGGATGGAACGTAGTTCCTTACGATTACATTGTGTTCGGTATTTTCGCGGTACAACATTGGGTCTCCGTAGCCTAGTGGCTCCGGCAGTCGCCTAACAGCCAAAGGTCGATGGTTCGAATCCCAGCTCGACAGACCGAATTTTCCATTTTCAATTTATTTTAAACAATTTCTACATGTGGAACCTTTCACATGTAGAAATTATTTAAAATAAAATAGAAAATAGAAAATTCAGTCTGTCGAGCTGGGATTCGAACCATCGACTTTGAACTTTTAGGCGACTGCCGCAGCCACTAGGCTACGGAGACCCAATGTTGTACCGCAAAAATACCGAACACAATGCAAAATTCAGATTCAACAAAAAAGTGTCGGTTTCAAAAAAGTGTCGTGTCAGTTCCTTAATTTTTTCCGTCTAGCCCCCGTTCCGCACCGCGCGATAAGGAACCACGTTCCACAACACAAATATTTTTTGTGAAATATTTAAACATTAATATTTATGTCGGATAGAGTATGGGCATTTATTGATCACGTGACTTATCGAAGACAACAGCTTCTCAAACATTTTTGAATTTCGAACGGAATGAGCGATTGACAGGTTTCTGCAACGAACGCAGTATGTAGTAATAAACACATACTAAGGCACGAACACGGACCATTCAGAAGAGTGATATGAAAAGTCGCATGGGGTTAAAATTTAATTTAGCTCCCGCTATCCTCTGAAGCCAATATTCGAATAGGTATAATGAAAAAAAAAAATTGCTCTAGAATATAAACCAGGCTAAGCTAGCTAGTACAAATAATATATACGCTACCCTCAAGCGATGAGCGAAAAATTGCTATCTCACCCAACAACAATTTATATACGTACTTATGACGTATTCTGTAAAAAAACGAACGTTACAAAATTCAGAGTTTAAAACAAGGGTGAGTGTTAATGTTAGGTAAGATAAATGAGATAACAGCGGTGATAGCATAGAGGTTTAGACTTAAGCCTCCTTTTCGAGTGGTCCAGGGGTTGGTACCTCTAACTTTTGGGAGTATATCTATTAAACACATTATGTAAGCTAGTAATTGCTTAGTTGTGAGTAATTGTGACACAGTCCAGATTTTTTAAACAGGACTAGAGATTAGTAATAAGTAATAGTTTGCTAAATCTTTGTTACTCAATAATAAACTGTATAATAAATAAATAAATAAATAATTAACAATTTTAGATGACGCACACAGGTGAAATTATTAACGTTGGTCAATATTACATGACGTGTTTTTACACCTGCATTTTGCTTTAGATTGTCTAAACTCTAAATTAATAAATTAATAATTGAGAATGATGAAAAATTAAGCTTAGTTGATATCATAATAATATAATATGAAAAAAAAATTCAAATAATGATTTCTGGTTCTTTTAAGAGAATTAAAACATCGTGGGAGTTATTTAGAGATAGTTCTCTTCGGCTAACAGGAATGTTTTGCTGGGAATAGCCTGAAAAATTATTTCGAATACTTTTACACTTCTTATAATTATTATATTGTTGAATTTTGTCCCAATTTCTTTAGATGACGCACTTTGACGCAACCTTTAGTATTATACGAAAGCTACTGAAATAATATTCTTTCTAAGTAAATGTATACAAAAAATGGGTTGAGTCCGATTGAGTATAAACTTTTTCACTATGAAAAAAAAAACTGATAGGAGTACGGCCCTCTGTTTAAAACTATGTATCCTTATTACAATCGTAAGTAATGTGAACGTTTTCGTTTTTAAATAAAACAGACACTTATACCTGAAGGTATGAAATCTATAATGTTTTAATCTCAATATTCACTAAATATAGTATCAAAAGTAATTCAAACTAATATTCAAAATCGACATAAATTACTCTGTGAAGAATGACTGTTAAATCAAAGTAGGAAATGAAATATAAAGTATAAAACGTTTTACTGAACACTAATTATAGGTGGCACCATATGTCTAGTTGCTAATTTAATTTACTAGAATTTAATCAGAGTAACTTCATTTTTATCAATTTAGGCCATAAATTACGTAAATTTCAACTGTGTGTGACGTCACTAAGACCGCTAATTATAATTATTATGTATGTTTGGTTGACAATCGACGAAATATAATTTATTGTTCTTATTTGTCGCATTTATTAGTGTTTTTAGAGTTCTTTTCAGATAACTAGATGTCGGATTTTTACGCGATTTGTTCTAATGCTTTAATATAGGTATGGCGATAGAAATCTACGTAACTTTACGTTAGAGAATTACTTCTTTATATGACAGGGCGCAACCACTTCCGAGGTCTACCTAAAACGAAAGATGACTAAAAATCAGATTGCCGAACTGTCAATGCTTAATTATTTCGTCTACAATGCCTAAATAGCACTTTGCCTCCAGCATAAAGACACCAATAGTAAGCAAAACTATGATCATAGTCTCCAATGGATTCTATGTAGATTGTAGGCCGCAACGCGCCGAGTGGCATCACTATAAAGCCAAGCACTACAACGATGTTCATTTGAGGGTCAATTTAACGGTTGCATACCGATTGTTACATCTTCCATGTGATTGCATGTATTATGTAATGTCTGAAGCATCTCTATCAAAGGTATTACCAATTAATATTAATGACCGTATAATACTGTTCTGTTAATTAATTTGGTTCTCATATACTCGTAGATTGAGTAATGGCTTACCTTTTTTTTTATATCCTATATCCTAGTCGTTGTGGTGGGCGTAGGTCTCTACAAAATATTCTTGTCTTGTATGCAACGGCTCCAACGGCTGAAAATATTCACTCGCATTTTCATCACTGAATTTTCTGGTGACTGGCAGGAACTATTACTGACACAGCTCCACAAGCATGTCAGTGACACTTTCGATAACCATTAACCATTGGATTAATGAATACCTGCCAAGAATGGGTCGAGTGACGTTTAAAGGAATACTTAATTAAATAAATTCTGACAATCTTTTTATTGAAAACTAGCTGACTCACGCGACCTCGTCCGCGTGGATTTTGTTTTTAAGAATCCCGCAATTCATCGTCAACAGTACCTAAATCCCAACGGCTTAGGAGTGCAGTACCCTGCATCATCATGTTTGAGGGTTGAGACTTGGAGTACAATAACGAAGTCGTTGCTTGGTACCTACAATATCTAATCACCATCAAAAATTTTAAAATCCTCACAGCTTAGGAGTGCAGTACCTTGTATCATCAGGGTTGAGGGTTGGGACTTGGTATTCAATCATGAAGTCTTTTCTTGGCACTCACAATATAATTTCACAATTAGCAGTTTCTGAATCCCTATGGTTTAGCAGTGCTGTACCATAAATCATCAGGGTTTAAACCTTGAAATATTTACGGAAACAATCCTTAAAGTAGGTACGTCCTTTCTAACAAAAAAAGAATAAATGAAATTTAACTACGCGTTAATGAATTACAACTAAGTACACATTTTGAATTTCATCCCCTCTTCCAAGGGAACAGTGCTGTATTTCGGGATAAAAAGTATCCTATGTCCTACCTCGTAGTATGAACTTAAATCATGCCATGTTTCATTCAAATCCGTTCAGAGTTTCGGAGCCTATTCAATTCAAACAAACAAACAAACATATCTTTCCTCTTTATAATATTATAAGTGTAGTCTGTTAAATACGCTCGGATATAAAGACTTATTTTACATTGGTGAAATCGGCCCAAGTGCCAATTTCACATTGAAAATCTGGCAATGCAAAAAAAAATCTGGAAAATACATTGTTGAAGAGTTATATATTTGTGATGGTGAAATTGGCACTTAGAAGAAAGGACCTTCCTCAATAAGAAATCGAAGCCGAACTTGCATGCCCAAAGCTCGTACAAAAATAATTTAATTTATTCAAAACGTCCTGGCCTGAAGCTTTGAATGTCCCATTCAGGGTCCCATAGGGTCTGCAATATCCGGCCCCGGGATAAGGTCCCGGGATTTGAAGTTTTTGTGTACACTGATATTAGCTTTATTCGTTTTGCAAAATTGCTTATATTACTACTCGTACATACGTTCGTGGTAAGTATGTCCTTTTGAAGTGGCTGATGGCAAAATTTTCGGAGTTACATGCGTTTAAGAAATTAAAAACATCCTGAGGAGCGCAGGTTTCCTTAAACGCCTTTATTTATTAATTTCTTAAGCGCCTGCGAGCTCGTATGATGTTCTCAAAGGTGTAAGAAATCGTGATGGATGGCATAAACGATTCGCATTCTGAATAGAATAGAATAGAATAGAAATGTTTTTTATTCAAATAAACTTTTTTACAAGTGTTTTTGAATCGTCGATGAGTCTACCACTGGTTCGGAATGCCGTTCCTGCCGAGAAGAACCAGCAAGAAACTCGGCAGTTGCTCTTTTCAAAATAAGTGATAGGATATTCTAACCGTGTCCAGAAGTGGACTGGTCATAGGTTGTAATGAAGATCTCGAACATGTGATTATTGGAACGTAAGTTCCTTATCGCGCGGTGCGGAAGGGGGCTAGACGGAAAAAATTAAGGAACCGACACTCGACACTTTTTGAAACCGACACTTTTTTGTTGAATGTGAATTTTGCATTGTGACAGACTGAATTTTCTATTTTCAATTCTATTTTAAATAATTTCTACATGTGGAAATTTTCCCTAATTTTTTATTGTATAAATTGGATAAAATGTTATTGTACTACTGACGCCATCTGTTAAAAACCCAGAGTATCTCTTTGGTTTTGTAACATTGCTGCAATATAAATAAACTAAATATAATTCATCGTAGTTAATCAATTTAATACTAGATGACACCACTAGTTTATTACAATTCCTTTACTAATTAATCGAAAGGAACTTCGTTCCATCCGGGTGTCCCTTGACACCTCTCAAGTTTTTTTTTTAGTAATAATAATAATAATATTAATAAACATCCATCAATGAAAATGTCATGCGCGCATACTTAGGGGCTACTGAGGGTGGAACCAACATGACCGCGTACCGTGCTAGGATGCATGCTTTGTTTCAGGTCCTTGAACCAGCTCTCAATGTGTCGGCTCAGCGACTGTCGGACCAGGTGCGGGTTATTCAGCGTAATCACATGCTGGACAACGCCGTGCTTGATCGGCTTCGCTCTGAACTGCAATGTAACCACGCTACCCCCTCCTCACCGCAAGCTCCAGCACAATCGCAAACTGCTCATGCGATTTCGCTGCAGCCCACTCAGGCTGGTGAGGGACAGGATAGCGGGGCTGCACATGTAAGTACCCAGTGTAGTGAACAATTGAGGAGTGCTTTGGAGAGTGCTATTCGGGAATATAGATCTTCACCACCCGAGTTTAGACCGCGGTTACCTCGGTTGCCCATGAAAAATAAGAACAAAGCGCTAATGGGTGCCCTGGATTCGCTGCTGCCGAGATATTTTGACAGCAGCGAAGACCTTTCCGACACACATTCGATTCTGTACTGCGCGGCTGTTGCGGCATGTCGTGTTGCTAATGTAAAGTTTATTAATAATGATACAGCAACACGACCGAAGCCTGCCGCACCAGCCTGGCAGTGCAGGATCGAACGTCGTATTGATGGGGCTAGGGCACTCATTGGAAAACTACTCTGCTTCAGGGAGGGCAACACTCGCCCTAGAGTCATGCGCTTTGTGAGGCGCGCTTTCTTAGGGACTGATATCAGCCCTCAAGATTATATGGCGCGCGTCACTGAGCGCATTGACTTCCTGAAACAGAAGGTCTCGGCATGGGCTAGCCGTATTCGCAGGTACAAGTGCCGGGTCGAGAGATATACCCTGAATCGCACTTTCCAAAGCGATCAAAGGCGGGTATACCGAGGTTGGGAACACCCTGACCAAGGTGTCACCGATGCGCGCCTACCGGATGATGAAGCCATGACATCATTCTGGCGCAACATCTGGTCGGCGCCTGTCGCTCACACTGAGGGTGATTGGACGTGGGATGTAGAAAGAGCGTGCGATCAAATTCCAGAAATGGACCTAGTTACTATAACCCCTGAAGACGTGGCCACTGCAGCCCGTCACCTGCCCAATTGGAAATCCCCTGGGCCGGACGGGCTGCACAACTTTTGGATAAAGTGGCTACGCAGCTCGCACGCTCGTTTGGCATCCCAATTCCAATCATCTCTAGAGTCAGAGTCGCTACCCCAGTTTCTGACAACAGGTATTACCCTCCTGCTCCATAAATCAGGTAGTACCACGGAGCCCAAAAATTATAGGCCGATTACGTGCCTACCAACATTGTATAAACTTCTTACATCCATTCTGAGAACGAAAATTAACGATCACATCGATACAAAATCCATCATGTCTAATTCTCAGAACGGATGTAGGAATGGCTCCCGTGGTACTAAGGAGCTTCTCCTCATTGATATGGCCATTTGTCAACAGGTTCGGCGCTCCCGAAAGGATCTGTCGACATGTTGGATAGACTATAAGAAGGCCTACGACTCTGTGCCCCATACATGGCTCATGAAGGTGCTGGAACTGTACAAAGTAAACACAGTACTACGCGCCTTCCTACAGACGTGTATGGGGCAGTGGAGGACGGTCCTTCACTATCCAGGGTGTCGTCGGACCCTGGGGAGCGCGGAGCCTATAAGGATTGAGCGAGGCATATTCCAGGGCGATAGCCTCAGTCCTTTGTGGTTTTGCCTGGCTCTGAATCCTCTGAGTACTCTCTTGGAGAATTCAGGGCTAGGTTACCGGTTGAGGAGAGGTGGTCAGGTTATATCACACCTCCTTTACATGGATGACCTAAAACTCATTGCCCCCAACAAATCACATCTACTAGAGTTACTAAAGGTAACTAAAGCCTTTAGTGATTCCATTAGGATGGAATTTGGTGTGGACAAATGTGCGGTCATGCATGTAAAGCGAGGGAGGATTGTGGAATCTGAGGGTGTTGAGCTCTCGGATTCCATATACCTCAGATCGCTCTCCCCAACTGAAACCTACAAATACCTGGGCATGGCGGAGGCGTTAGGTATCAGAGAGGCCGACATGAGGCAGTCGGTGAGGGAGCGTTTCCTTGGCCGTCTGAAGAAAGTGCTGAAAAGCCTTTTGTCGGGCGGCAATAAGGTGCGCGCCTTCAACGGTTGGGTCATGCCGGTCTTGATGTATTCCTTCGGCATACTCAGGTGGACTCAGACTGAGCTTGACGCCCTGGACAGACAAGTTCGTGCGCTGCTGACCGCATATCGGATGCATCACCCGCGCTCCTCGGTGATGAGGCTGTACATCCCGCGGAAGTGTGGGGGAAGAGGCCTTTTGAATGCCAAAACCCTCCACAACCGCGAGGTGTGCAGTCTCAGGGAGTACTTTCTCCACGCCGAGACGGAGATGCACCGCGATGTGGTCGCAGTGGACAGGGGTCTGACGCCGCTCTCCTTGGCTAAAGAGAACTGGCGCATACCCGTGGTGCTCAGTACCAATGACCGCAGGGTTGTATGGCAAGGTAAGGAGCTTCACGGACGCTTTTATCGGGCCCTCCACGGGCCTGATGTTGACTTTGAAGCGTCCGTGGCCTGGCTGCGCTTTGGTGACCTCTTTGGGGAAACCGAAGGGTTTGTGTGTGCAATTATGGACGAGGTCATGATGACGAACAATTACAGAAAATACATAGTGAAGGATGGAACGGTAGACATATGTCGGGCATGTCGCCGTCCTGGAGAAACTATCCGTCACATTGTTTCTGGTTGTTCTCATCTAGCTAACGGCGAATACTTACACAGACATAACCAAGTGGCCAGGATTATCCACCAGCAACTTGCCTTGAAATACAATCTTGTGGAATCGGAGGTACCGTACTACAAGTATGTGCCCGACCCAGTTCTTGAAAATGGTCATATCACACTGTACTGGGATCGATCTATCATTACAGACAGGACTATTGTAGCCAATAAGCCTGACATAGTGGTGATAGATCGATCAGAGCGCCGTGCAATGATTGTTGATGTTGCTGTCCCGCATGACGAAAACCTCGTGAAAGCCGAGAAAGAGAAACTCACCAAGTATCTCGACTTAGCGCACGAGGTTGTCGCCATGTGGAATGTAGACTCAGCAATCATTGTACCGATAGTGATAACCGCTAATGGTCTTATAGCCAAGAGCCTCGACCAACATCTTTCGAGGCTCTCGTTGGGTAGCTGGGTCAAGGGCCAGATCCAGAAGGCTGTACTCCTGGACACGGCTCGCATCGTCAGGAGGTTCCTCTCTCTGGGGCCCTGACCGCCGGTTGCTTGGACCCTGTTCCCGAGACCGGTGGACCGCTATTTTTTATATTTTTAAATATTTTTTTTTATTTTTGTTTTATAATGAAATATTTAAAAATGTAAATAATATGAGTAAAAGTAAATAAAGATGATAATAATAATAATAACCTGGCAACCCTGAATGTCAGCATACATCATATTTTTTCACCGTTACATTTTTGCCGAAATAAATATTATAAAAAGGATCTCAACAGAATTTTCGATTTAATTCAATAAATTTACCATAATAAAAACTAATTATAACAACAAACCATGAAAGAACAAACAAAGAAAATCAAAACAATCCGAAATATAACTGACACAAAATGTCAATAGATGCCTGATAAAATACAAAAGAAATTAGAAGAATTAATAATGTAGAATGCTGACACGATCCAGAGCACGGAACGCACAAACACCACCCCCGGACTCGTCGCTCAGTTCCGCCTCGCAGCCACCCGGGACCACGCCCAATGCTGCAGTTGCGTCGAGTTCGAGCGACGAGTTTTTCTCCCCGCCGACGTCGCCACCACCAGTACATCGTCGTGGGAGAGGCCGGCCGCCGACTTGCTTGGGATCCCGAGGCCCACCGGCTTCTGGAAGGGTCCCCGCTTCCGGCGGTAGTGTGTCGCGCATGAGGTGGACAACATCCATTAAGGCACTGTAGTCAGTCACGATCTTCATATCACAAGCCGAATGAAGATCGTCCAATTTAAAATCTATGGGTCATAATATTATGAAAAAAAAGTAGTTATAATTGATCGTATTTCTGGCCTGATGGCTGTTTCCTAAACACGATGACGCAAACTTTTCTCGATAGAAAAAAATTGCAAAGTTGACTCTGCAAATACATAAACTCCCATCGTTCTCTGTTATGCATACATTTATTTTGGTAAAATTATTTACAATTGTTTTTCATATTTTAATACAACAAATGGCTGTTTTAGATTTTATTTATTGCAACTGTTATAATTTTAATATTATCCATTACAATTTTTCACTTGGCCCTTCTATTCGCAGAAGCGACTTCTTTGTCTCTCCTACTCAATTAGACAGTGATCGCCGAGGTGTGCTGCTAGGTGGACCTGCGTCGCGCTGCGCTCGCTCGGCTATCAAATATTATCGTAAATTGTAATAATTGAAAATTGTTTATGTTTATACTGAAAACTATTATTTTGTATATTTTAGACTTTAGAGAAGTCAAATAGAGTGTACGTAATTATAAGTTTGTATATATTAATATTGTAAATAATTTATCCATCAAAAAAGTTGTAAATAAGTAGGGACTGAGTAGTAGAGTAGACTAATTTTGAAAATGGGTCCGAAAAAAAGCAAAATCTAAGAATGTACAGTATAAAAAAATCGGCCAAGTGCGAGTCAGGCTTCGCTCTTTTAGGGTTCCGTTAAAAAAAATTAATTAAAATATTTCCATGTACCCATGGAAACATTTTAATTTAATTTTTTTAATTTAATTTAATTTTTATTATTTGTTGTTATAGCGGCAATAGAAATACATAATAATTATGTGAAAATTTCATTTGTCTATCTATTACGGTTTACGAGATACAGCCCGCTGACAGACGGACGGACGGACGGACAGCGTGGGCTTAGTAATAGGGTCCCGTTGGTAACCTTTGGGTACGGAACCCTAAAAATAACAAAAGCAGATGATGGAAGTTGTAAAGTAAGTAGGTAGGTACCTATTTCAATATTTTGTAAAGGATGATTTGTGTAACATGTAATGTAATGGATCATGAAATATCAATTTCATCATCAAGTAAGGTATCTAATAATGGTGGAATGCATCATGCAAAGTAAGTACATCATATAGGTACATCGTACAGTTTGGCTAATCAAATTGAGGTCAAATTGACGACCTCCCTGGCTCAGTGGTGAGCGCTGTTGTCTTATAACTGGGAGGTCTCGGGTTCGATTCCCGGCGGGGTCAATTTGGGAATTTATAATTTCTGAATTGTCTCTGGTCTGGTCTGGTGGGAGGCTTTGGCCGTGGCTAGTTATCACCCTACCGTCAAAGACGTGCCGCCAAGCGATTTAGCGTTCCGGCACGATGGCGTGTAGAAACCAATTAGGGGTATGGGTTGAATGTTCACTGCCATATCCCTTCCAAGTTAGCCCGCTACCATCTTAGACTGCATCGTCACTTACCATCAGGTGAGATCGCAGTCAAGGACTAGCTTGTCATCGAATAAAAAAAAAAAAAAAGGTAGGTAGGTGGTAGTTAGGTACTTTATGGGTATGGGTAGGAGTATGGGTAGGAGTAGGGGCCGGGGTAGAGGTAGGGGTAGAGGTAGGGGTAGGGGTAGGTGTAGGGGTAGGGGTCGGGGTCGGGGTAGGGGTAGGGGTCGGGGTAGGGGTAGGGGTAGGGGTAGGGGTAGGGGTCGGGGTAGAGGTAGGGGTAGGGGTAGGAGTCGGGGTAGGGGTCGGGGTAGGGGTAGGGGTTGGGTAGAGGTAGGGGTAGGGGTATGGGTATGGGTAGGAGTAAGGGTCGAGGTAGAGGTAGGGGTAGAGGTAGGGGTAGGGGTAGGGGTCGGGGTAGAAGTAGGGGTAGGGGTATGGGTATGGGTAGGAGTAGGGGTCGAGGTAGAGGTAGGGGTAGAGGTAGGGGTAGGGGTCGGGGTAGGGGTAGGGGTAGGGGTCGGGGTAGAAGTAGGGGTAGGGGTATGGGTATGGGTAGGAGTAGGGGTCGAGGTAGAGGTAGGGGTAGAGGTCGGGGTAGGGGTATGGGTATGGGTAGGAGTAGGGGTCGAGGTAGAGGTAGGGGTAGAGGTAGGGGTAGGGGTAGGGGTAGGGGTAGGGGTAGGGGTCGGGGTAGAGGTAGGGGTAGAGGTAGGGGTAGGGGTAGGGGTATGGGTATGGGTAGGAGTAAGGGTCGAGGTAGAGGTAGGGGTAGAGGTAGGGGTAGGGGTAGGGGTAGGGGTCGGGGTAGAAGTAGGGGTAGGGGTATGGGTATAGGTAGGAGTAGGGGTCGAGGTAGAGGTAGGGGTAGAGGTAGGGGTAGGGGTAGGGGTAGGGGTAGGGGTAGGGGTCGGGGTAGAGGTAGGGGTAGAGGTAGGGGTAGGGGTAGGGGTAGGGGTCGGGGTAGGGGTCGGAGTAGGGGTAGGGGTCGGGGTAGAGGTAGGGGTAGGGGTATGGATATGGGTAGGAGTAAGGGTCGAGGTAGAGGTAGGGGTAGAGGTATGGGTAGGGGTAGGGGTAGGGGTCGGGGTAGAAGTAGGGGTAGGGGTATGGGTATGGGTAGGAGTAGGGGTCGAGGTAGAGGTAGGGGTAGAGGTAGGGGTAGGGGTCGGGGTAGGGGTAGGGGTAGGGGTAGGGGTAGGGGTCGGGGTAGAGGTAGGGGTAGAGGTAGGGGTAGGGGTTGGGGTAGGGGTAGGGGTAGGGGTCGGGGTCGGGGTAGGGGTCGGGGTAGGGGTAGGGGTAGTGGTAGTAGTAGTATTATTATATGTATACTTAGTGACATATTTAGTTCCTATCACAATCTGTCCTTTTCTGCATATTACTTTTACAAAATAATGTCGATGTTTCACATCTGCCAGGCGTCCCACGACGGCTCACAATTTTTTTGTACCTAAAAGTGCCTAAAATTACAAGTGTAGATCACGATTCGCATGCGAAAGGATCCTTTCGCATCCTTGGTTCCGTAAGGATGCGCACGGATCCTTCCAGATCCTTACGCGTGCGAAAGCGTCTTTGGCAACTAGGGCAATGCATGAAGTGCCAAAAAGTATCGATATATCGAATCGATGAAATTAGTTTCTATCTCAAGTATGTGTGCAAACACAGGTGCACTTTTCCGCCATGTTGGAATTCTTTGATAATGGACGGATTACGTTCAAAATCGATATTTAGGCTTCCCTAGGGTCAAAAAGAAGAAATGGATGCCAAAATTAAAAAAAAGTCACCGCCATATTGAAATTCTTTGTTATTCGACCGATTTCATTCAAAATCGATATTCAGGCTTCTCTGGGGTCACGAAAGAGGAAATGGATGCGCAAATTTAAAAAAGTCACCGCCATATTGAAATTCGTTTTTTATTGGACCGATTACGTTTCAAATCGATATTTAGGCTTCCCTGGGGTCAAGAAAGAGGAAATGGGTGCCAAAATTTAAAAATGTCCCCGCCTTATTGAAATTCTTTGTTATTCGACCGATTTCGTTCTAAATCGATATTTAGGCTTCTCTGGGGTCAAGAAAGAGGAAATGGATGCTAAAATATAAAAAAGTCCCCGCCATATTGGAATTATATGTTATTGGACCGATTACGTTCAAAATTGATATTAAGGCTTCTCTGGGGTCAAGAAAGAGAAAAAGGATGCGAAAATTTTACAAAGTCACTGCCATATTGAAATTCTTTGTTATTCGACCGATTTCGTTCAAAATCGAAATTTGGGCTTTCCTGGCGTCGAGAAAGAGGAAATGAATGCCAAAATTTTAAAAAGTCACCGCCATATTGAAATTCTTTGTTACTGAACCGATTTCGTTCCAAATCGATATTTAGGCTTCCCTGGGGCCAAGAAAGAGGAATTGAATGCGAAAAGTTTAAAAAGTCACCGCCATATTGAAATTCTTTGTCATTCGAACAATTTTGTTCAAAATCGATGTTTAGGCTTCCCTGGGGTCAAGAAAGAGGAAATGGGTGCCAGAATTTTAAAGAGGGAATGGGTGCCAGACTTTTAAAAAGTCCCCGCCATATTGAAATTCTTTGTTATGGCGGGGACTTTTTAAAATTTTATCACCCATTCCCTCTTTCTTGACCTCAGGCAAGCCTAAATATATATTTTGAACGAAATCGGTCCAGTAACAAAGAATTTCAATATGGCGGTGTTTTTTTAAATTTTGCCACCGATTTCCTCTTTCTTGACCCCAGGGAAGAACAAATATCGATTTGGAACGAAATCGGTTTAGTAACAAAGAATTTCAATATGGCGGTGACTTTTGAAAATTTTGGCACCCAGTTCCTCTTTCTGGACCCCAGGGAAGCCTAAATATATATTTTGAACGAAATCGGTCCAGTAAACAAGAATTTCAATATGGCGGTGACTTTTTAAAATTTTGGCACCCATTTACTCTTTCTTGACCCCAGGGAAGCCTAAATATCGATTTTGAACGAAATCGGTCCAGTAAACAAGAATTTCAATATGGCGGGGGACTTTTTAAAATTCTGGCACCCATTCCCTCTTTAAAATTCTGGCACCCATTCCCTCTTTCTTGACTCCAGGGAAGCCTAAATATATATTTTGAACGAAATCGGTCCAGTAACAAAGAATTTCAATATGGCGGTAACTTTTTTAAATTTTGGCACCCATTTCCTCTTTCTTGACCCCAGGGAAGCCTAAATATCGATTTGGAACGTAATCGGTCCAATAACAGCAAATTTCAATATGGCGGTGACTTTTTAAAATTTTGGCATCCATTTCCTCTTTCTTGACCCTAGGGAATCCTAAATATCGATTTTGAACGAAATCTGTCCAGTAACAAAGAATTTCAATATGGCGGTAACTTTTTTAAATTTTGGCACCCATTTCCTCTTTCTTGACCCGAGAGAAGCCTAAATATCGAATTTGAACGAAATCGGTCCAATAACAGCGAATTTCAATATGGCGGTGACTTTTTAAAATTTTGGCACCCATTTCCTCTTTCTTGACCCAAGGCAAGCCCAAATATCGATTTTGAACGAAATCTGTCCAGTAATAAAGAATTTCAATATGGCGGTAACTTTTTTAAATTTTGGCACCCATTTCCTCTTTCTTCCCAGGGAAGCCTAAATATCGATTTGGAACGTAATCGGTCCAATAACAGCGAATTTCAATATGGCGGTGACTTTTTAAAATTTTGGCATCCATTCCCTCTTTCTTGACCCGAGAGAAGCCTAAATATCGAATTTGAACGAAATCGGTCCAATAACAAAGAATTTCAATATGGCGGTGACTTTTTAAAATTTTGGCACCCATTTCCTCTTTCTTGACCCCAGAGAAGCCTAAATATCGAATTTGAACGAAATCGGTCCAATAACAAAGAATTTCAATATGGCGGTGACTTTTTAAAATTTTGGCATCCATTTCCTCTTTCTTGACCCAAGGCAAGCCCAAATATCGATTTATAATGAAATCGGTCGAATAACAAAGAATTTCAATATGGCGGTGACTTTTTAAAATTCTGGCACCCATTCCCTCTTTAAAATTCTGGCACCCATTCCCTCTTTCTTGACTCCAGGGAAGCCTAAATATATATTTTGAACGAAATCGGTCCAGTAACAAAGAATTTCAATATGGCGGTAACTTTTTTAAATTTTGGCACCCATTTCCTCTTTCTTGACCCCAGGGAAGCCTAAATATCGATTTGGAACGTAATCGGTCCAATAACAGCGAATTTCAATATGGCGGTGACTTTTTAAAATTTTGGCACCCATTTCCTCTTTCTTGACCCTAGGGAATCCTAAATATCGATTTTGAACGAAATCTGTCCAGTAACAAAGAATTTCAATATGGCGGTAACTTTTTTAAATTTTGGCACCCATTTCCTCTTTCTTCCCAGGGAATCCTAAATATCGATTTTGAACGAAATCTGTCCAGTAACAAAGAACTTCAATATGGCGGTAACTTTTTTAAATTTTGGCACCCATTTCCTCTTTCTTGACCCGAGAGAAGCCTAAATATCGAATTTGAACGAAATCGGTCCAATAAAAGCGAATTTCAATATGGCGGTGACCGTTTAAAATTTTGGCACCCATTTCCTCTTTCTTGACCCTAGGGAATCCTAAATATCGATTTTGAACGAAATCTGTCGAGTAACAAAGAATTTCAATATGGCGGTAACTTTTTTAAATTTTAGCACCCATTTCCTCTTTCTTGACCCGAGAGAAGCCTAAATATCGAATTTGAACGAAATCGGTCCAATAACAGCGAATTTCAATATGGCGGTAACTTTTTTAAATTTTGGCACCCATTTCCTCTTTCTTCCCAGGGAAGCCTAAATATCGATTTGGAACGTAATCGGTCCAATAACAGCGAATTTCAATATGGCGGTGACTTTTTTTAAAATTTTGGCATCCATTCCCTCTTTCTTGACCCGAGAGAAGCCTAAATATCGAATTTGAACGAAATCGGTCCAATAACAAAGAATTTCAATATGGCGGTGACTTTTTAAAATTTTGGCACCCATTTCCTCTTTCTTGACCCCAGAGAAGCCTAAATATCGAATTTGAACGAAATCGGTCCAATAACAAAGAATTTCAATATGGCGGTGACTTTTTAAAATTTTGGCATCCATTTCCTCTTTCTTGACCCCAGGCAAGCCCAAATATCGATTTATAATGA
Organism: Oeneis ivallda; assembly: GCA_029955525.1. Lineage (NCBI taxonomy): Eukaryota > Metazoa > Arthropoda > Insecta > Lepidoptera > Nymphalidae > Oeneis > Oeneis ivallda. Next base: position 19,015,188 of record JARPMR010000013.1, on the reverse strand, counting down.
AATCGGTCGAATAACAAAGAATTTCAATATGGCGGTGACTTTTTAAAATTTTGGCACCCATTTCCTCTTTCTTGACCCCAGGGAAGCCTAAATATCGATTTTGAACGTAATCGGCCCAATAACATAGAATTTCAATATGGCGGGGACTTTTTAAAATTATGGCAGGCATTCATTTTCTCTTTCTCGACCCCAGGGAAGCCCAAATATCGATTTTGAACGAAATCGGTAGACTAACCAAAAAAAAAAAATTAAAAAAAGCATGTTATTGTATTTGGTTAGGAATTGAACCTGTATAAATTTTTTTTGATTATCTATGAACATGAACTGGAACCATGCTAACTGAGCCAAATAAAGTATAATAGGATTGACGAAAATAAGTTACAGTACCTATTAAGTTTAGATAAATAACCAGTTTTGTCAGTCGGGAGTTGTTTCCCGCCAGAGTTGCTTCGCGCCATTTCTGCGCTTCGCACGGGGCGCCCCGCGGTGGGCGGGACTACGACTCCGCTCCTTCTCCTGCTTCACCCCCTCAAATACCTAAACTTTGTCTGCCTCCTCGCCTTAATGAAAATGTCATGCGCGCATACTTAGGGGCTACTGAGGGTGGAACCAACATGACCGCGTACCGTGCTAGGATGCATGCTTTGTTTCAGGTCCTTGAACCAGCTCTCAATGTGTCGGCTCAGCGACTGTCGGACCAGGTGCGGGTTATTCAGCGTAATCACATGCTGGACAACGCCGTGCTAGATCGTCTTCGCTCTGAACTGCAATGTAACCGCGCTACCCCCCCCCCCCTCACCGCAAGCTCCAGCACAATCGCAAACTGCTCATGCGATTTCGCTGCAGCCCACTCAGGCTGGTGAGGGACAGGATAGCGGGGCTGCACATGTAAGTACCCAGTGTAGTGAACAATTGAGGAGTGCTTTGGAGAGTGCTATTCGGGAATATAGATCTTCACCACCCGAGTTTAGACCGCGATTACCTCGGTTGCCCATGAAAAATAAGAACAAAGCGCTAATGGGTGCCCTGGATTCGCTGCTGCCGAGTTATTTTGACAGCAGCGAAGACCTTTCCGACACACATTCGATTCTGTACTGCGCGGCTGTTGCGGCATGTCGTGTTGCTAATGTAAAGTTTATTAATAATGATACAGCAACACGACCGAAGCCTGCCGCACCAGCCTGGCAGTGCAGGATCGAACGTCGTATTGATGGGGCTAGGGCACTCATTGGCAAACTACTCTGCTTCAGGGAGGGCAACACTCGCCCTAGAGTCATGCGCTTTGTGAGGCGCGCTTTCTTGGGGACTGATATCAGCCCTCAAGATTATATGGCGCGCGTCACTGAGCGCATTGACTTCCTGAAACAGAAGGTCTCGGCATGGGCTAGCCGTATTCGCAGATACAAGTGCCGGGTCGAGAGATATACCCTGAATCGCACTTTCCAAAGCGATCAGAGGCGGGTATACCGAGGTTGGGAACACCCTGACCAAGGTGTCACCGATGCGCGCCTACCGGATGATGAAGCCATGACTTCATTCTGGCGCAATATCTGGTCGGCGCCTGTCGCTCACACTGAGGGTGGTTGGATGTGGGATGTAGAAAGAGCGTGCGATCAAATTCCAGAAATGGACCTAGTTACTATCACCCCTGAAGACGTGGCCACTGCAGCCCGTCCCCTGCCCAATTGGAAATCCCCTGGGCCGGACGGGCTGCACAACTTTTGGATAAAGTGGCTACGCAGCTCGCACGCTCGTTTGGCATCCCAATTCCAATCATCTCTAGAGTCAGAGTCGCTACCCCAGTTTCTGAAAACAGGTATTACCCTCCTGCTCCATAAGTCAGGTAGTACCACGGAGCCCAAAAATTATAGGCCGATTACGTGCCTACCAACATTGTATAAACTTCTTACATCCATTCTGAGAACGAAAATTAACGATCACATCGATACAAAATCTATCATGTCTATTTCTCAGAACGGATGTAGGAATGGCTCCCGTGGTACTAAGGAGCTTCTCCTCATTGATATGGCCATTTGTCAACAGGTTCGGCGCTCCCGAAGGGATCTGTCGACATGTTGGATAGACTATAAGAAGGCCTACGACTCTGTGCCCCATACATGGCTCATGAAGGTGCTGGAACTGTACAAAGTAAACACAATACTACGCGCCTTCCTACAGACGTGTATGGGGCAGTGGAGGACAGTCCTTCACTATCCAGGGTGTCGCCGGACCCTGGGGAGCGCGGAGCCTATAAGGATTGAGCGAGGCATATTCCAGGGCGATAGCCTCAGTCCTTTGTGGTTTTGCCTGGCTCTGAATCCTCTGAGTACTCTCTTGGAGAATTCAGGGCTAGGTTACCGGTTGAGGAGAGATGGTCAGGTTATATCACACCTCCTTTACATGGATGACCTAAAACTCATTGCCCCCAACAAATCACATCTACTAGAGTTACTAAAGGTAACTAAAGCCTTTAGTGATTCAATTAGGATGGAATTTGGTGTGGACAAATGTGCGGTCATGCATGTAAAGCGAGGGAGGATTGTGGAATCTGAGGGGGTTGAGCTTTCGGATTCCATATACCTCAGATCGCTCTCCCCAACTGAAACCTACAAATACCTGGGCATGGCGGAGGCGTTAGGTATCAGAGAGGCCGACATGAGGCAGTCGGTGAGGGAGCGTTTCCTTGGCCGCCTGAAGAAAGTGCTGAAAAGCCTTTTGTCGGGCGGCAATAAGGTGCGCGCCTTCAACGGTTGGGTCATGCCGGTCTTGATGTATTCCTTCGGCATACTCAGGTGGACTCAGACTGAGCTTGACGCCCTGGACAGACAAGTTCGTGCACTGCTGACCACATATCGGATGCATCACCCGCGCTCCTCGGTGATGAGGCTGTACATCCCGCGGAAGTGTGGGGGAAGAGGCCTTTTGAATGCCAAAACCCTCCACAACCGCGAGGTGTGCAGTCTCAGGGAGTACTTTCTCCACGCCGAGACGGAGATGCACCGCGATGTGGTCGCAGTGGACAGGGGTCTGACGCCGCTCTCCTTGGCTAAAGAGAACTGGCGCATACCTGTGGTGCTCAGTACCAATGACCGCAGGGTTGTATGGCAAGGTAAGGAGCTTCACGGACGCTTTTATCGGGCCCTCCATGGGCCTGATGTTGACTTTGAAGCGTCCGTGGCCTGGCTGCGCTTTGGTGACCTCTTTGGGGAAACCGAAGGGTTTGTGTGTGCAATTATGGACGAGGTCATGATGACGAACAATTACAGAAAATACATAGTGAAGGATGGAACGGTAGACATATGTCGGGCATGTCGCCGTCCTGGAGAAACTATCCGTCACATTGTCTCTGGTTGTTCTCATCTGGCTAACGGCGAATACTTACACAGACATAACCAAGTGGCCAGGATTATCCACCAGCAACTTGCCTTGAAATACAATCTTGTGGAATCGGAGGTACCGTACTACAAATATGTGCCCGACCCAGTTCTTGAAAATGGTCATATCACACTGTACTGGGATCGATCTATCATTACAGACAGGACTATTGTAGCCAATAAGCCTGACATAGTGGTGATAGATCGATCAGAGCGCCGTGCAATGATTGTTGATGTTGCTGTCCCGCATGACGAGAACCTCGTGAAAGCCGAGAAAGAGAAACTCACCAAGTATCTCGACTTGGCGCACGAGGTTGTCGCCATGTGGAATGTAGACTCAGCAATCATTGTACCGATAGTCGTCACCGCTAATGGTCTTATAGCCAAGAGCCTCGACCAACATCTTTCGAGGCTCTCGTTGGGTAGCTGGGTCAAGGGCCAGATCCAGAAAGCTGTACTCCTGGACACGGCTCGCATCGTCAGGAGGTTCCTCTCTCTGGGGCCCTGACCGCCGGTTGCTTGGACCCTGTTCCCGAGGCCGGTGGACCGCTATTTTTTATATTTTTAAATGTTTTTTTTTTATAATCAAATATTTAAAAATGTAAATTATATGATATAAATGAAATAAATGAAATAATAATAATAAATTTTATTTGCCAAATTGTGGGTACATAACAGGTCAAATACATCATATAGCTCCCTTACACAATCGACTGTCACCGACAGTGTGCAAATGTTTAGACATTAATACATACAATTATACAGAATTAAAATTATCAGAAATTAAAATAAAAATTAAAATTAACAATGAATTAAAATTACATTGGTATTAAATTAAATAACATAAACAAATAATAATAATTAATTAAGTATGTCAGTTGTTAATTTACTATGTCATCATCAGTCAGGAATTCTTGTATACTGTAATAATTTTTTCTGTTAAGTAATTCAAAGATGGCACGCTTAAATTTTGATGGCGGCAGATTTTTCTTATTACCTGGTAGTTTATTAAACAAAGTTACAGCCATACAAAATGAGTTTTTTGAACAGACAGCTAACCTTCTAGGTGGGGCCCAGAGTTTATTTTGAGGATATGGCCTGCCCCTCTTGTTCGGATATATTTCGTTCATAGTCGGAAACAGGTTGGGATTTTTCTTTACAAATAGCAATGCTTCATATATATAAAGACACGGTAGTGGTAAAATTTTATTCTCCCTAAACAATGGTTTGCAGCTCTCTAGAGTTTCTGCTCTACATATAGATCGAACACAGGCTTTCTGTTTAATAAATGCCTGTGACGAGTCTGTTGAATTGCCCCATAGTAAAATTCCGTATCGCAAAAGCGACGATACATACCCATGATAAGCAAGTAAGGCCGTTTTTTTATTGCTAATTTGTGACAGCTTTTTCAGAACATATATAAATCTGTCAATTTTCGTACATAATTGTTCTATATGGGCTTTCCAGTTGAAAAACCTATCCAATGTCAGTCCAAGAAATACAATGGTATCAGTTTTCTCAATTTTATAAGATCCACACACCACATTTACATCTGTCGGATGAGAGTTTTGTGTTTGAAACAGCATGTAGCAGGTCTTTTTCATATTAATACTGAGGTTGTTCCAATCCAACCACTGAACAACCGCTGCGAGTGTTTCATTTATTTGATTTTCAAGGGTTAGTTTATCCTTAGTTTTGACTACAATCGTTGTATCATCCGCGTATAGAAAACATTTATGTGGGACTATATTAGGGAGGTCATTTATATATAATAGGAACAATAAAGGACCAAGTACGCTCCCTTGGGGCACTCCATACGGATTTTGAGTTTGAAATGATGATTGGTAGAGACTTGTAAATTTTCCAGAAGTCTTTGAGACTTCAACACATTGCTCACGATTGCTAAGATAACTAGTTTACATAATAGGGTATTTGACTATAGTAAAAATATCGTTTCAACTGGTGTCATCCTAAAAGATTATTATCTAAAAACATTATTTCATACGACAAAACTAAAAAATAAAGCTTTATTTAATTAGGAAACATTAAATAAAATTGCTATAATTCTGGCCATGGTCACGTGATCGAAAACGTTCCGTGATCTCGAATGACGTCACAGTCCACACCACCTATGGAATTCTCATTTTGTCAATACATTTCGACGTGTTTGTGCGGCGTAATAGGCTAATTTCGTCTGTTTTTCATCGTTACTATTTTATTAAATACCAAATAGTATGCGACACGCGGCCTAAACACATATTATAAAATTGTCATTGTTTGAAATGTGAACTGTTACGTCATGAGAGCAAATGGAACGTTTCGGCGGCAATTTATTTTTTTGAATTTATTTCTCGATTTTTATGAAAAATAATGAAAATTTTGCCGAAATATATGTTTTGTTAGCTTCAGCATAGCATTATTAACAATTTAAGATGATTTTCTAAAAGTAGTCAAATAGCCTATTATAATGTATCAGTTGTACAATATGACCTCTTTTAGCTTTATAAGTAAGTAAGTAAGTACTCCTTTTCATCATTATATTTACTACCGTAAGTTTTCATCTCGATGACTAAAGCGTTGCCGTAGGTAGGAACCAGCCCACCAATGAAGGCTTGTTGGTCTCAGTTTAAACCAGCAGTTTATTTGTCTTTTTACAAGCAATTTAACTTGCAATGTATGTATGTTTAGGTCAAATCTTGCAAGATGAATTAGAACCACTTCCCGGCTTCCGATTGAAATGAAATTCATTTGTATATGTAAGTCGGATGACAATGTAATATTATTATGACATGGAGCTGATCTGATGATGGAGCCGAAAGATGGCTATTGGAACTCTGTAATAAAACGACGTAACCCTATCGAATTTGGGCTCGTTTGATTCGTCTTGACAAGTAGGTACCTACTCTGGTCCTAGATGATATCCAGGGTATGATGGTGTAGCCAGCTACTGAAAGCTTGTTCTTAACAATAATTACACTTGTTACTTTTGTTCCAATCGTTTGCGTGTAACTTTTTATTTATGAAGCTGACAATTGACATATTTTCTTTTTGTTGCACTTTCCCATTTTGTTGACGTGATAACGTCTTATAAATCGATGAACACCGGCTGCACGCACGAAAAAGTATCACGTTCCGCCTGAGCCTGCACGTGCAAGCGAGAGCGCGGAACAAGCGATAGAGAGGCACGATCGGCCCAAGCGTTAGCTTTTGAATAGAGAAAATTTTAATTTTCAATTAACTCCTTCTTTGTATAATACAAAACAATGATATTTCAGTGATAAAAATTCAATTCAATTCATAAAAGTATGCAATTTTTCATCAATGTTTCTTTATGACGTTATCACGTAAAACTATCGTCCGTTAAACGACTTTACAGACAACCAATTTTCTTTTACCATGTTTTTACTTTTCGGCTAAAATGCATTTGCCATCTCTTGATCAATATATGACAGTCAATCTATCCTTCTCACATTTTTGTAAAATATCAGGATTATTGTAGCCCCTGTATACCAATTTTAAATAAATAAGGTCGTTTGAAGAAATCAAGAAACAAATAGGACATATAATAGTTAATCGATACCGGAGCTCTATTTATTTATTCTAAGCGAGTCCTGGCGGAAATAAGTCGAGGAAAATCCCAGGATATTATCTTTTTACCAAAGAATAACTAGATAAGAAACAGTAGGTATGCGCCCTTTTCTCAGGTCACGAAAATGTATTAACTGCCACACTATACTTTTTTCATGACTTTTCTAATTAAAGATATTTAATATTGCGATGTGAATAATTTTTTTACAACTCATTATATATTTATATTGCTATTACAAAGGCTGTTATAAATCTAAATACGCCATTGTGACATAAAGAAACTTAAGTTTCTTTATGTATATCTAACTTTGTGTCTTTTTTATATTTTACATATTATATAGCAGAAATCGTAGTAGATAGTTGTAGTAAACGAGTCGCAGGGAGCCGCTGGATTCGGGCGGCGTAAGACCGAAGCCTGTGGAAGTCCATGGAGGAGACCTTCGTCCAGCAGTGGACGTCTATAGGTTGATTAAGAAGAAGAAGATAGTAGAGATAAAAATTAACTAATTCACAGATACTTAATAGTAGTTACTTCTGAATAGGTACTTAAGAAAAGGCTGTATCTCATCATCTATATTGCAATACACTTTGGCGTTTATATTATTCATATTTTTAAAAACTACTGAATTATTCTTAAAGGAATCACTTAAAAAAAAATCTTACTTTGTATTTCGTCCTCCTAGCTATGCTATCAAGCTCAATAACTACTGAATTATTCTTAAAGGAATCACTTTTAAAAAAAATCTTACTTTGTATTTCGTCCTCCTTCCTAGCTATGCTATCAAGCTCAATTTAGAGAGGAACGACGATTATAAAATTGAATTTTCTACATCTCTTTTACAATGTGCCGTTACCTACTTACTTATTCTTTGCGATGAAGTGCGTTGCCAAGGATTAGTGTTAGCGAAAGACCCACGATCCAGGACTAAAGGATTAAAGATCAACGATTAGGACAATAAGAGGGAGATGATGATGATGATGATGATGATGATACATACACAAATATAATCCTTACTAATGCGAAAGTGAGTTCTTTGTTGGTTTGTCCGTCAATCACACAGTAACGAAGCAACGGATCGACATGATTTTTTGTGTGTGTATAGTTGACGACTTGATTTCCTGGAGAGGCAGAAAACAGAGCTTTTCGCAACATCGCTGCACTGACTTAGCAGTGGATTTGTAAGTTATACAGTCCAATGTAAGAATTAAACTTTTCAGCCCATTTAGTTCTTAAAGTATCTTGGCTTGAGACGTCTCAGCTTTTAAAGTACTTTCATCTGTAGTCGAAAGAAAGAAAAACGAGCAAACATCTTGTTACTTACATTTTTATTTTATTTTCATAGAGCTGTGTAACTTTTAGTTTTAAAGAACGTTTCGCAATGGAGAAGTTTTATCGTTGATATTTGATTTAAGTTACACAAACAGGCTAAAGTTTTAAAATTATAATACCTCCTGTTTTAGGTACTAAATAAAGTGCTTAGGCATGCGATTGAAATCCATGGTACTCACATGTAACGATTCTGAAACGTACCGCTAAAGCACGATCTTCCGACGTCCGTTTTTCAGGGGGTTTTTAAGGGTTTAACAAAGGGTTGTCTATCTTCTGGCATCCCTAGTTTCAGGCTTCTTGAGCTTCGATGTGGCATACAGGAACCAGCCAAATCAGCGCGGGCGCGACCGCGAGCTATGCTTATAACACTAAGATTCATCATCATCATCATCATCATCATTAACAACCCATCAACGGCTCACTACTGAGCGCAGGTCTCCTTTCAGAGAAGGGTTTTAGGCCATAGTCCACCACGCTGGCCCAATGCGAATTGGCGGACTTCACACACCTTCACACCTTCGAGAACATTATGAAAAACTCTCAGATGTGCAGGTTTCCTCACGGTGTTTTCCTTCACCGTTGAAGCAAGTGATATTTAATTGCTTAAACGCACTTGACTCCGATAATTCAGAGGTGCGTACCCGGGATCGAACCTGCGACCCCCCGAATAGGAGACCACAGTCCTAACCACTAGGCTATCACTGCTTCAACACTTAGATCATAGTCTTGGAATAGCTATAAAGTGCTCAAGTCTGCTTTCATAATTCATTTAACAGCATAAAACGTATGTTTGTTAAATTATTAACTAGCTTTTGCCCCCAACTTCGTCCGCATGGAGTTCACTATTTTTTCCAGGATAAAATAGCCGAAAAGAAAAAGCCCTCAACTATAATCGAAAACTAAAAGCCCTGAACTTTACCTATGCAAACAATCACGTTGATACCTAAGAGCTCCTTTGTTGTGCAGTTGAAGAACAAACCAACTAACCAACTCACTTTCGTTTCGCATGTATGTTTACTAAAGATTGATAAATAAAACCAAACGTAAAACTGCCATATGGATACGACTTTCATACATAGTCGCACGTCTGAAAAGAATATTGTCAATAGGGCTTCGATTATCAGGCCAGTATGATCGTCCCTCGCTTTACTGAGGTCATAACTCAGTTGGTCGTAAATATTCGGAGATTGGATGTAAAAATGATCGTAAATGTAATATCGCTAGACCTAGGCCGCTACGAGTTACGACTTACAAACCATCGATCTTCAGATTATAAGCCACTAGGATTTTCCCGCGACTTCGCCGCGTGGATGAAGGTGTTTTAAAAATCCCACTGGAAAAAGTAGCGTAGGTATGTCGCTATGTATGGTATGTAGGTATGTATGGTAGGTTCAGGACACTGAACAATGCCCATGCAAAGATCACGTCTATCCGTTGCTCCGTTGTAGCGTAATTGAAGGACAAACAAATTGACAAATATAATTCGCATATTTTATAATACCTATTAGGGGAATAGGGATATTGCCACTAGTGGGGTTTGAAGGCACCCCCCTTGTTGGGGTGGGGATCTATAGATCTATAGATCTAAGGCTGAAATCCATAGATCGCACTCTGACTCTGCTCAAGACTAAATATAGAGTTAAAATGAACACAAAATTATGTCCTGACATAAATCTCTCTCGTTTTAACTCAGTCTTGAGTCTGAGCTGAGTGAGAGTGCCATCTATAGACAATAGGTAAGTGCCAAAACATTACATAGGTATTAGGTAGGTACGCCAGAAAAACATTACCCTCTTTTGGCAATCGGGTCGTAATGAGATTAAAGTCGACGACGCGACGGTTTAATATTAGATTTATAGTTATAATATGTAAATAATCCTAATAACGTTTCCTATCATACGAGTACGATCGTTACACCCAGTAATCCTAAAATGTAACCATCAAGGAATATCCGCTCTCAAACTTTGAGATATCACAATGTCAACAAATTGTCTAGACGTCTACATGATCGCAGTATCGCGAGCGTCAACCTATGTAGATAGTTAAATAAATAATATAATATACTCCTCAAATAGTGAATACGTACTTATTTGATCACTCATCAATCAAATTAGTAAATGAGTCCAAAATCCTGCTAGGTTTGATAGTTATTTAAGTCTAGCTGACGTACCCCGGCTTCGCACGGGTGTTTTCGCTATAATCTCAGAAAGTGGTAAGTATCCTTAATTTATTTCTCCTTAGCTTTCTTATTAAGATTTTTCCATACATGAAGGATTCCTCACGATGTTTACTTTCAGCGTTAAAACGAGAGCTTTTTAACTGTATAAGCAATTACGCACCTAACTATGAAATCTTAGACCCCTAAGGTCATACGTGTGTTAACGCGGTTAAACTTTGTTGCAGTTTAATGCCATTACTATATATGCTCTTCTATATACTTACCTAATCTTTAGTTAGTATTGATACCCGTGCTAATCTGCTAAGGCAAACAAATAAACAAACTGTAAATAAGCTGTAATCAACGCCAAACTGTTTGGGCAACCATAAGGCTGTGGGATGTGGCCAAAGCTGTAGCTATACTTTAGGATAAGTATAGGTAGTGCAAATCAGAAGAATCTCGAAAGCTGGCAAATGAAATAGCATAAAATAAAAGAAAAGGCCGCAGGTGCCCCGGCACCGCCCGCAAGGGAACTATACACCCTGATTGAACGGATAACCTCCGAGAGCGGCAATAGTACTGCAATTACGGCTATTCTCTGCCCGAGACTGAAATCCCTTGGAGCGGAAGTTGTTTTAGAAATAAAGAAATAGCCATGCATTCCTGCTGTTCATAATATCCTTGCTTACTAATATTATAAATAATAAAGTGTGTCAGTGTGTGTGTGTAAAGTGGGATAAAAATCGGCCAAGTGCGAGTCGGGCCTCGTTTTTTCAGGGTTCCTATCCTATCCCCAAAATCCTATTTATCCCGGAAAATCAAAAAGTTCCAGCGGGGTTTTAGACAGTCGCGGGCATCAACTAGTTATTAGTAACTAGTTATTTCATAATCTTCGTTTGTATGGAATGCGCTAGAGAAACTCCTCTTATTGGAGTCGTCGCTCTCATAATCTTATTTCTATTATGTTTGTTTATTAACGCACACTTGCAGAGCGGAGTGTAGCAGAGGCGCAGTGTCTTCTATTTAATCACTTCGTGTCTGTTCTGTTTACTTTGCCATAGCGGTGACGCGAATATTTCAAAGCGAATTCTCCAGCTTATTTTAGTTTGTAAGGTATTAATTATTATTACATCGTTCAATTTCAAAGTAAAGAAAAATGAGAAACCTTCCTTTAAAATATAAGTACGTATAATGAAAGTACATAATCTCAAATAGCGCATATCTTACGCCTATTTAAGGTTGAAAGTGACTGAGACACACATCCATATTAGTTTCAAGAGCATTTCTCCCTAATTTTGTACGATTCATAATAAGAATCCAACTTCGTTTACACTGCAGACCCACCGTACCCCTAGTTGTACGGTGGTACGGTGGGTAAGTATTTTAAAGAAACGATACCACTGTATGAAGTGACCGTAGTGCGGTGCTCATTAATGGTCTACATTTCGAACCAATAGAACCTAAGGTGTTGTTCTTGTTGTTGCCGTGTGGTGACGGCAGATCAGAATACAGTTGTCACCACACCTCCTCTTGCCGCGGGTGTCGTACGAGGCGACTAAGGGAATATATCGGAGAACGGGCAGCAGCGTCCTCTGTGCTACTACTACCATCTACTGCGATCACCAACCCGTCTGCCGCGCGTGGTGATTATGGGCAAACCCTCCCCTTGGGAGAGGCCTTTAGTCCAGCAGGACTGTTATAGGCTATTGATGATTATGATGATGATGAACCTAAGGGTACCTGAATATTTATGTACAACCCTAACCTAACCAAACATATAAAAGCATATTACTATGAAAATATAAAATATGAAAATATATAATGAAAATATAATTTATTAAAAAATATTAAATTATGTTGTCAAAAGTGTTTTTAACTAGTTATACAAGACTATTACCTGGCATCGTTTAACTTTGAAATACCCACCGTACCACCGAGGTACAGCCAGGGGTACGATGGGTCTGCAGACCTTCGTTTCTATGGGGCTCACTCGAAAACAACTCCGTTAAAGCCGTTCAGTTTATCGATGAGCTTTTATTCCGGGCTCTTTATTTAATAAAATAGCGTTAGAAAAGGAATTGCAGAGTATAAAGCAATCACCGCTCAGTCCGTCCACGACGCAACGCTAGAAATAATATTTCACTAGAGAAATCTTTAGGTAAACGGACGCAATAGTTATTTGTGTTATATGGGGCCAAAGAATTTTTTGTTCCCCGAGGGCATTATTTTGAATTCAGAGCGAAGTGAAGGATTCTACAGTAGAATCCTGAGCGTAGCGAGGTATTCAATATACGCCGCCCGAGAACAAATATTTTGGCCCCGAATGACACATACTATTTTTCATCATTACCCCATGTCATTACCTATGAGAAAAAGCTAGGAGTATCAACCTACTATGTACAGACATTATCTATACGTATATTGAACGTTTAAATAAAACACAAATATTATTGAAATAATTAAACATTAATTTTAATGTTGGATACAATATGGGCGTATATCCGATCGACAACTTGATCACGTGACTTATCGAAGACAACAGCTTCTGTATCATTTTTGAATTTCGAACGGAATGAGCGATCGACAAGTTTCTGCAACGAACGCAGTAGTAATACACATACTAAAGCACGAACGTGAACCAATCAGAAGTGAGAAATGAAAAGTCCCATGGGGTTAAAATTAAATTTTGCTCCCGCTATCCTCTGAAGCCAATATTCGTTTTTCGAATAGGTAGGTATGATGAACAAATTATTATTTTTATAGTTATTATTTTTATTTATTTGTCTTTGAATTATTTTATCTACTCTACATCGGTTTCTATGAGGGATCGTACCCGAACTCTTAATTGCTTGGCGGGACTTTTACCTATTCGGTCACGGCTAAAGCCTTCCACAGTCCAGTGGGATTGGCTAAAAATGATTGCTACAGGTGTGACGATCGCAATCACCTCTGATTGGCTGGTACTCTCTCGCTATTTGTTTGAAATGCATTGATGCAGCGAGTTTAACCAATCATTCGTGGTTGTGATCATCACAAGCAATGTAACAATCATGTATAGTCCTCGTAACTGTTATCACAAACTGTAATAATAATCTTTTTATTAGGTATCACATAAAAAAATTCAAGCGGATATTTTCTCGACGACAATGCTTCATTTTAAACGATCAGAGGATAGTCAGCTCCGGAAAGATATAAGTAGTCTTCTGATAAATTAAATGTCACTTCATCTAAATTAATTTAAGGCAGATGTTGCAATGTCACCTATAAATTAAATTATTTATGGCAGAGGTGGCAGCTATATTATGTCGCTATAATAATAATTAAATAATATGGCAGATGTGGCAAGATTATTTTGCTCATATTTTGCTGAAGGATCAAAAGAAAAATAACAAAAAATACTTATATTAAAAAGTATAAAATTTAATTATTGAACAAAATACAACTTTTTATCAACTTAAAATTACATGATTCACGAGTCACTTAGAGTAATTTATAAACAATACGAGCGTTACCGATTTAGATTTATCATTATGTGCAACTTCGTGCTGACGTGCTTATTTTGGTGTGATCAATGTGACGAATGTCTTTTCAAATCGGTCATAGCAATGTCAGATTCGCTTTCCTTTTCTATCTTTAGGTATTGCCGTAAGAGATTTTTTTCAGTCCTCACTCCTCTCCTTGTATGTCTTTACGGCAGTAAATACTTAGGTAATATATTAAGTCTATGATTTTATCGATGTAGTTAAGTAATTAATATTAAAGTTGTTTTCAGTCTATACCTAATGTTAGCTGAGGGTAGATTTTTATAATAACTACCGAGTGCGCCGTTCGTCAATTCCATAAAAGCAACCAGGCGCCATTCTGCTTCGAGTTCTCACGCCGTTCACGTCTCCCTATATCTACTTGTGTTGTATTCGGATATTTGCTTAGTTACTAAATGAACAATTCCTTACTTTGTTTTTTTATAAAAATAATAAGGCTCCGCCAATACTAATATATCTTTACAGTAATAGGAAGTGCTTATTCTTGTCTTGTTAAAATACTAGTCGAAAAAAAATGTGTATTTTCTGAACACTCATAATATTAACATAATAAGGGTCATAATAAAGGCTTCATAAAGCTTCTTTAAAGAGACAAAAGTCACTGCTTACTCAACTTTTGTTCGTTTCTACCAAACTTAATTTTTTGTTAATTGCCCTGAAAAAATCTCTATATGATTGATTGATGCGTAATTCGCACTATACCTAAGTATCTTTATGTACCTATACTTAATTTGAATAGTTAAAATGCAGGTCATGTACAGTACTTTTGCGCTTTTAAAGGTCGAAAAGTACGCAATGCGTCCTTTCGACATCTGTTCATACTCACTTTAAAAGATCGAACGCGTCTTAAAAATAAAATGTACCTACTTATTAGTAGAGTGACATACATACACTACCTTTTATCCCGAAAATACAGCGGGATTTTTAAAAAACCTAACCACGCGACGAAGTTTCGGAAGAAAGCTACACTAGCTTATCAATAGGTTCCTTTTAAAAAAGAAAAAATTTAAGCTCACTCTACACTAATAACGCACTCTAGAGTTAGGTACACAAGAACTTTTAAAGCCTTGCAATATTTGGTACGTAGACTAAGGCTGAAATCACATCTATGCGTATCGATTCGCATTTTGTTCATACAAGTGTCATGTTCCATAGTCGTGTACGCATCGAAAAGCCGAATTGATGCGTACACGACTCTATGAAAAATGAGTTTTGTATGGACAAAATGGGAATCGATGAGCATAGATGTGTCATGTGGTTCCAGCCTAAAGCAGCTTTTCATAATCTCGTAATTCTAGATATTAAAATTTACCTTAACTAAACTAAACTAACTATACTATACACTATACTATAAACTAGAATCCTTTTTTGGCTCATTTAACTCTCTGCATTTTTCTACCATTTCAACAGCATTGACATCGTTTAATCTGTTCTCTTCATCGGAACTTGCGTTACCTATTTGTAAAATTTCCTGAATTTCCAGTAAACTTTTGCCACTTGTTTCAGGCACTATGATGTAAGAAAATAACGCACCCAACAACGCTACTGAGGAAAATATCCAAAACACACCGTAGAAACCAGAAACATTATTAATAGCTTGATAACTTTTAGCCACAGAAAAACCTAAGCAACCTCCGAAAATATTAAGGGATGTCATCGCGATAGACTTGATGTTTAAAGGGAATATTTCCGCAGATATAACTGAGATGATGGAATTATAACCGAGGGTTGAAATACCATTTGAAAGGATTATTGCTACGAAAGCGACTATTCCGTAGGATTTGAGAATGGAATGATCGACGCGGACGTACTCTTGCAGGAAGAAATAAGTTCCGGCGACGGCTAAGGAGATCCCTGTACCGCTGAAGGAATATATGAGGAGCGGTCGACGTCCTACTCTGCCAACTAGAGTTGACGACATGATACCTGAAAAAGATCAAAATATTTCGGTTATAATAATATGTGTATAATAACTGTAGAAATCAAAAAACAAACCAAGAATTTTGGCTACCCTCAAGCGCACGCAACACACTTTTTCAAACCAAATTCTTTTTATTAATTTATATTCTATATTATGAAAAAGTTATGGGCCCAGGGTTTATTTTACTCAAAGAAATAACCGACAAATATAGATGTTTTGACAGTTTACCAAAACGAAAGCTACCAAACTCCCATTTCTAAAAGAGGCTATTTTGACTGATTATTGAAGTGAAAACTTCTTTAAGCACGTTGAGCACTTTTTTGCGTGAGAAAAAAACATTGATTTCGCGTCATCGTGACCGTCACGCGCTTTGAGGTCACGCGTAACGATTTCCATGAGCTATAATATATATACTGTGTATATATGTACATAGATATATACCTCCGTGCGTTATTAGTATACAAACTTGTCTTGTATGAGGGACTCAAGGCACAGGCACAGGCACAGGCACTTAGTTACATAGGTACTTAGTTTTCCTATGACTGCCAATTTTCTTTTTTTTTCTTGGCGTTAGTAAAATTGTTCTTTTCGGTGCGCAGGCACTATTCCTACATCTTGAAACCCCAACGTTTATCGGTCGTTCGACATACCTAATGCGATATTTTTACTCACCAACAAAAAATTTGAACGCCCCGAATATGATAAGAAGCGTGGACAGTTCAACGTCTAAATCAATTTCCTGTGTGATCCGGCCCATGTATTGTTGTATCGTCATTCCGCCTGTCAGGACCTGCGTTAACTTTAGACCTGCAAATAACACTCATTATTATCATTTTGAGAACATAATGTACCTTAAAATACGTATAAAATTTTTTTTCAATCACAAGGTGGAAGATATCCTCGTTTTGTAGCGATAAGATGCCTTTGTACACGACCTTTCTAGATTTAAGTTTAGTTTTAAGTTTTTTATGTACAGAAAAAATAAATAAATAAGATAGCCTTTAATTGTGATCCCACTCCACAGAAGATGCAATCTAAGATGGTGATGGGGCTAACTTAGAAGGGCAGTGGAATATTCCCATAATTACAAAGGACCGCTACCGTAAGGAACGCTAATTCGCTTGGCGGCACGTCTTTGACGATAGGATGGTAACTAGCCGCGGCCGAAGCCAGACCTGACCAGAGACAATTCAAAAATTTATAAATTCCCTAATTTGATTTTGTTAACGAGTTGATTAGAATTACAAATGATCTAACGAGTACTGAACTAGAATGTTATTACTTACAAACAAAATATAAGAATTATTCACAAAGATTTATTGCAAAATTACCAATTCGGTAATTCTCACGTAATCTTGTCTTCAAGAACAACGAAATGGTCGAGTATACAAAAACATTTCTGCCAAGAATATGCCTTGTTTTCGGGAATTGAGAAATTGAAAAGACAATCTTCACCAACTTTCTAGGAAAGTAGTCATACATACCAAAAGCAATAACAATCGGCCTTCGGTACTGTTTCCCGGTAAAAAACTCCCAAGCCGAACTGGAATTTCGCATCTCTTTTGACACATGTTTTTTCATGACTTCTAGCTCCTGGTCTATTATCTGGAAGAAATATTATAATAGCATTTAATTAGGTATATGGTCAAATTAATAAAGAAAATGCTTTTAATTTAATATACTTTTTGTGAATTCACAATATCTCTAATGCAAAATTTTCTTTAAAAAATATCTGGATATACATATACATAAACCTCTATTGACCATCTCGGTATAGTTATCTTACTTTGAAATTTCAAACCCCTGATTTTCCCCCTTTTTTAATTAAACTAAAATAATTTTCGCGTTGATTTTATTTTTCCTGTAAAATATACATAAACCTCTGTTGACCATAATTATTTCTGATTTTTCGATTGGTAAACTTCGGAGATAAGGGGGGGGGAACGGTATTATTTTCGACATTTTGCCCAATTAATCAAAAACTATTATAGATAAAAATAAATAAAAACCTGTTTTAGAATGTACAGGTAAAGGCCTTTCATATGGTACCCCACTCGGTATAGTTATTTTACTTTGAAATATCAAGGGGGAAATTCAGGGGTTTGAAATTTCAAACCCCTGAATTTCCCCCTTTTTTATGTAACTAAAAATAATTTTCGTTTTTTTTTATTCCAATGATGTTGGGCCACTATTATACATAACTATACCAAATTTCATGTCGATAGCTTTAATAGTTACTGAAATAATCGACTGTGACAGACGGACGGACGGACGGAGAAAGTCTCACCATAAGGGTTCCATTTTTACCATTTTGGTACGGAACCCTAAAAAATGGCTGTCTACATAGAAATCTATGGTTGTCTATCTGTTATCTACGTTTTTTATACGATCGCGTATTATTCATCTGAATGAGCTGAAAATTGGCAGAGATAGCTGGCTTCATAGAGATGGTTCTTGAATACTTTTCATCCCATAAAAGAGTTTCCCGGGAACTAAGTAAATCTCGAACGCGGGTACATAAGAATTATAATTGGTATGAGCCAGTATTAGACAATAGTAAATATTTGTAAGAGTATGTAAATACGTATTTAGTTTATGTGAACTTACCTCTTTATCTTTTAACTTTTGCAAAGATTTTCTTGCATGTTCCACCCGTCCTTCCTTCAAGTAATAGTACGGGGATTCTGGTATAAACAGACATGCGACGAAAAATATTACAGGCAACACCAGTAAACAATAGTTCAGGGTGTTATATGATAGGAAGGTTCCTATGGATATGACGAGTAGGCTTCCAAAGTTAAACATGAATCTGGTGCCCACTGAAAGGGTTGCTCGGATGTCTTTGTCAGCGATTTCTGCCATGTATATTCCTACGACCTGAAATAAAGATAATTCAATTAAAAAATATATAAACATGGCCTGGTACCGTACATGACATGACATCGTCACTTAAATGTTAATGTTTGCGTAATCAATAATTTGTGCTCTTAGTTTGGGTTATCCGGTACTGGTACGCCACCCTTGCACCGGGAAACGTAGCGTTGGACTCTTAAATAGGTGGATGCACGATCGCACAGGAGTCGCTTGCAGCCGCTGGATACAAGCAACATAAGACCGTGTTCTGTACAAGAGAGTTATGTCCAGCAGTTGACCCAACGAAGGACAGGGCTCACGTTGATATTTACTATCATTTCAAGCTTTACAAAAGGCGTTTTTGATGATATCTACCAGTTATACCAGTTCCCCTGGCATTCCATAAACGCCACATTGGATAGACACCATGAAAAGTTAATACTAAATACTTTTAGAATTCTCTGACGTATGTATAGGTACCCACCGTAGAAACCATGCCAGTTCCGAAGCCCCAAAGGAACTTCATAATGCAGAGCAACCATGCCACCCTTGCAAACGCCGCTATAATCTGAAAACATAAGAAAACGCTGTAAGATATAATAATAGGTATGGTGAGAAGACCAAGAGGAAAGAATAGGAAGGAATAAAGAAAGAAAAAGCATAATGCAAGGTCTCATATAAGGGGAAAGCAAACATTTAAGCCTTTATCTAGTAGAAGTAACCTTGGCAGGGCTGCCCCTATTAATAGAACCCTTATAGCATACAATCAAATATTTAAAAAAGCTAACTTAGATATTTTTCAAAATGATGCTTCACTATTCAAGAAAAAAATTAAAAAACACTTTGCGAGTTATCATTAACCTTCATTATTATCCTAACCTTTTGTGTTTCTGTGTTTTTTTTTAAATTATTAGTTTGTTCATTTTCTGTTCGTTGAAACATGTATAACAAGTCTTTTTATAAGTATAGATACATACCTATTATTTTTTATTTTTACTTAATAATGCATGTTGTGTTAGCCTTTAAGTGTGTATACAATGATAATTCATAAATTTAAATAACTATATTATGTAACTATATTATAATAATCATTGTAAACCGTTGGCTTCCTAATTAAATAAATAAATAAATAAAAAGAAGGAAGAGAAAGTGTTTCCCTTTTTCCGACTAACTACAACTTAAGTAACATAAAATCAAGAGTGAGTATAGGCATAGGCCAGCATGTCTTTAGGCTGCATCTTCATTTAACATCAGGTAAGTACAATTACAGCATCATCAGGCATCAGCTAGTTAGTTAATGACTCATTTAGTTAAAACTGCCACACTCAGAGTTCAGAGCTCTGAGTGCGGCAGTTTAATCATTATAAATAACTAGCTGATGCCCGCGACTTTGTCCGCGTGGATTTAGTGTTAAAAATCCCGCGGGAACTCTTTGATTCTCCAGGTTCCTATCCAAAAAATCACGTCAATCCGTAGCTTTGTTGCAGCGTGATTAACGGACAAACCAACAAACAAACACACTTTCACATTTATAAATATAAAAGATAAAAGCGATCTAAATAAATTTTAGAACACAAAAGCTATTATTGTGACTCAAATATGATAGTTAGATATATTCCCTCGGGAACTTTTTTGTAGAGAATAATGAGTACCTACTTTAATCATGTAGTACATAATTTTTATTTATCATCAATAGTTTTCTCAGCACACGCCAAATAATGCATTTTATAAGCAAAATTTTGCTACTTAGGGTTACATTATTGCAATTTTCTTAAGTATCTCTAATTTTTTGAAATAAATTATAGCCTATGTTGTTTCCTGATAACTTAGCTTTCTATTGGTGAAAAAATGGTTAAAATCAGTCCAGTAGTTACAGAGCATATTCGGTACAAACAAACAAACAAACAAACAAACAAACAAACAAACAAACAAACAAACAAACAAGCAAATAAACAAATAAACAAACAAACAAAAAAATCTTTCCTCTTTATAATATTAGTATAGATATGAAGTCTATAGGTACCGTTCCACAGACGATCGGCAAAGCGCTGGCCAACACTGTGGTCCTTCTTCCCAGACTGTCGGATATGAACCTCGTGAGTATACTGCCTGCCACGAACCCTGGCGGTGACATAGCCAGCACTGTTGCAATCTCATCCTTTAAATGAAATATTATATCTTTAGAGTTCAGTAGTAGAACAACAATACAATAACAAGCGTTAAAAGCTTAGTGATTGACTTGGGCCTCCTTTCCATAACCTAAATTCTAACACTCACATTTTAAATAAAAACTATTTAATGCATGACTTCATTTTTTTGATTAGTCGATGGGTTGTGAATTTTTCCTTTTGTAAATTCATTATTTTAAAAGCTGCACTCACTAACCCGTGTCAAATTACCGTCTTATGTAATAGTTTATGTTTCCACTTCTCAGTATTTTATCGCGTTCATTCCTCAACTTGGATTAGGGTATTTACACACATATTCGGGATTATATATATATATAATCTGAATCTCGGAAACGGCTCCAACGATTTTTTTATGAAAATTGGTACGGTAATTGTGCCTGTTCGCGTCCGACGCCCAATTCGCGTCCAAACTACGAATCACTGTTGTGCTGTTTTACAACAGTGAAAAATAACCATACTTGACACACTAACCTAAACACGAACGCTTCTATGGGTTTTTGGACCTATGACCTATGACACACACAAACAAAAGATCTATGCGCGCAACCCAACTTGAATGAAAAATAAACTAGAGATTGAGTGTGCAACCAACGAGTGCCGTCGCGCTAAAGTGTTAGAAAAAAAATAGTGAGCAGCTGCACTTTTCACGGTAAGTATTTAATGGATTTATTTGAAATTTAGAAATCTTTGTTGTTCCTAGACCTTAATTATGAACCACACTATATAGATAATGGATGTTTGAGCTTTAATTTTTCTACTGAGAGTTTTATATATGGCGGACGCGAACTGCTACATCAAATTTATAAAAATTTCACTTTGCGTCCGCTATGGACGCAGATTATTCTAGCTACTTCCAAGTCAGATGTTTAATTAAATACGATAAAGTGAGAAAATCAATATAAATTTGATATAAATTTTAACATTATTTACATGCATAATATAATGGCCGATTTGCGTCCATATTATCAAAAATAGACAAAAAGATAATTAACGTCAAAACTCGCAAAAATCATACTTGGACGCAAACTTTACCTACATTAAAAACCCTATAACATTATGCGTCCATCTTTTTATTACACAAAAAAAATAGTAAAAGTTATACAATTTTCAGTCGAGTAGTTTCGGCGTGATGCGCGGCCAATATATAGATTATAGACAGACAGACAGACAAAAAATTAAAAAAAAACCTTTTGGGCTCAGTATCGATAATAAAGCTTCCTTCAATTAAAATTTTCAAAATATATTTAATGTACAGAATTCGTCCAGTTTCGTCCAGGTTTTATTATTATATTATAGATGTTTTATTTTCTTTATACTTTTGAACTGATTATTATACACTTACATAGTTTTAATTAATATTGCAAAATATATACAGATTTAAAGATTGCCAATGACTTCAAGTCGAAGTAAACTTTTTTTACTTTAGTTATTAGTATGTGATCAATGTCCAGAAGAGCAATTTTATTGATGTAAGTAAACGTTTTATTATCAGCAATTGTTAAATAAATGATTTGATTAAAATCACAAGCTTTTCTTTACAGTTATAAAACTTATTTCCCCTATTTCCCCCTTCTAAACTGGTGGACGCCAACTGGTCCACAAGGCGGACGCAATCTGGATTTTGCGGACGCAAAATGGGCAAATCGCCTGTTTCAGCTATTTTTAGCTGTGTAGAATAAAACATCAGATGTGTTGTCCAAAACAGAGCATTAAACTTGACAAGACTATATAGGGACTACATTACATCCATTTTTAATTGAAAACTACCACGCGACCATTTTTTTTTTTCATGTTCAAACTTAACAACTACACTAAGTGGACGCAAACAGGCGAAATGACCCTACGCTGGGGGTTTCGGGGGCGATAAATCGATCTAGCTAGGTTTCATTTTTAGAAAAGGTCGTTTTATCCGTGTTTTCAGGCAATGAAAACCCCCTTACAATATCATTACAATACGAAGGTAAATTTCGTCACCATCTATAAATTTTCGATAGCTCGACGGTAAGTTGGGCGGTCCCGAAACCAGAAGACCCCGGTTCGAGTCCAAGACGATTATATTTTCCCCTATGAATTTTATTATTATTATTTTTTATTTTTTAATATATAATTTCCAAAAAACACGATTTACCTATCAAAAAAAAAACCGAGCAAAGCTTCACGGTCACCCAGATATTTTGTATTAACAACGTAGATGTCGCAGAAAGATAGTTGAAGTCGAAATATAGATAAATCCCTATTGTCGGGGCTTAAAAATGAGTTTGTATTGACGATGACTCGAATACAAGACAGGAGTAAGGACAATGATCAAAGACATCATAAAGTTCTGACCGGCCCAGTGTAGAGGAACCTTTATTAAAGCAAGTGCGTTTAGTCAGAATAATGCTTACCTTTGTTATTTGTACACTGGTTTCATTGTTATGAAACTTTGGCATAACAGGCGTCGGCCATGCTGATAGGGTACCTAATGTGGCCGTGGATAGGGATACTGGGAAAAAAACATTATTATTATATTATTGACGTCATTCACCAGTACCACACCTACGAGCTCTGCCGCGTATACATAGGCTAAGCGAAACGGAAGCGAAACTTTCGCTTTTGTTTCATGTCAATTTAATTTAGCTTTTCTCCTTCCCTTTCATTCCTTAATTTTTTGGTTTCAATCTCGAAAGTTATAACGTAACATATTTTTGATTAATTATGTAGAGCTGCTTAACGTGTAGTACCTAACTCTACCTACATATAGGTACGTAATTCTTTTATTGATATAGTTTTTTCTATCGGCATATTTATTGTATTTACTTACGGTAGGTAGTAAATATAATTATAAGTATATCAGATATTACGAATTATATTTAATATTATTTTTGTGCCATCATAAGTAAAGTATCATGATAAGTCATAAGTCATCAGTCGGCCAGACAATCCGTGATCAGAGTTATGTTATGATATAGCGCAGTTTATAGCAATCTTTGCAATTTTAGCGCAGAGCATAGTCTGTGGAGTCCTATGTAAATTACATAGACTCATAGTATGATAGGTACCTACTATGAATTAGATCGCGGGTCAGGATTGGTCAAGATCCAGATTGACTGTATACGGGAGCCCAAAATGGTTAGAACAATGTCGACTTTACATACAATTTAATGGGCTGTTGCGAATACCTGATTAGCGATTAGGTTTGATTACACATTACCTACATCCAGATATAGAGGTGTTAGGACAACATACCTACACGTACCTACCTATTTATTTATGACAGAACTAGATAGTGCCTGCGACTTCGTCTGCGCGTATTTTAGTATTTTTAAAATCCCGTAGAAACTCAAAATGAGTCATACTTATTATGATTATCATTTCCAATTGTCAATTTCCGGATCGCAATTCGCAAGGTATCTCTTTCGCTGAGATCAGTTCAACGGTTAGTTAGAGCAAGTGTGTACCAGTAGTGTACCAAAAGATTTTCCTTTTTTAACGAAAAAATAACCCTAAGTACCTAATTATTTTCCTTTTTAAACAATGATTACAAAACATCAACTTTTCTTGGTTTTCTATAAATAAGTCCTTCCGGAAAAATTCTCTAAAAACAGTGAAGAAAAACCATATCAAAATCTGTTTCGTAGTTTATTAAAACTAAGCATAGCGTGCTTAGTTTTAATAAACTACGAAACAGATTTTGAGACAGACAGACATGAATACCGATTTGTACAAACTATTTAGAGATAGATGAGTAACAATTCGGCTTCAATTTGGTAACAACACAATATAATTATTATTCAAAACAAAATTAAGTAGATATAAGTACTCGTATCTATATTATTAGTGTTTAGCTTCGTATAAGAGAAGAACAGAGGTTGCTACATAGTTGATAATAATACGGAAAACAGTTTTTTACATGTAGAATAATTAACAATATAATAATACAACAACAATATTATTTGTGAAATTGTTACGAAATTGTTGTTGTTTGTTACATATTTTTAGATTTGCGACGCTTGGAAATAAAATCCATCAATATAAAATAAAATAACATCACCAATTCGGTGACAGATTTTATTCAAATACCTAATAAATAAAATTGTGGTATCTGTTTTCGTTTTCAAAATAATCGTATCTTAATTTTATTTATAGCCATTAATAGTGTAACCCAACTAGTTTCGATTTTATTACAAGCTTTTATTTTTTAATTTTTTTTAATTGCACAATCAAATTGAAAATTAATTTAAGGGCCCCGAGGGGAATATTAATTAAGTTCAGCATGGCTAATATTCTTTAAAAAAAAGTTCAGCTCAGAGAGAGCTTGCAACCTGCTGCTTTTTATCCTAAAAAGATTAGAGCTCCCACGGAATTTTTAAAAAACCGCGGGTATGCGCTAATTCAAGGGCTAGTAGGTATATTTTAAATCCTTACTTCCATACTTAAGTATATTAGAAATCTAAAAAAAAACTGTTGTCAGACATACACCGCCGAGCAGATTTTGACAAAATTCCACAAGGATATGATCCTGAGGAAGGTAAAGGATACTTTTTATCCCGGAATATCAAGGAATATAACATATTCCTATCCTATGGAAAACATGGAATACATCAGCAAGTAAGGCATAACAAACATACTCACAGGCAAATGCCACTAAATATTGTATCAGTCTGCCTCTCTCCATTTTTCTGTAAAAACATACATAAATAAGACTTTATTAATAATCTATTTAATAAAACTTAATAAAAATAATGAGAAAATAACAAAAATATTTTTTATATTTTAATTTTCCCGAAATAAACCTACGATCACCGCGGTTCGTTCACTAAAAGGTGTGATATAAAAAATAAAAAATTTAAAAACATCAAATGGGAGGGACCTCAAAATGTGTTCCACAGAACGTCCCCCGACTGCAATGACAATTTTTTAGGATTCCTTACCAAAATGGTAAAAATGGAACCCTTATGGTGAGACTTTCTCCGTCCGTCCGTCCGTCCGTCCGTCAATCACAGTCGATTATTTCAGTAACTAATTAACTATTAAAGCTATCGACATGAACTCTGGAATAGTTGTTATATTTTATATTCTATTCTAAGCATTTTTTGTTGTTGTTCTCTAAGCATTGAATTTGCATTGAATGTAAAATACACAACCACTTACGAATTTATCTACGATGACTTATAACTATAAATAAATTAATATTAAAGAACATAAAGATTTACTAAATAATTATAAGAAAAACTATCTTCGAAAAATAATAATTCTAACTATTATTATTTTACATGTCCTCGTCGACCGTCGTCGTCCGAACCAAAAGAACACTTCACATTCTTCCAAACATATGTTGTAAAAAAAATTTTTAAGGACACAAATCACAATTCACAACACTTCGCAGCTTGACGCTTTGTACTCAACTAATAATTTATTGACTCAAGAGTATTTAAACGTATTTTAAACAGTCAACGTTAAGTGTATTCTATATAGTCTCAACTCAAAATTGAACTCTCCCAAAACATTACCCTAATTAACAGTTCAATACTTAAAAATTTAATGATGCATTGTAGAGGTAGGTAATTGTAGCGCGCCCCATACAAATGAAGTTCGATTCTTATTTGAAATTGGAATTCTGTATTCACTAAAAATTAAAATCCCTCCGCCGAGTTTGTCCATCAGTGCGTTAGATGATCAGTGATCACAGAAAAAAGATTGCGCGCTAAACCACTGTAGGTACAGATTTTCATCTTGTTTTCAGCGATGGAAAAAACCTAAAGCGAGCAGGTTATGGTAGATAAGGTAATCATAGCTATTACTAATAACTATTGCGAACCATGTCACTTGGCAAAAATTTAAAAACAACAAACTCAGTAAAGAACCTTACTACCTACTACCTACCTACGATGGTAGAGAAACTTTATGATACTTAAGTTTTTAACACGGTCAAGTTATTTATAAGGTCGAATACCAATCAGGATTGAGTATATAAAGAGTAAAACAAAACGGGACCTTAAGGTCATACATCTTCTATCTATCTTCTATATAAATAAAAATGAATGTTGGTAAGCGCATAACTCAAGAATGGATGGACCGATTCGGTTAATTTAATTTTTTGTATGTTCCTTAAGTTCCACGGAAGGTTTTAATACAAAAAAAAACAAAAAAACTAAATTCACGCGGACGAAGTCGCGGGCATCAGCTAGTTATACATAAAAATGAATGTTGGTAAGCGCATAACTCAAGAATGGATGGACCAATTCGGTTAATTTATTTTTTTGTATGTTCCTTAAGGTCCACGGAAGGTTTTAATTCTTAATAAAAAAAAAAATTATAATAGATAAGTTGGCGGTACGAAGTTCGCCGTGTCAGCTAGTACATAATAATTCAATGCCTTACCTTTTAAAAATCTTTCTCTTTGATGCAAGGGGAACCCCGTGAAATGCGAATACATTGGCGACTACTTACGTATTTTTGGGCTCCCTCGTTAAAGCGATAAGCCCATCGAAGGCCAGGAAATAGATGAAGAGACATACCTTCTCAAGAAAAGATTATTATTTAGCATCTACTTAATAGATGTTTATACCTACGCTCCTTTTTATCATACACGACTTATTAATACTAACAGAACTGAGTTCAAATATATATATTTTTTTTAGCTACAAAAATGAAGAAATGGGGGGCCGTCAAACTCGGTTTTAGACCTATTTTGTTAGGGGGTCTATCTCAAAAACTAAATTAGTTAGGAATTTGAAATTAAGGTATATTATGTACTTTATAGTGTATTTAAACAACAAATACTGAAAACACCGATTTACAATGCGGTGTGTAAGTTGTGACCAAAACAAACGAGCATTTTTCCCCATAGCCAATTTAGTACTTTCTAAGAACTAAGATATCTAAATATGTATCTAGTTTTAAAAAAATGATTTATTCATATGTACGGAACCCTAAAAGAGCGAGCGTTTTAAAAATAATATAATTTTAAATCTGAACAAATAAATAAAATTGTCTGTTTGTAATGTCAAAGATAATAACAGCTATAAATAACTAAATAAAATGCATATGAAAGTAAATACAGTACTTTTACCAAAACACAATTTGTTTGTATGACTTTCTGTCTTTTTGTCTGTTTGTTCCAGCTAATGTCGGGAATGGCTGGACTGATTTTATAAGCTATTGATAGCGATGTTTATGTAGCTTTGAGTTGATACTCAACGGTTATAAGGCTACTTTTTTAACCGACTTTCAATAAAAGAGTTGTGTTTTTCTACCTACGAACGTCGATATCTCCGAGATTTCAGCACCCCGATTCAGAACCTTACGATAACATAATTATCGATCGATTCGGTTTGCTATCGTACGATAAGATGAATTTTCAATTCAGAGTACTCGTATCGACAGAGAAGTTGTCGAAATCGAAACCGAATCGAACCGACGTAGATATCGTTCGATATCTTCTATCAAACGCTATTCACAACAACCTTATCGAATAAGATTTTCCGAACGTCCGATAATTTTAGTTGGTAACTTATCGAAAGCTACAGGGCATCCGGTATCCTTTTGTTTACGTACTGTGTTTACTGGTTTTTCGTATAAAATGATTATGATGGATGATTTTGGTATGTAGATGTTTACTTACCATATTGTACGTATTTTAACATTACAATAACATATTATGTACACCACAACAAAATAAAATAAGAACCCAGAGGGATGAAACATGAACTTAGCGCCATCTATCGAAGAGGCTGAAAATTGGCCGTCAATAATTTAACAAGTTATCATTTTAAATAATTACTTCAATGACCTTCGAAAATGATTAAAATCTATTTATTTAGTGTTAACATGAATTTATTATCAAGTGAAATTTTGGTAAAACAACAAACTTCGTAAATCCACATGTAATTTAATGTAACTTGTCGATACCGATAACGAAGCCGATTCCGTAGTCGACATCGAATCGAATTCTCTAACCGAACGTTCTGAATCACACGACAAAAAATTTTCGATACGAGATCGATATCTAACCGTATCGAAACGGGAAGTTATCGAAATGTTCTGAATCGGGGTACAGAACAGCCCCCGCCCCGAATCCCGATTGCCTAAAAGTTGCCGATCAAATTCGTATTCATTGGATGGCATTAGCGTCAAAGTAAAATAAACCATAACAGCATTGAATTAGAGCTCAATTTCGTGTATGCATTCTTATACGTTTAGGTATGTTCGATACGCTCCATAATGCTTCATGTTAAAACCGGTTGTACTGAATTTGTGACTAAATCAATACAGTCAAGGAATATTTTACTTTGTCGCTAATGCTATCAAATGAATACGATTTTGATCGGCAACTTTTAGACAATCGCACTTCTGATTAGCCTACATCTTTTTTTAATCCATTGCGAAAATTTGTGAGATGGTCCTATAAAAATCAGGCAAATCGGTTAAGAAATCACGGAGATATTATTGATATACATAGGTAAAAAAAACAACTACTTTTTTGAAAATCAGCTAAAAAGTAGCCTATGTTACCTACTACTTATACCATCAGCTATCTGTCAGTGAAAGTCCCGTCGGTCAAGCCATTCACGCGAGATGTCTCTACCAAGGGAAATAGGAACTCATTTTTACTACAAGCGACCCGCCCCACAGTGGGTCGAAACTACTTTATAACAGGGGTTGAAAGCGGTAAAGGTATAAAGGTATGGTACCGGTATAGAATTACGATACAGCTTCGATTTAAAGGTAGAACCAAAACGGTTGAGAATTACGGTTGTGGTACCGTTAAAAAAAGAATTATACACATATTTTTTTGCGGTATCGTTATACCTATATATTACTAATACCTTTACCAAAATAATTTCGGTACCGAAAAAAAAGATGCGACGGAGAGCGAGCGCAACGCGGGGTTGTAAAGTTTCAACAAGTTACAAAGTACACTTGTGATTAAGTTGACAAACAAAGTAGACGCGGAAACATGAATGGCGGCAAAATGGCAAGACAACCTGCTTTGTCTGGCTGCCGAAGCACGAATATCAGTAAATTTTCTCTTACCATTGCATTGCGACTGACACGAGACGCTTGACGCGTCGGCAAGGGCGGCAGGGTACAAAGAAAACCTTTATTTTATAATTTAGATACTTTAAAAAGTAATGATACCGCAATATTACAATATCTAAATTATACAGGTACAGGTTATTGTAAGGTATAGTAATTTAAAGGTACCTTTATTTTAAGGTATCAAAATTTAAAGGTATGACGTCATACCGCCATTGAAGTATTATGTACTAAAGCACCATACCGCTAACCGTTTTCAACCTATTTTTTTCGGTTATTCAATCCCTGCTTTATAAGGGACATAGGATTTTTTGTACAAAGTCCATTTAAAAAAATACCTATCGAAAGACCTTGTCATTTTGATGAATAATTGTTATTAAACGTTTTTCTCTAAAACTCATTTTTTGCCCGAAAAAAAATATTTTCAGTTTTTGTTGTATGGAATGAAACAGAAACTGCTAACATTTGGCCAAGTCTTGAGAGGTCTTGCTTTAAAACTACTTTATTCTTATTCTTTGGCTTGTTGGCTATAGCTCTACGCTAGCTCTAAGAAAGACTTGGCCAAATTTTAGCAGTTTCTATTACATTCCATACAACAAAAAGTGAAAATATTTTTTCCGGGCAAACTATCAGTTTTAGAGAAAAACATTTAATAACAATTATATCCTATGTCCCTCATAAAGCAGTTTCGACCGACTGTGTGCCCCGGCTTCGCACGGGTAGTAGAGCATCTTACGCCTATGCTTTAGAAACTCCTTGGAATGTTCTGTAAGTTATACCTTGAATAGCATATTGAACAGTACGTAGGCTTATAAAAGAAGTACCTATCGCTCGGAAGCGCTCGGCTTACATTTATAGCAACACGTGGGGCGCGCTTGAATTTATTTTGGCGCGCGATCGTATTTATTTATTTTGCGATATCTTAGGAGTTATAACTCCTAAGATATTCACTATAAATTATATGGTGTAAGTAAACAAAGGATTATCATAATGTGCAATGCATGAAATTCTTTATTTAAGTTGATAACGATTAATACTGTATCTGTCCCAGTGCTGGATTAACCACGTAGCAAGAGTAGCAATTGCTACGGGCCCCGCATATTTAAGCCCACTCATCTCTGCCTGAGCGTAATTTTTAGAGTGAAACTTATTAAGATGTGATATGTTGAATTTTTTTGATGTCACAAAAACGTGAAACGTTACAACTTTTCCTACTAAGCCTGGCAATACACGTCAGGTTTTTTCATCCGATTGTCCGATCCGATAGTCTGATCCGGCTACCGGAAGGCATTGGAGCCATTACTTTGTATGAACGGTCAATACACGTCCGATCCGGTAGTCGGATCGGACGTCCGAGTCGGAAGCGGGCGCGAGGCGTTTCCGATTTTACTGTCGGTCCGATTGTCTGAAGGCGCGGTCTACATACTTCTAGTGTGAGACGAAATAGACGTCCGGTTATTCCTTCCGATTTGCCAGTCGAATCTAGCGCTGATACTGTGTGGACGCATCGTTGTGGATCGAATCTTCTTCTTCTTTATCAACCTATAGACGTCCACTGCTGGACAAAGGTCTCCTGCATAGACTTCCACAGGCTTCGGTCTTGCGCCGCTTGAATCCAGCGGCTCCCTGCGACTCGTTTCCATCGCATCGTGGATCGAATAATGGCCGAATTTTATGATATTGAACGGCTAATTGTAGCCGTAGAAAAACATTCTATAAAAATTAAAAACTTTTCGGGGTGTCTTAGTAATTTTGGATGTTTTAATTAGAAATGACTCTCGGTAAGTCTTGTCAAATTAATTGGGTGAATCCAATAGCGTCGCTCCGTCCGTTTTTCTCCGTACGCGCAAGCACTCGGGATGATACACGGATGATAGCTCGGGAACGACTGAGCTCAAAAAAAGCCTGACGCAAAAATCGGACGTGTATCGAGTAAATACGATCCGGTAGTCTGATCAGACAATCGGAAACAAAACCTGACGTGTATTGCCAGGCTTAGACAATCCACGTCAGACACTCGGTACCCGACTATTTCCTTGGCGTAAATAATTTAAATAATTTCATACGGTAAACGCACAAGTTCTACAAAAAGTTGCTTGTGTAAACGTGTAGAATTTCAGTCGGCCTGATAATAATCAGCTTTACAAAAAGTCTGACGTATGCAAGCACTCTTACGCGACACTTGTGTGGATGTGTAGCAGAAGCAGAACTGAAATGGCTCGATTTAAATTGTTAAAATTATCTATTTATTTGTAAGATTAACAGTCTACATTATTTTTAGTATAATTTAGTAACCATATACCAAAAATCTATTTTCTAGAATATAAGTAAGTATATTTATTGAGTTATAGAAGTTATGACTAAAAGAAAATATTTTATTACTTCAGGAGAGATTTCCTCCAATTAAATTTTTCATAACCATTTCGTAATCCTGATATAGTAAGATCATTACCAAATGCATATAGAGCAATGCATTCAATAAACTATTTCCAGAACCAAAGAAGTTTAAATTCTAGACGCGAGAGTCTCACGCGTTTTTTTTTAAACTAATGATAGGTACCTATCCTATCCCTTATCGGTACAATGGGTGCCCGGCCAATGCAAATTATTTGTGATCGAAGTTGGTAACACTGAAAAATTAACCAGGGATTCCCTGATATTGCCATCGAATATCGTAGCAAACAATCCGCCAATTAAAATAAAGTTCTGTTAGCGACCTACCAATAAGAAATTGGTGAAATCAATGAAAAAAATTTTTCATTGATTTTTACCACTTTATACTTAAGAACCCATAGCAGATCAAAGGCTCTTTGAAAGAATTTACTACGGGCCCCGCGCTTGCTTAATCCGGCACTGTATCTGTCTAAATAGATTTCCAATTACCGCATAGTACGTGAGCGTTTTTTTAGAAGTGAAAATGGGTATGGTAAGCTATTCTTATGAGATATATATAGATTCCCATTCATGAGAAGGTCCAATATCAGCTGCTAAAGGAACAATTTTTTAATTTAAATATACAACATATTATTCCAATTAAATGTGATACACGTAGAGTAAATCATAAAACATTACAAACTATTAATTAATCTAAAAATAAATATGGCAAACGCACCACTGCATACATGGTCCCTCGCCTAATAAGCAATTTAGATAGTAAAGTTAGATTACAATTCTGAAAATAATTTAAAACGTAAACTAAAATCATATTTTTTGGATAAGTGGTTTGTTAATGTTATTATAGGTATTTGTGTTTAACAGAATCGGCTTATAGCTCACAATTTAAACCTAAGTGGTTTCTCGTGTGCTAATAAGAACATTTTTGTATATTCCTTCCGTAATTCTTAGTTAATAATAAAATAAAAACCGGCTAAGTGCGATTCGGACTCGCGCACCGAGGGTTCCGTACTCCAAAAGTAAAAGTAAAACGATAATATTATATTAATTTGCTTATTTATCGTTAACTTTGTTTGTGGAGGTTTATTGTTAATATAAAAAAAACTATGCTAGTTAGAGCGTTGGTTTTATTTTTCCTGTAAAATATACATAAACCTCTATTGACCATAATTATTTCAGATTTTTCTATTGGTAAACTTCGGAGATAAGGGGGGGGAACGGTATTTTTTTCGACAGTTTGGCCGATTACTCAAAAACTATTATATATAGAAATAAATAAAAAACTGTTTTAGAATGCACAAGTAAAGGCCTTTCATATAATACCCCACTCGGTATAGTTATCTTACTTTGATATTTCAAACCCCCGATTTTCCCCCTTTTTTGATCAAACTAAAATAATTTTCGCGTTGCTTTTATTTTTCCTGTAAAATATACATAAACCTCTATTGACCATAATTATTTCAGATTTCTCGATTGGTAAACTTCGGAGATAAGGGGGGGGGAACGGTATTTTTTTCGACATTTTGGCCGATTACTCAAAAACTATTATATATAGAAATAAATAAAAAACTGTTTTAGAATGCACAAGTAAAGGCCTTTCATATGATACCCCACTCGGTATAGTTATTTTACTTTGAAATTTCAAACCCCCGATTTTCCCCCTTTTTTAATAAAACTAAAAATAATTTTCGATTTTTAGGGTTCCGTACCCAAAGGGTACCAACGGGACCCTATTACTAAGCCTACGCTGTCCGTCCGTCCGTCCGTCCGTCCGTCCGTCCGTCTGTCAGAGGGCTGTATCTCGTAAACCGTAATAGATAGACAGATGAAATTTTCACATATTATGTATTTCTATTGCCGCTATAACAACAAATAATAAAAATTAAATTTAATTAAAAAAAATAAATTAAAATGGGTAGGTGGGTAGATGGAAATTTTTTAATTTAATTTTTTTAACGGAACCCTAAAAGAGCGAGGCCCGACTCGCACTTGGCCGATTTTTTTCTTTATTCCAATGATGTTGGGCCACTATTATACACAACTATGCCAAATTTCATATCGATAGCTTTAATAGTTACTGAAATAATCGACTGTGACAGACGGACGGACGGACGGACGGACGGAGAAAGTCTCACCATAAGGGTTCCATTTTTACCATTTTGGTACGGAACCCTAAAAATAAAAAAATATATTTAAATGCCATCGCGGACTTTTCTGTAGAGAGTTATCCCACCATACTACCACAATATATAAATTAAAATAAATTAATAAATAAATATTATATTATATATAAATTAATAGATAAATTTCAAAGGGATTAGGCAGCGTTTTCGATGAAAGCTCCCAGGTGGCTTGAATTTTTCCGACATCGTCAACAGTTATCGTCATATTTCGACCAATTTACGCAAAATCGTAACAAATTATACACTAAAACCTTCCTCATGAATTGCCGTATCTATTGATGGAAACCGCAGGAAAATCCGTTCAGTAATTTTTGAGATTATCGCGAACAGACAGACGGGGCGGGGGACTTTGATTTATAATTATAATATGTAGTGATAGAAGATGTAGGGAAAAAATATAATGACTGTTACAATATTAGACATTTTTATGTAATTTACTAATCAACTATGACTAGGCTTTTGTACTACTGGTAAGTCAAAAGGAAGGTGATTCAGCCCCCCGATTGTCTAAAAGTTGCCGATCAAATCGTCAAAGTTAGCGTCAAAGTAAAATAAACCATAGCTTCATTAAATTAGAGCTCAATTTCATGTAACCATTCTCATATGTTTAGGTATGTATGATACCCTAAACGGTTGAGAATGGATACACGGAATTGAGCTCTAATTCAATGTTATTATGGTTTATTTTACTTTGACGCCGAACTTTGACGATTTGATCGGCAATTCTTACACAATCGCACTTCAGATGCCAATAGTTTACGTCAGTATTATAAGGTCTGTGGTTTTATACTTTTTACTGAAACTTCAAACTTCTAACGACTTAAAAGTTATGCTCGTGGAGCGTCGCGTTTTGAAGTACCTACATTGAATTTTGAACTGTACGCAACAGTCATAATTAATAGCTATTTATGCAACTGCATCGTAATGAGGGTCATTTTAATTCGAGTGCTGTTTTTTGATACGAGGCTTGCCGAGTATCAAAATAGGATAGTAAGAGAATTAAAATGACTAATTACGTTCAGTTGCATACAAGATTTTATCTACGACAAGGAAAATAAAATCATTAACAAAATACGCCGTAGGCTCAATAAAGTAACAAAAAGTAACTCCGTAAGCCGCTACCAGCCGCCTGTGGCGCCTCTGTCAACAAAAAGTAACTCCGTAAGCCGCCACCAGCCGCTTATGGCGCCTCTGTCGTATGAACGGTACCAAAGTGCCAGAACTCAGAGCCTTAGCTTTAGGTATCCTATTTTAAGAAGATAACCATTTCGATTCAGCTCCCATACAACGAGCTGCATCGAAATGAGAAGCAAAACCGAAAGAGGGTTTATTTCGATTCAGCTGTCAAACTCGAAATTGGAACTTTTCGATGTTGGAGTAGATAAAGTTAATTTTAAGTGAATCGATTTTAAGATATTTCTTTATTTAGTAGATGTTTATTTAAAACGACTACTCATGTCGATTTTGATGGATTTTATTATTACAATTGAATTTAACATCTACTGCAAGTGTTTTTATATTTTTATTGATTAACCTATATTTCATATTAGGTACTTACTTAATCGATTAAGTAGGTATAATATTTGATAACCAATTTATTCGGGACCTTATGTTATTTTTTAGATTTCTAATCTTCCAGATTGTGTATTGAGCTGATATTTTTTATTTTGAATGAGCTACCCAATGCTTTTTCAACATATTGCAATCAGGCCCAGCCTGTATGCAATAAAAATTGAGTATTTTAAATAGTATTATTTTATTTATTATATATATATATATATATATATATATATATATATATATATATATATATATATAATATATTTTTTATATATATATTTTATTTTTATTTTTAATAGTATTATTTATATATTTTGTAGTTTGTAGGTATGTATTAAAAATGTAGTAAGTACCTACCTAACCTACCATCTTAGACTGCATCAATGCATACCAATTACCATCGATGAGATCGCAGTCAAAAGCTACCTTGAGATCGAATTAAAAAAAAACATTGAGGAATGTTATTATCCGCCATTTATCTGTAGAAACCAGTACCGTCAAACCGGCTGACTTTGCCAACAGTACAGTGACTTTGCCATACCCATTTTTTGAAGCAAAACAGTTCACTGTGACTATAGTTTTAACTTTTTTCGTGTTTGCACCCCTTAATGGTAAAATTTAATAGTTATATGGCAACACCAAATGAGGTATAGCAACCCAGTTTGTATAATTCATTTCATTTTCGACGGTTATTTTTTTCGTGTGTTGGCGGTTAAAAAATCAGTGCTCCGAAACTTCAGTGAAAATAAATGGGAAAGGCGTTGTGTAGGTAAGTGATTTTTATATATTACGTTAATCTAATGTTCATTTACTCGCTAAATGTTAATTTTTACGCGAACGAGTTATCTAAACTTCGCAATTGGCGTTGGCAAATTCAAAACCTTCAATCGTAAAGATCATGATGTTGACTTTGAAATATTTTGTGGAGGTGTAGGGCTGTCACCAAAATATATATTTTATTTTAATGTACCTACCTAACCTATACCAGATTATTTAATTTTTATATTATCTTACAGTTTTATTTATTTTGTAATAATAATAAACTCATTACCAAATAAGTAAAACTTAAATATTAAAATAAAAATTAATAACTTCAAAATTAAATACTAATTTATATATTTTTATATAATAGGAAAATGTTACTGATTTAATTTTAATTTGCTAATGAAATAATTTTACAATCAAAGGAGCACTTCATATAAAAACAAAAATAGTAGGCAACTGTTGACTATCTCGTATTTATATTCAAATCATAATTATACTACCTGTAAAATAATCGTTTTAATAAAAATTTATTAGTATAGTAGTCACCTAATTCTTATACAATTTTTGCCGTATTATTTTCAGAAGATGGAGATACGAATCAGGCAAGTATGTTTTCTAAAAGTTGCTGTGGACTTAGTATAAAGAAAAGAAATTTCCAGGGATGCCTTGAAGCAGCAAAACAAGTTTTATATAGGTAATCTCAATAAAATAATAAACCTTGTAGCTACTGATTTTTTATGTTTATTTTATTTTTATAATGTCTACTATCTTTTGAAGTAAAAAAAAATAATTAAAAAAACTCTTTTTTGACAACCCTAACTTTAGTATGAACAATTTTAGATAGATTGGTGAATTTGCCACTTTCTTAGAAAATAGTATTAAGAGTGTGATTAATGTAATTTTTTCGTTTTTATTTTATTGTATAGATAACACCAATAAACATACTTTTTTTTTAAGGTATGTAAGTACCCTAATTTTTTCTATTTTATTTTCATGTGGCAATCTTGCCGGAAGTGATAGTTGAATTTGCCACATTTGTATTTAGGGTTTTTTAATTTAAATTATTACTTTAGAAGATTCTTTTGGTATTTTTTATCAATTTCTATGAAATATACTACAACTAGAAATAGGTTAGTCTATATATCGTCATATATTTTTTTTATGATAAAGCAGATCAAACTTTCTGAACCACTAAAAAGTGGCAAAGTCAACAGGTTTCACGGTAGGTACCTATATTAAGTATAAAAAAAAAATACGGCAGATAAAATCATTTGCTTGTTTAGTTGCGTAAGATTTATTTTGTGATTTTGCTAAAACTATTCCTCAAACCGTCCCTACATAATTATTATCATTTTTTTGTTATCTACATCCAGTTTATAATATTGTGTACTATTGTGTGAGGAACTACTACAACAAAGTTATTGTTTTTTGTAAACGGATACAGATGCCCATATCAGCTATGATAAAATTGTTAGTAGATTTCAATGCTAACAAATCCAGCTTGCTACAACCTGGCAACCTACTTAATATGTGCTGACAGTATATTATCACATAGGTAATCACATAATCACAACGTTACGTTACCTCAAAATTATGGTTGAGCAAAGCAACGGCTGGGTCATGCGTCATGCTCGTGAACGGGTAACACCCGCGGGAATGGGGCTACTTTATGTCTGCCCATCTTAAGATATATTGCATTGTTAGTAGGTATGCATTTTTGGATTTTAGCCCTTCTCTGGGAGGAGACCTGAGCTCGGTAGTGAGCCGTTGATGGGTTGCTAATGAGGCATTTTTGGAACTTCCCTCGTTGTGGAAACACTGCATACATAGCATAGTATTTACTTATTATATTGTAAACTTGTTTTGAAAAGAGCAACTGCCCGCGCCGAGTTTCTTGCTGGTTCTTCTCGGCAGGAAGGGCATTCCGAACCAGTGGTAGAGTCACACGATTCAAAAGCACTTGTAAAAAGTTTATTTTAATAAAAACATTTCTATTCTATTCTAGTCTATTCTATTCTATTCTATAGGACACTCACTCACTCATATCCTCACTAATCATACTAATACTATAAATGCGAAAGTGTGTTTGTTGATTTGACCTTCAATCACGCAGCAAATCGACGTGATTGTTTGCATGGGATGGGTAGGATAGTTGACTTGGAGAGAGATAAATAGGCAAACTTTTTATCGCGGAATAACACTGTTTTTCTGAGATTAAAGGGACATATATACCTAACTAAACCTAACTCCACGCGGACAAAGTCGCGGGGAAAAGCTAGTATCATAATAATTATACCCTCCCGAGTCCCGACTGGCATCTAAATATAGCAGCCAATCTCCACAGAAATCACAGGATGCTGGTTGGAGTGGTTGAAGAGGTTTTATAGAACACGCAAACCTAGATGCACCTTCTATTCCCTCACTCTCATAGTCCGATGGGACGGAAAAGCGACACGACCATTTAGATCAGGCGCAGAACCAACGGCTCTGCGTGCTAATAAGGCACACCGCCTATTTCCTAACTTCAGACTAGTAGGTACCTACTGAGAATTTCTCGACAGAAAAACCAATCATGTAGATTTTTCCAGACCTGGGAATCAAACCGGGGAACGTCGCCATCTGCAGTCGAACATGCTAACCACTAGACCACCGAGGCACTCTTTTTTAGGGTTCCGTAGTAAACAAGGAACCCTTATAGTTTCGCCATGTCCGTCCGTCTGTCTGTCTGTCTGTCCGTCCGCGGTTTAGCTCAGAGACTATTGGTACTAGAAATCTATAATTTGACGAGGGTATAAATATAAATCACGCCGACAAAGTGGTGAAATAAAATTGTGAAAAATATTTATTTTGGGTACCTCCCCTACATGTAAAGTGGGGATGAATTTTTTTTTCTCGTCTAGTCTCGTTGAATAGGTCTTTCAAAAATATTGTGTGTCGGAACACCATTTTTCAACTCAGGGTTCCGTTTGTGAAATATGATATTTACGTGTGTTATTTGTGTGTTAAAGAGCTAAATTTTATTAGAGTCAAGTGTCCCCCCCCTCTGCCAGCTAAATGGTTGTATAAAGGATACAACAAAAAATTCACAGCAGTAGTATATTATATATAATGAATTTTAAAGGAAAACTATCACGGCTAAGTAGGGTTCATTAGTTAAGGAGTTATATCTGTTTTTCCTAAGTTAGGTATTACACGTAGTGTAAGTTGCATATTTATAGTATATTATAGTATTTAAACCATGGAACTCAAAATGTATTCAATATTCATAAATAAAATAAAAGCACTATCCTAGGTCAGCAATAATATTTGAGACTTTCAACTACGGAACCCTACACTGCGCGTGGCCCGACACGCACTTGGCCGGTTTTTTTTTATAATCTTATTTATTTTAAGGAGCTTTTATAGGTGACCTACATGTCAGCCCCATCGGTACACACAAATTACATAAAAAAATCATTCATTGATTCAATTATAATTAAATCTAAAACTATACCAATTTGAGAGAATCACTAACAAATTTGTATACTTTAATAGCCGGAATGCTCAAAGGTGTACTGAAAATAGTTAAAAATGCCAATATTCATAAAATTTAAAAGTTCATACATTAGTGTTTCTCGAGGCACTCTTTATACCTACATAAGAATTATTATTTAGAATGTTACAGTGTAATTGCAATAATAAATTCGTATGGGTTGGGTATAGATATACTGGTACTCGTGTACGAGGTTGGGGGTGGGGGAGGGCGAGAGGGGAGGAGGGGGAA
Organism: Oeneis ivallda; assembly: GCA_029955525.1. Classification (NCBI taxonomy): domain Eukaryota; kingdom Metazoa; phylum Arthropoda; class Insecta; order Lepidoptera; family Nymphalidae; genus Oeneis; species Oeneis ivallda. The sequence goes on along the minus strand of JARPMR010000013.1, from coordinate 18,974,547 downwards.
GCCCCCCCCCACCTTTCCCCTTTGGCGGAAATTAATAGTTTTTGAGTAATGATTTTTTTTATAAATCATAACCTCACTTCTTTTACACAGGAATATTGACCTATATATTAATTATCCTGTGTTAAATATACTGTTAAAACATAATATCCCTTAGCACGAGGGGGGATGGAGGTGGAGGGAGGGGAGGGGGTGATAGAACTCAATGCTCAAGTTTTTCTAGGCGGTAGAAAATAATAAACACGAAGGCTGTGGCGTGAGTTGCGTTTTGTTCAAGCTACAAATCACTTCATAAAAACACTCTAGGGGTAGGACAGACAAGACTACGTGGAGTCGGGGTTGGCCAATTCGGTTCTGTCACACTGTTCGACCTATATCAGTCCATGTCTGTCATTCTTTATATTTTATTACAAACACGAAGGCTGTGGCGTGAGTTGCGTTTTGTTCAAGCTACAAATCAAATGGGCTACGCCAGAAGACTCGCTCCGTCGCCCCTTCATTCAGCTTCACCTACTCGACCTTCGTTTCGCTACGGAGGTCGTCGCCCCCCACCCCCCCCTCCCCCACCCCCAACCTCGTACGCGAGTACCAGTATATCTATACTTTACCCATTCGTATTTTAATCAATAACGCTCAATAATATAGTTTGGAGTCTAGAAAAAATAGCTGTTATCAGCATTCAGAAATAGGAATCATATTTGCCGCTTTTGCCCTGACGCCGAATGACCCTGTAAACAGAATATTCGGTAGCTGTATTCTCTGAGAGTTAACATAGAATTTGGAGAGGTAAGTCCTTTGAACGAAACACAAACATAATAATAATTATTTTAAAGGGAAATAGGCTCAGAGTAAATAGAGGAAATAGGTTTGTGGAAAAAATTAATTTAGAACTCACATTGTTTTTAACACAGAATAGCAAAGCAAAGAGAATTTAACCACTACGTTCTACAGAATAGTACAGAATAGTCTGTGGCACAAAACTTTAGTTACAATTCCATGCACAAACCCATGGAACTAGGAATTACGACTACGTCTTCCTATTTCTATGCACAAAACGCACAAAACCTACGCACCACCGACCAGGAAACAAAGGCTAGGTACGCACAAAACTTTTGATTTATGGAGTGATGGAGACATCAACGTGACGATAACCAACGACGACAGTCGATAGTGGAGACCACAGGTGGAGACACCGAGGCAAAGACCAAGTGCCCCCATTACCAAAGTCAGAGTACTTTGGTAATGGGGGCACTTGGTCTTACTTTGGTAATGGTGCACTTGTAGGTGCCTCCGCTAGGAGTAGTAAAGTATTCTGCATGGTAATAGGAAATAGGGTATTCTGTGCTCCTTGTAAGTTGGGCACGTTAGTTTGTACCACAGAGTACTTTATAATACTTAAATGGTTAAGGTGGAAGACACAGTTCTGCCCGCGAAATTCAAATTTAATTTGGTTTTTCGCAATTTGTAAACTACCTAATATGACAAAGTAGGCTTATGGCATTCTAATTGCGAAAATGGCAGTATCATCTTCACAGGTTTATATAAAAATCTTTACTTGAAAGTGTCCAGTTTAAAAAATTAATCTAAATATCGACTAATTTGTGAGTAACTCACGTCCAACTCAGTATTTTGATTAATTTCTTAAACTGGTCACTTTCAAGTAAAGATTTTTATGTAAACCTGTGAAGATGACAATTCTACTCGCGTAATTAGAATGCCATTAGCCTAGTTTGTTGTATTAGTTTGCAAATTGCGAAAAACCAAATTAAATTTGAATTTCGCGGGCAGACTTGTATGATCATCCTTAATGGTTTGTACTTGGTAGGTACTCTGTGGTTGGAAAGCAAAAAGTGTCGTGTGGCATGATATTTCCATTAGTAATTTAAAGTTTTATTATTGAATTAACTTTACAATTGTGATGTCTGAACACGTACTCCCGGCCGAGGAGCCGGTACGGTTTGTAGCCCCGATAATTCAGGACAACCCGACTGGATGGGGGCCTTGCGAAATGCCGGACCAATTCAGGGATATGCCTTACCAGCCTTTCAGTAAAGGCGATCGTTTGGGGAAGATTAGTGATTGGACTGTCGTGCAGGATAAGAAATATCAGAGTAAGAAAACTTTCCGCTCCATACTTAAGTTTGCGAAGTAACTTTGAATTTTGAGGTTAGAATTCATAATTTTGTATTTGATGAATGATAACACGGTCTTAGGTAGCAATAGTATTCATTAACCTAAGGTTTTACTGTGTTTGTACATTTTAAGACAAATATGCGTCCCAATTCGGCGCTGGTTCGTCGTACGCGTACTTCCACGATGAGGACGAGAGTACTTTCCATCTGGTCGACACTACGCGCGTCCAGAAGCCGCCATACCAACGCGGAAGGGCTCGTGGACAGCGAGGTCGCGGGGCGAGAGGTGCCCGAACTCCTGGCGGTATGACTACTTTGAACAAGGTACCTAAAAATATTATAACATAGGCATGTTCTTACTCAGATACTAAAGTAAGTGCTCCACCCTAGTACAGTCTTTCGACTGTCATAGTTCAGACTTCTAGTACTAGGAGTACAGTAGACTGAGCAATGCATTTGAACTTTACCCTGACTACATTGTGGCAGTTTGGACGCAGCTATATCACAAACAGACTGCAGTCTGAGGCATTGCATGCATCTTAATACAAAATTTAGCTTCAAGTCTTCATAGATATACATAAGCAATGCATTTGAACTTTACCCTGACTACATTGTGGCAGTTTGGACGCAGCTATATCACAAACAGACTGCAGTCTGAGGCATTGCATGTATCTTAATACAAAATTTAGCTTCAAGTCTTCATAGATATACATAAGAAATAAAAGCTTGCATATTAAATAAAAAGTGATAACAGAACTGAAAAGCAAAAAAATGGCTTATATATTCATCTCCAATTAAGATTTCATTAGAAGTTTTAACTATGTATAATATCTATCTTTATCTGTACTTAGCAACGTGACCGTAAGCTTGGCAAGAGATGGGGGCAAAGAGGTGCTCCTATGAAGATCCGTGATGCTTCAGTCACAGTCCGGCCGACCTGGGTCACCATTGAAGATATGGACTTCCCCCGTCTCGCTAAGCTATCCTTACCAGGAATTAAAGAAGGTTTGAACTTATTGTAAACTTTACTTTAGCTTGTATTGTAAAAATTTAAAGAAATAGGCATTCTTACAGTAGCTTCACAATATATTTATAACAATATAATATTTGTCAGACAAAACATTGTGAATTACAAAAAAAAAGGGTGATTTACAAGATAGGCAGGTTAGAGATCCAAACAGGCTCGTGATTCCTCGATTGCGCCTCAAGAGGGTCCGAAAGACATTTGTGGGAATGGGCGTGACGTTTTATAATAAAAAATTCCACAGTTGATCTTAGACTTACACAAGTTTAAGAAATCAGTTAAAACTAATCTCATGAAAAAAGCATATTATGCAATTGAAGACTATTTAGATGATAAAAAAGCATGGACATAATTCGTTCCAGTGATTCATGAGACAGTAGGTGGTAATTAAACTGTATAACTATTCTATTGAATTATAAACTTGTTTTGAAAAGAGCAACCGCCGAGTTTCTTGCTGGTTCTTCTCGGCAGGAAGGGCATTCCGAACCAGTGGTAGACTCATCGACGATTCAAAAGCACTTGTAAAAAGTTTATTTGAATAAAAAACATTTCTATTCTATTCTATTCCGTATTCTTGCTGAATCTAGTCAATAATGAGAGAGTGTCAGTTAATCAGAGGTGATTGTGATTATCATACTGTAGAAATCATATTGAGACAATCTTGTGACTGAATTTAGTTACCACATCATCAATAATTAAAATCATAGACAAATAATAATTCTGAACATTAAAATGGAATTGCATTACCAAGAGCTGATGTTATTTGGCCATTAATAATAACTTTATTTTCAGGAGAGGATATTGTATGCTGCGGTACTTTGGAGTACTATGATAAGGGTTATGACAGAGTGAATGTGAAACATGAGAAGCCGCTTCAGCGCATTGACCGCATCTTCCATACGGTAAGTTTTCCGTGACACTATTTTGTCTGGCTACATTGCCATAACATTTCCCTTAAGGTGGAAGACACAGTTCTGCCCGCGAAATTCAAATTTAATTTGGTTTTTCGCAATTTGTAAACTAATACGACAAAGTAGGCTTATGGCATTCTAATTGCGACAATGGCATCATCTTCACAGGTTTATATAAAAATCTTTACTTGAAAGTGTCCAGTTTAAGAAATTAATCAAAATATCGACTAATTTGTGAGTAACTCACGTCCAACTCAGTATTTTGATTAATTTCTTAAACTGGTCACTTTCAAGTAAAGATTTTTATGTAAACCTGTGAAGATGATAATTCTACTGGCGCAATTAGAATGCCATTAGCCTAGTTTGTCGTATTAGTTTACAAATTGCGAAAAACCAAATTAAATTTGAATTTCGGGGGCAGACTCGTATAATCATCCTTAAGAGCTAGCATGGTTGAGTTAATTTTGATATGCCCCCGATTGTCTAAAAATTGCCAATCAAAATCTTATTCATTTCATGGCATTAGCGTGATAGTAAAATAAACCATAACAGCATTAAATTAGAGCTCAATTTCGAGTATGCATTCTCATATGTTTAGGTATGTACAATACGCTCCATGTGAGTTTACTGAATTTGTGACTTTAAATCAATACAATAAAGAAATATTTTACTTTGACGCAAATGTCATGAAATGAATAAGATTTTGATCAGTAATTTTTAGACAATCGCATGTCTGATTTGATGGTTTAATGGTTGTTTAAAAAAGGTGGTTTGCGGTTCCAGGTTACAACCACAGATGACCCAGTGATCCGTCGCCTCAGTAAGACAACAGGCACTGTGTATGCCACCGATGCCATCCTGGCCACCATCATGTGCTGCACCCGTTCTAACTACTCCTGGGATATTGTTATTGAGAAGATTGGTGAGTATAAAGGCATCTGGCTTTTAGGGTATTGTGATGACAGACGATGGTGCATACTTCTTTGTAATTTACCACATCCACATTTCTGTTTCCCCATCCTTTGCGTGCAGTATTAGTCTCATACTTACACTACTTGTGGGTAATTTTAATGGTAACAGATTTATAAGATAAAATTTATTTACTTAAGAATCTCAAAGCGACATGGTTACATTTCTTCTAACCTTATCAAGCTGTTCATTTTCAACATCTACAGACAACAAAATTTCACGATTTTCATATGTAATTGCTATCACAAAGTTAAGCGCTGTTTTTATTTTGATAAGATGCTATTGATTGAATGCATAAAATTAAATTTAAAAATTAGTGTCTATTGCCATACAAGTAGTGTCAGAACTCAGAGTACAGTCAGTCCAAGAATACTCATCAGAGTTTAACTTAAAATAAAACATGTCTTTAGGTGACAAGTTGTTCTTGGACAAGCGCGACAACACGGAGTTCGACTTGCTGACCGTGAACGAGACGTCCGTAGAGCCGCCGGCCGATGACGGCAACTCCATCAACTCGCCACGCAACCTCGCGCTCGAAGCCACGTTCATCAACCACAACTTCAGCCAGCAGGTGTGTAACACTTTAATGAATGAATGAATAAGGCGGAACGAGTCTTCTGGCGTAGCCCGTTTTAAAAACTTGCCCGCTACGACACTAGCAGTAGAATAGCTATCACACGCGATTTTATAAAATCGCGAACTTGAAAAACGAATAATTTAATAAGCCTCAATAGCCTAACGGTTAAAGGTGCGGACTGAAAACTGAAAGGTTGCAGGTTCGAATTCCACCCGTTGCACTATTGTCGTACCCACTCCTAACACAAGCTTTCCGCTTATTTGGAGAGGAGAGGAGAATATTAGTCAACTTCAAGGTGGCTGATATTCTTTTTTAAAAAAAAAAATATTAGGTAAAACCATTTCATAAATGATATTTTATCATTCATCACATTTGCAAAGTAAAAAATTTGTGAATTGAGTATTAATTGGCAAATGATCTTTTATACAATGATTTGTTTGCGGAATATGTTTTTCACCTGATTAGTTTTTGAAGGCTGTAATGCTAGAAGCAGTGTGGTAAAAGCTGTGGACTATAATCAAATTTTTTGCTAAGGATGTAAAAAAGCAAGGGAATTGATGAATACCTTTGCTATTTCCAGGTTCTGAAATCTGGCCCCAACGAGCCAAAGTACAAGTTTCCGGAGGCGAACCCGTTTGTTTCCGAAGAGGAGGGAGAAGTGGCGTCGGTGGGCTATCGGTACCGCAAGTGGAACCTCAACAATGGAGTGGTGAGTTCAGTATGCTGATACTATGTGCATTTTAATCATCATCTATTTTCCACAGTCTGAACTCTAGCAGTTATTTATTGTGCCTCCATCAGAAATAACTGGTAATAAAGAGTTCCAAAGCACTTGTCAAATTCTTCAATAAAAATCTTCCCCCGAAGCATACTTTCATAAATTAATTCAAAGAAAAGCATAGAAAGAATATAATGAACTAAGTCACTACAATTTAAAGCTTCAAAACTTGATGGTATAAATTGTTGATTGCAATTGTTTTATATTTGTTAACTCCTTTCTATGCGGTTATTAATTCTGTTTAACAAGATCTCTGAATTATTGACAGGTCTAAAAATAGTACATAAGAACCTTTTCTTAATTTAATAGCATTTTGTGTCAATGCCAACTCAACCCTTAACACTTGATCAATTATCTAAAACTTGACAATTTATTCAGAGATTTGCTACAACCAAATTAGTAATAACCAAATGTATGACCACAGACAGTTATTGTATAACTGTCTGTGGTCATACAATAACCTTGCATAATGATTGCATAAAAATTTTGTATTAGAATAGAATAGAATAGAAATGTTTTTTATTCAAATAAACTTTTTTACAAGTGCTTTTGAATCGTCGATGAGTCTACCACTGGTTCGGAATGCCGTTCCTGCCGAGAAGAACCAGCAAGAAATTCGGCAGTTGCTCTTTTCAAAATAAGTTTACATTCAATAGAATAGTTAAACAGTTCAATTACCACCTGCTGTCTCATGAATCGCTGGAAAGAATTATGTCCACGCTTTTTTATCATCTAAATAGTCTTCAATTGCATAATATGCTTTTTTCATGAGATTAGTTTTAACTGATTTCTTAAACTTGTGTAAAGGCAAGTCTAAGATCGACTGTGGAATTTTATTATAAAACGTCACGCCCATTCCCACAAATGTCTTTCGGACCCTCTTGAGGCGACATCGAGGAATCACGAGCCTGTTTGGATTTCTAACTTGCCTATCGTGTAAATCACCCTTTTTTTTGTAATTCACGATGATTTGTCTGACAAATATTATATTGTTGTAAATATATTGTGAAGCTACTGTAAGAATGCCTATTTCTTTAAATTTTTCTCGAAGGGAATCCCGCGGTTTTAAATTATATATTGCGCGAATTGCCCTCTTCTGCAATACAAAAATTTTTCCAATATCGGCTGCTTTACCCCATAATAAGATTCCGTATGACATAATACTATGGAAATATGCAAAATAAACAATTTTTGCAGTTTCTATGTCAGTTAACTGTCGAATCTTCCTAACAGCGTAAGCAGCAGAGCTAAGCTTGCCAGCAAGTGTTGCTATATGGGTGCCCCATTGCAGCTTTGAGTCCAGGGTTAATCCCAAGAACACTGTGGAGTCCTCACTTTTCAAGGTTTCATTACTTATCTTTAAATTTTTACTGACAGTTCTGGTGTTGGGCAATAAAAACTCAACACACTTGGTTTTTCTAGCATTTAAAAGTAGATTATTTGCCGTAAACCATTCAGAAACTTGAGATAATGCAATATTTACATCGTCAAAATTGTCTTTCGTCCTATCGACTTTAAAAATCAAAGACGTATCATCAGCAAATAGTACAATATCGCAAGTATTTTGGACAAAATGTGGTAAATCATTTATGTAAATCAAAAACATGAATGGACCTAGAATAGAACCCTGGGGTACACCCATTACCGAGGCTGATCCGGATGATTTTACATCATTGACACATACTCTTTGAACACGATCACTAAGATAAGACGCAATGAGGCTAAGCGCAAAATCTTTAATACCATAGTGGCTCAGTTTAAGCAAAAGGGTCTCGTGATCAACGCAGTCGAATGCTTTTGATAAATCACAGAAAATACCAATGGCATTCTGTGAGTTATTCCATGCATCGAATATGTGTTGCAACAGCGTTGCGGCTGCATCGGTTGTTGATCGACCCTTAGTAAAACCGTACTGCTCAGGGTGAAGAAGTTTATTTAAATTAAAGTGTAGAAGCAGTTGGTTGAGCATTATTTTTTCAAATATCTTGCTGAGAGTTGGCAAAATTGAAATTGGTCTGTAGTTATTCAGGTCACATTTGCTTCCCGATTTAAAAAGAGGTATTAATTTACTGCATGTCATCAGGTCTGGAAAAGATCCAGAATCTACAGACTTATTAAAAATTAAAGCAAGATAGGGCGCAATAATATCAATGATATTGTGAATGATTTTAACTGATATTCCCCATAGATCTCCTGTTTTTTTATTTTGCAATGATTTAAATGTTTTGATAATATCATATGGGGTAACGTGTTTAAACCTAAATAATTTATTGCACTCAGAGACATTGCTTCTTAGAAGATTATAGGCTTCTGTTGGCGAGGAATTTAGAGAACTGGTCGTGGTTACTGGTATATTTTTGAAAAAGTTCTCAAATGTATTTGCAATTTCTATATCGGAGTCAATTACACGGTTGTTAATTTTAAGCTCCAGTTTATTATAATGTACCTTATTCTTACCCATTTCATCACCAATGATGTCCCATACTGCTTTTATTTTATTATCCAAATTGACAATTTTTTGTTTTATGTGAAGAGACTTTTGCTTGTATGCACACGTTTCTAAACAATTTGGAATAATTTCTTACATATTCTATAAACGCGGGGGCATAATTATATTGTTTTCTGCATACAAGTCAAACAGCCTATTTCTACTTTTATAGATGCCAACAGTTGCCCAATCACTAAATTTAAGATTTTTAAATAATCTTTTTTCTATTACCTTAAAGACAGAGTTAAATTGAGAGTTTAATAGATCAAAAAACTCTAAATTTCATCCGGACCACCCTGTGCAACATCAAGCGTCGGCATTGCAGCTGCGATATTTTGTTTAAATTGCCTTACTTTATTGGTGGTAACTGGCCTATATTTTACTACTTTTGTTACATTCTGCTCACTGCTCGGAATAGATATCATTTGCCCGCAATGGTCAGATCTTAAATAAGTGATAATCGATTTTTTGATAATTTTACAATCAGAGAAAATGTTATCAATACAAGTTGCCGAATGCGCTGTTATTCTTGTAGCTTCAACAAAAATATTTTCCAGGTTGAAACTTTTAAATAAGTTAAGTAATCTTCCTGTGATAGGCGTGTGATGCAAACTATCTATATTAAAATCTCCACAAATTACTGTTTTCTTTGATGACCTACATAGCCGCCCTAAGGCGTCCTCCATGACCTCCTCAAAATGAACAAAATCGCCCGAGGGGGGTCGGTACACGCAGACTATAATATATCGGTCCAGCTCGACACAAGACAGCTCAATAATGCGTTCCATAGAAAGACTAACAATGTCTTTTCGCTCTTTGCAATTAATGTTATTGCGCGTTATTATTAAAGAACCCCCGCGTATAGCAGTCCTTCTGGAGAACGCACTTGACAATAAATAATTATCAAAATGTATAATTAACTGATGAGAATTGAGCCAATGCTCGGTGAGGCATATAAGATGTCAATATCGAATTCTTTAATAAATAGCTCAATCTCGTGTTCTTTGCCAGATAAGCCCTGTATATTTTGGTGTACAAGATTAATCTTATATTGCTCATCTGTTGTCTTATTGGTTAGTTTAAAACAATATTAGAATTATTCCTATTGGAGTCTAATGTCGAAAAACTTGGATTAGTACTACTACTAATTATGTCTATATTGTTAGTACAACATGTACTTTTGTCAACTAAAATTGAATCATTAGATTTTATTGTCAAAATACTTGAATTAGTAATATTACTAACTAACTAAGTCAATATTTGTTGGTTATACAATATTTGCATCCGTCTGTCCGTTTACACCAGTAACCTGTGTCCAAACACAGGGGATTGGGTGGATTAGACCTGACATAGAATTGATTGCCCCCCTGGCCATGGCAGGTGTCTCCTGCTTAAATACGACAGCACACCAATGGAAATTTTACTATGTCATGTAAAATAATAGGCATCGCTCGAATCTGCACCGCTACGTGGTCGAAATTCCCCGATCCCGCACTAAGCGCTTTGCTTCCTCGTTCCTAATACGCACCGCTAAAATTAGGAATGCCCTTCCGGCTCCCGTTTTTCCAACTGACTATAACTTGGGTACCTTTAAATCAAGAGTGAATAGGCATCTTCTAGGCAAGCGCGCTCCATCTTAGGCTGCATCTTTACTTACCATCAGGTGAGATTGCAGTCAAGCGCTGGTCTATATATTAAATTTAAAAAATAACACCGTTCATATCAAATTTTTGGGGTTCAGGTGTTGGTGGCTCGGTGCGAGCACGACGCGGTAATGCAGGGTCCTCAGAACGAGACCCAGTTCCTCACGATCAAGGCGCTCAACGAGTGGGACTCCAAGGTCGCCAACGGCGTGGAGTGGCGCCAGAAGCTGGACACGCAGCGGGGCGCCGTGCTCGCCAACGAGCTGCGGAACAACTCCTGCAAGCTCGCCAAGTGGACTGTTCAGGTATACTCCATAATTGGGTATTTGACTGATATTTTTTTAGTTATTTAAAATTACGTTTTTAAAAATCTTATCATAATGCCATTTCAATTTTTTAAATATCTTTACTAGTCTTGTAATTATAAACTGTTTTACCGTGACTGTATCTGTCTCTTTCTAAAACTATATTTTCTATGAAGCGTGTATGGAGCACTTGAGTAGCGCTCTCTCTGTCTAAAAGGAAACTATAAAGCTCTATAACTTATTTGTTTTTGGACCGATTTATTTTGTTTTTACAGATGTTATTTTTACATATTACATTTTCGATTATAAATAATGAATATCAACATTTTGACTACAGTCAAGTACCCAATTATAAGCATTATCATCAGCAACCCATCAACGCCTCACTACTGAGCGCAGGTCACCACTCAAAGAGTGGTCCACCACGCTGACCCAATGCAAATTGGCAGACTTCACACACATTATGAAGAACTCTCAGGTGTGCAGGTTTCCTCACGATGTTTTCCTTCACTGTTGAAGCTTGTGATATTTTATTTCTTAAACGCACATAACTTAGAAAAGCCAGAACGAATCTGCAATCCCCTGAATAGGACATAGCAGTACTAAGGCTATCACTGCTTCAAATTATTATGAGCCTTTTATAGATATTATGTCACGATCAAGGCGCTCAACAAGTGGAGGATCCAGGTTCGCCCGTGATTGGGTGAAAACTGTTGTTTAAGTGTGAAGTGACATCACTTTTCTTTCTAATCAACAGTGTATGTTTGGAATGCCCCACACATAATATGGACTCTTGTTAATTAAATTACTAGGCTAAGAGTGTGGAGTTAGATTTTTACGCTAAATCGCTCTGTACTGTCTGTGGTGACAAGGTTAAAATTTAAAAACCTGACTAAGGAAAATTGTATGTAACATCCATCATATTGATTTTGTTCATATAAAATGTGGCCTATGTCACCCAGGCCATCATAACAAATTGATTGTCACCTCATTCATCAAAATCGACTCAGTAGTTTATTCGCTATGGTGAAACATTCGTAAATAGTCACATACATACTACATACATAGGCTGCTAAAATCTTCTTTTGACTTTGCCGTACTTGGGTTAAAATACTATTATAGTAGCACGTAGTACGTAGAGTCAGAGTAGGTAGCCCCTAAATACAATCCCCTACCCAATGTCATTCCCACATTTAGGTGTTCTCTAAAGGTGTTCTCTGAAAACTAGATTGACACCAAGCGTCACCTGTCTTAGCTCGTAAAAGTTAGGGATCATAGGTGATAACGAGCATAAGTATTTAGTTTAACTAACTAACCTCAATAGCCCAACGGTTAAAGGTCTGAAACTGAAAACTGAAAGGTCGCAGGTTCGAATCCCACCCACTGCACTATTGTCGTACCCACTCCTAGCACAAGCTTTCCGCTTAGTTGGAGGGGATATTATGAGGATATTAGTCAACTTCAATTTGACTAATATTCTTTTTAAAAAATAAAATAAAAATAAAAACTTTCAGGCGCTGCTAGCGGGTTCGGACCAGATCAAGTTCGGGTACGTGTCGCGCGCGATGGTCCGCGACAACTCGCGGCACGTGATCCTGGGCACGCAGCAGTTCAAGCCGCACGAGTTCGCGGCGCAGATCAACCTGTCCATGGACAACGCGTGGGGCATACTGCGCTGCATCATCGACATCTGTATGAAGCAGAAGGACGGTGAGTGAACTCGCTTAACTGGGTGATCTGGAGCCCAGCGCCATATCCCGCGACACGTCATCCACATGTTTTCTTCTACTTCTTTATCAACCTTTAGACCTCCACTGCTGGACTAAGGTCTTCTGTATGGACCTCCACAGGCTTCGGTCTTGCGCCGCCTGAATCGAGCGGCTCCCTACGACTCGTTTGATGTCGTCGGTCGGCCTAGTGCGGGGTCTGTCCACATGTCTACGTCATCTGTATTTCTCCCAATTGCCTCAATATTCTAGCTAGCTTACGTGATACCAAAAAGTGGGTTTGACATTGCATAGTTAGTAACTTTCAATAGCTCCTGAGATATCTCCATGCCTGAGATCTTTAGCCCGTACTCTGTCTCTGCTCAAGACTCAAGATAGAGTTAAAAATTTTAAGAGAGTTTAAACTCAGTCTTGAGTCTATAGTGCTCTTCACATTAGTCATTAAATGCTATTCTCAGCTCTCACAATACAAATGCGAACTTTATCTTTTATGGAATTAACAATATTTTAGGACAATTCCAATAGAAATTTGATGTGTTACAACACATCTCATCAATCTTGTTAAAATCTGTTTTGAAATGAAATTAAAGTCGTCTATTTTGCCAAATGTTTGTAAAAAATAGTACATTGACAGATAGAATATATTATTGTCTCTTTCACATTTCACAATTTTTGCAGGTTGCGCTACTACTACTTGTAATTTCTTTTTAAGCGACTTCAAACAAGGAGGAGGTTCTCAATTCGTCAGAATCTTTTTTTTAATGTATGTTCACCGATTACTCGAAGATGCCTGAACCGGTTTGGAAAATTATTTTTTTGTTTCAAAGGGTATACTTCCCAGTTGGTCCCATTCAAATTTTATCGAAATCGGTCGAGCGGTTTTTAAAACATCAACAATAAATTATATACTTTGTACTGGCGCGAGCGTTTGAAGTCGGTTTTTTGACCTGATAACGTTTTATAAATCCGAATTCGATCACGAAAAAGTGTCACGTTCCGCCTGAGCCTGAGGTTGCACTGAGAGCGCGGAACAAGCGATAGAGATGCACGCTCGGCCCAAGCGTTGGCTTGTGACTAGAGAGCGTCCGGTGCCGCCCGCCAGTCATCGCGTGCGCGCTGTGGTTAGCGGATGTGTCGCGAGCCAGGATGTTTATCACGTAAAACTATCGTCCGTAAACGGACTTTACAGACAACTAATTTTTTTGAAATAATTTTTATATTAAATTATATATTTTTTCCAGGTAAGTATCTCATCATGAAGGACCCGAACAAGCCGCTGATCCGTCTGTACGACATTCCGGACAACACGTTCGAGTCGGACGGCTCGGAGGAGAGTGGGGACGAGCCGGTGGACACGCCGTTTGCGCCGCTCTACTCTTATGGGAACTCTAAAAGAGTTTAGAGTTATTTACAGCTTTTACACTGGAAAGCATTATAAATGTTAAGAGATTCGGCGTATTTTTTCTATATGTAGCTAAGTTTATTGTATACAATCTCTAAACTAAATCAAATTGACAGGTCTAAATCTAGTGCTATCCTTTTCCGCGGGGACTATTATGAAAGGGATAGCACGAGATTTAGAGCTTATCAATTTACTTTAGGATAGAGATTGTGTACTGTACAACCGAATTAGCGCCATAGTCTCATTATTTTAGGCCTTCTTTGTATACAGACTTATGTATACAGCAGTGTCCAAGTATAGAGAAGGAGCTAGTGGCAATATATTTTAATGAATTAGTGCACTTTTATTGTACACTTAAACCTCAGTTTACTTTTCCAGCTCTGTAATTAGTATCGAAATTATGTTTTAGGGAATATCATTTACCCTAATTATATTATTGTCACCAGCTCTTTAACTATATCTCATCGTAAACGTTGTCTACCTAAGTAATAGAATGTATTATTTCATATTATTATTCAGTGAAATAAAAATCTTTTGGTCACTTTACGTCTTGTTTTATTTTAACAGATAACAATAATATATTGTGTTGTTTATAATAATATTTAATATTATTGTTATAATATTTTTACATTTTCACTTTAAAATACCTACTTATATAAAAATACTATTTATTTAGTAACAAGCAATATTTTATTCGCATTTCGAGTAATTGTAAATGTACATATTATAATATTTACATGCTTCAATGACTTCAACTGAAGTAATATTTGTATTCAAACAAGATAATCCAAATATAGAATTCTTATCATAGAAATGCAAACATCACATTATATTCAATTCTACCTATAAATAATACATAATATATACATGCACTAAACAGGTAATATATTTTTATATATTATTTATTATAGTCGTGTTGAATAAGTTGTATTACTGTACATTACGTACCTAGTAAAGTTACAATTCCGTTTTCGCTGAAGCTGAAACATTGTACAAAAGCTTTAAGAACAAAAGGCGCGTCGACTCCATACTTATAGGTCAATAGTTTTACGCCTTTTGATAGTGGTATTGAATGTTAACTACACACATATTTTTATAAAAAAATGAACGGTGCAAAATAAATTTGTTATATTTTGAGATCAAAAATATAAAATACGAAGTTTTGCTAGGAAAAAAATGTACATAAGTGCATCCCTATCTTTTATAGTATCATAGCTTCATAGGTATCAAAAATAAGTATGTATATTAAATGATGTATATTAAATTACTAGATGATATCCGCGTGGATTAAGGTTTATAATTCCCGCGGGAACTCCTTAATTCTCCGGGATAAAATGTAGCCTATGTGTTAATCCTAGAAATGAACTATCACTATTCCAAATTTCAGGCAAATCGGTTCATTTGTTGTGTGAACAAACATCCATCCATCCATCCTCACAAACTTTAGTAGGAATTTTTATACAAATGACTGAGCTATATCTTTTGTACTATTATAGTTTTCAATTGTTTTAAGCCCTTTCTAATAAAAATGTACATGGTTTACAATAAAATTACAGTCCGGTAGTGTTATATAACTTTGCGCACACATCAATGGACAAAATTTACCGTACCTACGTATTAATTTATGATGAATGGTACCTATCATAACCAAACCACCAAAGTCACCGACATAGCTCAGCGTGTCGCGAAACTGAAGTGGAAATGGGCGGGGCACATAGTTCGAAGAGCTGATGGTCGTTGGGGTCCCAAGGTGCTGGAGTGGCGACCTCGCACCGGGAAACGCAGTGTTGGCAGGCTCCCACTAGGTGGACCGACGACATCAAACGAGTCGCAAGGAGCCGCTGGATGCAAGCGGCGCAAGACCGAGTCCTGTGGAAGTCCATGCAGGAAACCTTTGTCCAGCAGTGGACGTCTATAGGTTGATAAAGAAGAAGGTACCTACCTACCATGAAAGAAATCTGTATGGGTAGATCGTAAAACCTTATGCATAGTATTAGGTAGATACCTACTTATCTACTATTAATAACATAGTATTAATAACTACTGGTACAAGTAATGGCATGGTTAATTTATTTATTAGTAAGGGCCTCGAACATTAGCTATATCTATTACATATTAAGTATTCATATTATGCCTTGAACCATTTTACGTAAAGGATTTTTTTAAACAAGTTCTTACCTATGCATGAATTGTCAATTTTCACGCTTTATTTTCAGTTTTATTAAGCCTCTCTACTTCCTCGATTTCACTTCGCATGTTATCCTGCACCTCCTCCAAACTCTTTCCCTTAGTTTCCGGCACGAAAAAGTATACGAAGAACATGCCGACATACGCTATACTCGCGAACGACCAGAAAACTGTATAGTGGCCGAATCCATCTTTGATACCCTGATAAGACTTGGTGACAAAGAAGTTTAATAAACAGGCCAACATTGTGGCTGCACTAGAAGCCATAGCTTTGACGTTAATAGGGAACAGTTCTGCTTGCATTATGTAGGGTATGTTCCCTATACCAATTGCATACAGTATGTTGAAACTTAGCACACCAATTAGAGGCAGTGATGATATGGATGATAACGTTTCGGGGCTAACTTGTACAGAGTCTTGTAAAAAGAAATATAATCCCACTATTGTTAGAGCGAGTGCGACGCCGAAACTAGAAGTGAACATGAGGACCCTTCGGCCGAAGTAACCAGCCAGGAATGTTGCTCCGATTCCTGAAATATTGAAAACATGCATGCATGTAATTTTGATACATCATCAAAAAGGACCATGCAACAAATTGTATGGGCACTGTCCCCACCTCCTGTAACCCCCTGTCTTTTAATATTGTTGTGACCATCCATAAAAAGACTAATTACTTTTCAACCCAAATTTTTTTTTTTTAAATACACAAGAATGTACGCACGCTGAAGTAGGTAAGTAGGCACATGCGACGAAAGAGTGGGAGGTGGTCAGAGGGAGCGCGGGCAGCGCGCGGCGCGGTTTTTTCTCCGTTTCAGAAACGCGTCTGCTTCTTACAATCGCTTTTTTCCAGTCGGTTAATAGTCCTGTATGTTCGTTTTATAATTGTTAACTACTAAACTGGTATCCAAAACAACTCACTGAAAAATAAATATATAAATATTCCAAATTCGATTTGCCGGACATCCGCCGTAGATTTGAGGTTAACATACCTACCCTAAATCTACGGCGGATGTCGTCATAATAAAAATCATCAGGCTGCCATGATGCATTAACTGCATAGACGAATGATATTTACTACCGTAATATTAACTGAGATAGGTTTGAAATCTGTTGGTGGGTTGGGACGCTCTTTTGCATAGTCATTTATGGAATTTTTTGTGCAATTTAAAACCGGACTTCGAAGGTGTAATATATGGTATCTCTCGATTCAAAAGAAGACAAGTCAAATTATTCGCACAAAGTTGCATTGAAGTTCCTGGCAACAAAATTGATTTTGCTGAACAATTATGATGATTCTCATTGATGTGGACCTTTACTCTCACTTTTATCAGCAATCATCGCCAAAATGGTGATATTCTAGTTAAGTGTATGTTTATTATTTACCTAACCTAATCATATCAGATTTGCGATGACTGCAACTAAAGTGGATAGCCAGGAATATTACCTGCACCAAGCTGTACGAATCCGTACACGATACTTGCAAAGGGCCCCGATATGGAACTGCTTTGTCGGAATATAATCTCCAAATACGACTGTATCGCCAAACTGCCGGTCATGTATTGCAATACTTTGAGACCTGTAAGACAAACGAAAATTAACTTTCGTAGGCTTTGTTATTCGATAACAAGATAGCCCTGAGACTCAGGGCAGGGACAACTGTTGTGTTAACTTTTCTATTTCTTTTTTCGTCAAACTAAACATTTTAACCAGGAAATATATTATTACCAGAAAATTACCATAAAATTAGTTTTTACTATCAAGGTTCTTAACAAGATAAAGTAAAAATTAAATAAAAGGTTCAACACCCGGGCCCCCAGACCGCGCGGCCCCCCCCCCCCCCCCCCCCCCCAATGGAGGGGCTGGGGGGGTGTACGTTACGCCTCTGCCCTGAGTCCTGACAGCGATCTCACCTGATAAGGGTGAACGGGTGCCGCCGGCGGAAATGGTGCTACTTTCTGTCTGCCCGTCTTTGACATGAATTGAATTGTAGTACGTTTTATATTCTATTATACGTGTCATATTCTATTCTAACAAAGATGCACGGGTTAAATCAGCTTGGCATCCAGCTGCCCACAAGATAGTATAAAAACTTATTACAATGTAATAGCTACTTATTAATATTGTAAAATGATTATTTTGAAAAGAGCAACTGCTGAGTTTCTTGCCGGCTCTTCTCAGCAGAATCCGCTTTCCGAACCGGTGGTAGAATCTTGACGTGTCATAAGAGCCACAGGTTGGCCTACATGAAATAAATAATTTTGAATTTTTTTTTTTTTTTAAGTGAAGATACAGTCTACGATGAAACTTTCATACTTAAATGGAAGGGATTATCCCTTTTGGCAGTATATCGGAACGTCAAGCGATTAACGCTTGGCGGCATGTCTTTGACGGTCGGGTGGTAACTAGCCTCAACCAAAGCCTCCCACCAGACAAAAATAGATTTAAATAATTTTAAAGTAGAAGTAATTAGGTACACTATGTTGTTTTGAGTTCACCGCATGCGTCTATTAGCCCCACACGATTGCAGGATATACGTCCCCGACACTCCCTCCTAGTCCCGTACGACGGTAGTTCAAAACGCGCTCGCCTCGCTCGTCCATGCTTTCGTTTCGTCCAAGCTAATAGATATGATTCTATGAATGTATTTCTTAGATTTTGTAATTGTACAAAACAAAATCATTCTCACCCGATATAATATAGATAGCCTTCCTATATTTCATATTGGTTATAAACTCTTTTAAAGTAGCTTTATTCTCCATACTTTCCTGGACGTGCAAACGCATATCCTCTAGTTGTCCGTCAGCCCACTAAAATATATTAAAACCAGATCTCCTTTTAAGTAAATATGTAGGTACTTACCTACCTCATCATCATCATCATTAGCAACCCATCAACGGCTCACTACTGAGCGCAGGTCTCCTCTCAGAGAAGGGTTTAGGCCATAGTCCACCACGCTGGCCCAATACGAATTGGCGGACTTCACACACCTTCGAGAATATTATGAAGAATTCTCAGATGTGCAGGTTTCCTCACGATGTTTTCCTTCACCATTGAAGCAAGTGATATATAATTGCTTAAACGCACTTTGACTCCGAAAAGTCTGAGGTGCGTACCCGGGATCGAACCTGCGACTCCCCGAATAAGAGACCACAGTCCTAACCACTAGGCTATCACTGCTTCCTTACCTACCTATTATATAAAAAAAAAATAACAAAATATGTTTATATTTGAATGTTAATTCATAGTACATAGTTTATATTTTTGTACAGGTCGTCGTAAGTTATTTAATATCACACTTACCACTTCATCTCTTGTCCCTTTTAAAATCATAAACTCTTTCTTAGCTGCATCCAATCTCCCGCAAGTCAAATGATAATAAGGGGACTCCGGAACCCATAGACAAATAGCAGCATAGAACACCGATATAAATAGCACCATAGAGTTCAACGCCGTATAAGAAACAAACGGGCCTATGCTGAAAACAGCAAGGCTTCCCAAGTTGTTCATAACTTGCACTAGCATGCCTAGTGCACCTCTAATCTCTTTGTCCGCTATTTCGGTAAGATATATCATTGTGACCTGAAAAACAAGTGTAAACTAAAAATTTTATTTTTAAATACAAGCTTTTAGTAGCTACATCATTAGACTCTGGATATCATCTAGGATCAGAGTTCTTGTCATGACGAATCAAACGAGCCCAAACTCGATGGGGTTACATCGTTTTATTACAGAGTTCCGATAGCCATCTTCCGTCTCCATCATCAGATCAGCTCCATGTCACAATAATATTGCATTGTCATCCGATTTACACATACATGCCAAATTTCAGCTCAATCGGAAACCGGGAAGTGGTTCTAATTCATCTTGCAAGATTTGACCCAAACAAACAAATAAATAAACTGGTCAAGCTAAATAAAAGCTTGTATTGAACTGAATGATTAGTGATTACTAAGTTGAGGCTTAGGTGCTGTAGAGTGTAAGTTTATGTACTTTCACTCCGTCGTCACTGGATATCGGATTTATTAAGACTCGCCTACTAATACATATATACATCTCAACATTTAACTGAGTGATATAAATAAACAAAATGCATGTTTCATCTGCAAAGCGTTTGGAAAAATAATTAGTAAAATAATAATGAGGGTATACCTACTCTTGCAACTAAACTTGAACAATACTTACAACAGCTGTGATCCCATTCGATATTCCTATTAGAATTCTGGCAACGTACATAAGCTCCGGAATTTTTGTAAACAAAATTATGGCCTAAAAAGCGAAAACAACAAACATGATAAGCAAATACAAAGCACATGATCTTAAAAAAATCATCCTAATCGTACCTACATGATTTTGTTGTTAACTACAATACCTAATATAAATTATAATTTTCTCACTGTAGACGGTACTGTTCTGTCTCTATCAATGATAAAATATGATAATAGATTAATGATTACAGATATTATGTACTATTACTTCATTGATTAAACTATAATAGTTAAGGGTACTTTGAAAACAACACTTTATAAAATACAACCTAGAAGATACCATTCACCTTGAATAGGCATCTTCTAGGGCCTAGAAGATTGCCTAGAATCTAGGCAATCGCGCTCCAACTTAGGCTGCATCTTCACTTACTGTTAGACGGAGTAATTTTATACTCTTGGATCACTATCATCGTGATGTTTAAAACCCCCCGGAAATTGGATGTACCTAATGTAAAATCCGTCAAACTGTTTTCTAAAGGTGAGCGAAGCCGCGGGCAAAAGCTAGTGTTTTTATAAAATGTGGCCTCGTCACCTGGACAATATCAAAATAATTTATCGATTGACACATCGTTTATTAAAATAGTTAGGCGTTAATATTAGTTGAGTTATCTAGTTTAGACGCTATACCGGACCGCGGAACAAACGTAATCAGTGGCGTAACTATAGGGTAGCATTTAGACAAAATGCCACAGGCCCCAGCCGGAAGGGGGCACCCAGCCCGAGGGCCGTGAGCACATTCTAAAATAAAAATAAAAAATTTCGTTGGTTGAGCTTCTTTTTATGGGTGGGAGGGCCCCATCCGATTCCTTTGCCACGGGCCTCGAACGGTATAGTTTATACGGTGCAGGTGTAGGCCACTGAACGTAATACTTAAATAGACGCATATTATACAAACAAACAAACAAACAAATATTTATTAATCCAAGGAACTTATTACATAGCGAATATAAATGGATACTAGTAATAGCTTAGCTAGAATCATGAGATTCTGTATTAAAGCTATCACTTCACATCTCTTTGTGGCATTATATAGGCATAGACCATTAAAATCATAAGCCTTCCTTTTGGCTTTGCCGTAGTCGGGTAAAATAATGATCTTACAATTCGGTAGAACGACGGTAGTACAGAAACGTACCGCACCTAAAAGTCCCGGCACGGCCGCGCTGAAGACTGTTCTTCGGCGCCCAGCCCGCTGGCTCAGCACTTTGCCAAGATAACAACCCGGAAACGCGCCCAGTGCTGCCAGCGATACCACCCAGGAACTCTGTGCCTGAGTATCAAAAACTAAACTGTATAGTGTATGTAGGTATAGATTATGAACAAAGTGATTAGTAATTAAGTGATAAAAATCACAACAGAGACTATAACCACTCAGAAAACTTTTCCAGCCTACTTAATGTCAGTTAGATTAGGCCTGAGTATCAAAAGCTAAACTGTATAGTGTATGTAGATATATATTATAAACAAATGTGATTAACTAGTGATAAAAATCACAACAGAGACTATAACCACTCAGAAAACTTTTCCAGCCAACTTAATGTCAGTTAGATTAGGCCTGAGTATCAAAAGCTAAACTGTATAGTGTATGTAGATATATATTATAAACAAATGTGATTAACTAGTGATAAAAATCACAACAGAGACTATAACCACTCAGAAAACTTTTCCACCCTACTTAATGTCGGTTAGATTAGGTTAGAACAGAATTGTAGGTGATGTACTTTAGGGGGAATAATAATGTTAACGTTTTCTCATATTGGTCATTTTATCAAAATACCCGGGCATCTATCTGTATAAGGCCCAATTAATCACTCCATAAAATATACCTACATTCTTGAAATATAAGTGGTGTACAATATAGTAAACAAGTATATTCATGCGTTCTATTCATTCATCGAAAATCCAATTATTATTATTTCAGGCCCCCATCATCAAGGGCCCGGACAGAAAATATTAAACACCTATTGCGTTTCATAATAATTATGCAAATCAAAATCATTTATGGCTATATTTTTGAAAATAACATTCTATCGATTCATACGAACTTTTATAATTAAGTAGCTTTAATCCGCCACTTCATCCGCGTGGATTCAGTTTTTAATAAACCCGCGGAAAAGTTTTTCCGTGATAAAAGGTCCATCTAAAAGCCTATATGTTATTCTTCAGATCCCAACTATACACATGAAAATCACGTAGATCAGTTGAGCCGTTGCTGCGTGATTGAAAAAAAAAATCGGCCAAGTGCAACTCGGACCTCGCTCTTTTAGGGTTCCGTTAAAAAAAATTAAATAAAAATATTTCCATGTTGGGTACATGGAAATATTTTAATTTAATTTTTTTAATTTAATTTAATTTTTATTATTTGTTGTTATAGCGGCAATAGAAATACATAATAAATGTGAAAATTTCATTTGTCTATCTATTACGGTTTACGAGATACAGCCCGCTGACAGACGGACGGACGGACAGCGTAGGCTTAGTAATAGGGTCCCGTTGGTACCCTTTGGGTACGGAACCCTAAAAAACTAAGAAACCAAGTACAAAAAACACTTTCGCATTAATTATAATACTATTATGGATGACGTTACGCGTTTTATACAAATTCTACACTTTCTCTCTCTGCGTAGTTCTCATTACTGAGGGATGGTGACCCCTTTCCATTCATCATAATATATAATAGTAGTTTTCTTGGAATAATAATGCAGTGGTTTCCCAGATCCTTCCGTTTACGTTACAACTCGACTAAGAGATAGGGCACACTGGCTACTTTTAGTTGCAGCGATCGCGCGCTTTTATTGCCTTTAGCGTTTTTATGGCTTTTAGCGTTTTTATGGCCTTTGGCGTTCGATCGCGGACGCTAATGGCAATAAAAACGCCTCGATCGCTGCCGCTTAAAATCGCAGTTTGACCTCTCCCTAAGAGAACGAGATTTGGACAATTCGATTTAACGGTTATTAACAGATAGAAACATTAATGGCTATAAAACTAAAACTATTGGGCTATCGATTCATACGAACTTAATTGTAATTGAAACATTAGTCACTGTCTAATTAACGACAATATTTTTTTTTAATAATTATTTAACTACATTGTATCACACAGATACCTACTATGAATAACACAACACTGCACATTTACAAAATATTGACGACTATCTTTTTGACTTGTATACGCGCACTTAAGTTTTTTAAAAATCCCGCGTGATCTTGTTTTCCGGAATAAAAATAAATTATTATTTTTATTGAATAAATTTTGAATATTATTGAAGAATATTATTGAAGAGTCTTCAAGTCCTACCACGCCAACAATCCAGTCCAACCGTTGCTCCTGGTGCGGCGTGATTGAAGAAAAGAATTAAAATAAACGCATTATATCGCGTTTATACCTACTATTGCATTTTGATATAATGTATTAGTAAAATTTTGCAATGAAGCAGCTGCAAAGTGAGGCCCCTGACATTATTTTTAATTGGGGGCCTGGAATTTTTTATTTTACCTATGGTAGGTATAAATTTTTCTTCAAGAATAATAAACTTAACTTAATAATAAACATATAGTTTACGTGATTTTTTAACTTACATCACTTATGTTTATATTTGCTTCACCATTCTTAAACTTGGGAAGAGCCGGCGAAGGCCATGATATTGCGGCACCAGTAAAAGTATATGCAAATGACACTGTCAATAAAATAAAAGTAATTAAGTATATTCTTTTATAACGGAAAATCGGAAACAACTAACTATTAATAATAAATCATATTCATATTTTCGCGCCAAAACTTACCACATAATCCAGCTAGATATTGCACTTTTCTATTATTCTTCGTCATTTTGGCTTGGTCCTTGGCTGGTGGCTACTTTAGTATCTACTAAAGAGTCAAAGATTAACTTATAGAGTTGAAATAAAATGTTTTACGTAAAATATCACAAATCGAGCGACAGTTGGTAGAATCCACTATCACCAAACTATCACTAATTGTCACCATATTGTCACTCAATCACTAATCAAGTAATCACCACAGATTAGGTACTAGTTACTAGTAATCACATTATTTCCCAGCATTAATTGATCACTGTTTTCACCTGCCTGGCGATCGCGTAATTTTTATCGCTGACCATATAGGACTATTTCAATGTCAAAACATGGTTTTGGCCAATAGGAGAACCCCAAAATCCGCCATAATCATATTTTGACATTGATGCAGTCATTTTTAATGACTGGAAAAAATGGGAAAAAATTACGCGATAGACCCCGGTATAATACTCAAAGCCTGTGATAACCTGTGATAATCTGTGGTGATACACACTACGACTCTTTGGTTTACCTATGTATTATCTATGACAACCACAGACCAGTAACACTATAAAATCACTACATGTCTTTGATCACGAGTGATTACTGATTACATTCTCTTTGATCACTACACATGCACTAATGATTACATTCTCTTTGTCTAACATTGTAAAGATTCGGAACTCAATTTTCATACATTTTTATTTAGGAAATCGGACGAGCGGTTTTAAAAAAAATCAACAATAAATTATATACTTTGTGGTGGCGCGGGCGTTTAAAGTCAGTTTTTTAAAAACATTTTTTTATATTATATTATTGTTTGTGAACATTCGCATTCGCATTCGCGAATTTGAGATGAATATTCTTATTCGTATTTGCGAATGTGAAAAATCCAACATTCGTTACATCACTAGTATGTACTCTGTGAGTTCGAACTCGTAGATTGGTAGATGGTTCTCCTATATACTCCAAGTTCTCACTAGGTTCTGTGGTAAAGAGCGACCATAAATATTGCAGCTTGAGATAAAGTAGAATCATAGAATTCAGTAGACTAAAATGACAGTTGCTAATGTCACTTTGTAAAATAATATTGCCATATTTATTGTAATAGTCATCAATAGTCTTGTTGTTCCTGGCTCCTGGTCTGTGATAGTCATGTTCTAGCTCAGTAGGTAGTGATAGCTGTAGTACTGTACTATTACATTTCATTTTATAAATCTCATAAAATCACATAATATGTAATAGAAATAGTATTAAAGGTCACCTTTTTAAAGCTGTAATAAAGAAAACACGAATAGAAATATTTAAGATCTATTTTTAGTACTAAAAGTTGTTTTATTTCCTCAGTATAGGCCGACAAAGACGAGATCAGATTTTCGATAAGATCCTAATTGCTCTTCAAAATATTTTCAAAATATTTTTTGTATCAATTATAATGAACACAATTTGAGAATTTTCTTAGTAAATAAAAAAATATGTGTTCTGGTACACGACATAATGAGTAAGTGATTGATGTGGATCGTTTAGTCTCAACACTATTTTATTTTCATCAGAAACTGACAACACTGTAAACGTCATTTTAGTCTACTGAATTATTGATTCTACTTTAGATTGAATTGATGATAGAAAAGAAAATAGGATATAGAAATAAATTAACGCTGATTAAAACATTTATTAATACTAAATTAGTTACAATTTATATGCAGGATAAAAAAATTATTACTTTTAGGTACATACACAATCATAACATACAAGTTGTTGTACCTATACATTGAAATAATAAAAAAAATAGGATACAGAAATAAAATTTAATAAACGCTGATTAAGGGTGGAACCACATTTGTGAGGATCGATTCGGATTTTGCCTATACAAAACTGTCATTTTCCATACATTCGTGTACGCATCGAAAAGCCGATTTGATCCGTACACGTTTCTATGGAATTTGACAGTTCTGTATGGGCGAAATCCGAAACGATCCTCACAAATGTGGTTCCACCCTAAAACATTTATTATTACTAAATTCGTTACAATTTAAATGCAGGATAAAAAAATTATTACTTTTAGCTGACTTTTAGGTACATACAAAATCTAACATACAAGTTGCTGTATTGTATCTATACATTAAAATAATCACAAAAGTATCTAAGGTTCCAAGGATAAGATAATTAAAAAAAATAAAATTAAAGAATAAAGACAAAGGCGATAATTTAATCTAATCGCCAGTTAATGCAAATAATGTGATACAAGAGCTCAAATACATCGCTGCACCAGTCAATATTCAAAGGCACCTAATCTGCTTAGGCATTTTAATAATTGGGAGTTGCCTACTTCAAACACACCATTCAATTTGGATGGAATGAAAAATAATCCATTAAGTATCGTAGTTTTTTATCGTTATAGCATTTACTGTAACACTTCTTCTACCTACAGAACAAATAAATTTAAAGTTATTCTGTGAATCCTACCTAAAATTAAAATAATTAATAGCTGTGCTTTAACCTAGTGCAGCTAGATGGTCCATGGGGTATGATGTGCAACCACTGAAGCTGAGGATACAGGGTGAAAGGGGCATGTTAAGTTGGTTTAATACTCAAAATATGCTAACGTAAACTGAAACCATGGATCCAGTATATTTCTGAATTTACGTTATTATACGTTGCAATTTTTCCATGTCTTTTCGTGATTATGAAAAATTTTTTTTCGGTTTTTTTGATTAAATTAGGTAAAACATGGAATCGTCCTAGATAGCTAGCATGGAAGCTATGTATTAAACCCATCTCAACCTTACGGTAATAAGAATAAGTAATACTACCTATGTTAACGATCTCAACTTGATTTTAATTGAAGAAACAAGAAAATGACAATTTTTAACAGAAAACAGCAATGTACGACACGCGCGCGATCGCAGTGAAAAGTTCAAAGCACGAGCTGTCGGCGTTCGTTGTTTGCGATACAATGCGTGCTCAAAAATTACAATAGGTAACCCATCATTTCCGAGGTATTGTTTCAAGGCAAGGCAATAGCATAAGGCAATAGGCATTATGTGTTACCTATTCACAAGTTTGTTAACATGTCTCTTACACCCTATTTAATCACTCTACTACAAAGCTTTTCATGCCAAGGGACGATAAGTAGTTTATAACCACTGTTTAGCCTTAAATCACTGCATCATGTTTTGACTCATTATTTTTCTCCAATAACCACCAGTTTTACGCAGAGCCATAATATCTGACATCCACAACCCATTAGGGATGAACCAGTATGGAATGGATAATGGATTAGAAGAGTTACTAACGTATCTAGGGGATACCCTCAAGTTTAACCTGCACGTACCTTTTCCCGAAATATCGAAGATAGAAAAGAAAATTAGGCATTCTAAAACCTCACAATCTAAATTACCCATTTAGATAATGAATGTAGCCATAATTAGCTTAATTCTTTATTAAGCGTAATTTAACGTATTGGGTAGGTA
This sequence comes from Oeneis ivallda, assembly GCA_029955525.1. Classification (NCBI taxonomy): domain Eukaryota; kingdom Metazoa; phylum Arthropoda; class Insecta; order Lepidoptera; family Nymphalidae; genus Oeneis; species Oeneis ivallda. Next base: position 18,946,878 of record JARPMR010000013.1, on the reverse strand, counting down.
ATCGCAAAAATACGTCATTATCTTCTAGAAACCTGTGCTCGAAACTAAGCAAGAAAGAAAAGTATTAATTTGATCACCTATGGACCATTTCTGGTTCTGGAAAGACTTGTTCAACTAAGTTAAACCTCATTCCGAAAATTCCGCAGTGCAGGATGAAGACTGCAATGCATAATTACTCCGAGATTACCTCATCATCATCATTAGCAACTCATCAACGGCTCACTACTGAGCGCAGGTCTCCTCTCAAAGAAGGGTTTATAGGCCACAGTCCACCACGCTGGCCCAATGCGAATTGATTACCTAACCTTGATCAACGACCAATGGAGGTACTTGACAACAAAGGCAAGACATTCGCACCAGGCCATTTCCAAGCTCACGAATCGAATAATATCGATATGCTTCAACGACGAGCTATAAACTGGGAGAGGGTCTTAGGTCTCAATGACACCAAACACCAGCGGAGCATTTATTAGTCCACCTTCAGAAAAGCTCAAATAATAAATCGTAAGTAGTCGTCAAGGTCCTTTAGACCTTCACCTAAGACCCACCTTCAGAGTACAATGGTATCGTGAGTATCCCACTAGTTTGGATGCAAGTTTTAATATGACGTGCATTCATGACGGCGCGGGGGTGCTTGCCAAAATTATAGGGATAATGATAATGCGGTATGCCTCACTATAGGAGGGCGCTTACCGACAGAAGAATCAAGAAAATCGCCACGACTGAACAGTCAGGTTTGAATTTTGACAATTTGACTATAAAAGGCTTAGTACTGTGTAATTTTTCCCACTTTTTCAATTTTCGCTGTTAAATGCCTTCGATCACAAAAAAAACCTTAATGCGTATATTTATTGCGCATAGGATATTTGGCACTTATTCCATAATCAGTTTGGATATTAAGTATAACATTTTTGTCAATGATTACTATTAGGCATTTATAGATTAGATCTCCCGTATAATTGCGCACATCCTACATTCGATTGTCACGCGTGGCGTAATATGGCGTCATTATACTATTATTATAAAGCATATTATTATAACCGAGCATTACCTACCTGAAGTTGTTTTCTTTGGTCAAGTAAGCTTAGCAAACCTTCGATCATTCATTAGATTAATTTATTATTATTGATCGCTAGGCAAGGAAACCTAAATACACAGTTAAAATACACGTATTTTCGGTAAAATACCTAAGGCCTTAGATCATATACCCTAACAACATTATTAGTAGGTACAATTGTTAAGACTCATTAGAATAATGATAGTTGATACTTATCAATTATTATAATTGTTAAAAAATTAGATAAAATAATTGTCATGCAAACATATTAATATATAGGTAATTAATTACTATTTTTATGTCTCATTATGATTGTTTGGGCCTTTTTTCATATTATTATAGGCATTAACAACTGATGTCGTGCAAACATTAAATTAATTATTATTATTTCTATGTTTATGCGGGCCTTTGTTCATGTGATGCCCGCGAGGCGCAGGACTTTCGCTTCGGGAATTACTTCCGCCGGCACCCTTACTTTGGGAGCGTGGTCCTTTTTGTTTGTTATGGAACGTTTTGTTGTCGCCATTATTGCCTGGCTCCTTTTTAAATCCCGGCTGATTTCTCTTAATATTGACGCTGAATGTTATCTTTTTATCTTTTAGGAAGTGGGCCATCATATCGAGGGGCATTACGGCACACTTGGCCAGGCGAAATATTTCGTTGGCATCCATAGCATCGTTGAAGCAATGATCTGTAAAAACCACTTTACGTCTAGAATCTTGATTGCTTGTAACATGAATTTCGTAAATATGCGATTGTGCAGCTTTCTTTCCTCCAATATGTTGGACTGCCCAGTAAGCCATTTTCTGCATAGTATCAATTTTGAATGATATAATGAACAAGAATTTGTTCTGAGCCACCAGATACATGTGGCGGTCATCAGTTGTGATGGAAGTATTAGCGATGGTAATATCAGCATCGGTATTCAAATTTTTGGGGTGACGCTCCTTGAAGTGATCCATCATTGCATTCAATTTTCCTGTAAAAAGTATTTTCAAAATTGAACCAATAATTTTTATTTTTTTAACTGGTATCTTGAAAACCTGTCTTGTGCATTACATTAGAAACATACACCACCACCACATTACACATTAAAAGCAAAAACTCTTGTTTACTCTGTGCAAATATTACTCTACTCTGTGTACTTTATGTATTTAATTAACACTAGTGATGCCCATGACTTCAACTGCGCGGAATAGGGGCTTTTTGAATCCCGCGGTAATTCTTTAATTTTCGGAATAAAATACCTATAGCCTATGTGCTATTCTGCTATTATAGCTATTACATTGTGAAGTTTCATTAAAATCTGTCCAGTAGTTTTGCGTGAGAGTAACAAACATCCTCACAAACTTTCTTATAAATATAATATTAGTAGGATACATCCCTATATTGCGCGCGCTATCAACTGATTCGTCGGGCCATAAATGTCAATAACACAAGGGATGTGCCAACAGTGCGCCCCTCGCTACCTGAGTCCACCTTATCGCGGCGGCCAAAGCTACGCTTAATGAATTTAACTGAAAACATGAAGTGATATGACTGCCACCATAATATCATTGTCAATATAATCCTATTGAGCTCATATGGGCTCAGGTAAAAGGAGAAGTTGCAGTGCAAAACCATACTTTTAAAATAGCCGATGTTGAAGTTCTTCTGCATGAAGCAATAGAAAACATTAGCACGGAAACTGGGTTAAATGTGTGAAGCATGCAAAAGACCCCCAGGAAACGGATTTGAAAAAAGCTTTTTTGAGAGATCAAGTTGAACCTATGACTATAAATCTTTAGGAAGACGATAGTGATCACACAGATGATTCGGATGAAGATAATTTGTAATATAATAAAATATTTATAAATATAGATTATATTTTATTCATTGTGTTATTTTATACTAATTAATTTTATAAATTGAAAAATCCATTTATTAAATCTTATCGATATCGACTACCTGCTGTTACGCACATCATTATCACGCTCCATAAGTGCACACTTTAAATACATAATACATTATGTATTAATAGAATTATTGAAGTGAATGAAAGGACCAAAATCCAGGCTGTCAATAAGTATTTTAAATTGTTTTTTTTTTTCACTAGAAATGTGGAAATAATTACCTGACCAAAAGCATTTCCCAAACACAGCGCCAAGAGGGCACGTCATTTCACGAAATATGCATTCCTTGAGATGATCCTCGACATCCATGTTGACCATGGTATAGACGCAACCAGCAGACTTGTTAGGGCAGGGTACTTTAGCCTACATTAAAAAAGTATTATGAACATTTAAAAAACTTATGCCTGTTTTCACCAACATTCCGTAAATAGTTTAACAGGCTGGGTGACACTTTCATGAAACTTCAGGGAACACCAAAAGTGGAAATGATATTAGGTATGGGATTGTATTTAGGGGCTACCTACTTAAAGAGACTACTACTTAGGGCATGATAAAGGAATGGTTGGTGAAAATGGGCATTAGAATTTAGTCAGTATGTGCCACAAATTTATGTATCTGCCCAGTATAATGCCAAATAGAAACTGTGGATTAAGAGTTTAAAGAAACTGTCATAACAATTGTGTTTCTTTCCTCCTCTTTCCATTCTTAGACTGCATCAAGCTTTGATCACAGAAAAAAAAGGGCATCAAGTATCTTACCAGCAATTGACAGGGAGAGATGGTCAAAATATCTAAAGTAAGATGGTTACTTTTTTAGCAATTTGTAATGGAAACCAAAAGATACATAATATTATATATACCACATAATAAATACATCCCCAATAGTGACAAAGAAGAAAGAGGCTGAAAAATATAGTACATTATGAACAAACCTTAGATATCATATCCTCAAGCTGCCAGTTCCTGATCTGGGTCATAGATTGACGACAGATAGGGCACAGCGGTGGGCACAGGTTCTTTGTGCAGGTGTGGCACAGGCTGTGGCCTGACTGGCACTGGAATATGGGTGCACACATGTGCTCCATACAAACAGGGCACTCTGGTAACTCTATACCAACAGAGCCCAACCTGAACATAAGAAAAATCATCAGGATCAAATAAAACTGTTGTTGATTTCAATGTAAAATCACACAATATTAATTACATTTTAGCAGGTGTGTGTGTGTTATTCAGTGATTGAAACTGCATTCATCAAAATCATTAATCAGTAGTTTAGATGCTACAAGCAAACATACATGCCTTAAACCTTCCTATTTGCTTTACTGTAGTCAGATGAAATAGGTAAGTAGGTAGGTTTGTACCTACATACCTACAGTACTTCAACATCATCATTAGCAACCCATCAACGGCTCACTACTGAGCGAGGTCTCCTCTCAGAGAAGGGTTATAGGCCATAGTCCACCACGCTGGCCCAATGCGAATTGGCGAACAGTACTACAGTACTTAAAACTTAACAATAACGTTATTTAGATACTTACTGTAACTCCAAACCAAAAGAAAGGTTAACACCTATCAGGTATTTCAAGTTCTATTCAGTAAGTATGTACCTAGTACAACCAAATTATCAAGCTTCTTCTTTATCAACCTATAGACGTCCACAGCTGGACAAAGATCTCTTGCATGGACATTGTTAACACATTATCAAGCTATCTCAACCTAATACTTGGATAATATAAACTCATTAAGACTACTTATGTAATGAAAGAGGTAAAATTTAACTTACTTCTTGTTAGCTTTAGCTTTAGCCATGATTTCGATTTTTGTCTTCACTCTCGTCTCTCACCAAACCAAAATACACCGCCAAAAATATTCACAGCGATATCTTAATATTTGAATCACCACCTAAAAAGATGTCAACCACTAACCAGTTGCAAAATCAATAAAAATAAAGTTTCAAAATCCCGTGTTTTATATTAAACGAGAACTACGACTACGAAGCGTACATTTTATTCAACAGCAGTGAATATGAAGCAGAAGTGTCAGTAATATTATAATGTACTCTGTGAGCAGAAGTATGAACAAACTGAAGTGTGAACACGTCACACGGACAACTTTGATAATGATGACGCCGCAAAATGAACGTGATTAGCTTTGCTAATATAATTAAATTTAAACTCAGGATCACACGCAATAAAGTCCATTTTCGTTTAAAATAGATCAAACTTTCGGTTCTTTCCCTGATTTGTAACCGAAGGGGTTGCCAGATCTAAGCATTGGTAATTCAGATCAAAGACCTATATTACTCTCTTACGAGATTCCTCGAGATGCTCAGTGCTCACTGGTGTGCGGACACTGCTTAATATGTGCGAGACGTATTGAAGGATTGATCAATCATCAATATTTTTGTATAAAATCAAAATATTGTCAATATTGGAACGAAGTTCCTTATGGGGCGTTGCGGAGGGGTACCCTAGCTGGCAAAAAACGTCCGTAACGTTAAAAAATAAAAGCGTAAGATTTTTCGTCACAGTCCTTGTCTTCGAATATTTTACACATTCCATCAATTAACGTAGGTAGCTCCTAAATACAATTCTAAGTCCTAATATCCGTCCCAATGTCCTTTTAGGTGTCCCGTACAGGATCGTAATAAAGTAGTTGACAGAAATCATCATTGTAACTGATCAAGTGATCATATGTAATGTAGCCCGTAAAGGTTAGGGAACATTACATTGTAGTGAAAACTGAAAAGATTGAATTATTATGTATTGTACTAACGAGTGAAAACGGGTTACGGGTTACGGGTACAAATCGTCATCTATCGACGCGAGTAGAAAATATACAAGATGTAGTAATTAATAGGTTATTGAAGTTTGATATTTAACTAAAGAATAATTTTAATTGAATAAAAATTAGGTTGCCTGTAAAGTCGGTATACGGGCGAAAGTTTTACGTGACAACGACTTTGAGTGGTAAAATAATTTTAATGTGCCTAACCATAGCCGTCTCTATCTTCTGTAGAGAGCCATGAAGTAGAAGTCTGGCAACGTCGCAGGGTCGACATCGACAAGTTTGTGTTTGGTGTTTGGTTTTGTTTCGCGTCGTGTTATTTTGTATTTAAATCATAATTATTTAACAAAAGATACAATAATTTTGGTGATTAATGTACGTTTTCACTCAAGTTAGATAGAAACCTTTTAAAAATACATCAGTTATGACGAGATAAATCCGTTTTCGTGGTTAACTTTATATGGACTGCAAAGTGTAAACAAACCTGCTAAGGTAAGAAAGTTAAGTTTATTACTGACTGACTACTACTGTCAATATGTTTTAATGTAACAAATGAAGATATTTTCGATTAAAGATGTGCAGTAACTTACAATTAAGTGCTAGACTCATAATTTAAATAAGTAGGTACCTATCTAGGTTTGAAAACATAACCTACAAAAAAAATACTTATATTATTTCATTTTGTTTGTTTATAAAAGTTATTTTAACCGTTTCAGATGCCAAGAAAATGCTGTGTGCCAGAATGCAAATCAAATTAAGCCAGTGTAATTCGCATTGAAGGAGCTAAAAGTACATTTTCTTTCCCGAAAGATGCTCATCTCAAGAGTGGTTACGTGCCATTCCACGAAAAGACTGGGTACCTACAAAACACTCAGTTGTATGCTGCAACTATTTTTCAACCCATGAAATCCAGACTGAGGAAATTGTCATTGGAAGTGACGGATGTGTTTAAACAGAAATTGAAATACCCACGTTTAGTCGAGGGTGCAGTACCCCATATATTCAATAATCTCCCATCATACATGTCAAAGAGCACTCCACCTTCAAGAAGCAACCCCGAAAAAAGGAGACAACGAGCTGAACTATTTCATGAGGAGCAGGTGTCTAAATTTTTAGAGAGTGACATAATTTCGTCATTCAAAGACAAGTGCATAAATTCCAAGAAAAGTTAGGAGACTCTAAATGGTTATATCGAGTGATACCTAATAAGAAGCTCTATTTTTATTTGTTAAATCTTGATATTGAAAGTAACAATGGTGACAGTGACTGCAATGTGAAAGTAGTTAATAGTGTGTTGGTGGATGAAAATCTAAGCATTCAGGTATATGTAAAAGGACATATTTTAATGCATCGTGAAGATTTAAGCTGGATATTACCTAGTGAACTTAAGCTAAGAAGATGGTCACAGCTTGAAAATATACTATCTCGTTATTATAACAATAGTTGTGAACCAACAAAGTCATTTGAATATTGTCTCGATAGGTCTTAATTATTTGAACGAAGCAGTTAATATTGAAATTGATAATTTTGCTGCAGAGCTAGTTCTAGACCAAATAAAATTGTTAAAAAATAAGCAACGTAGATATAGTGTTGCTACACTTATATTTTCATTTGTGATATTTAGTATTTCCTCCTGTGCCTAATAATACTTTGAGGCAATACCTAATCTTGCCAACTGCAAGACATTTGCAGCAAATAACTTCAATGACTGGCCTGTGTCCGAATTCATCAGAAAATAATTATTGTTATTTAAAATCAATATGCTCTATGTGGGTAGAAAGGGAGAAAGTTGTAAATTTATTGATTGATGAAATTTATATAAAAAGTGGCCGAGTATAAGTCCAAAACTATTCTAGGTTACGCAGAAAATAATCCAAAAATTCAACCCGAATGTATATAATATTGTCCAACAATGCACAATATTCGTATAAGTTAATCTCTGTGGGTTTCAAAATAGATGTCAAATTTCATAAGTGTGTGTATGTATATCCACGTATATTTCTCAGAAATTTGGAAACAAATTGCAACAAGTAATTTTCTTTTAATTGGATTAAGAATCTGTTAACTTAGGAATCAGTGCAAGTTTCATCAAAATCAGTTCAGTAGTTTAGTAAGATATGGACTATAACTTTTGTACTCCCTCGTCCCTCAAATATGGTCGAGCGAAGCAATGGCTGGATCATGCGTCATGCTCGTGAACGGGTGCCGCCGGCGGGAATGGGGCTACTTTCTGTCTGCCCGTCTTTGACATGAATTGAATTGTAGTACGTTTTGTGGAAATGTCATATTCTATTCTAACAAAGATGCACGGGTTAAATCAGCTTGCCATCCAGCTGCCCACAAGATAGTATAAAAACTTATTACAATGTAATAGCTACTTATTAATATTGTAAAATGATTATTTTGAAAAGAGCAACTGCTGAGTTTCTTGCCGGCTCTTCTCAGCAGAATCCGCTTTCCGAACCGGTGGTAGAATCTTGATGTGTCATAAGAGCCACAGGTTGGCCTACAATATATTACTACTATACATTACTAATTACAATACAATACAATACAATATATTACTAATTTATTTCAATAAATAATTTTGAATTTTAATTTTGAATACTTGCTTATTAATGTGCTTGCTTTGACTATTTTTATAAGAAACTATCTGATGATTGATTTAGTTTTTAAAGTCCCTTGAAAACTCTTATGTTTTCCGGGATAAAAATAAGCCTATGTCACTTTCCAGGTCCTCAACTACACCCAGGCAAAAAATCACGTCGATCTGTAGCTCTGTTGTGGCGTGATTGAAGGACAAACCAACAAACGAACAAACCAAAAAACACTTTCGCATTTATAATATTAGTATGAAGTATGATGTATGTGTTTTACCTAAAAGAATAATTAGATAGAGATTTTAATAAGTTATTGCGTTGACTATAGGTTGACTACTTTTATACTTGCTTGTAAATGTAATTGCTTTGACTATTTTTATAAAAAAAGTATGTGTATTACCTAAAAGAGAAATCAGATAGAGATTTTAATTCATTTGTTGACTAAATAGGTTGACTATATTAATGTTGTCTACTTTCATAAAAACATATGTTTTACTCTATGACATTGTTTTAACTAAATTTTTGCTGCTTTCTGTTAGTTCATAGTGATTGTTGAAGTAGTCTAAATTATGATGATGATAATACTCTTAAATATTGTTTTTTTTTTAAGTTACAATGCATAGACAATGCCGAGTTTCTTGTTGGTTCTTCTCGCTAAGGTTAGAGCAGCATTCCGAACCAGTGTTAGATTCTTCTTAAAAAAGGCAATGAAATAAAAACAAGCTGAATAATAAGAAGCCATTAAATAAAGAGAATATTCGCTTTTTGAAGAAGTTTTATTTTATTTGTTGATATACCTACTTTATCATTATCAAAAAATCTTTCTTAATTGTTTTAAGAATCTTTTAACTTAGGAAACAGTGCAAATTTCATCAAGATCGGGTCAGTAGTTTCAAAGTTATGTACCATAATGTCGTTTACATTGTAACTTTGTTACATCATTACCTTTTCAATTCACTCTTCGACGTTTCTAAAAACACAAAATTATGTAATTATTTAATATGTTAGTTCTCATTCATGTGGACGCCATAAAAATAAAGCAGCTAATTAGTATAAGTAAATAATTATCAACACCGAAGTCTATACAGCTATACATTCCTACTGATTTTTCATTTTACCCATGAGCCTACCAGTGACAGTAAATTGCGACGTTGCCACATCCACTTCATGGCTCTCTACAGGAGATAGAGACGGCTATGGCCTAACCATGCCCGAGTGGAAGGGACGCGTGCCTCTCACTCGCTCTCATTGTGAGCGCATAACGTGAGCGGAGCGTAACGCAGTTTCTTGAAGTGTCACCCGGCAAACCAATTTATAAGACGTTGTCACGTCAATATGTTATTAAATTATGTACCTACATAAATAATAATGGTCGACGCAAAACTGTTTTTGGGATAGATCGTAGTCGTAACTCCTTGTTCCATGGAATATATAATGACTGCGCCATCTATTAGCATTATTGTGAAGCTATGTTGAAAATTACAGCCCATTAAAAATTAAATAATCTCGTTTCTATATAATATTTTTAGAATAGAAGAATAGAAATGTTTTTTATTCAAATAAACTTTTTTACAAGTGCTTTTGAATCGTCGATGAGTCTACCACTGCTTCGGAATGCCGTTCATATAATGTTAGTATTTGTTGTTCAAGTACAGGATATAAGTGAAATAAAAAAATAAGTTCAGCTTGAAAATACATAGCCGATTTTGCTAGAGAGCGTCTTCAAGCGAGCGTATTTAATCTCCACTTTGAAAGCCCCCCATTTCGTGAATTTTAAGGGAAAAATTAAAAAAAAAAATTTTTACTCTGTCCAAAATCGTCTTTAAAAAGATATATCGCAAGAAGATCGCAAGCCTATGAAAGGCAACAAAAAATATTTTCCTCCGCATTCACTTCTATGAGGGCCCCTGAAATCAAGATTTTTATAATTTTTTATGCAATAATCGGCTGAAGGCCATACTTTACATATTATATCTTTTGAAGTAATTACGTTCAGTAACTCAAAAGTTATAAGGCTCTGACAGACGGACGGATGGACGGACAAGTGCAAATTAACTCAAGTAGACTCAGAGATATCGCTTCGCTCGGTCAATTAAATTCATATTACCTTTTGTAATTGACCGAGCGAAGCGAGGTCTCTGAGTTTACTAGAGCGATTTGCACTTGTCCGTCCGTCCGTCTGTCAGAGCCTTATAACTTTTGAATAGGGTATTTGACTACTTTTAGAAAATCATCTTAAACTGTTAATAATGCTATGCTGAAGCTAGCAAAACGTATATTTCGGCATAATTTTCAGTATTTTTCATAAAAATCGAGAAATAAATTCAAAAAAATAAATTGCCGTCGAAACGTTCCATTTGCTCTCATGACGTCACAGTTCACATTTCAAACAATGACAATTCCACAGCCCATAGGTGGTGTGGACTGTGACGTCATTCGAGATCACGGAACGTTTTCGATCACGTGACCATGGCCGGAATTATAGCAATTTTATTTAATGTTTTCTAATTAAATAAAACTTTATTTTTTAGTTTTGTCGTATGGAATAATGTTTTTAGGTAATAATCATTTAGGATGACACCAAATGAAACGATATTTTTAATATAGTCAAATACCCTATTACTGAACGTAATTACTTCAAATTTAGATATAATATTATGTAAACCGATGGCCTCCAGCCGAAAATGCCTTAAAAAGTTATAAAAATCTTTATTTCAGGGGGCTCTCATAGAAGCGAATGCGAAGTAAAAATTTTTTTTGCTATTCATAGATTTTCTGTGTATCATTTTAAAGACAATTTGTCAGAGTACAAACGTTTTTTTTTTTTATTTTTTTTCCTAAAATTGACGAAATAGGGGGCTTTCAAAGTGGCGATTTAATACGCTCGCTTGAAGACGCTCTCTGAGAAAATTGGCTATATATTTTCAAGGTCTACTTATTTTCTTACTTCACTTGTATCCTGTACTTGAACAACAAATACTAAAATTAGATAAATATTATAAAGAAACGAAATTATTTAAGTTTTAATGGGCATCAATGTTTTTAACAAAACTTCACTATACTGTTAATAGATGGCGCTGTCTTTAATATTGTAAATACGCATCCCATCCACGAAAGCAGATGACGATTGACGTCATCAGATTCGGCGCGTTTTAATTACCTACAATATAATATAGTTAAAACTACCTTATGGGAATTATGGGATACCGCGAGGTCTCAGTTCGGGGCCACGGGGCGAACCACTAGTATATTTTACATGAATTAGTAAACTAATACGACAAAGTAGGCTCATCTTCACAGGTTTACATAAAAATCTTTACTTGAAAGTGACCGGTTTAAGAAAACTCATGTGAGTAGGTAACTCACGTCCAACTCGGTATTTTGATTAATTTTAAAGAGTTTACAAATTGCGAAAAACCAAATTAAATTTGAATTTCGCGGGCAGACTCGTATAATCCACCTTAAAAAAAAGCCGGCCAAGTGCGAGTCGGACTCGCGCACCGAGGGTTCCGTACTCCAAAAGTAAAAGTAAAACAATAATATTATATTAATTTGCTTATTTATCGTTAACTTTGTTGGTAGAGGTTTATTGTTAATATAAAAAAAACTATGCTAGTTAGAGCGTTGGTTTTATTTTTCCTGTAAAATATACATAAACTTCTATTGACCATAATTATTTCAGATTTTTCGATTGGTAAACTTCGGAGATAAGGGGGGGGAACGGTAACTTTTTCGACTTTCTGGCCGATTACTCAAAAACTATTATATATAGAAATAAATAAAAAACTGTTTTAGAATGCACAAGTAAAGGCCTTTCATATGATACTGCACTCGGTATAGTTATCTTACTTTGAAATTTCAAACCCCCGATTTTCCCCCTTTTTTAATCAAACTAAAATAATTTTCGCGTTGCTTTTATTTTTCCTGTAAAATATACATAAACCTCTATTGACCATAATTATTTCAGATTTTTCGATTGGTAAACTTCGGAGATAAGGGGGGGAACGGTATTTTTTTCGACATTTTGGCCGATTAATCAAAAACTATTATATATAGAAATAAATAAAAAACTGTTTTAGAATGCACAAGTAAAGGCCTTTCATATGATACCCCACTCGGTATAGTTATTTTACTTTGAAATTTCAAACCCCCGATTTTCCCCCTTTTTTAAAAAAACTAAAAATAATTTTCGAATTTTCTTTATTCCAATGATGTTGGGCCACTATTATACACAACTGTGCCAAATTTCATGTCGATAGCTTTAATAGTTACTGAAATAATCGACTGTGACAGACGGACGGACGGAGAAAGTCTCACCAGAAGGGTTCCATTTTTACCATTTTGGTACGGAACCCTAAAAATGCTTTTTGATTATTGATTAAAATTAGAATTACCTTTATGAAATGGTGTTTAAAATGGTAGGTAGTCATATTTTACTAATTATATTGGTGATCATTTACTATTTCTGATGATCAGATAAACAAACATACCTAAGCCCAATTTAATTATCCTAATAAAAAAATAAAAAACTTCGACTTTTCTTGCCTATTCATCAAACACCTCACATCAATGCTCTCAATAAACACGGCATCCGTTGCGAAGTACTGCCTTCTATTGAACACGGAATACGAATACTAATATGCCTATAAAAGCGCAAACCCGTGCGCGATTGGAGGAAACATGCCTTCAATCAAATTCTATCAAACAAGGGTTTGTAAATGTAGTTAGCAACACAAACCCATGCACGTTTCGAGGCAATATTGCCTGACTCCTATTGAACACGGGAACGTAAACATGCCACTTGCCACTTGGATCACAATATGTGCATCAAGGATATGGGTACAGTGAAAAAAATAATAGCATAAAAATAATAGCATTCTAGCTAAACTGAACAAATGACACAGGCCGGTGTCGGGCAGCAGCGACATCGGTGCGATCAGTTTAGCCCTGCGATGACCAACACGCCTGCCCAGCGTGGTCATTATGGGCAAAACACGAATGGAAACCGAAACAAGGCCAAGGCCCCTAGTTCCCGGCGGCCCCGCTATTCCTGACCCTGGCAGCGGTCGTGGTAATGGCGGGGCAGGGGGTGCTAAGAATCTCCGGAAGAGATTCCGCTGCCAACCCCGACGACTGGACCTGGCGACATACAACGCACGCACCTTGAGGACCGACGAGAAGATCATCGAGCTGGAAGAAGCAGTAAGCAAGTTGCGCTGGAATATTATAGGATTATCTGAAGTTCGAAGAGAGGGGGAGGACTCGATAATCCTCAATTCCGGCAACTTGTTCTACTACCGGGAGGGCGATCAACAGTCCCAGGGTGGTGTCGGGTTCATCGTTCACAAGTCCCTCGTCAACAACATCGTCGAAGTCAAAAGTGTGTCGAGTAGGGTAGCGTACCTTATACTCAGAATCACCAAACGGTATTCGCTGAAGGTTATACAGGTTTACGCACCGACATCGACACATTCTGACGAGGAGGTGGAGGTGCTGTATGAGGATATATCAAAAGCCATACACACCTCTACCACTCACTACAGTGTTGTGATGGGGGATTTCAACGCGAGACTGGGCGAACGAAGCGGGGCAGAGACGAAAGTGGGGCAGTTTGGGTATGGGCGAAGGAACCAGAGGGGTCAAATGCTGGCCGACTTCATGGAGAAGGAGGGCCTTTTTATGATGAACTCTTTCTTCAGGAAGCGGCCACACAGAAAATGGACATGGATGAGCCCCGATGGTTCCACGAGAAGTGAGATTGACTTCATTTTGTCGACCAGGCGGCATATATTCAATGATGTCTCTGTGATCAACAGGGTGAAAACCGGGAGCGATCACCGTATGGTAAGAGGCACATTGAATATTAATGTAAAGCTGGAAAGGGCCAGACTCGTGAAGTCAACTCTCCGACCTTCTCGTGCTCATATCCAAAACCCCGAAAACTTCCAACTCGAACTGCAGAACCGATTCGATTGCCTCGCAGACTGCGTTTCTGTGGACGATCTTAACAACAGGTTCGTGGAAACTGTCCATAATGTGGGGTCTAAATTCTTTAAGACCAATCGCAGGAAAAGAACCGACAAGTTCTCTGCCCATACTCTCAAGCTCATGGAGGAGAGACGAGAGATGAGGCTGCAGTCATCGGCAGACGCGGCTGCCTACCGGCAGATTAATAGGCAGATCTCTAAGGCGCAAACTCGCGACCTTCGGATCTTTAATACCAAGTGTATTAAGGATACTATCGAGCGGAACAAAGGCTCAAAAGTGTTCGCGAGAGATCTGTCTATCGGACAGAGCCAGCTGACGCGGCTGAAAACTGGTGACGGTCGTCTCGTCTCTTCTCGACCTGAGATCTTGAGAGAGGTCGAGAAGTTCTATGGACAGTTATATACCACGACACAAAAACCTGTTGAAGATTTGGCCAAAGATCCCAGAGCCAAACTGACCCGACACTATACCGAAGATATCCCGGACGTCAGCCTATACGAGATTAGAATGGCTCTCAAACAGCTCAAGAACAACAAGGCGCCAGGTGATGACGGAATCACTGCGGAACTCCTGAAAGCGGGTGGAAAACCGGTACTTAAGATCTTTCAGCGATTGTTCAATTCCGTCATTCACGAGGGTATAACGCCGGAAGCATGGCACAGGAGCGTGGTGGTCCTGTTCTTCAAAAAGGGTGATAATACCTTGCTGAAGAATTATAGACCCATCTCGCTGCTGAGTCATGTTTACAAGTTGTTCTCGAGAGTCATTACGAATCGTCTCGCTCGTAGGTTTGACGACTTCCAGCCTCCCGAACAAGCCGGATTCCGAAAAGGCTTTGGTACCATAGATCACATTCATACGCTGCGGCAGGTTATACAAAAGACAGAAGAGTATAACCAGCCACTTTGCTTAGCGTTTGTGGACTATGAGAAAGCCTTTGATTCAGTGGAAACTTGGGCTGTATTGAGGTCGCTGCAGAGATGCCGGATTGACTACCGGTATATCCAAGTGTTGAAGTGCTTGTACGAAAACGCCACTATGTCAGTACGTATACAGGACCAGACTACGAGACCAATCCACTTGCAGCGTGGAGTGCGACAGGGAGATGTTATCTCCCCGAAGCTATTTACCGCTGCGTTGGAGGACGTCTTTAAGCTTCTGGATTGGAACGGACTTGGCATCAACATAAACGGCGAGTACATCACTCACCTGCGGTTTGCCGATGACATAGTAGTCATGGCAGAGACTCTGAGAGACCTCAATACAATGCTCAATGATCTCAGCAGGGTTTCTCAACAGGTGGGCCTGAAAATGAACATGAGCAAGACGAAAATCATGTCCAATGCTCATGCTCCGCTCCACCCAGTAATCGTTGAGAACTCTGCGCTCGAAATTGTGGACGAGTATATATACCTGGGACACACAGTCCAGCTAGGTAGGTCCAATTTCGAGAAAGAGATCAACCGCCGAATCCAACTCGGCTGGGCAGCGTTCGGGAAGCTCCGAGATGTCTTCTCGTCCAAAATACCTCAGTGCCTGAAGACTAAAGTCTTCGAACAGTGCGTGTTGCCAGTGATGACTTATGGATCCGAGACATGGTCGCTAACTGTGGGCCTCATAAGAAGGCTCAGAGTCACTCAGCGAGCGATGGAGAGAGCTATGCTTGGGGTATCCCTGCGAGATCAAATCAGAAATGAAGAGATCCGCAGGAGAACTAAAGTCACCGACATAGCTCAGCGAGTCGCGAAACTGAAGTGGAAATGGGCGGGGCACATAGTTCGAAGAGCTGATGGTCGTTGGGGTCCCAAGGTGTTGGAGTGGCGACCCCGCACCGGTAAACGCAGTGTTGGCAGACCCCCCACTAGGTGGACCGACGACATCAAACGAGTCGCAGGGAGCCGCTGGATTCAGGCGGCGCAAGACCGAGGCCTGTGGAGGTCCATGCAGGAGACCTATGTCCAGCAGTGGACATCTAAAGGTTGATAATGATGATGATGATGATGAAAAAAATAATTGTATTTCAAATTTTATTCCTTAAAAATTAACTGTTCATTTCTTAGCCTTAGCTTCTCTGGTCGCTTTCCTCTCAGCAGCACGCTCTAACTGTTGGGCAGGCTTCAGATTCCCCTTCTTGGAAAACTTTTGGTTCCTTAAGAATTTAGGGTCCATCTGAAAGTAAATGATCACACTTATTTATGTGAACTTAACTTCAACTATATTTTACTTAGCTAGGTATACCTTCTTAGCTCTGTATGTCTAGAATCTAGATGGACAGATTGCATTTGACCTGCAAAACTACAGCCAGCATGCAGTTTTAATACATGGGACTGTGCAGTGAGTATCTTTAGATAGAATATTAATTGTTATTATTATTTATTTATTATTATTTATTGTTATTATTATTTATTTATTATTATTTATTGTTATTATTATTTGTTTTTTTTGTAAAATTGCAGTTAATTGGCAATTATGCAGAGCTTGTCTTCTGCAATAGAACTGTAATATTCTGTACCAAATTTAGTTTGGCTGGACAGTGGATACCCTTACTACCCATTATGTATAATGTATGTTACTAGTACTATTTTATTTGTTTAAGATTATAGTCATCATCAGCAACCCATCAAAGGCTCACCACTGATGGTGAGATCTATAGATGGCACTCCCGCTCAGCTCCGACTCAAGACTGAGTTAAAACGAGACAGATTTATGTCAGGACATATTTGTGTCTCAATTTATCTCTATCTTGAATCTTGAGCAGAGCCACAGTACTATCTATAGATTTCAGCCTGAGCGTGCAGGTCTCCTCTCAGAGAAGAACAGGCCATAGTCCACCACGCTGGCCCAATGCTAATTGGCAGACTTCAAATATCTTTGAGAACATTATGAAGAACTCTTAGGTGTGCAGGTTTCCTCACGATGTTTTCCTTCACTGTTGAAGCTTGATATTTAATTTCACGCTTAATTTAGAAAAGCCAGAGGTGCATGCCTGGGATCTAACCTGCAACCCCCTAAATAGGAGACTGCAGTGCTAACCACTAGGCTATCACTGCTTCAAGATTATAGTAATTCAATTCAATACCCAAATCATAAGATTTTGGTGTTACATATAATTAATCAAATATGTATTAAAGCATGTTAATCATCAGGCCACGTATTGAGATTGCACTAACAAATAGAAGGCATATACAATTCAATTTTCAATTCTATAATTTTAGATTGAATAGGTTTATGAAACCAGCTTCAAAAAATAAATGACTCCTGGGTGAAGAAATTGATCAGACCACAGTGATTATACTTGGCAATTAATGATGATCGCAACTGGGTATTTGACTGTTGTCAAAATGTTGATATTCATTATTTATAATCGAAAATGTAACACGTAAGAATAACATTTGTAAAAACAGACAATAAATTGGTCCAAAAAAAAAGGTTATATGAGCTTTAAAGTTTCCTGTTAGACGAGAGGGGTAAGTGAAGTCGGATGTCATAATTCAGCAGCTCCATACACGCTCCATAGAAAAAAGAGAAAGATACAGTCACAATAAAACAGCTTATCATTCTGAGACTAGTAAAGATATTTAAAAAAGAGAAATAGCATTGTGTTTAGGCCTTGCATTCGAATATTCGAATATTCGAATTATTCGAATACTATGCCTTGTCCGAATATTCGAATATTAAATCTGCTATATTCGAATATTCGACCAATTTTCTGAAAGCCAAACTCGGAATATTGATGTGCATGTCGCAGGCATTTTGTGTGATTCCGCCGTTTACATACGGCGTCGTCAGTTTAGAAACGCTCGCTGTTATGTAATGCCGCGGCAAATTGAAGTATTTAGTTCTGTTTCTTATGCCTAACAAGTACTATGTTTGCCAAAATCTAAAGTTAGGTTAGGTTAGAGTTATACATGAACAGTCAGGTGCCCTTTGGTTGTATTGGGCTAAACTTAGGTATATTGACCAAATGGAACCTAAGTACCCGACCTGCGGCCGGGCACCTGACTGTGGCTGTGGCAATCCTGTGGCTCCCTGCAACTCGTTTGATGTCGTCAGTCCACCCAGTGGGGTCAGTCTGCCAACAACGCCCTTCCCGATGCGGGGTCGCCACTCCAGCACCTTGGGACCCCAACGTCCATCAGCTCTTCGAACTATGTGCCCCAGCCATTTCAACTTCAGTTTCGCGACTCGCTGGGCTATGTCGGTGACTTTGGTTCTCCTTCGGATCTTCCCATTTCTGATTTGATCTCGCAGGGATCTTTGATCTCTCCATCGCCCACTGAGTGACCCTGAGTCTTCTTATGAGGCCCTCAGTTAGCGACCATGTCTCGGATCCGTAAATCATCACTGGCAGCACGCACTGTTTGAAGACTTTAGTCTTCAGGCACTGAGGGATTTTGGACGAGAGGACATCTCAGAGCTTCCCAAATGCTGCACAGCCGAGTTGAATTCGGATGTTGATCTCTTTCTCAAAAACCTGTTGAAGATTTGGCCAAAGATCCCAGAGCCAAACTGACCCGACACTCTACCGAAGATATCCCCGACGTCAGCCTATAAGAGATTAGTATGGCTCTCAAGCAGCTCAAGAACAACAAGGCCTGGTGATGACAGAATCACTGCGGAACTCCTGAAAGCGGGTGGAAAACCGGTACTTAAGATTTTTCAGCGATTGTTCAATTCCGTCATTCAAGAGGGTATACCGCCCGAAGCAATAAACATCTCACTTTTAAAACAAAGATGACAGTTTACAGTACATGTGTTCTAATTACACTCTTGTATGGAGCAGAGACGTGGACATCATATGCGAAGCAGGAACGCCGACTTAACGCCTTTCATATGCGCTGCTTACGCAAAATCTTGGGCATCACTTGGAGAGATAGGGAGACTAATGAGAACGTCCTGAAACGTACTGAGTCTTTCAGCCTTACTGCATTGTTAAAGCAGAAACGCCTACGTTGGCTGGGACACTTGCATAGAATGGACTCATCTCGCCTGCCTCGGCAAGTACTTCTTGGCGCAGTAGCACATGCGAAGAGAAACGCGGGCAGACCACGGCTGCGCTTTAAAGATTGCGCCAAGAGAGACATGACCGATTTTATCATAAAGCACAAGAATTGGGAGAAGCTGGCGGATGACATGAACGGTTGGAGGAAAAGCGTGGGTTAGGGATGTATACGACGATGCTTGGTTTAAAGTGTTAGCGCACAGGAGAGCAAGAAGTCGTTCCAGTGCCGGGACTGCGTCTGTGGCCATCGGGTTTTGTTGCAGCAAGTGCGGACGTAACTATCGCTCACGGATCGGTCTCCACAGTCACCGGAGAAAATGCCTCCGAGACAATGTTTAAATCGTCTAGAACAGACGTAAAGGCCTGAATGACCGCCCGAAGCATGGCACAGGAGCGTGGTGGTTCTGTTCTTCAAAAAGGGTGATAATACCTTGTTGAAGAATTATTATAGACCCATCTCGCTGCTGAGTCACGTTTATGAGTTGTTCTCGAGAGTCATTACGAATCGTCTCGCTCGTCTCGACGACTTCCAGCCCCCCGAACAAGCCGGATTCCAAAAAGGCTTTGGCACCATAGATCACATTCATACGCTGCGGCAGGTTATACAAAAGATGGAAGGGTATAACCGGCCACTTTGCTTAGCGTTTTTGGACTATGAGAAAGCCTGCGATTTGGTGGAAACTTGGGCTGTATTGAGGTCACTGCAGAGATGCCGTATTGACTACCGGTATATCCAAGTGTTGACGTGCTTGTATGAAAACGCCACTATGTCAGTAGTACGACCAGACTAATCCACTTGCAGCGTGGAGTATGATAGGGAGACGCAATCACCCCGAAGCTATTTACCGCTGCATTGGAGGACGTCTTTAAGCTTCTGGATTGGGACGGACTTGGCATCAACATAAACGGTGAATAGATTTGCCGATGACATAGTCGTTATGGCAGAGACTCTGAGCGACGTTAATACAGTGCTCAATGATTTTAGCAGGGTTTCTCAGCGTTCGGCCTGAAGATGAACATTAGCAAGATGAAAATCATGTCCAATGTTCATGCTCCACTCCACCTTCGTTAAGAATACTGCACTTGATATTGTGGACTAGTATATAATGTACCTGGGACACAGTCCACCTAGGTATGTCCAATTTCCTAACTTGTAATACTGATTAATTACCTATTTGTATTCTATCAACGTTAAAAATCTTTCTTTTAAATCTTTTAACTTTTGTAAGTTTTTGATTCAGAGCAATGGCAATTAAAAACATAATTATTAGAACATCTTTTGATTTTTTTAAATTATTCGAATATTATTCGAATAATTCGAATAATACCCGAAAAAAAAGGCGAATATTCGAATACCAAAATTTTCGAATATTTGCAAGCCCTAATTGTGTTATATTTAAAAATGTTATTTTAAATAAATAAAAAATATCAGTCAAATACCTATTACATCAGATTTGATGACACCCTCTTGCTATTACTGAAAATGCTTTGTTAAAGTGAGAATGCCTTATATTAAGCCAAAACCAGTCAAGACTGTAGCAATGATTACAGCAGCTTTTCCACAATCTGGCACCAGGCTATCCACAGGATTCAAAAGAAAAAGAAACAAATGGTGACTGCAGATTTCTTAGTAAACAAAGCTATCAACAAGGATATTACTTTCGTAGTTGGTTTTTAACAATCCAGCCGGAATCCTTTGATTTTTGGAATAAATATAATATAAGTAGCCTGTAACTCTCCAGATCCTCAGTACATAATACTAAGTAAGTATACCCTAAAAAATCACGTCGATACGATTCTCCATAGGGGCATAATCGGAGGGCAAACAGACAAGCAAAGCACTTTCGCATTTTATCATATTATTATACTTACCTACTTATTATAATACTAAGAATTAGTTGGAAATATTTACTAAATAATTAAACTAAATACACTTACACCAAGTGTTGATTCGTGCCTGGTTTTAGTAGGTTTTTTAATTCCATTTCTGTGTGCCTTTCGGTCTGCAATATAAATGTTTGTGTAAGTTTGAATTGTATAAGAATATTATGACTAAACTATTACTAATGCTGTAAAATACTACGATTTGTTTACTTACTTTGGTTATGATTTGTGTGGTTCTTGGACTTTGCCATTTTGCTAGGGCACTTCTGAAAACATAAATTAAATAGCTATTTTATGGATTCTTATGTTAACTTTAAAAAATCACACTGCAGCACTTTAAAATAACTAGGATTATTTAGATAAGTAGAGATAATGATTAATGAAAAAAATAAACCGAAAGAAACTAACCTAACTCACCCAAAAATTAAACAACAAAGAAAGAAAGAGATACACTATAGGGCTATGGGAGTGGTTTATTAGTGAGAAAAGGATAGAAAAGTAGACTTCCTTGCTTCCGATAATGACAATGACATAAAATCATCAAACGTCAAAGACAACCATAGACCGTAAAGTTATGTTGACTTGACAAGTAGAAAGTTCATATCATCGTAATTCCTAGTTCCATGGTTCATTAGCTCTTTATTTTTGACGTAGCAGGCTCAGAAGGGCTGGAACCCAGAGCCGTAAAGCCAGATAAAAAAAAAAAAAAATATTTTTGACGTAGTCGTAATTCCTAGTTCCATGTCTTTATTACACTTAGGCTGGAACCACATCTGTGCGGATCGATTAGCATTTTGTCCATCCAAAATTGTCATTTTTCATGAATTAATGCCGAATTGATGCGTACACGACTCTATGAAAAATGCACAAGAAAAGAAAAATAAAATCGGCCAAGTGCGAGTCGGGCCTCGCTCTTTTAGGGTTCCGTTAAAAAAATTTATATAAAAATATTTCCATGTACCCATGGAAATATTTTATTAAATTTTTTTAATTTAATTTAATTTTTATTATTTGTTGTTGTAGCGGCAATAGAAATACACAATCTGTGAAAATTTCATCTGTCTATCTATTACGGTTGCCGAGATACAGCCCGCTGACAGACGGACGGACGGACAGCGTAGGCTTACACTAGCGGCACGCTATGATGGCCGGTTTGACGTTTGTCCGCTCATGAAGTTCCGTATTAATTGATAACGACTTTGAAGGAAATAATTGTATTACTTTATTGACGATAGTGATGTGCAGAGATTCATAAATTTTATCGAATGTAGTTTTAGGTTTAGGACTCAAAATTTATTTATTAAATTGATTTCTAAAATGTATACAAGTGTAGAAAAATCAGTTTGCACCATTTAAGGGGTGAATGTACTTGTGAATATGAACAATTTTCACTATGTGGACAAACCTCTGAAATCGCAAAAAAATATCAGCTGTTTCATACAAAAGGTAAAATTTTTATTTTTATATGATATATACCACAACTCGGCATTTGGTTTTCTAAATTGAAAATTTTTAAAAATGGAATCTAATACGATCGTCACATAGGATCGCTGGCTAGCACAACTACTACCTCCGGCAAACTCGCGTCAATGCTCAATGCAAAACAAAGCAGTTTCGAATTGACGTTGCTTCGAAAAGTATAAACTGTCAGTGCAATGCGATTGTGATATAGTTTTGACCTGGCTTTGGATTTCAAATATTGATACTGCATTACTGTTGACCCTTGCTCGTTAATTTGGACTCTGTTCAAGCCCTTTGTTGTGGATTTCGTCGATATGACCGAACGTACGCAGAGAACTGTTCTAAATAGTCAGACACGTGAGTTCGTAATACGCCTTCGTAACTATTTCGATCGTGAAGCTCAAAATGGAGGGCCAATTTTACCTATAACGTCAGTGGTTGAACGCGTAGCTGATGCGCTTAATATTGGACAACGAACTGTTAGACGGATAACTAAAAAAAAATATGGCGAGACTGGCACAGAAGAAAATAAACTTCACACACCAAAAAAGAGAAAACGAGCAAAACCAGTCGTAGGCATCGATAGCTTTGATGCCGATGCTATCCGAAGACATGTTTACGGCTACTATTTACAGAAGGAGTATCCAACAAGAAAAAAGTTGGTGCATTCACTGAAGGAAGCTGGATTATTCTTCGGTGGGGAAAGTTCTTTAACGAAGATTTTGAAGACCATTGGATTTCGATACAAAAAATGTAACAAACGCAAAATATTGATGGAAAGATTTGATATAGCGATGGCAAGGTATACTTTTTTACGGCAAGTGAAAGAAATCAAAAATTGGCAAAATGTTGTGTTCTTGGATGAAACATGGCTTAATGCTAACCATACTGTAGGCCGTTCTTGGAACGATGACACAGCAGCATCTACTTCCAAAGTTCCTGTAGGAAAAGGATCGCGACTTATAATTTGTCACGCCGGAACCATCAACGGGTTTGTCGAAGGTTCTCTCATGGCTTTTGCGTCAAAAACCACTGGAGACTATCATGAAGACATGAATGGAGAAAAGTTTACTGAATGGTTTACCTCAATGTTGTGTAGCCTCCCTGAACCATCTATTATAATTATGGACAACGCCCCATACCACTCGATGCAAATTGACAAGCCACCTGCCCAATCCCAAAAGAAAGCTGATATCGTCGCATGGCTTCGTAAAAATGGCGTAGATGCAAACATGAATATGTTAAAAGCGGAATTAGTACGTCTTTTAAAAGAAAACAAACCAACCAAGATCCGATACGTCATTGACGAAATAGCATTAGAACATGGGCACAGAGTTATACGGTTACCGCCTTACCATTGTGAGTATAATGCGATTGAGTTGGTGTGGGCTCAAATTAAGGGATATGCTGCAAGACACAATACAGAACCCCCATTTACCACAAAAAAAATGCTAAAATTATTAGAAGAAGCTTGTGAACATGTGACTAAAGGAGACTGGGAAAAGGTTGTGAATAGAACTGTTAAATTAATAAGGGAAGATTATGAAAGAGATGTGAAAATAGATAATATTATAGAAAACGAACATATAATTATTAATGTAGGTGATGATAGCAGTGACGACGGTGAAAATAGTAGTATGGACGAATCTGATTAATTATGGCCTTTTGTGGCACCTTTTTTGGTATCTTTTGTATTCATATGTTTCTTGTGTGCATATAAAGTATGTATATTCATTTTCATTCAAATATTCAGTTCGTTCAAATAAATTAAATAAACATATACATTTTTGTTTTATTAAACCTATTTAATCAGGTACAAAAACAAAACTTAATTGTTTTTTGTTCGAGAATAAATTGACATTCCACATCACTATTGTAATGTGTCAAACCGGCCATCATAGCGTGCCGCTAGTTTAGTAATAGGGTCCCGTTGGTACCCTTTGGGTACGGAACCCTAATGAGTTTTAGGACAAAATGCGAATCGATGCGCACATAATATTGGATAAAATCAATCTTATGAATTAGTTAAAATTTAAAAATGGACAAGAAATGTATGCCAAAATGTGATTCAATAGATTGAATCACATTTTGGCATACATTTCTTGCCCATTTTTAAACTATCTTTGAGTCGCATAGGACCTCTCGGCACTTTAGCTTTCCCTGTGATATGTAGTACCTAGTTTCAACGTTCATCCAAGATTTCATCCAGTTTCATCTATGAGCAACGCAGGCGATAAACATGGCGCAGGTATCAAATTATTTCTCTGTGGTCTAAGCTACAAAGTTGTTGTTCGTCTGTGCTACAAAGTATCCAAAAAAGGTTATACTCTGTGGGGCTACCAAAGACATTGCAATTAAATAATTCACCAAAGAGTATGAAATTAACTATGTGTCAAATTCAAGTGACGTATGACGATGGTCGATGACGTCGATGACGTGTGCTGTGCTGAGCAACTATAAAGTTGTTCATTTTTTGTTCATTTTCGATTTTCGTAATGAAACTGAAAGAATTCTTAGTTTTCTAATATATTCAAAACATAAATAGCAGAAGTGCAGAAGATAAATACCAATTATGGTAGTTTTAGAAGGAGATATTGGTGATGGCCAGCCCATGTCCCCTGAGGAAGAATCCAAACTAGAAACCAAGTTATCTAGTCTACTATCATTAGAAAGTATCCTTTTTAATAAAACTGATATCAGGTAACTGCTTATATATTTGCTTTTAAAATGCAATTTTACCTGTACTGTACAGGTAGACAGTAGACTCACAATGTCTTAAGGTCTGTTATGAGAGTGGAAATATTTTATTTGTGTTTGTATAATCATTATAACTAATATATGTATTATAAAATTATCATGTCGCGGTGTTTGCTACCAAACACTTCCGAAACGGCTGGACCGATTTTTATGAAATTTTGTGTGCGGGTAGGTCTGAGAATCAGCCAACTTTTTTTTTCATGGCCCTAAATGATAAAGGTGACCCACCCCTAAATTTTTTTGTTGGCGTTACGAAGTTCGCTGGGTCAGCTAGTAATAATAATAGTATTATAAATGCGAGTATGTTTGTTGGTTTGTCCTTTAATCACGCCGCAACAGAGCTACGGATAGATGTGATTTTTTGCATGTATATAGTTGAGGACCTAGAGAGTGACATATGCTACTTTTTATCTTGGAAAGTCAGAGTTCCCGAGGGATTTTAAAAACTAAGTCCACATGAATGAAGTCGCGGGCATCATCTAGTTGTTTAAATATTAGATTTTTAGAAAGTAGCAGCAGCTTGTACTCCTCAAGTCGAATTCGTCATTTATCAGCCACTCTGAAGATTAGCCTGGTTAAGCAAATAGATGTACAAACCACTGGTATAATAGTTAAACTGTGGCTGTAATGTAAAATGTTCAACACACTGTAAGCGCGATTTCCCAGATTGATTGTGGGGGATACAATCCCCACTTCAAAAGTAGGTAAACACTTCAATGATAGATTTATGATAGTTAGTCACTATGTTAGGAGTGACTGACTTCCTATAATAAATCTATGACCTTAATGAAAAAGAATAATTTGTCTTAGATACAAAATTTCAAATAATTTTGAAATCACAGAGAAACTAACTTATTTTGCTGGCTCAGTGATCAAGAAAGGATCATGTACCTCTGACTTCTAGCATTAGAAGCTGTCTTGCGCCATTTCGTGCCAATCAGGTATTTTGGGGGCTTGCAGGTATTGCTTGTTTTGTCTAGCAATACCTGGGTCCTAATTGGATAACCTAAATAATTATGGCTTTCTTACAGCACAATCCTCTCCTGATAGAAGACACTTAAGTTTATTTTTTTTAAAGTTTCTGTAGTACTCAAGCAAGCCTTAACACATGCTCAGTATTCCGTGTAATCAAGGACGCTCAACAGCAGCATGGCCTGCGGCATGGAGACTACCAGCGGTACAGAGGCTACTGCTCGCGCCGACTGAGGCGCTTGCGGAAGGTGCTCAAAATTCCTCAGGTACACTGCTGGATATTATGCTTTGTTTGGAATTGAGTTATTCGTTTCAAGGTGGCCGCTACCTCTCGTCGCGCTTCCCCGCACCGCACCTCAAGTCAGACCCATGTAGTACAGATAACAACGTACCACTCGCCATTATCAGTACCATGTTTTTTCAAACTTTTGTTATTGTTACGTTTTATAAGTTTTTGGTTAGTTTGAATTAGTTATTTATTCTTGTTTGATTACTATACTATTGCTTGTGTGTTGTTTTCTACCATGACTTAAAAAAGAAAAGTTTTGCATAGTGCAGAGTATTTATAATTAATGAGTTTCTTTGAAGAGGAGAAAAATAAAAAAATAAAAATCACACCCTTCAACACTTAAGATGTTTTGCCATGAAAATTATTGCCAGAAAAGAAAACTTCTGTGACAGTCGTGGTAATAGCAATAAATACAATCATTTTTTTTCAACTGTACATTATGACGTCATTTTGGTTGTCGACGGCCAACTTGAAGTGGACTTATAGTAACTTTGTAGTACACATTCTCTATTCTCATAAACTAAAATAAATTGACAGCTAAATGCAAGGGCACATAAATATTGCGCAGAGTTTCAAAAATGATGAATGAATTTTCATTCTCAATTCCAGGAATACTATGAATAATAAGATGGATAAATTCTTTTCGATTTTATTTTAGTCCGCTGTTTAGTTCAGCAGTTGTAGTAGCAATTCTTATATTGAATAATTTGTTTATGTTATTGGTAAATTTTTTTCTTTCGCAGGGTGACAGACGTCACTACCGGCGTCGTGACGTCACGGCAACCCATCTGACTGGTAGCAACTCCGAGAGCCGCTTGCTGTGCGTGCCGTTGTTGCAAGCCGAGCGTGCGTGGGCCCATGCTATGCAGCTCAGACAAGAAGCCAATACTGAGCCCAGGAAGAAGTTTCATCTTGTATCTAGGCTGAGGAAAGCGTGTGGCCATGCACAAATGCTCCTACAACTTTGTGAGGTAATGCCATTCAATACATTACATACCTGCAAGTTGTAAGACTACCAGTTACTAAGAAATCTTCATTAAAAAGGTACCTACATCCCCCTTAGTTCTCTAAAATGTTCTCATAGGTGTGTGAAGTCTGCCAATCTGCAATTGGCCCATGTGGTGGACTATGACCCTTCTCATTCTGAGAGGAGACTCATGTCCAGTTGTGGACCAGCAATGTTACTGACAAAGTTGATGGATGAACTTTTTTTAAAGAATATTAGCCAAACTAAACTTAACTTAAAGAATATTAGCCAAACTAAACTTAACTTATTATTCTCTCTACTAAGTGTAGAGATTTCTAGGAGTAGGTACGACAATAGTTCGACAGGTGGGGCTCGAACCATTTTTTCAGATTTCAGTCACACCTTTAACCGTTGGCCTATTGAAATTACGAATAATAATTATTATACAATTATTAGATAGGAAAGTGGCGCGTGTGTGCAACATTGGGACAAACAAGGCCCATTAATCCTGATCCTACTTAATATATTACCTATAGATGTAAAAATTTGTAAAGATGGATGTATGGATGGATGTTTGTTACTTTTTAACACCACAACGAATGAACCGATTTTGCTGAAATCTGGAATGGAGATAGCTCATACCCAGGATTAACACATAGGCTACATTAAGAATTCCCGCAGACATTAAAGCACCTTAATCCACGTGGACGAATTCGCGGGCATCTAGTATTTAATAATTATGCAATTTGGTAGCAAAGCGGCGCGTGCGACGCCCGCACGCAGCTGGAAGCGGGCGCGTACGCCGCGTGGCTGGGCGGCGCGCTGCTGCTGGAGCTGCAGCAGTGGCGCCCCGCGGCGGAGAGCCTGACGCGCGCGCAGCTCGTGCTGGAGAAGCTCGGCGCCGCGCTGCCCGAGGACGAGCGGCAAGTGTACAAGCAGAAGGCGAGTGGCTATAATGGCTCCACTTCTTTTTTATTCGAAAGATTAATTAGTAGTCAAATTGAGCGTGACGTAACTAGATTCTCCTTTCCTCCCCAAATAAGCGAAAGCTTGTGCTAGGAGTGGGGACGATAGTGCAACGGATGGGCATCGAACCTGCGACTATTCAGTTGGCACCTTTAACCGTTGGGCTATTGAGGCTTGCTATTTTGTTAGTCAGAGATATAAAAATAATTTCGGCAAAATAACGGAGGAACCACCAAACCAAACCAAAGTCACCGACATACCTCAGCGAGTCGCGAAACTGAAGTGGAAATGGGCGGGGCACATAGTTCGAAGAGCTGATGGTCGTTGGGGTCACAAGGTTCTGGAGTGGCGACCCCGCACCGGGAAGCGCGGTGTTGGCAGACCCCCCACTAGGTGGACCGACGACATCAGGGAGCCGCTGGATACAGGCGGCGCAAGAGCGAGGCCTGTGGAAGTCCATGCAAGAGACCTTTGTCCAGCAGTGGACGTCTATCGGTTGACAAAAAGAAGAAGAAAACGAACGGAGAAAAACTATTTTTTTATAACTTTGCTTTTGTCAATGCATTGAAGCAAAATTTTTTATTCTAGAAAACAAAAAAGTAAAATGTCATTCTTTTGTTGTTTTTGTTTTAACTTCAGCAATGAGCAATACAATGGAATATAAAAATTCTTACTATTGACCTGTTCAGGTGGATGAATTGAAACCGAGTCTCCGCTACTGCGCCTACAACATTGGCGACGAGTCGGCGGCCGGCGACCTGGTCGCCATGCGGGGCCAGGGGCTCATCGAGAACCTGGACACGCTCATGGCTCAAGCTAAGTGAGTAATTGATGACTCGATTTTCATATCGTTTTTACAAGCTTTCATTTAACTTTCAATGTTTGTTTGGGTCAAATCTTGCAAGATGAAATAGACCCACTTCCCGGTTTCTGATCGAGCTGAAATTTTGCATGTATGTGTAAATTGGATGACAATGTAATACTAGTGGTTCGCCCCGAACTGAGACCTCGCGGTAACGGTTTCCCATAATTACTTATTCATTCAATAGATACATGACGATCAAAACTGACATTATTATTATGCCCGTTTTCACCAACCATACCTAAATCATCCCCTTTGTAGAAGTCTCTTTACGTAGGTAGCCCCTAAATACAATCCTAACATCCCAATGTCATTTTCACCTTTAGTTGTCCCGTAGAGGTTTGTGATAACAAAGTTGACAGAAAGTGTCAACTAACATAACATATGTAGCCCGTAAAGGTTAGGGAACTGTTATAGTGAAATCCTCAAGGCCTCAATCAAACTTAGGTATAGTTTTTTGGAACATTCAAATTAAATTACTTGTACACAGCGTCAACTATCGACACGATCAGGAAACATGTAAAAACAAACTGCAACGTGAAGTTTTATTGATGTTTGCTAAATGACTAAATAATAATTTTAATTGAATATATGTTACATATAGCTGCATTTGCTATATGAGATGAGAGCGCCATCTATTGGCATCATTGTGAAGTTCTGTTGTTGCTGCTCATTAAAAGTTAAATAATTTAGTTTCCTTATTACATTTATCTAATTTTAGTATTTGTTGTTCAAGTACATGATATTACGCTAAAATTATAAAACTTTCAAGCCCCAGCTTTCAATGGTTATTCCGTTGTGAGGTCAAATATAATCTCCACTTTGGAAGCCCCCCATTTCGTCAATTTTAGGAAAAAAATTAAAAAAAAAATACTTTTGTACTCTGTTCCAAATTATCTTTAAAATGACGTACTGTAAACCTATGAAAAGCAAAAAATTTTTTTTTTCTTCGCATTCGCTTCTATGAGAGCCCCCCTGAAATAAAGATTTTTATAACTTTTTAAGCCATTTTCGGCTGGAGGCCATCGGTTTACATATTATATCTAAAATTGAAGTAATTACGTTCAGTAATTCAGAAGTTATAAGGCTCTGACAGACGGACGGACGGACGGACGGACGGACGGACGGACAAGTGCAAATTCACTCAAGTAGACTCAAAGACCTTCGCTTCGCTCGGTCGATTATTTTGACATGGAGCTAATCTGACGATGGAGACGGAAGATGGCTATCGGAACTCTGTAATAAAACGACGTAACCACATCGAGTTTGGGCTCGTTTGATTCGTCATAATAAGTACTCTGATCCTAGATGATATCCAGAGTCTAATAATGTAGCTACTAAAAGCTTGCATTTAAAAATAAATTTTTTAATTTACACTTGTTATCAAATGTTTACGTTAAGTGTGTTGTTAGAATTTTTACCCCATTGCCGAAGGATTACGGTTTATCGAGCTTATAATATGTAGGTATAGGTATGCCTGTAGTAGTGGCTTTTAGGCGTGGCAAGCTGGGCACAGATTGGTTCGCCAGTGTCGCGTCGATGGAGGTTTCAAAGCTTGTTGTATAACAAGCAAAATGTCAGTTATAATATCAGGGTGCAATCGACACACATCGCAACGCAACTGCCGACAGTTCACAATATGTATTACGTAATACGTACTAGAAATGCATGCGACTGTTCAGTCGGGGAACAGTTACGATGTTAAATGCAAAAACCGCAAGATTGCAGAACAATTAATGCAAGTCGTCTGTATAGATACTAATAATGTTCTACCTTGTTGAATGTACATACTGGCACTTTGCAGGGAGTCTCGGTCTGGGGTCATGCACGAAGTGGAATGGCGCGGCCGACGCGTCACCGTGCGCCCGGAGAAAGTGCGTCTTTTTCTCATCGCTCTCCAGGACTTGGCCAAGTCGGTTGCCAGCGCACCAACTGTCCAAGCGAAGATCGACATCCTCGAGAACATCCTCATGGACTGTAAGGACGCCATCACTGCCATCAAGGAGGAGATAAAGAACGATCCCAAGCTTAAAACCGCCGCCGAGAATCAGCAAGTGTCCAGCATCAACTACTTGCTGTCGTACATGATGTATCTCCGTCTCGTTCGCACCATCGAGAGGAACAATCTGCTGGTCCAACAAGCGGAGGAGGCGCGCAAAAACAACGTTCAGATCGACGGCAAGAAGGTGCGGCCGCAGGACTTGACGAGACTTTACGAGATCATTCTGCAGAATTACGCCGAACTGCAGCAGCTGCCGGGCTTCGAAAACGATGCAGCCTACCAGAAGGAGATAGAGAACGAGCTGAAAGCTTACAGAGCTTTCCGGTGCTATTACATTGCGCAAGTGCTGACTGGTCTCAGACGGTTCAGGGAGGCGCTGGCTATGTTGGAGCGTTGCAGCACGTATACGACGGAATCGCTGGCTAGCAAATTGCTGGACAAGCAGTTGCTGGAGAAGTTGCGCGTGCTGCAAATAGACATCGAGAGTTGCAAGTTTGAGGTTCACGCCGACTCCGTACTGGAGGACGACGAGGAGGACGAGGAGTCCAAGTACACGAGCGGCAAGTCGTACAAAGATAAGAAACCGCTCGTGGACCGCTTGGACGACTATCGCGAAGAGTCACAAGTCCTAACTAAGAACCCGAACATATTCAAAATGCCCCCACCGATGGAAGCTGTTCCCTGCAAACCTTTGTTCTTCGATTTGGCGTGCAACTTCATAGAGTTCCCCAATTTAGACGACAAAACGGGCGTCGCGAACAACAAGAAGCAGGGCGCTGGCATCACTGGACTTGTCAAGGGTTTCCTGGGGTGGGGTAAAAGCGACAAGTAAAGTAATACAAGGGCCCTGAATGGCTAAAGTAGCCAGAAATACATTTTATGTAAACTTATTTGCCTTTTCTTTTTTATTAACTTTTTGTAATGATACCTGTTCTATTATTCATCATGCTAAAATCACGAGTGCAACCAGTTTTGTTGTTATTCGATCCCAGGTACAGAGAGGACACGTCTCTAACTTTTCGGAGTTATATAAGTGCCTAGCCTAAGCCTATGATTTTTCATCATAGAGATATACAATAATTACTATCATAATAGTTTTTCAAAGTTTGAAGAGATGTAACATATTATCGCTCTGATTGGTGTTCAATCCAATATGGTGGATTGCTATTATTTATTTTATCAAAATAAATGTCAATTTCGCACAAATCCAATGAATTCTAATTCATTAAGATAGATTCATAATTTCATTGATTCTTGGTAACTCATCATGTCTATTACATATCACTTTCTTAATTATGAAACTTATGGTGAAGGAAAAATCAGGGAACCTGCATGCCAGAGTTTTCCTTAGCGAAGGCCAAACCGGCGCGTCCAGCTTGCGTCTGCGGTGGCGATCAGTTGCGACGAATGAATTTGTACTGACTCGTATAGACCGCCGCGTCCCATGATTGGTCGAGGCGTCCTGCCGCTGCGTCTGCACGCCGCCTCCGCGATCAGATCGTGCTTGCAGAGTCTGCTGGACGCAACGTTTATTTCGTATATTTATAGTGGTTTTTAAGGTTATCGGATACAAATACAGAACGAATAATCAACAAAAACAAGTATCGTTTACTTTATACTTCACATGGATGTAAAATATCTTAAAGTCAAACAAATTATTCTGAAGTATTCTGGAGAATATGAAAATAGTAGAAAAGTTTCTTCGTCTTCTGCAATAGCCATTAGAAGTAACGCTCGTTACTTTTCGCTCAATTCTTCTCCAAATATCTTATATTTTCAAATCCCGCTTCCCGCTACACCGCACGATTGACGACACGGACGCTAGGTTGATAGCTAGTTTGATGTGAACGGCTTTTGCACGCACACAGGACGCCTTCGTGCACGCCATCGCAGACGCAAATTGAACGCGCCGGTTTGGCCTTCGCTTTAATGTACTCAAAGGAGTGTGTAGTCTGCCAATCCGCACTTGGCCCATTTTAGTAGACCGATGATGGATTGAGTAGAAGAGATCCGACAGATTACATTCTTCTAGATGACGGTGACACAGCCCACAAAATATAAGCAGTTCAACCTTTATTAATAACAAGGCATGTTCTGTTGTTTCAAGTTCAGTGTTGGATTACGAATTGTACATTAATGAGTCAAAAAAGGTAGTTTGCATGGAATTAAATATTTCGGTTCTCTCGAGGCTCTTCCTATATATCCCAAAAATTGTGTTTCAGGAATTAGATGGAGGGCAGGGTTTTAGTCAGAAAACACATGTTAATGGCGATTCTTAAGGGTTCCAGGGCATTTTAATGAAACAAACAAATTAAAGAAATAACAAAAAATATTTAACACAAACGAATGTTCTCATTCAGTTTTGGAAGTATTACAAAAATATAGTTATGTATGATACAATATGTTTTACCCAGTTGTCACATTAAGCGTCGCGACACACCGAACGTACGGCGCCGAAAGTTCGGTTGGTTACGCTCGCAATGTAAATTCAATTACCCATGACACACCAGCCGACCTTCTGTCGCGTTCGGCGCCGTACGAATACTGCGACTTACGTAGTAACTAGTAAGTAATCTGTGACTGCGACCGACAATTCCGCCGCGGAAGGATCGGCGCCGTACGTTCCGCAGGTGTGTCGCGACGCTAACTTTCACATTTTCAATCATTATTTTTAATGATGAGTACCTATGATTTATAATTTACGGCGTCATATTATTATATTACAAAAAAATAATCTAACTTAAAAAGATAGAGGATTCGACGGTAGGCTATCATTAACATTTGTCGCGAAACTAAACGCCCAGACGAACGCCGTACAAAAACACTAATAAATTAGATAATTTTTTACTGTATACGTAACAACTATATTAATTACTATTATTGTATCAACTTTACAAAATTAAAATGTCAGTATTACACTCTTCTCATATTAATTATACATCTTACAAAAGAAACTCACTACAATCATTTTTAAATGTTTAGATGGTAAAGTAAGGCGCAGTCCACACTGGCTGCGTATCAGTCTGGGTGAGGACTACGTATTTACATTATTGTATCCTGAGGGCAAACATGCAAAATTAAAACAAGCACCGTTATGTGGACTATGTATAAGTAGATATCTATTTAGTGGCCATCCATATCATATTACGTCACATAAATGAATTATTGACCAATGAAAATTAGAAATATTATTAGTAAAATGGAAGTGGCACTGGGTTTTGAAAAAATTTTTTTCTCAAGTTTATTTTTAGTTTGAATATTTGTATGTATTTAGATTTTAAAGGCACTTCAGGGCGAGGGCAAATAAAAATGACTTGTACACCAATAAAACAAATTATTGTGATGTAATATGAGGCGTTAACCGTCAAGCGTGATCCGGTAGCTAATCTCTTTAGATTCTACATGCTGAACACAAATTGATTTATCACAGTTATTGGCTAACGAGACGAGAGCGGCGGCCAGTGGGCCGTGTCGTGGGCGATCCGGTCATTCGGCGACAACAGTTGCCCACAAGTGGGACAAACCTCCAGTTTAAAACTAATGTCCCTCCCAATTACCAGCTCTTGCTGCTTCGCAATGTCCGGGAGCAACGCAACTAAGTCCGGAAAAACAGCTTCCAATTGAGACCCCAAAGCGGACTGGCAATGTTCGTAGAACTCGTCGGCGCTTATGATGCTGTCGCGGAAGGCTCGCGATGCCACCTTGAAGTCCTCGACGGCCGCAGCGCCCCCGAGAGCCACAGCGAACTGCTTCACGAGAGCTCTGTTCCTCTGCTCGAAATCCGGTGGAGGGATGTAAGTATGGACGGGGGCTGGGAACGTTTGTCCGGCCGAATTGGTGAAAGTCATTCCATCGCACGGTGGCCGCTTTTTTGAACCGGGCGGAACACTCCCGTTTTGCACGATTTTGCTCGCGAAATTCTCCAATTTAACACTCGGCGGCTGGTAGTTATCGGCACGAGGGTTCAACGGCGGATACTCTTTCATAGCCAAATTAAAATCCCCGTTCCCAGCGTTCTTCTGCGCGGTGGAAGGAGCGTCGCTGATTGTCTTTATCTTCCTGTCGGTTTCGACGCTGTTGTTGTTGTTATTGACGCTGGCAGTGATGTACTCCTTCTTGATGTTGAGATCGTCGACTCCGTTCACGAGATCGAAGTCAACAGGGTTATGGTTTTTGTTCTGCTTCTTCTTCTCCTTTTTGTTCTTGTTGTTTTCGTTGGATACGTTGTTGTTGGTTGGCTGTTGAGCTTGGTGTTTGCCAATCTCAACAGCCAAGCTAGGTTTTGCCGATTGTTTCGGTTGGGGTTGTGGTTGGGTTTTCTTGGTTTTTGTTTTGGCGTTTATCGGGAGGGTTGGGAAGTCCGCGATGGGGTTGAAGCCAGGCTCTCGGACGGCGGCGGGAGGTGGTTCAGGCTTGGGTTTCCCCTTCTCCTTGGGCTTGGAGACGGTGATCCACTGCGGCGGCGCGGCGGGGGCGGAGGACGCGGACAGCGCGGGGAAGGCTTCAGAGCCTAGCTGCGTTTTCTTCGGCTGGCTGTTGGTTTGGTTGTTCTTGAAGGCTCGCATCTCGTCGCTGTTGATTAACGTCACCTTGAAAAGAAACGGCTTTTATAATGCGTTTGACATGTTTTTCCTCCCATAAATTCTACCAATAGATGTAAACATAGAATATGAAACAAAAAACCTACTACTGATGCCGAGACGCCTGTCATTACTGTCCAGCAGCTCATGAAGCTGTCTCACTGAGAAAGGGAGTCCCTCCAGAGGGGAAGTCATAGCCTGACAAGTTGTTGGCGGGTTTTTTGTTTCTTCTGTGGCTCGGTGGAGGCGGTTATTTCTTCGGTGTAGTCCCATTGTCCCCATTGACTGTGGCCCCATTAACAGCGGACAGCAATTTAGTCCCATCGTCATCACCGTTAATGGGGATATGGTCAATGTGGACAATAGGAGTAATTTTTAATAATTTTATTAAAATCCCACTGTCCCCATTAATGGGGATGCGGTCAATGGGGAGAATGAGATTACACGATGGCTTCTGTGGCTGGGTTGAGACGCGGTGGCATTACCTTGGGCGCCTGCACGGTGGCGGCGCCGATGCTGGGATGGTCGTCCCTCGCGAGGCCGAGCGAGGGGAAGTCGTCGTCGGACAGGTTGTTGGCAGGTTGTTGTTTCTTCTGCGGTGGAATGGAGATACGGTTGCCGCTGGTGTGAGTCAGCCGGAAGTTGCTGGCGCTAGGCTGGCTGTGGAGTTGTATCGAGACGCTCGGCTTCGACGCTGAAAAGTAAAGTAATAGTTTACATGAACTGCAAAATCATACTATTATTATTTTAATTGCGAATGGTTGTTTTTTTCTACATTTATAAAACGACAGATAGATTTGAATTTTTGCATGGGCTTATGACATTTTATATTGGGAAAATAAAGTGCTCGTATGGGATTTCCTTAACCCAACTCAACACAAACAAGGCTGCAGAAAAAATTAAAAAATTTTTTTTTTCTTTTTTGTCAAAATATCAAGGTAAGCAGTGCTTTTGTGAGGAAATCAAGTGCACTAAACTGTTGTAATAGTCTGTAGATAGAATAAAAATGAAACTGACAGTTCCTGAGGACGGTGGCCGCGACTGGCTGGGCAGGCCGCGCGGACTGCGGCCGGGAGACCGCCGGCCCGCTCGAGCCGTCCAGCGCTGGGAAGTTCCTGTCATTGCGCGCCAGGCCCTCGGCCCCTGGCGAAGAACAATTATACTATCAGTAATTATATTGTCAGTGTATTTTCTGAAATTTCATTTGATACCAAAATTCGATTGGTTAGATTTCGTTGTCATAGCCGCCATATTGAATTTTTCATGACGTCATCGTTCAGTTTACCTCTATAGCCGGCGCGCGCAAGGCCCCCCGCGACGAGCGGTGCGGGCGCGGGCTGCGCGGCGGACAGGCGCGGGAACTGCTTGTCGCTCTGCGGGTTGATGGCGGCCTGCGGCACCGGCGCCGTGCTCACTGGAGGCGCCTGCTCTTGGCGATCCCTACCGACATCAGCTATCATCATCATCATTTCAATTCCTGAAAAGCCGGCTATGCATTGGTGGTGCCACTGGTGCTACAAATGTTCATGGGCGGCAGTAATCACATAACATAAGCCGACCCGCCTGCTCGTTTGTTCGCTATTCATATAAAAAAACATAATCATCGGTAACGGTAACCCATTAACTACTCACTTTGATAGCCTCAATGGCCCAATGGTTAAAGATCTAAAAACTGAAAGGTTGCATGAGGTCACAATGAATCAACGTGAATTTTCCTTTGACATATGAGGACTTGGCGAGTGATACAGGCTACCTTTAATCCCGGAAAAGCTAATTTTGGCATGGGTATAGTTGAGCTGGAGAGTGAGATAGTCTACATTTTATTTCGGAAAACATAGAATTCCCGCGGGATATTTTAAATCCTAACTCCACGCAATCGAAGTCGCGGTCAAAAGCTAGCAGATTGTAAATACCTCGGCATCCTTTGTACAACAGGGTGGGGTGTAATGTTGAATTGCAGCTCTAAGGTCCGCGCCTGTCGCGTCGCGCCGCGCGGCATTCCCCTGCCGTGGACGGTTGCTTTGTGGCCTGGAATTACATTCCCATCATGGAACAACACAAGCTAAATTAAATGGACAGGTTTGATAGTACCCAGGGAATACTTTGAAAAGTAGCAGTATTTATAGATGTCAATTTATTTTCATTTTTGTGAACAACCAAATTATTATCATATCATAATATACATTAGTACAGTTTATTATTTTAAATTATTATTATTAGAGTTTATTATTCTAAATTGTGCTTGAGTTCTTTAAGCTTATTATAATAATACAGTCACACTCTCTTTAAACATTTCTGTGGTGGTTTCGTGTGGTGCGGGTTGTTACGTCCCTCAAATATGGTTGAGCGAAGCGGTTGATGGGCTGGATCATGCGTCATGCCACCAGTGCCACCAGCGGGAATGGGGCTTCTTTCTGTCTGCCCGTCTTAACGTGTTGAATTATAATTAGGTATGCTTTTGTGGAACTCATTGTGGAAACACTGCATACATAGCATAGTATCTATTGAATTGTAGACTTGTTTTGAAAAGAGCAACCGATGAGTTTCTTGCAGGTCCTTCTCGTCAGGAAGGGCATTCCGAACCAGTGGTAGACTCATTGACAATTCAAAAGCACTTGTAAAAAAGTTTATTCGAATAAAAAAACATTTCTATTCTATTCTACATTCATTTTATGTGTATAAAATACATTATTTTATATCGACCAATGAAACAACAGTCCCAGGGTGGTGTCTGGTTCATCGTCCACAAGTCCCTCGTCAACAACATTGTACAAGTCAAGAGTGTGTCGAGTAGGGTAGCGTACCTTATACTCAGAATCACCAAACGGTATTCGCTGAAGGTTATACAGGTCTACGCACCGACATCGACACATTCTGACGAGGAGGTGGAGGCGCTGTATGAGGATATATCAAAAGCCATACACGCCTCTACCACTCATTACAGTGTTGTGATGGGGGATTTCAATGCAAGGCTGGGCGAACGAAGCGGTGCAGAGACGAGAGTGGGGCATTTTGGGTATGGGCGAAGGAACCAAAGGGGCCAAATGTTGGCCGACTTCATGGAGAAGGAGGGCCTCTTTATGATGAACTCCTTCTTCAGGAAGCGGCCACACAGAAAATGGACATGGTTGAGTCCCGATGGTTCCACGAGAAATGAGATCGACTTCATTATGTCGACCAAGCGGCATATATTCAATGATGTCTCTGTGATCAATAGGGTGAAAACCGGTAGCGATCACCGGATGGTAAGAGGCACGTTGAATATTAATGTGAAGCTGGAAAGGGCCAGACTGGTGAAGTCCACTCTCCGACCTTCTCGTGCTCATATCCAAAATCCCGAAAACTTCCAACTCGAACTGCAGAACCGATTCGAGTGCCTAGCAGACTGCGTTTCTGTGGACGATCTAAACAACAGGTTCGTGGAAACTGTTCATACTGTGGGGTCTAAATTCTTTAAGACCCACCGCAGGAAAAGAACCGAAAAGTTCTCTGACCATACTCTCAAGCTAATGAAGGAGAGACAAGAGATGAGGCTGCAGTCATCGGCAGACGCGGCTGCCTATCGGCGGATTAATAGGCAGATCTCTAAAGCACAAACTCGCGACCTCCGTGTCTTTAATACCAAGTGTATTAAAGATACCATTGAGCGGAACAAAGGCTCAAAAGTGTTCGCGAGAGATCTGTCTATCGGACAGAGCCAGTTGACGCGGCTGAAAACTGATGACGGCCGTCTCGTCTCTTCTCGACCTGAGGTTTTGGGAGAGGTTGAGAAGTTCTATGGACAGTTATATACCACGACACAAAAACCTGTTGAAGATCTGGCGAAAGATCCCAGAGCCAAACTGACCCGACACTATACCGAAGATATCCCGGACGTCAGCCTATACGAGATTAGAATGGCTCTCAAACAGCTTAAGGACAACAAGGCGCCAGGTGATGACGGAATCACTGCGGAACTCCTGAAAGCGGGTGGAAAACCGGTACTTAAGATCTTTCAGCGATTGTTCAATTCCGTCATCCACGAGGGCACAACGCCGGAAGCATGGCACAGGAGCGTGGTGGTTCTGTTCTTCAAAAAGGGTGATAGTACCTTGTTGAAGAATTATAGACCCATCTCGTTGTTGAGTCATGTTTATAAGTTCTCGAGAGTCATTACGAATCGTCTCGCTCGTAGGTTTGACGACTTCCAGCCTCCCGAACAAGCCGGATTCCGAAAAGGCTTTGGTACCATAGATCACATTCATACGCTGCGGCAGGTTATACAAAAGACAGAAGAGTATAACCGGCCACTTTGCTTAGCGTTTGTGGACTATGAGAAAGCCTTCGATTCGGTGGAAACTTGGGCTGTGTTGAGGTCGCTGCAGAGATGCCGGATTGACTACCGGTATATCCAAGTGTTGAAGTGCTTGTATGAAAACGCCACAATGTCAGTACGTATACAGGACCAGACTACGAGGCCAATCCACTTGCAGCGTGGAGTGCGACAGGGAGATGTTATCTCCCCGAAGCTCTTTAACGCTGCGTTGGAGGACGTCTTTAAGCTTCTGGATTGGAACGGGCTTGGCATCAACATAAACGGCGAGTACATCACTCACCTGCGATTTGCCGATGACATAGTAGTCATGGCAGAGACTCTGAGAGACCTCAATACAATGCTCAACGATCTCAGCAGGGTTTCTCAACAGGTGGGCCTGAAAATGAACATGAGCAAGACGAAAATCATGTCCAATGCTCATGCACCGCTCCACCCAGTAATTGTTGAGAACTCTGCACTCGAAATTGTCGACGAGTATATTTTATATACCTGGGACACACAGTCCAGCTAGGTAGGTCCAATTTCGAGAAAGAGATCAACCGCCGAATCCAACTCGGCTGGGCAGCGTTCGGGAAGCTCCGAGATGTCTTCTCGTCCAAAATTCCTCAGTGCCTGAAGACTAAAGTCTTCGAACAGTGCGTGTTGCCAGTGATGACTTACGGATCCGAGACATGGTCGCTAACTAAGGGCCTCATAAGTAGGCTCAGGACCGCTCAGCGGGCGATGGAGAGAGCTATGCTCGGAGTGTCCCTGCGGGATCGAATCAGAAATGAGGAGATCCGTAGGAGAACCAGAGTCACCGACATAGCTAAGCGAGTCGCGATACTGAAGTGGAAATGGGCGGGGCACATAGTTCGAAGAGCTGATGGTCGTTGGGGTCCCAAGGTGCTGGAGTGGCGACCCCGCACCGGGAAGCGCAGTGTTGGCAGACCCCCCACCAGGTGGACCGACGACATCAAACGAGTCGCAGGGAGCCGCTGGATTCAGGCGGCGCAAGACCGAGGCCTGTGGAAGTCCATGCAAGAGACCTTTGTCCAGCAGTGGACGTCTATCGGTTGATAAAGAAGAAGAAGAAGAAGAATGAAATTAAGTAAATATTTTGATGAGCTGTATAACAACTGTACCCTGTGAATCCAAAACAATGTATCTCAGATACTTGAATTAACCACATTCCTTCAATTTCTTTAGCCTGTTTCTCTGGTTCTGGTTCTGTTTTGTTGATACAAAAACCCGTGAGTTCCAATAAACCCGCTTGGATGTATGATGACAAACTTTTG
This sequence comes from Oeneis ivallda, assembly GCA_029955525.1. NCBI lineage: Eukaryota > Metazoa > Arthropoda > Insecta > Lepidoptera > Nymphalidae > Oeneis > Oeneis ivallda. Next base: position 18,905,221 of record JARPMR010000013.1, on the reverse strand, counting down.
AGGTCAATCTCGTTTCTGAACACAGCAGTGAGGTGTTGCCCCGCCCATTCCTGCTCCTCGCACAGATGCTCGGTGCGAAAGTGATGCGCGAGCGCCGAGTGCGACGCGTAGTACAGGTTGCGGCCGTCCGCGTCGCACAGGTGGCAGTACCTACAAGTGCTCCTTGCGCAAGTGGCGGTACAACTCGTCCGCGTCCATGAAACGCCATGTTTTAGTTGGAACTGTCAATATTAACTGTTCTTGGAACTAAAAAATTTTGCGTGAACTTACCTATACATCACATTTATTTGAGATGTTGTATATCACCTGTATAATGGGATAGTTCATTGTTACCATGAACCCAAACAGATCTTGCATCGCCTACTTAAAGACACTGTGACGAAATACATAAAGGAAGATGAAACTAACCTTTAAGGTCAATCTCGCTTCTGAAAACAGCAGTGAGATGTTGCCCCGCGCACTCCCCCTCCTCGCACAGGTAGTGCTCGTTGCGGAAGTGATCCGCGAGCGCCGAGTGCGACGCGTAGTACAGATTGCGGCCGTCCGCGTCGCACAAATGACAGTACAAGTGCTCCTTGCGCAAGTGGCGGTACAACTCGTCCGCGTCCATGAATCGCTCCTCGCAGAACTCGCAGAGCGGGTGGCCTCTGTAACACCAAGACGACAAATATAAAATCCAGAATCAGAATCTGCTTCCCGAACCGGTGGTAAATCATGACGTGTCATAAGAGCCACACGTTGGCCTACGTGAAATAATTTTGAATTTGAATACACTATTCAGGCCTCAATAAATACTGCTGAGTTTTGATCAGATTACATAGATATTTAAACAAAAAGAATAGTTATCAAAACTATACAATGTAAAACAAAAAGCATGTATAAAAAAATGTTGTATAGTCAGAGTAACACTGACAGTGGATTTTATGATATTGAATATTGATACTACTATGTTGTATGTTTACTGTACTATCTCTTAGGTAAATTAAATTGGCATTAGAGAGCTGCCAATTGGTTCAGTTTGAAGATTGTATACAAAAGAATTGGCACCAATAGATCAAAAAACTCTGTGGTGTCCACATTGCTCCCAGATATTTGCTGCTAAAATTGAATATGCTGACCACATAAGGGCACAAGGGGGCAGAACATTAGAGCCCCTCTATAGTTAGGAGTCCTTTAGAACCTATCTCTTTACGAAAGGTGTCCCTGTACAAAATCTAATCAATCTGACACTTCTTTTCTTTCAGCAAAAGTGAGTAATAAGGAAATTAATTAGTTGGCTTCAACACCTATGGGATGTGTCGTCCACATCGCCTTTCCGTCGATGGTGCGCCAGCTCTTGCCTGGTGTAACACCTACGCTCACTGGTGAAGATCTAGAAAAGAAAAAATTAAGAATAGAGAACAAACATATTTTTTAAACAAGTACAAATTCATTAAATTTGTACTTGTTGTGGGTGCATTGTGAAGTATCATTGGTTTTTTTTACGAATAGAAAAGAATAGTTTTTATTCAAATGAACTTTTACAAAGTGCTTTTGAGATAAATTAAGTTATTAAGTATATTAAATTATAATTAGTTTAAGTAGAAACCAATTTTAAAATCTAAAAAATTCACTATATAAACCAATGTAATATCTATTCTTAAACCAATTTCTAAATTCTAAAATCTGTACTAAATATCTAAATTCAATTCTTATATAATAATTCAATACTTTTATGACAGAAAGAATGACACTGTTTAGCTTACATTGTTTTATCAGTGCTTATAAAAAAATGTAAAATAATGGAGAACTCTAATGGCATCTTTAAAGTTACATTATCAATGATTTTTTTATCACTAATTTTGAACAAATAAACAAAACTTGCTAATTAACATTAGCTGCAATGTACTAAACATAAATTAAAATTTAATTTATTAATAGCTGCAATTACTAAACATTAATTTTAGTAATTGCAGCTAATGTTCTGTAATTATTGTTTTAATATTTTATTAAAAAGACAAAATGCTTAATTTTGGCTTTTTAATAAAATCATACTTCATACTCATAATATTATAAATGCGAATGTGTGTTTGTAGGTTTGTCCTTCAATCACGCCACAACAAAGCTACAGAAAAATCAGGTCAGATTTTTTGCATGAGTATAGTTAAGGACCTGGAGAGTGACATACTTTTTATCTCGGAAAATCAAAGAGTTCCCGAGGAATTTTAAAAACTAAAACCACGTGGACTAAGTCACAGGCATAAGCTAGTATCAAATAAAAGATTCTAATGTGTAAATCAATTAAATTAAAATCAGTGTCTATAAAAAAAATTTGTGTAGTTACTGGAAAATTGAGTAGGTATTCTTAAAAACTTAATTCACTTAGATACAGCATTATGGACAATTAATGGACCAACAATATCAAATGATTCACAGGGAGCTGCTGGATTCAGGCGGCGCAAGACAGAGACCTGTGGAAGTCCATGCAAGAGACCTTGTCCAGCAGTGGATGTCTATCGGTTGATAAAGAAAAAGAAGATACAGCAAGCATCAGCTGTAGTAAATTAATTCTTTGACAAGGTAATGAAATGAACCTACCCTCAAATGTTTAACACACAGATCGCAGTAATGCCGCTCGTGGGCTTTCCTCATATGATCACTGAGCATACTAAATGTACGGAAGGGCATCTTATCCTCACAGATCCTGCATCGGTTCTCAAGCAATATCTCATAGGCTCGCTTGATCTCTTCACTACTGAACCCTATCTTGAACTGCCTATCAAACAGTCTATCGGAGAAAACCCTGTTACGTAACTCCTTGTATGGTTCCACTGTTTCAGTAAACACCACCTGAAAATGGACATTTATGGCTTAAACTACATTAGATTACTAATCTGCAGAAAGCAACACTCCTTATAATATTTGTACCAATAAGATTCCAAAAATTAAAAATGAACTACTATATTATTTATGTATTTATTAATGTAGAAATTATTTATTTTTTGAACCTACATAGGGAGACCTTAGTGATTGTCATACATGACAAATTTGCCATACCTACAACATATAAATACATCATGCTTTACCAGTTGGTACTGTGTACAAACAAAAGTGGATATGTTGTCAAATGATACACTGCAATTAGCAATAGCTAGCTAACACTAACAGGGGAAGTCCCCATTTCATTATGTACATAACATAATGGGGACTTCCCCTGTAATTGCAGTTGCATCTCATTTACTTAATAGTTATTGCACAATTATTGATCAATCTCTGTTAATATAAGTTTACTCTGTCTTCACAAGGTTCTGTTTGTTACAAGGTATATATTAAATAGAAAAAGGGTGTAATGTTTTTGCACAGTCTTTAACAGTGATGATGACCTCCATGACGTATCCATCAACAGCCGTCTTGGCTAAAGCCGGTTATATGAGCAAATATGGCTCGCAAAACCAAATTTTGTCTGAAAAATCCTATTGCACAGCTCAGTGTAACTGGCCTGATGCATTATACATGTAGAAGTAGAAGGTCCTTGGCTGGGTCTTTTTGTTATGATGTTTGGTGTTGAGGTCCTTTAGTCAACACTCCACAAAGAACGCCACAGCCTTATCTACTGATTAGTGACTCTTGCCTCTGCCACATAAGTTCCTCCCACCTCTCACCAGGTATTTCACAGTAATTAGAAAATGGGTAAAACAATGTACCTACCTACCTACCTACAATTTTTATTTGATTTGATGGTTAATATTATTATTACGATACTTGAATACTGCATACAATATCTAAGTAAACTAGGGTTTTCATTCTTCACATGGATATCTTATTAGGTATCATAGAACACATACCCTTGCAAGATCTTTACGACAGATGGGGCATTCGTTTTGCAGGCAAAGAACCCGCATCCTGGTCGAACACTCGAAGCATACGGGGTGGTCGCATTCCCCGATGGAGTAGTAAACGACGGTCTTAAAACATACTACGCAAGTGGTGTCGTTCACTTGAGATTCGGCCATGATTTCACAGAAGAATTTCTACGAAATAACACAGGAAAGTAAGTTAAATAAAAAACTCTAACACTAGAACAATACAGTCCGTTGAAAAACCTACCACAAATTATGGATTCTTGGTACACAGATGGTCGAACAGAAAGAAAAAGGGCGAAGCACTAAAAATCCTTGTCCTCCAGAGTCCCAGGTCCAGCGCAAAATTGACGTATCAAATCAAATGCCATCAGCCATGGGAAATGTCAAACATAGACCACGAATAGAGGTACTGTCAAAGCTATAGAGGGGGCCTCACAAGGTTTATGAGGCCCCCTTGTCAGATGGTTCGTGGTAGGTACGGGTAGGTAGGTAGTCTATGACAACGGAGTGTAGTGACCACAAACAACCACAAAATAACCATGTACCTACTCAGAGGTTTAATGCTGGAACCACATCTGTGCGCATCGATTCGCATTTTGTCCATACAAAACTGTAATTTTTCATAGAGTCGTGTACGCATCAAATCGGCTTTTCGATGCGTACCCGACAAGAAAAATGAGTTTTGTATGGATAAAATGCGAATCGTTGAGCACAGATGTGGTTCCAGCCTAGAGCTAAAATTAAAGAATACACTTTTTGATTAAGGTTGCCACATGTGTGGGTTTACTCCGCAGGTACGGAATTTCAGCATAGCGTACAGAGAAAAATTGTATGGATATTTGTACGAAGGTTCGTAATTTAATAAGTTTAATTGTATGTATACGCACCATATGATCATGATATTATGATCATATTTATTTAAAAAGTTAAAATAAAAATTCTATAACAATTTTTATTTAAACCTTTTTAATTTTTGACGTGATAACGTCTTTTAAATCGATGAACACCGGCTGCACGCACGAAAAAGTGTCACGTTCCACCTGAGCCTGTGCGTGCAAGTGAGAGCACGGAACAAGCGATAGAGAGGCACTATCGGCCCAAGCGTTGGCTTGTGACTAGAGAAAATTGTAATAATTTTCAATGAGCTCCTTTTTTGTATTATACAAAATAATTATTATAGAGTACACATGTACACATGTACTCTATAGTACGTAATAGCACACACACACACACACACACACACACACACACACACACACTTCACTTGCGTACTACTCTGTCCGTGGCTTACACACGACTGAGTCCCCCCACCTAGTGGTGCCCGTATTTATGCGCCTCTATGTTTTGCTTCTACCCACTATTTGCTGTATGAGCAATGCAGACATTATGATGTCTACCGCCTATATACTACATCTATTATCACTGAATTATCAATCCAGTGATAATAATTCAATTCAATTCATAAAAGTATGCAATTTTTCATCAATGTTTCTTTATGACGTTATCATCATCATCATCATCATCCGTAAACCGACTTTACAGACAACCAATTTTTTTAGAATAGAATAGTTTTTATTCAAATAAACTTTTTTACAAATGCTTTTGAATCGTCGATGAGTCTACTACTGGTTCGGAATGCCCTTCCTGCCTAGAAAAACCGGCAAGAAACTTTTAAATTAATACACCACACCTGCATACCACCTGCACCATGCCATTTATGCTTTTGTGCTGGCACACTTAATCTTACTAATATTTTAAATGCGAAATTGTGTTTGTTTGTTGGCTTGTTGTTGGTTTGTTGAAGGACAACTTCAATCACGCTGCAACAGAGCTACAGATCCTATTCCCTGGAAATCAGAGTTCTTTTAAGTTGAGATAAAAACTAAATCCACACGGACGAAATCGCAGGCATCAACTAGTACAGAATATAATTTTGATTGGGGAATTACCTGCTGCCTGCTTGGTGACAAACATTGCAGGTAAGTTTTTTGCAGTAATGCTTGATTGATTCTGCCAAATAAATTTACTGTCGTGCTTTACTCAAAATAGTTTATTTTAATATTAGCTGATGCTAGCGACATCGGTCCCGTTGAGTTAGTGTGTGTGAAAGTATGTTTGTTTTTGGTTTGTCCGAATCGAATCAGTCGTTACTGGATGCTTGCGTTCATTACTAACAATACGATAGGAAATCAATAACAAAGAGAATGTAACCACTACGTCAATAAGAATAACTCGAGCTGAGGTCACGAACCTCTTACTCTTTGTCAAAAAAAAGCAAAATCATAGAGTATAAAATGATCGTTGACTAAAAAATGCAGTATGCACAGCTATCTGTTTAGTTTAATACTCGGTGTTTTAGTATTTACTCTAGTTAAAATTTTTGAATCTCTGGCAAGCTGGTTGGAACTTAGGAGTTAGGGATGTCTGAAGTGAAAAAAATATCGATATATCGATATTTGTTAAAATATCAATATAAATACCTCGATATATCGAAAAAACATCGATATTCGATATATCGGTCCAATATTTTAAAAATATGCGGTTTTAAAATAATAATGTTAATAAGTTAGTAATTGTTCAGCCTAGCTCGATAATGTCAATAGTAATTTTTATATAAATTGTATATTATTTTAATGTAGAAATTCTTAATAAAAACAAGATATTTATATCAGTATTTCTTAGTATTGGACAAAATTACAAAAAAATAACTAGCTATCTTCTAACTATTCACGCAAACCAGTACTTGTCCGATAGCGAAAGTAGAAAAACTCTGGTCTTTACATGTTCTGCTGTTAGCCACTCTCTCTGAAGGTACAGAGGAAGCTGTAGGTGTCAAGTATTTAAGGGCCAGATTCGAAAGAACTGGGGTAAAATGTCTCGTGTCTCGGCGCGGCGTCGAGTGGATGTTTTTTGCGCCTGTTGCGAGGGTGGTTATTAAAAATTTCGAGTTTTAATGCTTTATGATTTATGATATATTTCTGTAACACATTCATGTAGATAGATATCTAACTTTGCCATTAATGTAAATAAAAGTATTTGTAAGTGTACAATTTTATTTTTTGTGGGTTTAAAAATAAAAGAGTGAAAAAAAAATCGAATCTCTAGTTTCCATCCAGGATTGTTTTATATCATTTGGAGATATTTAACAAACCAAGTAGCCAAGTAGGTTTCATCTAGTTTCTAAAAACATTTAATATAAACAAGTTGTAGTAATAATATTTGAAGAAAATTGGGTATTTGACTATTTTAAAAATATTGTTTCATCTGGTGTCATCCTAAAAGATTATTATCTAAAAACATTATTCCATATGACAAAACTAAAAAATAAAGCTTTATTTAATTAGAAAACATCAATTAAAATTGCTATAATTCTGGCCATGTTCACGAGATCGAAAACGTTCTTGAATCTCGAATGACGTCACAGTTCACGCCACCTGTGGATTTCTCATTTTGTCAATACATTTCGACGTGTTTGTGTGGCGTAATTGGCTAATTTCGTCTATTTTTCGTCGTTACTATTTTATTAAATACCAAATAGTATGCGACACTCGGCCTGAACACATATAAAATTGTCATTTGATTGAAATGTGAACGGTGACGTCATGTAAGCAAATGGAACGTTTCCGCGGCAATTTATTTTTTTGAATTTATTTCTCGATTTTTATGAAAAATAATGAAAATTATGCCGAAATATACGTTTTGTTAGCTTCAGCATAGCATTATTAACAATTTAAGACGATTTTCTAAAAGTAGTCAAATACCCTATTTGAATAACTGCTTAGAGATAATATGGCAGGGCGCGAAAATTCGAAATTTTGAAATTGGCGCCAACTCCTGGCACCCATGTCGTTTGACACTGTCCTCTAGGACACTGACACCCGAAGCAATAATAAATAAAAATATAAATGTATCGAGTTTGATACAATTTTCGATATTGAATGCTTTGTATCGATATATCGCATTTAAAATATATAGGTTAAAACTATCGATATATTGAATTCAAAATATAGATATATCGATACTTTTTCGGCAAGCCTACTTGGAGTTGAAGAAGTCAAGAACTTGAACAATACTAACTCTTTGAAGTAAAGCTTTGATGTAGTCAATAGACGAATGATATTTACTACCGGTAACTAGTACCTTTGCTAGTACCTAATCTGTGCTTCTGCTTTGAACTTTCAACTTGGACTAGGGATGCAAATGTCGAAAGCAAAAACATCGATGTTTCAGAACAAACATCGATGTATTGAAACATCGATGTTTTTTTTAATTTTTTTTAATGATCTATCAAATAGTAAAATTATTTATATTATCTATTATTTATAACAATATTATCTATTGCTATTGAATAGGTAAGTCTTTAGAATAAGGAAAGTGTAGATTTGACGAAATAAAATAACATTTAACAGCATTTTTTTATTAAGTAAAGTTATTAGAAGCTTACTTTAACTGCAACAGGTTATTTAGAAACAGAATTTAAAAATAACAGTTTTGACAGTCGTTTTCCTGTCAAACAATTCCTTTGTTGGGTGATTTGATTGTACAGGCAAAACATCGATGTAAAACATCGTGTAAGATAACATCGATACATCGATGTATCGTTTGCATCCCTAACTTGGACGTGGACCGAATTTATTGAATTTTTGTAAACAAATAATCACAAATAATTTAATTTACTTGCAGCACAATGCAGCTCCCTGTGAGTAATTAAATTCTGTGCAGTGTGCACATCGGTACCAAGTAATAAGGCCGATTAACTGTTGAATGTTGATTTATTAGTTAACAAGGAATATTACTCTCTTGATATATTGAAGACAAAGACAGCGAAAACAAAATCTAGCAGAAGAAATAGAATTTCAAATCAAGCCTTTAGAAAGTAATAATAATATTCCCATGGATGAATTCGTGAACTATATTCTACTCATCTTGGTGATTCTTCCAGTAATTCTGTTCATAAACTTATGGGCAGGTATAGGATGGGAGTTATTTGTAAACAACTAAAGATATTTAAGAATGACCGTAAACAAGGTTTGAGATTTTTAAGATGAAATCTTAGTTCTCTGTTCTGATACTACTTTTATAGCCAATATTAGACTGCGGAAAAGGCATTTGTAGCCTTACAATATACATCACCGGTTCCCATATTTTGTTGAATGGATAGTTCTATTTTTTACCTATTAAAGTAATTTCTAATTTTATTAGGTAAATTAGGTGTCATATTAAAACATAGCAATGAATTGATAACTTTATTTCTTTAGATTATTTCATTGTAAATATATTTTTACTTTCAATAAATGTACAACAAAAAATAACTTTGGTTTTTTCTTTCTGATATCTTTTGATGACAGTAGGTAATAATATAAACAGTTTGAGATATGTACATTCCAAACATATTAATATATTATATAATCCATTTAATGATTTAATATATACCCATGCCTCTTCTTTAACACTAATCATAATCATTATGATTATCCCTCATCTTTAACACTGCCCTAACAAACCCTCTTACTCCACTCAGCCTTGTAAAATCACTTCAATTCAGACTTCTGGAGTATAGTAGCTTCTTGGAGTCTTTGTATCATTTATTTATTTATTTATTAGTTGCAGACTCTTTACACATACCCAGTTTGGGTGTAGCAACTTGGTCTGGAACCGGACCCTAGTAGAGAGACCGATTTTATTTATTTTTATTTGCATCATCAAAAAAATAATTTATAGTGTAGTACTTGACACTTTTCCAATAAAAAGTTTTTTAATATTTTATAAAATTTGTTTTCTTTTTCTACATTTCGAATGCAGTCTGGCAAATTATTATAATATTTTAATGGCCATGACATAGGGACTCGAGGGACGACGAGGGGGACATTTCATTTGTTGTTGATCTATTCTAGTCATCTGGACCTTAGTGATGTTGGCTTCATGCCCTACAAAATCACTATTGGTTATGCAGATAAGACTGGGTGGAGTAGTGTTTGAATTTTGAAATTGAAATGCATCCTAAAAGGTTACATGACTGTTCAAGAAAAATTTAACTTATATCCAAAAGTGACATTGAAATGTCTAAAACTTAAAACTTGATTTATTTTAGGTACTTTAAATCATAATAAACATAATATAAAAGGCAAAATACCATAATATCTACAATTTTATACAGGAATATTTTAGAATTTATTTAAAATAAGTATATTAAATAAAAAATTACACTTATAATATCAGAAGGCCCAGCGCAACCACTGCAAGAACATGTTAACACAGTTTTTATTGATTGCATTCCATTTCTAATGTTTCTGTGAAATATCTCTTGGTGAGTTTGCTAGGGTCATTGTAATTTAATTTATTCTAAATTTCACTAGACAGAAGTAATTCCTCCATACCCATATGGCCTCTATGTCTCCAAACTCTATATCTTGCAATGTCCTTGCGAGTTACTATTCCAACCACCTGAACAAAATAATTAAATCACTATGGATTCATTAAATCAACTGCTTATGATTTCTAGTAAGAACTGAGAAAACTCTCATCATCAGCAACACCTCTCCTCTCAGATCTCCAGGTTATTATTTTTATTATAATTATTATTTGAAATTAAGGGAGAAAATACTATCATATTATTATAAATATACAAGAGAAGGGTGACCACACAATATGAGGCCCCTGTCAGATTCCTTATCAGGGGACCTCACTAATTCATTGTATGCAGAGTTAACACAGCCATAAAAGGTAAATATTATTAAAATTACCTATAGGCTGACAGAATGCCTGGCACATATAAATTGAGTCTCTTCTAGGCAAGAGTGGATAGGCATCTTCTAGGCAAGCCTATCTAGCAATACAAAAGAGATAGAGCAATGAGTATCTCTCTCGACCTGGTATTTCTCATTGCTGAGTGTTGTGACCCCTTTTCACTAGCCATATAATGGTCGGAGTTTTCTTGGGATAATAATGCAGTAGGTTCCCAGAGTGTCCCTGCGGGATCGAATCAGAAATGAGGAGATCCGTAGGAGAACCAGAGTCACCGACATAGCTAAGCGAGTCGCGATACTGAAGTGGAAATGGGCGGGGCACATAGTTCGAAGAGCTGATGGTCGTTGGGGTCCCAAGGTGCTGGAGTGGCGACCCCGCACCGGGAAGCGCAGTGTTGGCAGACCCCCCCACCAGGTGGACCGACGACATCAAACGAGTCGCAGGGAGCCGCTGGATTCAGGCGGCGCAAGACCGAGGCCTGTGGAAGTCCATGCAAGAGACCTTTGTCCAGCAGTGGACGTCTATCGGTTGATAAAGAAGGTTCCCAGATCCTTACGCATACGATTCGACCAAGGACTCTGGTTAAACAGTTATACTTAGATTTAGCTTTTTAGCTAAGATAAACTAGCTTTTTTTACCCGCGTCTTCGCCCCCGCCATCAGCTCTTGAAAGTAGTCTGAAGTGGTGAATCCTATACAAAATTACTAATTTTGATTTTTTTTAGATTTCTTTCAGGTGTTTTCCTTTTTTTTTAAATATCCCTATTTCCTTATATTTGTAACCACCCCTGTATTAAGGCGAACAAAACATAAAGATTCTTTTTTTTAAAGCAAGCTTGAACTTGACTAATTTTCTCCTCTCCAAATAAGCTGGAAGCATGTGTTAGGAGCGGGTACGACAATAGTGCAACGGGTGGGGCTCGAACTGGCGACCTTACAGTTTTCAGTCTATACTCTTAACCATTGGGCTATTGAGGCTTAATCGAAGAGATACTGTACCTCATTGTGGTCGTTGACGATGGGCAGGTGTCGCAGGCCGAGCGCGCGGAACAGGCGGAACAGGCGCGGCAGCGAGGCGCGGTGCGGCAGCGTGTACGGCGACGGGTTGATGAACGGCCGCAGGTCTATCGTGCACGTCTTCTGCCAATCTGAGATACTGTACCTCATTGTGGTCGTTGACGATGGGCAGGTGTCGCAGGCCGAGCGCGCGGAACAGGCGGAACAGGCGCGGCAGCGAGGCGCGGTGCGGCAGCGTGTACGGCGACGGGTTGATGAACGGCCGCAGGTCTATCGTGCACGTCTTCTGCCAATCTGAGATACTGTACCTCATTGTGGTCGTTGACGATGGGCAGGTGTCGCAGGCCGAGCGCGCGGAACAGGCGGAACAGGCGCGGCAGCGAGGCGCGGTGCGGCAGCGTGTACGGCAACGGGTTGATGAACGGCCGCATGTCTATCGTGCACGTCTTCTGCCAATCTGAGATACTGTACCTCATTGTGGTCGTTGACGATGGGCAGGTGTCGCAGGCCGAGCGCGCGGAACAGGCGGAACAGGCGCGGCAGCGAGGCGCGGTGCGGCAGCGTGTACGGCGACGGGTTGATGAACGGCCGCAGGTCTATCGTGCACGTCTTCTGCCAATCTGAGATACTGTACCTCATTGTGGTCGTTGACGATGGGCAGGTGTCGCAGGCCGAGCGCGCGGAACAGGCGGAACAGGCGCGGCAGCGAGGCGCGGTGCGGCAGCGTGTACGGCAACGGGTTGATGAACGGCCGCAGGTCTATCGTGCACGTCTTCTGCCAATCTGAGATACTGTACCTCATTGTGGTCGTTGACGATGGGCAGGTGTCGCAGGCCGAGCGCGCGGAACAGGCGGAACAGGCGCGGCAGCGAGGCGCGGTGCGGCAGCGTGTACGGCGACGGGTTGATGAACGGCCGCAGGTCTATCGTGCACGTCTTCTGCCAATCTGAGATACTGTACCTCATTGTGGTCGTTGACGATGGGCAGGTGTCGCAGGCCGAGCGCGCGGAACAGGCGGAACAGGCGCGGCAGCGAGGCGCGGTGCGGCAGCGTGTACGGCGACGGGTTGATGAACGGCCGCAGGTCTATCGTGCACGTCTTCTGCCAATCTGAGATACTGTACCTCATTGTGGTCGTTGACGATGGGCAGGTGTCGCAGGCCGAGCGCGCGGAACAGGCGGAACAGGCGCGGCAGCGAGGCGCGGTGCGGCAGCGTGTACGGCGACGGGTTGATGAACGGCCGCAGGTCTATCGTGCACGTCTTCTGCCAATCTGAGATACTGTACCTCATTGTGGTCGTTGACGATGGGCAGGTGTCGCAGGCCGAGCGCGCGGAACAGGCGGAACAGGCGCGGCAGCGAGGCGCGGTGCGGCAGCGTGTACGGCGACGGGTTGATGAACGGCCGCAGGTCTATCGTGCACGTCTTCTGCCAATCTGAGATACTGTACCTCATTGTGGTCGTTGACGATGGGCAGGTGTCGCAGGCCGAGCGCGCGGAACAGGCGGAACAGGCGCGGCAGCGAGGCGCGGTGCGGCAGCGTGTACGGCGACGGGTTGATGAACGGCCGCAGGTCTATCGTGCACGTCTTCTGCCAATCTGAGATACTGTACCTCATTGTGGTCGTTGACGATGGGCAGGTGTCGCAGGCCGAGCGCGCGGAACAGGCGGAACAGGCGCGGCAGCGAGGCGCGGTGCGGCAGCGTGTACGGCGACGGGTTGATGAACGGCCGCAGGTCTATCGTGCACGTCTTCTGCCAATCTGAGATACTGTACCTCATTGTGGTCGTTGACGATGGGCAGGTGTCGCAGGCCGAGCGCGCGGAACAGGCGGAACAGGCGCGGCAGCGAGGCGCGGTGCGGCAGCGTGTACGGCAACGGGTTGATGAACGGCCGCAGGTCTATCGTGCACGTCTTCTGCCAATCTGAGATACTGTACCTCATTGTGGTCGTTGACGATGGGCAGGTGTCGCAGGCCGAGCGCGCGGAACAGGCGGAACAGGCGCGGCAGCGAGGCGCGGTGCGGCAGCGTGTACGGCGACGGGTTGATGAACGGCCGCAGGTCTATCGTGCACGTCTTCTGCCAATCTGAGATACTGTACCTCATTGTGGTCGTTGACGATGGGCAGGTGTCGCAGGCCGAGCGCGCGGAACAGGCGGAACAGGCGCGGCAGCGAGGCGCGGTGCGGCAGCGTGTACGGCGACGGGTTGATGAACGGCCGCAGGTCTATCGTGCACGTCTTCTGCCAATCTGAGATACTGTACCTCATTGTGGTCGTTGACGATGGGCAGGTGTCGCAGGCCGAGCGCGCGGAACAGGCGGAACAGGCGCGGCAGCGAGGCGCGGTGCGGCAGCGTGTACGGCGACGGGTTGATGAACGGCCGCAGGTCTATCGTGCACGTCTTCTGCCAATCTGAGATACTGTACCTCATTGTGGTCGTTGACGATGGGCAGGTGTCGCAGGCCGAGCGCGCGGAACAGGCGGAACAGGCGCGGCAGCGAGGCGCGGTGCGGCAGCGTGTACGGCGACGGGTTGATGAACGGCCGCAGGTCTATCGTGCACGTCTTCTGCCAATCTGAGATACTGTACCTCATTGTGGTCGTTGACGATGGGCAGGTGTCGCAGGCCGAGCGCGCGGAACAGGCGGAACAGGCGCGGCAGCGAGGCGCGGTGCGGCAGCGTGTACGGCGACGGGTTGATGAACGGCCGCAGGTCTATCGTGCACGTCTTCTGCCAATCTGAGATACTGTACCTCATTGTGGTCGTTGACGATGGGCAGGTGTCGCAGGCCGAGCGCGCGGAACAGGCGGAACAGGCGCGGCAGCGAGGCGCGGTGCGGCAGCGTGTACGGCGACGGGTTGATGAACGGCCGCAGGTCTATCGTGCACGTCTTTTCCCAATCTGAGATTTCCAGCTGCAAATATTATGGCAAGGTTACCTGCCATGATTTTTACCCGACTGCGGCAAAGAGTTATGATTTTTGCAGTCTATGTATGTATGTATAGGTATATTATCATCATCAGCAACCCATCAATGGCTCACTACTGAGCGCAGGTCTCCTCTCAGAAAAGGGTTACAGGCCATAGTCCACCACGATGGCCCAATGCGTATTGGCGGACTTCACATACCTTCGAGAACATAATGGAGAACTCTCAGGTGTGCAGTTTTCTCACGACGTTTTCCTTCACTGAAGCATGTTACATTAAACTGCGTAAACGCACATAACATCGTAATAATAGAAAATAATCTTACCTCCTCAATAGAAGGAAATCTGGGATATTCCTTCCTGAACATGTTCATGTCCACATTGAAGTTCGACCACGTCGTGTTGGCGTTCTCGTTATATATCTTGTTTTGTAGGAGGACTATTAATTGCGACCTCAGTATAAGTCCGCGAAGTCGCTTATATGTGGTCACTTCAGCCTAAAATGCAATTAAAATCATCATCGTCAGCTACAGGCAGATGGACAACAGGAAAACCTTTGTATGACACCACCCATTGAATCTCTACAATATGGCTAATATTTTCAACCGTCTGCAGAGTGAACACGGGATCTGAAATCACCTCTGTCGCGTAGATGAATCCCACCAAACCCATAGAATCTCCACAATATGAACGCCCGATATCGATAAACAAGAGACATCCACTGCTAGACTTAGGTCTCTTGTATAGACATCCACATGCCTCGGTTTTGCGTCACCTGTATCCAGCGGCTCCCTGCGACTCCTCTGATGTCGTGTCACCTAAAGGAAGTCAACAGGCATACAATCCTACCGGCGGATAGACAACATGAAAACCATTGTATGACACCACCCGTAGTCTCCATAATATGACCCACATTTTCAACCGTGCGCAAAGTGAACACGGCATGTGACACCACCTCTGACGCGTAGATGTTGTACGGGTGAGTGGCAGGGGCTCCCACGGCACTACACCATTAGAATCTCTACAATATGGACGTCCAATATCGATAACCGATAGACATCGACTGCTAGACTTAGATCTCTTGTATAGACTTCCATATGCTTCCCTCTTGCGCCGCTTGTACCTAGCACTCCCTGGGACACCTAAATGTTCATTCAATCGTATTTAATGGACTTACATCATCAGCTACCGGCGGATCGACAACAGGGAAACCATTGTATGACACCACCCGCAGAATTTCCACAATATGGCCCACATTTTCAACCGTGCGCAGAGTGAACACGGAATGTGACCTCACCTCTGACATGTAGATGTTGTGGTTGAGCGGCGGGGGCTTCCACGGCACAACACCCGTAGAACCTCCACAATATAGACGTCCGATATCGATAATATTTGATAGACGTCCACTGCTAGTTGCTACAATTAAGTCATTTGTATAGTCTTCCACATGCCTCCTTCTTGCGCCGCCCATATCCAGCGGCTCCCTGCGACTCATGTGATGTCGTCGGGCTACCTAGTGGGGGTCTGAGCCTTCAATGCTAAATTAAATGGACTTACATCATCAGCTAACGGCGGATCAACAACAGGAAAACCATTGTATGACACCACCCGCAGAATCTCCACAATATGGCCCACATTTTCAACCGTGCGCAGAGTGAACACGGGATGTGACATCACCTCCGACGCGTAGATGTTGTGTGTGAGCGGCGGGGGCTCCCACGGCAGGAGGGGCACGCCGGCCAGTTGGATGTGAATGTCGTATATACCCTGATGGTTAATAGTTAATTTTTTTTTAAAAGAATATCAGCCAAGTTGAAGTTGACAAATATTCTCCTCTCCCCTCCAAATAAGCGGAAACCTTGTGTTAGGAGTGGGCACGACAATAGTGCAACGGGTGGGATTCGAACCTGCGACCATTAAGTTTTCAGTCCGCACCTTTAACCGTTGGGCTATTGAGGCTTGCTGTTTATTAATTGTATCCTTGGCTGAGAGTTTAATTTTAATTGTAATGTTATGGATTCTTAAATTAAGATCGGCTGCACATTAAGAAATGTCTATCAAAAAAAATTCGGACGCGCGCCGCAGATCAGCGAATCTGATGTCGCTATGACCAGATTTCAAAAGACAATTCGTTAGAGTCACTAGAAAAGCACTTATTGATAAATCAAAATCAGTTACGCATTTTGCGGCTATCAGGGAATCTAATTACGGTAGTAAACATATTAACTATGGGACCATGAATGAAATAGTGAACTGTGACTTGTGTAGTTTAATCGATAATTAAAAATGGTTACAGTTTTTGCAATTATTCACGAAGGCGAGTGAGCTTTACTGTGGTTACTTCGTGTACATGCACATTGCATAAGTGTGCGTGCCTGTCAAAGCCTAGGTGGGAGCGGGCAGGCGCGAGCATTGCGCTCGCTCACACTTATACAGATACGACACACACACAACCATAAGTCAGTCGCCCTCGTGAATTGCAAGAACTATACACGCTTGTAAGTAGCAATGGAGGTGTATTTTACTTGTTTTGGAAGAGTTTAAGGTTTTAGAAGGTTAATTTAAGAAGGTTTACAATAATCTTTTATCTTTAACAAAGGCAACATCCCAATTAGGTATGTATGCAATAAAGATCTTTAAACAATGACAAAAGTATACGGAAAATTGAATATTACATCCGTCATAAATTGAATATAACATTCATTTTGTTCATATAAAATGTAGCCATCCAGACCATAATAACGAATCGATTGACACATCATTCATCAAAATCAGCTCAGTAGTTTAGACACGAAAGTGTTACAAACGTAAATAGATACATACATACATATTATGTAGACTGCTAAATCACAACCCTTCCTTTTGGCTTTGCCGTAAAAAAGTTGGATGCATAAACGAACCATTATAGAGTGCGGTGGTTTGTCTGTGGTTACTTTTATTTATTTCTATTTATTTCATATGATACACCATCAATACACTGTATAAGCATTAAAAATATTACATTGCGATAAGTTTTCTAGTCCTAGTACAGTTATCATTACAGGTGTACACAGCATTAAAAAATTTGTCCGGTTAACAAGTAGCGCAAATATGCGGTAAGTACCTTTACAGTTACAGAAACAGAGAGTTAAAAATTACTATAATAATAATACCTAATAATATTGTCAATGAGATATGTAAGTAAATTAGAACGATAACAATAATGCTATAATATTATACAGGGCTATGCATGTTGATATAATTTTTTCTTAAAACTAAATAGAGTGTCGTGGAAGATGTCGATTTCATGGTTTGTCAAATTGTTATACAAGCTAGTTATTCTATTAATAGGGGAAAATTTGCCTAAGTTAGTCTTCGAAGTTTTTGAAACGAATGTTTTTTGTAAAGGGTGTCTGGGAATGCGGCGGGGGACGTTGATGCTTATGTGCTGTAGCAGGTCAGGGGAATCCGTGATATTACGAACAATTTTGTAGAGAGTAATGAGGTCTACTTACTGAGGTCTACTAGGTTACTTGATATTTTTTGTACCTGTCAAACGTCAATCAAGTTTCTACTCTTTCTCTTTGACCTACTACTGACCACCGGCGGACGTGTTACTTTGTGCTCCCATTAAATATCCAGTTCAATCTTTATCATCATCATTAGCAACCCATCAACGGCTCACTACTGAGCGCAGGTCTCCTTTCAGAGAAGGGTTATAGGAATGGCCCAATGCGAATTGGGGGACTTCACACAACTTCAAGAACATTATGAAGAACTCTCAGGTGTGCAGGTTTCCTCACGATGTTTTCCTTCACCGTTGAAGCAAGTGATATTTAATTGCTTAAACGCACTTGACTCCTAAAAGTCAGAGGTGCGCCGGGATCGAACCTGCGACCCCCCGAATAGGAGACCACAGTCCTAACCACTAGGCTATCACTGCTTTTTACGGTCTACAACCCTTCGAAATAACACGAACCTCATTGAAGAAGTCTCCCGTCCACTTGGCGACGACCAGGGTGATGATGATCGGCAAGGCGTTCGAGATCTGGCCTGTGGTTTCAATGATGATGACGGTGAGGGAGATCGTCATGCGCACCACGCCGCCCAGCTGGGCCGCCGCGCCCACCAGCGCGTACTTCGCCGGGTTTATACTCTGACATGTGAAAATCAAGATTTAAATCACTAAACATATTAACCCTGCCCTGCATTTACATATTAGAAGCATCCAAATTCGTTAGAAAACAACCACAAAGCTTCACAAAACTACAAGACGTACCGCGACGCTATGAACTTCGGCCAACGCGTAAGCATAATATGCTTATACCAAGCTCCGACCTAAAGATCCATAGTACCGGCCCCAACCCGATGTGCGTAAAAATATAATATAATATCCCAAACCACATAAAAGAAATAAGGAGTGATACAGCGTTTATCAATTTCTTAAAAATGTTTCTGATAGAAAGAGCGCATTATAAAATAAAAGATTTTTTTGAAGAAAAATAATGGTGTCCGTCTCTCTACTTAAACTAGTAATTGCTGTGCCCCAACGGGGTTCCAATGTAAATATTATATATTGTAAGTTGGAATGCAAGGAATAAATGAAATGAAGATCACGTGAAAAGTTACATTAAATAGAATAGAATAGAAATACTTTTTATTCAAATAAACTTTTTACAAGTGCTTTTGAATCGTGTGACTCTACCACTATTTCGGAATGTCCTTCCTGCCGAGAAGAATCAGCAAGAAACTCGGCGGTTGCTCTTTTCAAAACAAGTTTACAAAACAGTAAATTATGCAGTGTTTCCACAATGAGGGAAGTTCCAAAAATGCATACCTACTAACAATGCATATATATGCAATATATTTCCTAGCTGACTGGTCGCGCTGGTAGAGCGATCCCTTGTGACTGACTGAAATATTGAAACGCTTACTTTTTTAAAATTCCGCGGGAAACCTTTTTTACGTGGGATAAGAAGTCTATACATAGCTCATTAAATCAAGTCGATCCGCAGCTCTGTTACGGCGTGATTGCAGGACAAACCAACAAACAAACCTTACCTTCGCATTTATAATATTTGTTGCGATTATATTTTTCTTCTGTTTATGATTGTTATTCATGCTTTATGAAATTTCGATAGCACTTACTTTATGAGGCAGCATATACTGGATCAGTATAGCCAGCGATCTTCCCCAGGCAGCGCCAGTGAGCAGATTGGGTATGAACAGTCCACTGGACACCGCCAGGCCGAAGGTCCACGTGGACAACAGGAAGTAGCACACCACAAACACCAGCAACGACAAGGGTTTGTAGGAACCCATGGGGTCGTGCAGGAACGAGCGTACTGACGCTTCGGGCGTTTGGAACCAGATCGCCGCCATTGTGTTGTATTCACCGTCCGCACAGAACAGCTGCAAATGGTAAAATTAGTTACAGTAGCCGCCGAAACTTGCGGCAGTAAGAGTCTTAAAACATGGGAAAGAGATCGATGATATTGGGCTCTCGCTCACTCTTACAAGCTATACGCCGCGAACTTATCCATATTATAAAGAAAAAGACGGGTACTATTCGTACTGCATTGGTAATCCTGTAATGCACAACCTCTGAACTAAACAAATTGACAGCTTTAAAAGTAAAAATCCTCCTTTAAAAATCCTCTTCCGGCAGAAAAACTGTGAATATATAACCTGTCAATATTTTTGAAATTTTGTAAAACTTAATTTGTTCCATTTCTTAGAATTCTGCAGTTTAAATATTAAGGCTCTACCGTAAGTAACACTAGAAAGACCTTCCTTCGGGCTAGTGCATCCGGGGACCATTTATAACCGTAATAGACGCGATTATTATTTCTTTATCGCTATATAGAATCGACTATTGTAGTGTGGTAGTGATTCAGACATTGTTGTGGATCGTAAAGCGCCATCTAGTTCCATTTAGTGAGGTTTTGCTTGCATAAACGTGAAGTAGCCACATCTAGTAATACAATCCTCCACTGCAAGGTTCTTTACCTGCAACGGCACTTTAGTCGGGTCTTCCCCTAGCGGGCGACAGTCGTCCAGCACGAACATCATAAGGAACCCACACGTCGCAGTGACAGCCGCGACCAGGCAAGCTTCGACCACGCGCAGCCACGGCGCTCGTATGTACCTAACAATCGAAACATACACAACATCGAATTTACATATTTATTATGTTCACTGTTCAAATACACTCCTAAATGCAATGCAGAAAAGTTAAAAGATGTGTTCCGATATACACTGCAAACACTGCTCAGTGCTCTCACTGCTGAAAAATTCGTTCCGTTATGGACCGCCAGTACCCTGGAGAAAGAAGGATGGTCAAATTCGACCTGAAAAAAAATAAAAATGTCCATGGCTAAATACTATGCAAAAATATAGTTGATTATTTATGTAATTAATTACAACTATTACTTTTTCTTAGTAGAGCCGGAATAAAAATAATAAATTGATTATATTGCAAAATGCTTTATGGTATCTCATCGTAATATGGAACGCATCTTATTTCACAAATACGTTTCGTTTCACCACAAGCAATAACATAGTTACTGTTCGCGCCATGTACCTGTCCAGAATTCCTTGTCCCATGGTCGTGGCGCTGGCAATCTTTTTAGACCGCAATGAAGTTGACAGATTCTTAGTTTTAAACTTGCCGCCGTTTTTGGGCGTGGTTTTTTGCAAGTTCCTTTTTTGACAGCTAACACGAACACGAAAAAAATTCCGGGTCGCCTCGCGCACCGTTTTGCTGTTTAAGTGTCTAGATTTAGTTTATTTTACGGTTTAGTTGCGCCGTCAAGCGGTCTATGTGTCGACCTAGCTATAAGCACAATTGTTAACTGTTGTCCGTAACAAAAGAACCTTTTTGGAACCCGCCGACCTTTGCTCGCCACGCGCTCGGCGGAAGTGTGTGTGATTAGGATTTTGGACCTAACTAGTGACAAACCAAGTGTACAGTGCTACGCCAGCCCAACGTCTACAGCTGCAGGCCATAGCTGGCTGCCTGCCTGCTGCTGCTAGTGGCCTGAGAAGTTCACCTTACACTTAACCTCACAATACACCCACAACATATCACCACTATCATACCATCTCAGGCCGTACAAGGATTGACTGCTGCAAGGAAGGTCAGTGCAACCCTACCATCATTAAGTCACCACTACGTTGAGAACAGATCTGACCGCGGTAAAAGGCCGCTTTGGGCAGCGACTCTGGACTCAGGTTCAGCTGATGGGCCCCTGAACCTAGTTGTCCAGGTGTTGACTCGTTGGCCAAGCCGTTGGCCTCAACATTTGGTAGCAGAGCGCGGTTAAATTGATTCCGCGGACAGATTTGGCATTACTGTGACTTAACTTTGCCGTTCTAGGGTTAACTCATTAATTGTAAACTTATTAATTTATAACTTATTAATACACAGGCTTATTGAGTTACTAGTACATAGCCTACCTTGTCACATGTAGGCCTGTATAATAATTGCAATTATTGAGATTTTGTTTTGTTAATTTTTGTTGATTAATAATTAATAGTATCTAATTGTTGTTTGTGCCCGTAACTGGCCAACAGTTAGATGTAGATTGTAATAAATAAACTTAATATTAATATAATTTGATAATTGTAGGTTCTTACCAAGCCAATTTGTAATTTGCAGTGCCTGGTATGAGTCTAGTGGCTTAGTACGGGTAATTAAAAACTTAATTTTTCTTTTATCTTAATTTATGTTATTGATTGACTTAACATAAATTATTGATAGCTTAATTTGTATCTTTTGGAACTTTTAACCAACAAATACTTTGTTTGTTTACTAGAACCCCTCGTGGTTAGGTAACAGAGTAGTTTGTTTGATGTATTTAAAATAAATAATTCTTGTTTTAAAGTAAATAATTCTAATTAATAAATAGTATTTAAGTAGTAATTTGTTTGTGTTTAAAGTGGGTAATTCTTGTTTGATTATTAATTTGTTTGGTTGAAGTTGAAACATAACTTGTAACAAATAACTTTGTTTTGATTTTGTTATCTATTTGTTGTAACTACCTTTATTTAAGTTGTTTTGTACCTACCTAAGATGTCAGCCCACAAAAAATTGAGCGTGCAAATTCAATCAGAGCTGCGTTGGGCTGCTACAGCCAACGCCTTGGTAGGCCGGGTGGACCGGGCATCCGCACTGCTCCAGCGGTGCGAGCAGGTGCGGACCAGGCAGGCGGTCGTCGAAGAGGCCTTCCGAGACCTCATGGCGTTGGAGCTACCTCCGGAATCGCTGGAGTCCTCAGTGCGGGACTACGAACAGTTTTTTGAGCTGACAGACGGTCTGGTGGAGGAGGCCGCGAGGCTCAAGAAGGAGGCGAGAATGAGCTCTATTCTTGAGTCTCCCACCAGACCCACCACGCAGCCTGCGTTACAGGGCAAGTTGCCAACAATAAACTTGCCCCACTTTTCTGGCAACCTGAGCGAGTGGCTAGGCTTTCTCAGCCTCTTTGATAGCCTGGTGGACGCGAGAAGGGACCTGTCTCCCTGCCAGAAACTGGCCTATCTACTCTCTTCCCTGCAGGGAGAGGCTCTGGGTTTAGTTAGCCACCTAGACCTCTCCGAGGAGAGTTATACCACCGCGCGGGAACTACTGACTCGGCGGTATGCCAACGTGCGCCGGTTAGCAGACACACACGTGGCACAAATTCTAGCGCTGCCACGTGTCTATGGGGTGTCCCATTTAAGAGAATCGCTCTTAAATCCACTGATTGTAGCCTGCAACGCTCTTAAGCGTTTAGAGCTTCCCGTGGACCAGTGGTCCTTCCTTTTATTACACATTGTGTTGTCCCGCCTACCTCCCGAGTTGAAACTGCGTTTTGAGCAAAGGTATGGTGGGGACGGGGCCAGCTACCTGCCCCCCTTTTCGGACCTTTTAAAGTTCCTTGAGGAAGAGTGCCGGCAGGCTGATAACTCTGGTATTGCTGGTCCTTCAAGGACCCCAGAGCGGCCTGCCCAGCTGAGGAAGGAAAAGGGTCACACTGGCGTCCCTGGTAAAAGGGCCTCCGACCGGAGACCAATGCCCGTTTACACTGGACTTGCTGCCACTGAACCCGCCCCCTGTAACTATTGCAGGCGTCCAGGCCACCGGGTGCTTTCTTGCCCCCAGTTTCTCTCTAAGCGGATCAAGTATCGGAGGGGCATTGCAAGAGACCGCCACTGGTGCTATAGCTGTCTGGAAGCTCACATGCAACGGGACTGCCAACAGCAACGGCCATGCCCAATTTGTAGGGGTAACCACCTGGAGATTTTGTGCGCCAACAAGAATGGTGTTGGCCGCCGGGTGGAGAGTGAGGGCGCGCCCCGCACGGGCGGGGGCGCTCTTACCGATCGCTCCCCGGATTACTTGCGTCGGTCACCTGATCAGGGCCATGAATCCCGACGCGTCCGGATTTCGACCCCGCCTATGGGGTCTTCACCCCCCCGTGAGGGGGGCGCCAACCCCCCTCGACGTTCTGATGGGAGATTTGTGGCGGCTCCGTCTACGGTTCAGTCTGCCCGCTATTCACCTCCGCTTCATGAGTGGCCACGCCTCGAACGCCGCCCACCTCGAGCGGGTCGACAGCCTTACTACGGCCTACCGACCTCAGCCCGTATGACTAGGCCCGTGCTGCCGCCACGAGATGACGCATGGGTTTACCCAAATGGAGGTCCGTCCCACTCACCTTTGGAGGTCCCCCCTGAGTCTCAATATGAGATTCCGGACCGGTTTGATGAGGACGACCACCAATAGGTAGTTGCCGCCCTAGCCCCCACCACAGCAACTTCTCCTGAGACCTTGAATCTCCGGCAGTCCGTCTGTCAGACCATTCTTTTGCCGACTGTCTCAGTGAAGGTATTCAACGCGAAGGGTGAATTTTTAATCGTTCGCGCCCTTTTGGATTCGGGTTCACAGCGCTGTATTGCTTCTTCTCGTTTGGTGGGTGAGCTAGGGCTCCCTTGGAGTCCTCGAACAGGACGGGTGATAGGTATCGGGGGTATAGAGCCCTCGACTCCTAACGGGGAAGCGGAATTAATGTTTGGCCCCGTTACGGGCAATCTTAGGGTCTTGGTCAAGGTGTCAGTCCTTGACAATATCTTAGGCCCCCTACCGCAGGTCCGAATAGCTGACGCTGCGGTGTCCTGTGCATCAGGCCTAAACCCAGCTGACCCCCACTGGACTGAACCCGGTCCTATGGACCTTTTGTTGGGTTCCGATGTGTTGGGCCTGGTCTTGTCAGGGGAAATTAGGGTTTTGCAGAAGGACGGCCTATGTGCCATGTCCACTATATTCGGCTCTAGCTTTTTTTGACCCGTGCTACGGTCTTCGGACCTACCGGTGCTGGACCAATTGCAAGCAGCCGGCTTGACGCTGTCGGACGTGGTCCAGCGCTTTTGGGAAGTTGAGGAGCCGCCGCATGCCGCACGAGTTGACCCTCTTGACCTTGAATGTGAGTTGTTTTATCAAAACAACACAGGCCGCCGTGTTGATGGGCGATTTGTAACTCGCTTGCCCTTTCTCGCTTCTCGCCCCCCGCTTGGTCAATCGCGGGCCTTGGCGGAAAAGAGGCTCTTGTCTATGGAACGGCGCATGCGGCGCGACTCCACCTTCCGCTCCAAGTACGTTGAATTTATGCGCGAGTACGAGGGCCTGGGGCATATGTCACCATCCAATTTTGATTGGCGCGCACACGAGCACTACTTCTTACCCCACCATGCCGTCTTGAAGACCCCTGGGGGGAAGATTCGGGTGGTTTTTGACGGCTCCGCGGCCACATCCAACGGGGTGACATTGAACCAATGCTTGCACTCCGGTCCTAAGCTGATCAAGGATATCTCCGATATCCTCACGCATTTCCGCAGGCATCAAATTGTTTTCGTAGCTGACATCAAGATGATGTTTAGACAGTCGATGGTACATCGCGATGATCGGAGATACCAAATGATTCTGTGGCGCGAAAATCCTAATGAGCCAATGCGTGTCTTTGAATTGAACACCACGACCTATGGACTCAAGTCAAGCCCCTATATTGCTATCAGGACCTTGTTAGAACTAGCTAACCGGGAGCGACTGAATTACCCTCGCGCATCAGCCACCTTGGAATCGTCAGTCTATATGGACGATATTTGCACGGGAGCCTCGAGCGTTGAGGAAGCTCTGACTCTTCGCGATGAATTGATTGCAATACTGCAGTCCGGAGGTTATGAGTTGGGCAAGTGGCTGTCCAACTCCCCTCACGTCTTGAAGGATCTTCCGGGAAAGGATCAGCAGGATCCTCATATTTTTGAAAATCCCGAAAATCCCAATTTGCTGACGGTCCTTGGAATACAGTACCAGCCCGTCCAAGACGTTTTCACCTACCGGGTCAAATTAGACCCACCTCCTAAGGTCTGGACTAAGCGTTCCGTATTGTCTACGGTTGCTCGCACCTTCGATCCCAATGGATGGATCACTCCCGTAATATTTTTGGCTAAATGTTTCCTCCAGAAGCTTTGGATTGCTGAACTCGGTTGGGACGAACCACTCCCTGGGAAGTTATTGAAGGAGTGGAACTCCCTTGTGTCTTCACTTCCTGAAGTTAACCGAATTTCCATGCCTCGACGCTTCCTACCAACAGGAAGGTGTCATGCCAGTCTCCACGGGTTTTGCGACGCCTCCGAACGAGGATACGCCGCCGTGGTATATTTGAGGACTGTCGATGTCGCCGGTGAGGTCGCGACGCATCTCGTCTTGGCAAAAAGCAAGGTGGCCCCTATTCGGTCACGGTTAACCATCCCGAAATTAGAATTGTCTGGCGCTGCCCTTCTGGTACGCCTCTTGAACCACGTCCGCTCCTCTTTGGCATCTGCGGTCGATCTGACCGACGTTTATGCTTGGACGGACAGTGAGATTGTCCTTTGCTGGCTACGAGCCGCGCCTCACAACTTAGAGGTCTTTGTTGCGAATCGGGTCTCCCAAATTCAGAGCTCTGCAGTACCGGTGATTTGGAGACACGTACCCGGAGAACTGAACCCGGCCGATTGCGCCTACCGCGGCTGTGAGGCCTCTTCACTGGTCCACCATCACCTTTGGTGGGATCCAAGTTGGCTATCCCAATCCGAGACGACTTGGCCTCAAAATAGGTTTTCCGCTCCCGAAGTATTGCCGGGCTTAAGAGTCGGAGTGGTTGAGGATAAACAGATCCCCGACTTGAACTTTCTTCTGAACCGTTACAGTTCCCTTGATAAACTCATTGGTGTTACCGGTTGGATTCGACGTTTTATCCATAATGGGCGGAATTCAGAAAATAAAAATTTGAGTCCTGTGCTTTCCCCTCTTGAACGCCAAGACGCCCGGAACTACTGGGTGCGTGTGGTTCAGGTGGAGCATTTTTCATCCGTGATTGACACCCTAAAGAGAGGTTTAGTTTTGAAGGGCCCCCTTGCTCGCCTAAGCCCTTTTTTGGACAATAACGGAATGCTACGCGTTGGAGGACGCCTCAAGAATTCCAATCTGCCCTATGGTGCTCGCCACCCCCTTTTGCTACCTAAGGACGGCACCTTTGTCAAATTGCTAGTGACACACTACCATCTTGAAAATGCCCACGCTGGTTGTAATGCACTCTCGGCTATTTTACAGCGCGAGTTTTGGATTCTGGCAGGGAGACGCACCATCCGGAACGTCACTTTCAGATGCATTCCGTGTTACCGCTTGAAGGCTAATACTTCACAGCCGATGATGGGTGATCTGCCCTCCGACCGCGTTCTAGCCACTCGACCCTTTGCTGGGGTTGGCACTGATTTTGCTGGCCCGTTTGCCATCAAGAGCTCTAACCTCCGCAACGCCAAATCGCTCAAGGCCTACCTCTGCGTTTTTGTATGTCTCGCTACCAAGGCGGTACATTTAGAACTTGTGAGTGCCTTAAGCACTGAAGCTTTTGTAGCCACGCTAGGTAGATTTGTCTCTCGTCGAGGATTGCCTGACCTGATTCGCACTGATTGCGGCACCAATTATAAGGGCACTGATAGATATTTAAAAGAAATTGTCGAATTCCTGTCTAGCAATAAGATTAGATTAAGTACAGCATTGTCCAAGATGGGGGTAACCTGGAAGTTTGACCCCCCAGCTTGCCCTCATTGGGGTGGAATATTCGAAGCCGTGGTTAAGGTGGCCAAGACTCATCTCCGGCGCGTTATAGGCGAAACTGTTTTAACCTTTGAAGAACTCGCCACCGTGTTTTGCAAAATTGAGGCTGTACTCAATTCTCGGCCACTCTGTCCCCTCTCATCTGACCCAAATGACCTGGAGGTCTTAACTCCCGGTCATTTTCTGATTGGTCAGCCCCTTAACGCTCTACCCGAATACCCCTTCAGGGACGTGAATTTCTCACGTTTGTCCCGGTTTGAGCTGCTGCAACAGATGACTCAGAGTTTTTGGCACCGTTGGTCACTAGAGTATTTGCATCTTTTGCAGCAGCGGGTTAAGTGGGCTGACAAATCTGATCCACCCAAAGTTGGTGACCTAGTGCTGATTAAGGAACCTAATTTGTTGCCTTTATACTGGCGCCGTGGGCGCATTCTTAAGCTGATCTACGGGTCTGATGGGGTTCCCAGGGTTGCCGAGGTAATGGTCGGAGACTCTGTCTTGCAGCGAGCCGTTTGCTCCTTATCACGTTTACCCATTTACTAGTAAGTGGACGTAAATCCTTACGACCACAGGCGGGGGGGTTGTTCGCGCCATGTACCTGTCCAGAATTCCTTGTCCCATGGTCGTGGCGCTGGCAATCTTTTTAGCCCGCAATGAAGTTGACAGATTCTTAGTTTTAAACTTGCCGCCGTTTTTGGGCGTGGTTTTTTGCAAGTTCCTTTTTTGACAGCTAACACGAACACGAAAAAAATTCTGGGTCGCCTCGCGCACCGTTTTGCTGTTTAAGTGTCTAGATTTAGTTTATTTTACGGTTTAGTTGCGCCGTCAAGCGGTCTATGTGTCGACCTAGCTATAAGCACAATTGTTAACTGTTGTCCGTAACAAAAGAACCTTTTTGGAACCCGCCGACCTTTGCTCGCCACGCGCTCGGCGGAAGTGTGTGTGATTAGGATTTTGGACCTAACTAGTGACAAACCAAGTGTACAGTGCTACGCCAGCCCAACGTCTACAGCTGCAGGCCATAGCTGGCTGCCTGCCTGCTGCTGCTAGTGGCCTGCGAAGTTCACCTTACACTTAACCTCACAATACACCCACAACATATCACCACTATCATACCATCTCAGGCCGTACAAGGATTGACTGCTGCAAGGAAGGTCAGTGCAACCCTACCATCATTAAGTCACCACTACGTTGAGAACAAATCTGACCGCGGTAAAAGGCCGCTTTGGGCAGCGACTCTGGACTCAGGTTCAGCTGATGGGCCCCTGAACCTAGTTGTCCAGGTGTTGACTCGTTGGCCAAGCCGTTGGCCTCAACAGTTACATTATTTTATTTTAACTTTTTAATTATTATTATTTAATTCGTATTACCTTTCGTTATATATTTTACATTAATTGATGTGTAATTTGTTTATTAATAAGTTTTTGCCAGTATGGTCGTTTTCTGGCAAATAAATAAAGTTAAAATTAAATCAAACCTAAATGAAACCATGGAACTAGGAGTTACGACTACATGAAACTATGTAACTTAAAGCAAGTAAAATCTTGTCAATTCTGTGGAAACGAGGTCCCTAGCATTAATCACTGTCACACTCACAGACATCGTAGTCGTAATTCCTAGTTCCATGCTCACAGATCACTCAACCACAGAGTAATATTTATTTAACTCAACAAACCATGATATTATCGGCATTATGCGGCTTTAAAAAAAATTGAACAATCATTGTATTTAATACAACCGATCTGTGATTCTAAAGCTTTTCTAAAGTATCCTAAAGAATGGCATAAATACCCATCATATTGTTTTTTTGAAAAATTGCGCCAGTGTCGTACACATGGAACTAGGAATTACGCCTCAAAACAAAAATGAGATATACCGACATTCTCCGGCTTGAAAAAAAAAGTTTAATTGATTATTATAGTACTTTGTATTTTAAGCAACCGATCGAACTATATGTCGTTTATGGACGCGATACTTTAGGGTCAGGTCATAGCTTGTATGAAGCTGACCGACCTTCTTTATGATGTCTTAAATCGCCGCCATTTTTGTGAGAACTGGCGCTTTTGAGGTTAGGTGCTCTCAGTACTTTTATCACGTGATCAAAAACATAACAGCGCGCCTAAAGATTTGAAAAAATGAGGATGACAGTATACTGGACTGCGTTCCGTTTTAAACAGTAAACCAAACTAAAAAGGAGCGGCTTCACAGCGCTTATACTGGATTGATGTCACACCTTACAGTGGTCACAGTGTATATCGGAACACACCCAAAATGTCAAAACTGGTAGATTTTTGAATAAAGGGGCTGCGAAGATTCTATTGGTCTATGGTTACGAATCTTGAATTTTTACAAAAGTGGTTAAATAATGAAATCTATTAAAAATATCGATAGCATTTCCGTAGCGATTCATGAATAGCATTTCCGTAACTTTATAGGCAGCGACGTTAAAATGTTCTATTAACGAGCCTTTTCGCGAAACATGCTCTTTCGTTACAATAGTTTAACATAGTAAACAGATATATTTTGAGGAAGAAAAAATTGTGTAGGCTATTTTAATAGTTGAACTACATTGAGCAACTTTCAGATTTGTCATAAAAATAATACTTTTTGAGTAAAAAAATGTCAATTACTCACTTTGACATGAAAAACATGGAAAAACTACTTGTGGCGTTCCCATAAGCGTGAACTTTCTACTGGTTTAAATCAGAAAAATAATTCCTTTTTGAAAAGTAAAGGAATCAAACTTTATTAAGCAATTTTTATTTATGACATAAATCATTTCAATAATTAATGAAAAATATCATAAAAAATCTTCGATACAAATTAGTATGAAAGCGAGCTCGGACCGTCATTTTCTCATTCAGCCGCTGGCTTTCAAAGAGGATCCACGTTGCTCGTCGCGCGCTCCGGCAAAAATAATTTTACGAGCGAAATAGTGTATTATAGAGGCACGTACAGTGGGACACCTGAATCGAGGACGAAGATTTCTAATAATATTCTAAAAGTACCTATAATAATTTATTTAAATTCCTAGGTAGCGCAGCAATAGTGCTTAGTCTCAGTAGTGTGGAGTCTTATTACTGGGGGGACCTGGGTTTGATTTCTGGAAGGGGCAATTTAAATCAATCAAATTATTGGACCGATTACGTTCAAAATCAATATTTAGGCTATTCTGGGGTCAAGAAAGAGGAAATGGTTGCCAAAATTTTAAAAAGTCCCCGCCATATTGAAATTCTATGTTATTGGACAGGTTTCGTTCAAAATCGATATCTAAGGTGCCCTAGGGTCAAGAAAGAGGAAACGGCTGTCAAATTTTAAAAAGTCCCCGCCATATTGAAATTCTTTGTTATTAGACCGATTTCGTTCAAAATCGATATTTAGGCTTCTCTGGGGTCAAGAAAGAGGAAATGGTTGCCAAAATTTTAAAAGTCCCCGCCATATTGAAATTCTTTGTTATTGGACCGATTACGTTCAAAATCAATATTTAGGCTATTCTGGGGTCAAGAAAGAGGAAATGGTTGCCAAAATTTTAAAAAGTCCCCGCCATATTGAAATTCTATGTTATTGGACAGGTTTCGTTCAAAATCGATATCTAAGGTGCCCTAGGGTCAAGAAAGAGGAAACGGCTGTCAAAATTTTAAAAAGTCCCCGCCATATTGAAATTCTTTGTTATTAGACCGATTTAGTTCAAAATCGATATTGAGGCTTCTCTGGGGTCATAAAATAGGGAATGGCTTCCAAAATTTTTAAAATTCACCGCCATATTGAAATTCTTTGTTACTGAACCAATTTCGTTCAAAATCGATATTTAGGCTTCTCTGGGGTCAAGAAAGAGGAAATGGATTCCAAAAATTTTCCAAGATTCCTCTTTCTTGACCCTAGAGAAGCCCAAATATCAATTTTGAAGGAAATCGGTCCAATAACAAAGAATTTAAATTTTGGCATCCAGTTCCTCTTTCTTGAAACCAGGGAAGCCTAAATATCGATTTTGAACGAAATTGGTTCAGTAACAAAGAATTTCAATATGGCGGTGAATTTTAAAAATTTTGGCATCAATTTCCTCTTTCTTGACCCCAGA
This sequence comes from Oeneis ivallda, assembly GCA_029955525.1. Classification (NCBI taxonomy): domain Eukaryota; kingdom Metazoa; phylum Arthropoda; class Insecta; order Lepidoptera; family Nymphalidae; genus Oeneis; species Oeneis ivallda. The sequence goes on along the minus strand of JARPMR010000013.1, from coordinate 18,873,494 downwards.
GAAGCCTTAATATCGATTTTGAACGAAATCGGTCGATTAACAAAGAATTTCCATATGGCGGTGACTTTTTAAAATTTTGGCATCCATTTCCTCTTTCTTGACCCTAGGGAACATTAAATATCGATTTTTAACGAAATCGGTCCAATAACATAGAATTTCAATATGGCGGGGGCTTTTTAAAATTTTGGCAACCATTTCCTCTTTCTTGACCCCAGAGAAGCCTAAATATCGAATTTGAACGAAATCGGTCCAATAACAAATAATTTCAATGTGGCGGGGACTTTTTAAAATTTTGGCAACCATTTTCTCTTTCTTGGCCTCAGAGAAGCCTAAATATCGATTTTGAACGAAATCGGCCCAATAACAAAGAATTTCAATATGGCGGGGACTTTTTAAAATAGTGGCAACCATTTCCTCTTTCTTGACCCCACCGAAGCCTAAAGTCAGAGGTGCATAGCCGGGATCGAAACCACGACCCCCCGAATAGGAGCTATGCTATCACTGCTATTATACTAGCTTGTATGTATACTACATAATAATAATAATGTACCTAGCCCTATAACATATATACCTAGTAGGTACCTAATTTTTATGACTTCAAATTAATTTATTTTATTTTATTTATTTGTTAAAGTGCTAGATTTTGTATTTTTGTATATTTTGTATTTTATTTAATGATGTAACATTTTTGATATTCGTAAGCGCTTTTGTAGCATCAATCGAAGAAATAAACAATACAAATACAAATACTAAATACGTCCTCCCGACCGAATCCGACCACGGCGGTCAACCTCCTCACAGAGATTAACGCGGCCGGGAGATATTGCGCAAACACAGGTTCACTCTCTATTCCCTCACTCTCATAGTCCGATGGGACGGAAAATCCGACACGACTGGAGAGAGATCAGGCGCAGGAGCAGGACCGACAGCTTTACGTGCTCTCCGAGGCACGGGGCCCGGGGGTGACACCGCCAACATCCTAACTCCGGACTAGTACAGAGAATTTCTTGGCAAAAAACCCCAATACTTAATTTATTATCCCGACAGGAATCGAACCCACGAACCTCGTCATCTGCTTTTGAACACGCTAATAACTACTTGACCAACGAGGCAATTGTATGTAGGTACATACTATTTTTAAACTTGCTTCCTACTATCTTATTACTAGTTGATGCCAGCGACTTCGTCCGCGTGGATTTAGTTTTTAAATTACCTCGGGAACTGTAATTTTCCGGGATAAAAAGTAGCCTAAATGAGTTTTTTGACTTAAATTAATAAATTAGTAATTTGTAATTAATAAATTGTAATTAAACTCATCATTTTATTAATCGGTAGTTAGTTTTGCGAAATCTCGTAAACTGACAATAATTTTAAACATCAATTTGTTTATGCCGCATAGATTGTATCGGTTTCCCACTGTACCTGTATACAGGTGTGCGTGAGCGCGCGCGGATCACGCCGATCAATGTGTGTATGCGCGAAAATGCCTACAATCGACAACGGCCGGCGCCGCATAGGACCCTTAAGTGTATTTTTTGATCATCTACCTATATTATAAAAAATATTATATCATATCGCCGGTTTTAAAATAACATACTAAGTATGTCTAAACGAAAACAAAATGTAGATATACAATGGCTGCCCAACAGATCGTGTATAAGACGCGAGCAACATAATTATTATAGTACAAAGTAATGGAAAACAAGTTTTTATTTAAACACACTCACTTTATACGAAAGACGGACAATTTGTAGTTGATATAATTCCACAGAGCACCCAAAACACCTCCAATAAACCCAAATAACATAAACACTGGTAGTTCGTAGAACTGAAATGGAAACGGTTCCATCTTGCCGAGATTCAATAGACCTACAAATAAATCATTAGATAACAAGGAAGAAAGAATATATAACTAATAACTAGGTACATAATATTTTATTTCAATCAATACTGATAAAGTCCTAAAAACAATCAGTTGTATAATATACACTTCTCATCAAAAAAATCGAAACACCTCACACATGTTTATGTTTCGTAAGGATTATCAGAAAAATCTTTATTTTTAGGAATAACTATTAAATGTTGTTTAATAGTAAGTAGTATGAGGTATTCAATCCCTAATGTTAATGTTCCAAATTCAAATTAAATTTCGATAAAATTCGTGTTTTGTTTAATGAGTCATTTTTACCCTGTATAGAATATGAGGGAAAAGGGGGAAACAATAAACGTAAATGGAAAATAGTTATTTTCATCATACCTATTCGAAAAACGAATATTGGCTTCAGAGGATAGCGGGAGCAAAATTTAATTTTAACCCCATGGGACTTTTCGTTTCTCTCTTCTGATTGGTCCGCGTTAGTGCTTTAGCATACTAAAGCACTAACGCGGACCAATCAGAAGAGAGAATTCAAAAATGTTTGAGAAGCTGTTGTCTTCGATAAGTCACGTGATTAAATTTGTCGATTAGATGTATACGCCCATACTTCCAACATAAATAAATAAAATAAAATAAAATAAAATAGCCCTTTATTCAACTACCAATTTTTTACAAAATTTCCATACATTTGGTTAAAATAATAAATTATGTTACATTACTAGAATACAAAAATTATTATTATTATTTTTTACCTACAATATTTAAAATGTCATTGCTTATAACCTATTTAATTTGAATTATGTTGTGTGTTATTGGTAGAAGTCGCCTGTTTGGCGTAGGCCTCCCCCAGCTCTTTCCAAGTCCGTCTATTTTGCGCGCTTCTCATCCATAGTGGTCCATTGACCTGAGCAAACCTCTTTTCCTTTTAGCGTTGCGAGGTAACCACTCTGTCAAGATTTTTGTCCATTTAGTGTTACTCGCTCGGCTAATATGGCCAGCCCATTTCCATTTTAATAATCTTATCTGCCTGGTGACGTCGCTAACTCTGGTTTTTTTTCAACATAAATATTAATGTTTAAATATTTCATAATTTTTTTTTGTGTTTTATTTAAACTTTCAATATGTTACGTATTGGTAATGTCTATACTCTATACATACAGTAGGTTGATACTCCTAGCTTTTTCTCATAGGTAATGATGAAAAATAGTGTGTGTCATTCGGGGCCAAAATTTTTTGTTCTCGGGCGGCGTATATTGAATTCCTCGCTACGCTCAGGATTCTACTTTAGAATCCCTCGCTGCGCTCGGGAGTCTACTGTAGAATCCTTCACTTCGCTCTGAATTCAAAATAACGCCCTCGGGGAACAAAAAATTCCTTTGGCCCCATATAACACAATAGTTATTTGTGTTATATGGGGCTGGGAAAAAGCTAGGAGTATCAACCTACTATGTATAGAGTTAATAGACATTACCAATACGTATATTGAAAGTTTAAATTAAACACAAATAAATTTTTATGAAATGATTAAACATTAATGTTTATGTTGGAAGTATGGGCGTATATATATCTAATCGACAAATTTGATCACGTGACTTATCGAAGACAACAGCTTCTCAAACATTTTTGAATTTCGACACATTTTTGAATTCTCTCTTCTGATTGGTCCGCGTTAGTGCGGACGCGGAATGCGGACCAATCAGAAGAGAGAAATGAAAAGTCCCATGGGGTTAAAATTAAGTTTTGCTCCCGCTATCCTCTGAAGCCAATATTCGTTTTTCGAATAGGTATGATGAAAAAGTTTATTTAATAGCTTGTATTCCCTCCCCGGGCTCTTATTACTGCTTCCATTCCATTCCACTCTTCTTTAATTGCATTTCGTCTATAGTTGTTAATTTTGCCCTCTTATACTAATGTATGAGGGTAGAATTAAGCAAGCTCAAGCAAGCAATAAATCGGTCTCGAGTTCAACGCCACCGAAGTTTAACTCAAACATTACAAGTATGAACTAGTGAACTTTTTACCAGGATAGCTCAATTCCCCTGGGTGTCCGTGATATGCAGAGAGCGCAACGTTGAGAGTAAAGGTCGTAACAACAGTCCCAAAGAACGTCCGCCATGTCAGACCTTGGTTCCAGAAGCTTGTGCCTTCTTCTAATGAAAACAGTACACCGCCTGAAAGTGTACAATTAAATCAATCAATCTATAATTATCTTAAAAAGACGTCCTGACTGACTGACAGATCTAGTAATGCCAACTAACCTAAACCACTGGAGTTGAAGCTTGAAATTTCGACAGTACCTACGTCCTTTTTATGACGTATGCACCTACTAAAAAAGATTTCTGAAAATTCATCCCCAAGGGGGTTAAATAGGGGGTGAAATTTTGTATGAAAGTCAGTCATTTTTCTAATTACATCCATGAAACATGGTATTTGGGCTTTCAATTAAAAATGATGAAATACGTGTTTCAGTTTGTAAAAATTCCACCCCCAAAGGAAAAAATAGGACATGAATATTTGTATGAAAGTCCGTGATTTTTCAAGTTATGTCTATGAAACTCGGTATTTTGCTTTTCGATAAAAAATAATTAAGTTCGTGTTACACAATTTTTGAAAATTTCACCCCAAAACTAATGTCTATAATCTCAGTGGGCGATGGATAGAGCTGTGCTCGGATTATCGCTGCGAGGTCACATCAGGAATGAGGTCCGTATGAGAACCAGAGTTACCGATATAGCTCATCAAAATTCAAAATTATTTATTTCACGTAGGCCAATCTGCGGCTCTTATGAGTTATGACACGTCTTGACTCTACCACCGCACCGGTTCGGAAAGCGGATTCTGCTGAGAAGAGCCGGCAAGCAACTCAGCAGTTGCTCTTTTCAAAATAATCATTTTACAATATTATTATGTAGCTATTACATTGTAATAATTTTTTTATACTAACTCGTGGGCAGCTGGATGCCTCAAAACATCGAGTCGCAAATCTCAAGTGGCAATGGGCAGGGCATATAATTTGAAGAAATGGTCATTGGGGTCCCAAGGTACTAGTATCGGCCTTGCACCGGAAAGCGCAATGTTGGCAGACTCCCCACTACCCACTAGGTAGACCGACGACATCAGACGAATCGCAGGGAGCAGCTGGATACAGGCGGCGCAAGACCGAGACAGGTGGAAGTCCATACAAGACGCTTATGTCCAGTAGTGAACGTCTATCCTTACCAATATTATAAATGCGAGTGTTTTTATTAGTTCGTTTGTCCCTTAATAACGGAACAACGGGTCGACGTGCTGGTATGATTGAGGACAGGGAGAGTTACATAGGCTACTTTTATCACGAATAATCGTAGTTCCTGCGGAATTTTTAACAAATAAACACCGGCCGAGTGCCAGTTGGACCCGCACACGAAGGGTTCCGTATCATCGTACAAGATTTAACATTCATCATCATCAACAACCCATCAACGGCTCACTACTGAGCGCAGGTCTCCTCTCAGAGAAGGGTTATAGGCCATAGTCCACCACGCTGGCCCAATGCGAATTGGTGGACTTCACACACCATCGAGAACTTTATGAAGAACTCTCAGGTCTGCAGGTTTCCTCACGGTGTTTTCCTTCACCGTTGAAGCAAGTGATAGGTGTAATTGCTTAAACGCACTTGACTCCGAAATATCAGAGGTGCGTACCCGGGATCGAACCTGCGACCCCCGAATAGGAGACCACAGTCCTAACCACTAGGCTATCACTGCTTCACAAGATTTAACACCAGCTATTAATTATTATTAAGACCAAGCAACAACAAAAGTTTATTGTTTGGGATATCGATTTAACATTAAAGATCGAGCACAAACAAAAGTTTATTGTACAGATATCTTTAATTTTGAACTTTAAATGTTTTTATTATTTGATGTTATAGCGGAAATAGAAATACATATTCTGTGACAATTTCAAGTATCTACCTATTACGGTTCATAATATACAGACCGTTGACAGACAGAAGAACGGACAGATGGCGAAGGCTTACTGGCTTAGTCATAGGCGTATACGTTTGGCACCTTTTGGGTACGGAACTCTAAGGAGAAGCATCAATATTTAAAGCTTTTTTTACGCCCTTTAAACCTTAAAAGCCCTTTAAAGCCCTCTAAATCCCTTTACCAATAGGTGCGCCGAAAGCTGCCGAGACTCCAGCGGCCGCGCCTCCCGACACGAAGTCGCGTTTCTCGTGGTCCTCGCGGAAGTACTGGAAGATCTTGAAGTCCTTGTTGAAAGTGGTGCTCTTGCCCTGCGAGATGCCTGCCGCCACCACGGCGCCGCTGTGTATCATAGGACCTTCCTACAGCACGGACATACAATTTTAACATCCTACTAATATAACTAGTGGTTCGCCCCGAACTGAGAACTCGCGGTAACGGTACCCCATGATTATTCATTCAATCGATACATGACGACCAAAACTGACATTATTATTATGCCCGTTTTCACCAAACATACCTAAATCATCCCCTATGTAGGAGTCTCTTTACGTAGGTAGCTCCAAAACACAATCCTAAGTCCTAACATCCGTCCCAATGTCCTTTTAGGTGTCCCGTACAGGATCGTGATAAAGAAGTTGACAGTAATCATCACCTAACTTATCATAGGTAGCCCGTAAAGGTTAGGGAACGTCAGTGAAAACATTGAATTATTATGTACCTAGGTACTAACGAGTGAAAACTGGTTAGGGGCATCTGTACAAATCGTCATCTATCGACGCGAATAGAAAATATACAAAATGCAGCAATTAATAGTTTATTGAAGTTTGATATTTAACTAAAGAATAATTTTAATTGAATAATATGTACCTAAATAATAATGGTCGACGCAAAACTGTTTTTGGGATAAATCGTAGTCGTAACTCCTAGTTCCATGGAATAGTTAATGACTGCGCCATCTATTAGCATTGTGAAGCTATGTGAAAATTACTGATGCTCATTAAAAATTAAATAATCTCGTTTCTTTATAATATTCATATAATTTTAGTATTTGTTGTTCAAGTACAGGGTACAAGTGAAATAAAAAAATAAGTACAGCTTGAAAATATATAGCCGATTTTCCCAGAGAGCGTCTTCAAGCGAGCGTATTAAATCGCCACTTTGAAAGCCCCCCATTTCGTCAATTTTAGGAAAAAAAAAATACGTTTGTACTCTTTTCCAAATTGTCTTTAAAATGATACACAGAAACCCTATGAATCGCAAAACAAAAATTTTTACTTCGCATTCGCTTCTATGAGAGCCCCCCTGAAATAAAGATTTTTATAACTTTTTAAGCCATTTTCGGCTGGAGGCCATCGGTTTACATATTATATCTAAATTTGAAGTAATTACGTTCAGTAATTCAAAAGTTATAAGGCTCTGACAGACGGACGGACAGACGGACGGACGGACAAGTGCAAATCGCTCTAGTGAACTCAGAGACCTCGCTTCGCTCGGTCAATAAATGCGAAAGTTTTTGAGGATGGATGTATGGATGGATGTTTGTTTCTCTTTAACGCCACAACGAATGAACCGATTTGGCTGAAATTTGGAATGGAGATAGCTCATACCCGGGACATTTTCTCCCGGAAAACTAAAGAGTTCCCGTGGGAATTAAAAAATTATCTACACGGACGAAGTCGCGGACATCCTCTCGTGTTTAATATTTAAAAAGCACCAGTAGGTAATTCCATTAATTTATTCATCTCATGAATGACAAGTTAGGCTATCGTCCACCTGTCGCTGGCCAAGTGCAGATTGGTAAAATTAGAATTCATACTGCACCTTTGAGAATATTATGGAGAGGTCTCAGGCATGCAGGTTTCTTAACGAAACTTTCTTTAATGCTCACTAATTTTCTGAAGAGATTACACGTAATGTCTATAGGGGAATTAAATGTAAAACTTATCTCGATGGTGGGTAACCAATATTGTAATTTTTGAGCACGCAATGTATCGCGAACAATACGATCACAACACTTTGCGATCAATGAACGCTGATACCTACTACTGCGCGTCGCAACTCGCAAGCGGCGGTTTGTACTTTGATGTACAAAGTTGCCGTCATGTTGCATGTCATGTGAGTCACATGATGTGACCACTTGACACTTGGCTTGAGATCAAGCAATGGTACCAAAACATGACGGCAAGGGACAAGTTTTAGTAAACGGTCTGACTTAGACAGAGTCTTTGAAGTTTTGATTAACAGCTGAGCGCGCGTGTATGGAAGTTTAAATATACGTGCTGTTTTGAGTTAAATATATAGTCATTAGTAGTTTCTTAATTAAAATCAAGTTGAAAAATTTGTTTTTGAGAAAGAGCAACCCTGGCCTGGGCTAAGAGGGCATGATATTAAATTACGGCGTCAACGAGCATCGTCCAATCCTTATAAACACTATCTAACAAACAGAGTGGTGCATATATGGAATTAGTTGCCTAAAGAAATAGTGACGTCAAAGTCAGTTAATGAATTTAAAAACAGATTAGACAGGCATAACCAATTCCCAATCAATGTTTGGGAATGGCACTGGCCCCTAAGATACGGGCTTTCCTAGTTTAGGGGTCAGGATTCCAATGTTATGCACTGTACTGAGTTTTTCAAATAAAGATTTCTTATTTATTTATTTATTTATAATATTGGAAACACCAAGCACAGCAAGTGATATAGGCGCATCAGCGACAGCTGCGTAGCCTATTATAAATAATAATAATAATAAAAAGATTACATAGACGATACCATATTGTAATTAATAAAAACTAAAATACTTTTTAAAAAAACAATTTTAAACGCCGCGCCACTACAAGGTTTATTAAACCGCTCGACCGATTTTGATGTATACCCTTTCAAACAAAAAATAATTTTGCGTATTGGTTCAGGCGTCTTCGAGTGAACATAAATAAAAAAAAAAAGATTCCAACGAATTGATAACATCCTCCTTTTTTGAAGTCTGTTAAAAATTGTCAGTCATGAAAAGATCAATGAAATAATCCAATGCTGAGCGACTCATGTACTGAATCACTGGTTTCAGATTTCGTAAGCATGTCCCCAACACCCTTTATATTATGGAAAAAAAATGTAATTTAGGTATAAGTTATCATCAAATATACCTTATCTTACCTTCCCACCAGCTAACCCGCCAACCACAGCGGAGATCACTCCGACAGCCTTCACAAACAGGGTTTTGATCCTCACGACCCGCGGCACTTTGACTCCGTTCAAATAACATTTTACTTGGGGAATACCGCTACCGGCCGCTACAGGCTGAAACAAAGGGATAGGGAAATAAAGATCATAGTCGTATAGCTAAAAAGTTTGTATTAAACAAAAGAAAATAAAAAAGTCATAAATCTCTTTTTAGGGTTCTGTACAATTGGTAAAAATGGAACCCTTATGGTGCGACTTTCTCCTTCCATCCGTCCGTCTGTCACAGTCGATTATTTTAGTAACTATTAAAGCTACCTACTATAATTGTACATAGTAGTGGCCCAACATCATTGGGATAAAAAAAATCGAAAATATTTTTAGTTTAATTAAAAAAGGGGGAAACTCGGGGGTTTGAAATTTTAAAGTAAGATATCTATACCAAGTGGGGTATCATATAATATAAGGGCTTTACCTGTACATTCTAAAACAGATTATTATTTATTGTTATATATAATCGTTTTTGATTAATCATGCAAAATATAAAAATACCCCCCCCCCCCCCCCCCCTATCCGAAGTTTACCAATCATAAATAGTTTAATTCAAAAGTACGGAACCCTCTGTGCGCGAGTCCGACTCGCTTCGGTTTTTTTTAATATGCTAGACTCCTTTTTACCGCCTACAGCAAAGCCAAAAGGAAGGGTTATGATTTAAGTAGTCTATGTATGTATGTAACCACTAAATCAATCTCTGTTATACAAAGCAAGTCTGCATTACCTACATCAGCTAGTCTAATATGGACTGCTAAGTAATACATACCTCAACATATGCCACTAGCATAGATCCAAAGAACACAATACATATATTAGATAACACCCACAGTAGGTATGGTATGTATAGTTTGTCTAACATCACATATCTGTCCACAGCTGAATTAAAGGTCAAGCAAATTATTACTCATAATTCCTGATAATAATATTGAGAATATTGTTGCATCAGTCTACTGCACTTATTACACTGATGACCAAGTCAGAAACCGAATGGCTTAAACTTTTCTAGGAGGTTGCTAATTTGCTTGTTTATTCTCTCTAGTTCTCTGAAACAAACTACTAAGGTGTGGAGCACCCTCCCTGAGTCTGCAATTCCTGCTACATATAACTTGAGTAGGTACCTTCAAAGCAAAAATGTAGGTATCTTCAAGGCAAGCACATTCCAGCCTAGACCTCATCATTGCCATCACCTCCATAATCCAATCAATACCTATAAAGTTATGAATTGTTGTCAAGCGGAAGCCAATCTTTTAATAAAAAAAAGCCATTTAGCTGCTTGTGTGTTTCCCAGTGTTTGGCGTTTTTTATCACAATGTGGTATAGCAAGATTTAGTACAACAACTTTTTCTAACTTTTTATGGAGGTGCACTTATACAAAATACTACCCGCCCACTTCAAGCTGGCCGCTACCTCCCATCCTGCTTCCCCGCACCGCACCTCAACCCACTAAGTACAGATAATCAATCAATCAATCAATTCTTTATTTGTAAAATGTGTGTCGATAAGATAGTAAATACAATTATTGGTTCAGCACATCAGCCGTATCGGCGTACAAATATTTTGGGAGTCCAATGTAGTAATAAGGAACATTTTATATATCAATATTTTTACAATATACAATATAATAATAGCAATGCTAATCTTATTAATTAAAATTTAAAATCATAGCAACGTACCGCTCACAATTGTCAGTACCGTGTTTTTTCAAACTTTGATGGAGCAGACTATTACTTTAATTAATGACTTTTTTCGAAGAGGAGAAAATTAAGAAATAACAAATCATGCACTTTAACATTCAAGATGTCATTGCCATGAAAAGCATTACCGGAAAAGAAAACTTCCATCACAGTGGTGGTAACAGTAAAAAATACAATTTTTTTTCTCAATAGTACAGTTTGATGCCATTTTGTAATAGTTGTTGAGGGCAAACTTGAAGTTGATGGGTAGTAATATTTTGTTGTATTGTATAATTACACAGCTTACTGGCTTATTATTAATAATTATTATTATTACTTATTTATTGGCTACAGAGCTGTTATAAATGACAAATTGGACCCAATTCCATCTATCTCCTTTGGTTTTAATTAATAAGCAAATCCTCATAAATTAATCTTTTAAAAAGGATACATTTCTTTAGTTGTTTATACTTGATATTTGTGAATTCTTCTATACATATATCTATTATGAAAGCTATAAGTGCTGTTATGACTCCTATGACTAAAAAAATGAACCATCGTGCAATATCCTTCCATACAATAAAAGGGTAGCCTCGTTTCCGCTCTTCATCTAATAGTAAGTGGTTTTCACATGTGTCATAATCTAAACTCTGCAAAAGATTAATACTAAGCATTAAATACAAAATAATACAAGTAAAAATTTAGGTAATAAATTAAGATGTTGGGCTAAAAATATTCTAACCTCATATTTAGCTGAAAGGGTGTTCATTGAACCAGGTTCAATTTTCTGTACTGGTTGTCTCCTTCTAATGCCATGACTTCCTTGAAGGTCATCTTCTGTTTCCTAAATTACAAAAACTTTTAAAATAATAATGTTACATTGAAGGCAATGATAACTCTTTAATCCATATTTACTACTTCACAGCCATTGAGAGCTGCATTATATAAACTGCATCAAAGCTTATTATTCTTATTAGCTATATATATTATTCTTTTTTATTCAATGACAACTCCCTAAGCTCTCGACTGCAATCTCACCTGATGGTAGAATAGAATAGAAATATTTATTATTATTATAAAATTAGACCAGACCAGGGAAATTTCAAAAATTATAAATTTCTAAATTATCTCCACCAGAAAATGAACCAGAGACCTGTCACTTAAGACCACTGTGCCAGGGAGGTCACTTTGTTGAGTCTAATAATATTTAGCTAATCTTCTAGATAAGTACATAGTAAGTATGTAATTTAAGAGATGCTAAATTAAGGAAGACTCTACTTTGCTTGTGTGTACAGTAAACTTTATGAAGGTACTTATTTTACCTGAATATCACTTGCATGGTTCAATTCTGTATAAGTGGATGTGCTGGGATCCTCGTTGCTTACTAGCTGAGCTGTGTCAGTTGTTGTTTCGCTCACAGTCTCTTCCATTATTTCTGTTGAACCATTACTCATGCTTGCGACTAATTTGATAAACTTTACTCAAACTTATTGCGTGTTTAATCTTTCACAAAGGGGCATTACATGAAACTGATGTAAAGTGTGTTTATGAAAACATGTTTATGCACCAATAATGAGTTAAAATCTTTTATCTTTTAATCTATACTTTTCAATAATTATAAATACACTATAAAATAAAAATTCAATACAATTCCCAAGTAGATAACTATACTTCTCATTGTTTACAAAAATGATTGAAAATCTTCGAATTTTCGAAAATGTGGAAAATGTCATTTGCATGTGTCACCCATGATAAGAAACTGTCAAACCAAAAACCTAGAAAATAGGCAAATGTTATAGGGAAGTGCTACATGACTTGTATATCGATAGAAAAATGGATTTCAATATGATTAAATGGATTTTACAACATTAAATTAGCTAATTGAAGTTAAATCATTGGCCTCATTATTATTGCATATCAATTTTCTGTAATGTTGTTAATTTTTTATCGGAAAAATAGCATTTAATTTTTTTTTGCAACATGATAAAACACAAAAAACAATAAATTAATAATTTTATTTGGATTTTAAGGCTGTTCTAATGTTTATAGATTTAGTTTAAAACTAGTATGTAGAATAATAATTTAATATTTTGAATGAATAGAAGAAATGATAGCAGAAAATACGTCTTGACAACGTTATCATTTTATCAGTATGTCAACTGTTGAACTACTAGCGCCACTATCTGACAACACACGCAATAATTAGCGTACCGTAAACATTAGTGCGCAACTGTGTGTGTGTAGCTTGCTCGCTCGTTTGGTTGACAATCGCGATGTGATGTATTCTACATCATCGCATGCTGAGTTATATTTTCATCAAATCCTTTTAGTTTTTATATTAATTAAGACATTTTTTTCTAAATGTTCTCTTTCGTTGTGGCTACGTTTCTCTGTTTTGATTTCTAAATATGTGTAATTTGCCGCCGAAGTTCCATTCAGTGTGTCGCCTTTGTTTATCATTCTGTGGCGATAATTGCAGTGATGTTAAACTTCCAATATTCGACCGTGATAAGGATAAATCACGACTTTCCGAGATGATAATCACATATTTGTCACTGATGGTAACTAATTTGCTTATTTGTAGCGATTCGGTGGTGTAAAAGATGTGTTATTCTCGTGTGAAAGTTTAGCATAAGCGTAGGAGATTGTGGATACTGATAAGCGCCATTAACTTTCTCGCGGGTGTTGGGTATTTTCGCATTGTGATATCATATTACGGCCCACGCGTTGAGTGCCCGAGCGTATGACTAATGTTGTTCGTGGAAGTGATAGGCGAGGCGTGTGGCGAGTGCGGTCGCCGCGCTTCATCACAGCCTCTTTGATAACAAAGGAACGCACGGAGATCTCTCGACTCTCGCGCGCGAGCCTACCAGCCGCAGCCTTCGTGACGAAACATCTCCACGCACTCACATTCTATATTGCTAAGGGTTGATAATAAACAGGGTACTTCAATACCTTTCACATTTAACTCCCAATATTGCTATTTTGGGAAGCAATATTTTCTAAATATAGCCCACTATAATGTTTGAGGGAGAACATTTGTCCTTTCAATGTTATCTCAGTGTGTCCATATCTATGATAAATAACAGGTTTTTATGTTATTATCTATCAGATTACCTACAGATGAATCATCATTTATGATTACACTAGTAAAAGGTCACTGGCCACATCATCTCATAGTGATAGAGATGTTGTGAAACTAATACATTAGTACAGGTGACCATTTTTATTAAAAAAGTTGTTCTGTGCCTCTGTAATTAGGTACAATTAGTACAAAGTATCCCCCACATCTCTGCAGGAGTGATAGACTATAGACTCCACAATCCTGTAAGGATGTAGTTTTTTCGGTAGGTGCAAAATTATCTTAATCCACTATTGGTTGTTGTTATACTCTTATAAGGACTTCCACATGCCTTTGTTTTGTGATTATTTATCATACTACCCCAACAACTATTGGTTCCTCAAACAATGTGTTGATAGCATTTACTTTTTGTATTATTTATTTTTGTATTTTACTTTAATTTTTCTGAATTTCATTGCTTTTTACAATTATTTTATGTAGGAAGATCTCTCTTTGGCAATGAGATGTTTATGTGACTTAGAGATGTAATCTTACTACTTATACCTGACAATATGAATACTTTTAGGTGTCCCCTGAAGACATGCTGCCACAAGTGGTCTGTGGAAGCTGTGCAACCAAGCTTGATGAGTTCCACACATTCAGAGAGTTGTCTCATAAATCAGAGAGACTTCTGGTACAATTTGTACAGTATGCAAACTCACTCACAGGTCCAAAAGAGGTAGGTGTTTAAAAAAAACCATTTATTTTCATAACTAAATAGGTATGTCATACAATATCTACGAAATAACATTTACTAGAAAATCTATTACTTAAGTACTTTGTGCAATCATTTTATTTGTTAACAATAACATAAATACTGCTGTGTTATGCAAAATTGGTGTCATCCTTAATATGGACGTAACGAATGGGTGGAGGCCTCACATTCTTTTTGTATGCTGCCTTTATTGTATTGACTAGAAGTCCACATATCATTCCTATACCAACCACTGCTGCTACGCCTAAGATGCTCCACATAATATGTTTTGGTCTTAAGTCAGATATGGAGAAACTCTTCCTGGCTCCGAATGTTGTGTCAAATGTGGGGCAGAAAGACACTGTTATGTTAGTGATGTAGGCTCCAGCTAACCTCATGGGGGCAGCACAACTAAAATGATAAAGAATTATTGATGTTAAGTTATTGAAGTTTGTCATCATAATCATACATTTTATAATCCTAAAGTATCGCTGTCTGTCTGTTTTTTAACTTTTCAAGCAAGCCTAAACTGCTGAACAGATTTTAACAAAATTTGGCAAGGATATAGTTTACGTCTTGTGGATGAACATAGGATACTTTTATTCCTGAAATCAAAGATTTCCCATGGTATTTTCCAGGGGAAAACCATAAATTTTCATGGAGGAATGTGTTGGTATCAGCTTGTCACAAGGATCACTTAAAAACTATTTGCATTTGCAAACCATAACCATTTAGGCATTTCAAGTTTTCATAAACATTAAAGGATAAAAGATTTTAAAACAAACTTTTTTGAAGCCTTAAAAATTTTGCTTACTATGGTATTTCACCAGGTTTGAATTTAGTGCCAGCCTCCTGTTTGGTGACAATATTTGCGAGGTCACAGTTACAAAGCCACTTGTTCCCGGTCATTCCTAGCACCTCCAACTTGTTCCACGGCAGCAAATCTGTTGATAGCTCACTCAGGTTGTTCTCATCTAGGTACACCTGTTGATAGAGAGAATATATTTATAATTTACTAGATAATGCAGACAACTTCATCCGTGCGGATTAGGGGTTTTGGATTCCTGCTGGAATTCTTTAATTTCCCTGGAGAACCTATAGCCTATGTGCTATTCTGATGTGTCATCAAAATCCATCCAGTAGTTTTGCGAGAAAGAGTAACAAATATCCATCCATCCATTCATCCCTTACAAACTTTCGCATTTATAATATTAGTAGATTAGTAGAATACTGTAGAATAGCAGGGTTTTTTAGCCTTCTTAAATGGTAAACAAGTGGTTTCTCGCAAAAGGCGTAAACGCTAAGCACGTAGCACATAAGAGGTTGCACTGACAATGAAACCGTGAAAAACCAAACAAGAACGTCATAAGCGCCTGGCTAAGTTTGTCAGTTCAGAGTTTCCTCGAAGCGTTTTCTCCGATTTGTTTACCTTTTAAGACTCGCCATCTTAGTAAAGAATAATATATTCTATAAGTTGCTATTTTATATATTCTTTGGTTCAATTCACGATCATATTGGAAACAGAACTACAAATATAAAAAACCAAACTTTTGATTTTGCGTTATCTAACATTGCGATCGTTGTCGTTAGTTTTTAAAACTATGTTTTGGATCTTGTCAAAACTGTATTTTAGTCAATAGAATATAATTCATGAACTTTTACAAAGAGCTTTCGAATAGTAGAAGAGCGTTAGCCAGTGATTTTATAGTTCAAATTTTAGTGTTAACTGCAAGAGGGCAGAGTTAGGCCATAGTACAAACAGAATAGTAGGCTAACTTCATACAAAGTGGCCGCTGCCGGTTTGAATGTATGCGTGAGCAGCGGGCGCCGTGTACGCACGGAAGTTTCACGCACACATTCTCAATCGGCCGGCAGTACGGGCCGCGCGGCGCGCCACAGAGTGCTTTTGTATATATATAATCGCGGGCATCAGCTAGTCAAAAATAAAAGTGACAACCCTAGGCGTCAACGCAAGAGTAGGTAATTAACTCGCCGATCGGCCTTAGTTAGCCTACTATTCTGTTTGTACTATGGTTAGGCCGACTGCATATAGGTTACATATTCTCAGAAATTTTCTGTAATGGTGCGGCTACATTATCGTGGGAACGTTTGTGTCGAGGTTTTACGATAAATGAGGTGTCTCATTCTATCACAGCGGCTACATTATCGTGCAAGTTCATCACTCATTCGCGACACAACGAACTACCCGACTGGCGGCTACACTTGTCGCGATAACGCGAACATTCGCCGAATCCCGATAATGTAGCGGCACCATAAGAAAACTTTCTGCGATCGTTAGAAGGGGAGGTACGATCCCGTAAAACTATACACGGATTCTGGTTCAGAATGTATGAGAGTATCTTCCGGCGCAAATCCGAAATTGTTTTGACAGTTTCTGATAATATGCGGCTGGTCATACACGTAATTCAAAACATAACCACTAATTAACGTCAAACCCACTTTCGATGGCATTTTCTCGTCAACCTTTATCAAATTGTGCTCCAGTCATGGTTACGTTTTGAAGGTGATTACGTATCTAAGCGAATAAAACATTGTGAAACGATATCGGCCTCTTTCTGGGTTCCCGATAATAACCATGGCCGGCCAAAAACACGTTGGCGTGACTAATTAGTTACGCCTATCTTTGCCGTATGAGTCGTGTGGGAGTATGAATAGCCAGCACCTACTGTCCCACTGACTTATCTAAGTAGGTAAATTCCTCATTCTAGTTTCAGGGTCCTGTACTTTGATGTTGCAGTGAAAAGTTCTTTAGGCGCATCATTGAGCGATTTTGGGAAAATGATATAAATTGGTATAATGTCAGCTAAGAGTATGAAGTGTTTTCACTTTTGTCGGCAGTTCAGACGGTCCATGTTATTTTTTATTCAATGACGAGTTCAGACATCTCATTAAAACTAATGCTAAGTGACGGTCCAGTCACAAAATACATAATACTGTGAAGTCTAGGCTCAGATCTATAGGGCGTGCTCTCACTCTGCTCAGGGTCAACACGATTTAAGACAGATTTTTGTCAGCACATAATTGTGTCTTGTTTCAACTCTGTCTCAACTCAAAGATCCGAGTACCTACGTACGCGCTATCAGAAGCTTTGATTAATTATACTATCAGGAGCTAAGTATGGCAGAATTTTATAAAGCCTATATTAACCCAAAACGAGTTTTTATGTAAATCGTAATTCATAGCTTATCGCTGAAGACCTTAACCCTAAGATATTCATAGCTTAACTGCAACTCCGCCGTGAAACCAGCGGAACGAAAAGATTAGATGCATAGTCAAATGATGCCTTAGAATAGGCAATTTCTCAGTGTTTTCTGCACGTATGCCTTCCGTTCCTCTTCTACGGTTTGGCGCTGGAGATTAGGAATATTTACTTGGTACTTGATTGACTCGAGCCGAAATTAATTTTAACCTGGAACCACCCTCCCGTTAACAGGGGGTCGTCAAAACTTGGTATGGTACCCATGTCTGTCATAGTCTTATATCTTCATAATCTTCTCTAATATATAAAAATTACGTGTAACGTTGTTTGTCCGCGATGGACTCCTAAACTACTTAACCGATTTTAATCAAACTTCGTAACTATCTGTAATTTGGTCCAACTTAAAAGATAGGATAGTTTTTTTGGATTGGGATAGTTTATTTGTTTTATTTATATAGATAAGTTGGCGGTACGAAGTTCGCTGGGTCAGCTAGTTTAATATAAAAAAATATTTTTAAACAACCGACTTCAAACTCCCGCTTTACTACATTACACACACACTATACAAAGTATTTAATTTATTGTTGTATATTTGAAGCAGTGATAGCCTCGTGGTTAGGACTGTGGTCTCCTATTCGGGGGGTCCCAGGTTCGATCCCGGGTTCGCACCTCTGATTTTTCGGAGTCAAGTGCGTTTAAGCAATTAAATATCACTTGCTTCAACGGTGAAGGAAAACATCGTGAGGAAACCTGCACACCTGAGAGTTCTTCATAATGTTCTTGAAGGTGTGTGAAATCCGCCAATTCGCAATGGCCAGCGTGGTGGATTATGGCCTATTACCCTTCTCTGAGAGGAGACCTGCGCTCAGTAGTGAGCCGTTGATGGGTTGCTAATGATGGATGATGATGATGATGATTGTTGTATTGTAATATATTAATTGATCGATTTCGATAAAATTTATAAGGGACCACCTGGGAAGTATGGCCTTTGAAACAAAAAAAGAATTAAAATCTGTTCACACGTCTTCGAGTAATGGGTGAACAGACATACAACAGACAACAAAAAAAGATTCCGACGAATTGAGAACCTCCTCCTTTTTTGACGTCGGTTAAAAAACAAAACAACCCGACGACGCGACGGCATATCCAAAAGGAAGGGTTACGATTTTAGCAGTCAATATTAATGTAGGTATGTATGTGACTATTTAAGAATTTTCCATCGTTGCGAATAGACTACTCTGCCGTGCTAAGCGCAAAAGCGGTATCTCAGTGAAAGCAAGTTTCCAGAAAATTGAAGGAATTACCTCTAATTCCCTTAGTAATTTCGAGCAAAATTGAGATAGGGAAAACTTTAAAAAGGGGTTTTTGATATGTTTTAAATTATATACCGCTATTTGGCTTAGTTCATTAGATGCGTATTTTTCTAAGCTATCCGATGCCATAAAAATAAAAAATTAGATTTTTTTTGAGATACCGCTTTTGCGCTTAGCACGGCAGTACTGGTAGGTATCAATCGATTCGATATGATGATACGGGTGATCACAAACAATATAACGGATGTTGCATCCAATATTCCGTAGACGGGTTACAGCTCTTAAGTTTTATCCTTGTTAGAAAATAAGGCCCGCTTGCAGAGACGCTGGCTTAGGTTTAACCCAGGAATAAAGTAATTTTGGCAGAAGCTTTATACGAAATCTGTCAAAGCAGCAGCTAACTCGGGGTTAAAAGGATAACTCGGCGTTTCTGCAAGCAGGCTTTAGAATGATATACCTAGTAATTTATACAGTTGTTTTTAGATTCTCCATTTTTTGCGTTGAATACTTTGTTGAATAGGAAAATAAAATAGGATACATTTTATCCCGGAATGACATCGAATCCCCTCCACTGAGCCTACATAGACGAACTGAATCAGAGAATCAATAGAAATGCAACTGCAAACTGCAATGCATTCAAACTGCAATTTTGCACTCGGCTTGCAGTTTAAATGTTTAAATGTTGTCTGGACACCAATGTTTCCTTATCCATACCAAATAATATATGTCGAGCTATTGTAAGGAGTCCTATGACCTTTCTTATTTTAGTCCGTTCCGATACTTAAGGTTTTCCTAACATTACTAAGAAGATATTATATAAAGTTTGTTTGCCGATTGTGTAAAAGTGAATGTAGCGTTGCTCAGAATGTGCATACTTATAACTTTATAAGTCAAGTGAATCACCGAAAATTAGATGAGAAAAGAGCTTGGGTAGGTAAGTAACCTGCCAATTTGTTTACATCACGGATTATAAAACCAGTTCAAAACTAATCAAATATTCAAATTTAAATGGTAGATTATAAATTATATTTTCGTTTCTAAAGTACTTTTTGGGGTTCCATACCCAAAGGGTGCCAACGGGACCCTATTACTAAGCCTCCGCTGTCCGTCCGTCCGACCGTCCGTCTGTCAGCGGGCTGTATCTCGTAAACCGGAATAGGTAGACAGTTGAAATTTTCACAGAGTGTGTATTTCTATTGCCGCTATATCATATAATAATAAAAATTAAATTAAATTAAAAAATAATCTACCACCGCGTCGGAAAGCTGATTCTGCTGAGAAGATATTAGCAGTCTATGTATGTATGTATGTATCATCATCATTATCAGCAACCCATCAACGGCTCACTACTGAGCGCAGGTCTCCTGTCAGAGAAGGGTTATAGGTCTAGTCTAGAATTGGCGGACTTCACACACCTTTGAGAACATTATGGAGAACTCTTAGGTGTGCAGGTTTCCTCACAATGTTTTCCTTCACCGTTAAAGCATGTGATATTTAATTGCTTAATCGCACATAACTCCCAAAACCTGGGGACCGAACCTGCGACCCCCCGAATAGGCGACCGCAGTTCTAACTAGGCTATCACTGCTAGACCAGTCAAAATAATCAAATTTTGAATTAGTGATCAACACAGTTTAGGATGAGTTGTGCAATAAAATGTAATGTTTGTGATAACAACAAGTAAATTGATTGATCAGCTGACCCGGTTATTTTCTTGACAAGTCGAAAAAATACAACTGGGCCAAATTAAATTGCAAACACATTCTACGATACTACATATTTCACTGCGTTCCAATTTGCTGTGAAAACTGTATTATACATTAAAATCCTTGATTCGTTATTCGGAAAATAGAATGCTATAGTAACAAAATATGCTTTAAATATTTTACGGTTAGATAGCGAAATGGAGTTAACTAAGAATTATGATAATGTCTATTCTGTGATGATTTTGTTTATGTTATGTGTTCGATTGAACGCTCTTTTTAGTAAAAGTAAAAGTTATAAGCTGTTTAACTGCGACTGTATCTGTCTCTGTCTAAAACGAAACATTCTAAGCAGATTGTGTGGAGCTACTGTCTTGTGACGTCACACTTCAGTAGCGCTCTCTTCGTCTGACAGGAAACTTTAAACCTTTAACTAGTTGTATCTGTCTCTTTCTAAAACGAAACATTCTATGCAGATTGTAAGGAGCTACTGGCTAGTGACGTCACAATTTAGTAGCGCTCTCTTTGTCTAACAGGAAACTTTAAAGCTCTTTATTTCCTAGACTAGTTAAGATACTTAAAAAAGAATTGTCATCGAAGAATAAATATTTTGGTTAGGTACCATAGCCCCTCATACCTCTTTCAGTGTCCACTTGTCTTTAATGCCGCGGAAGGCGTTGTGGCTGATGTACCGCAGGTTGCGGTTGTGGCACAGATGCAGCACCCTCAGGCTCTTTAGCGGCGTGAATGTGCTGCGTTTCACTTCCTCGAGATAATTGTTCTCGCCGACCTCCAGTTCGACGAGATTTGTTAACCCTGAAAGTTGTACCACAAATCCCTTTAATAGGCCGATAGATGGATGTTTAGTAAGATAACACACAATCTAATTGCATAAGTTTTCTTCATTAATTGTTTGTTTTCAAACTGCACTTTACCCGCGCCTTCATCGGCAGTTTAAAAAACCGCGGAATCCCTCTTTTGCGCGCTACTTCGCGTGGCGTTAGGTTTTTAGAAACCCGCGGAAACCCTCTTTTGCTCGCTACTCCGTCCGCGTGGAGTTAGATTTTAAAAAACTGCGGAAACCTTCTTTTGCGCGCTTCTTCTTCCGCGTGGAGTTAGGTTTTAAAAAACCGCGGAAACCCTCTTTTGCGCGCTACTGCACGTGGAGTTAGGTTTTTAGAAACCCGCGGAAACCCTCTTTTACTCGCTACTCCGTCCGCGTGGAGTTAGATTTTAAAAACTGCGGAAACCTTCTTTTGCGCGCTTCTTCTTCCGCGTGGAGTTAGGTTTTAAAAAACCGCGTAAACCCTCTTTTGCGCGCTACTTCGCGTGGAGTTAGGTTTTTAGAAACCCGCGGAAACCCTCTTTTACTCGCTACTCCGTCCGCGTGGAGTTAGATTTTAAAAAACTGCAGAAACCTTCTTTTGCGCGCTTCGATCTTCCGCGTGGAGTTAGGTTTTTAGAAACCCGCGGAAACCCCCTTTTGCCCGCTACTCCGTCCGCGTGGAGTTAGGTTTTAAAAAACCGCGGAAACCTTCTTTAGCGCGCTATTTTTTCCGCGTGGAGTTAGGTTTTAAAAATCCTGCGTGAACCCTCTGGTTTCCGAGATAAAAGGTAGCCTGTGTCACTCTCCAAGTCTTCAACTACATCCATGCAAAAATATCACGCCGATCCGTTGCTCCGTCGCCTCGTGATTGAAGGACAAACTAACAAACTAAAACGGTTTCGCATTTATAATATTAGTAAAGATTTAATAGGCCGATAGATGTTTACTTAGATTAATCATACAATCTAATTGCATAAGTTTCCTTCATTTATTGTTTGTTTTTAAACTATACACCTTTCACCTCTAATAAAGGTCCTTACACTAGCGGCACGCTATGATGGCCGGTTTGACACATTACAATAGTGATGTGGAATGTCAATTTATTCTCGAACAAAAAACAATTAAGTTTTGTTTTTGTACCTGATTAAATAGGTTTAATAAAACAAAAATGTATATGTTTATTTAATTTATTTGAACGAACTGAATATTTGAATGAAAATGAATATACATACTTTATATGCACACAAGAAACATATGAATACAAAAGATACCAAAAAAGGTGCCACAAAAGGCCATAATTAATCAGATTCGTCCATACTACTATTTTCACTGTCGTCACTGCTATCATCACCTACATTAATAATTATATGTTCGTTTTCTATAATATTATCTATTTTCACATCTCTTTCATAATCTTCCCTTATTAATTTAACAGTTCTATTCACAACCTTTTCCCAGTCTCCTTTAGTCACATGTTCACAAGCTTCTTCTAATAATTTTAGCATTTTTTTTGTGGTAAATGGGGGTTCTGTATTGTGTCTTGCAGCATATCCCTTAATTTGAGCCCACACCAACTCAATCGCATTATACTCACAATGGTAAGGCGGTAACCGTATAACTCTGTGCCCATGTTCTAATGCTATTTCGTCAATGACGTATCGGATCTTGGTTGGTTTGTTTTCTTTTAAAAGACGTACTAATTCCGCTTTTAACATATTCATGTTTGCATCTACGCCATTTTTACGAAGCCATGCGACGATATCAGCTTTCTTTTGGGATTGGGCAGGTGGCTTGTCAATTTGCATCGAGTCGTATGGGGCGTTGTCCATAATTATAATAGATGGTTCAGGGAGGCTACACAACATTGAGGTAAACCATTCAGTAAACTTTTCTCCATTCATGTCTTCATTATCATGAAGACTATCGTCTCCAGTGGTTTTTGACGCAAAAGCCATGAGAGAACCTTCGACAAACCCGTTGATGGTTCCGGCGTGACAAATTATAAGTCGCGATCCTTTTCCTACAGGAACTTTGGAAGTAGATGCTGCTGTGTCATCGTTCCAAGAACGGCCTACAGTATGGTTAGCATTAAGCCATGTTTCATCCAAGAACACAACATTTTGCCAATTTTTGATTTCTTTCACTTGCCGTAAAAAAGTATACCTTGCCATCGCTATATCAAATCTTTCCATCAATATTTTGCGTTTGTTACATTTTTTGTATCGAAATCCAATGGTCTTCAAAATCTTCGTTAAAGAACTTTCCCCACCGAAGAATAATCCAGCTTCCTTCAGTGAATGCACCAACTTTTTTCTTGTTGGATACTCCTTCTGTAAATAGTAGCCGTAAACATGTCTTCGGATAGCATCGGCATCAAAGCTATCGATGCCTACGACTGGTTTTGCTCGTTTTCTCTTTTTTGGTGTGTGAAGTTTATTTTCTTCTGTGCCAGTCTCGCCATATTTTTTTTTAGTTATCCGTCTAACAGTTCGTTGTCCAATATTAAGCGCATCAGCTACGCGTTCAACCACTGACGTTATAGGTAAAATTGGCCCTCCATTTTGAGCTTCACGATCGAAATAGTTACGAAGGCGTATTACGAACTCACGTGTCTGACTATTTAGAACAGTTCTCTGCGTACGTTCGGTCATATCGACGAAATCCACAACAAAGGGCTTGAACAGAGTCCAAATTAACGAGCAAGGGTCAACAGTAATGCAGTATCAATATTTGAAATCCAAAGCCAGGTCAAAACTATATCACAATCGCATTGCACTGACAGTTTATACTTTTCGAAGCAACGTCAATTCGAAACTGCTTTGTTTTGCATTGAGCATTGACGCGAGTTTGCCGGAGGTAGTAGTTGTGCTAGCCAGCGATCCTATGTGACGATCGTATTAGATTCCATTTTTAAAAATTTTCAATTTAGAAAACCAAATGCCGAGTTGTGGTATATATCATATAAAAATAAAAATTTTACCTTTTGTATGAAACAGCTGATATTTTTTTGCGATTTCAGAGGTTTGTCCACATAGTGAAAATTGTTCATATTCACAAGTACATTCACCCCTTAAATGGTGCAAACTGATTTTTCTACACTTGTATACATTTTAGAAATCAATTTAATAAATAAATTTTGAGTCCTAAACCTAAAACTACATTCGATAAAATTTATGAATCTCTGCACATCACTATCGTCAATAAAGTAATACAATTATTTCCTTCAAAGTCGTTATCAATTAATACGGAACTTCATGAGCGGACAAACGTCAAACCGGCCATCATAGCGTGCCGCTAGTGTAAACACAGTATTACTTATAGGCACTATCTATATGTAAAGGTCACGCTAGTCGCGCGATTCTTCCAGGTAATGTATTTTTTTAACTAAGTATTTTTTTTAAATCTACATCTAAAACTAAAATCAATATAAATATCATTATACTTAAACTAGCAAAAAGCTGAGTAGTTTTTCTAACGGGTAATAATTTTTAAGTTAATGGTTATAAAATTATTATTTTTTTGACAGATCTGGGTATGAAGTTAAATTACTATATTGTTAAATCACAAATCTATAGGCGTGATAGTTTTTCAGTAAAGTGTACCACAAAATGTACAGGTTATGGGATAGTGATAGGTCTCGCTCCGCTCGCCCTAATTATGTTATGGGAGAGTGTGTTTGTCTGTTTGTTGTTTTGTCCTTCAATCCCGCAGCAACGGATCGACGTGATTTTTTGCATGGATACAGTTGAGTACTTGGAGTTTGATATAGCCTACCTTTTATCCCGGAAATACAGAGGGTTCCCGAATCCCGAGGGATTCTAAAACTCATTACTAAAATACATCTAAGTATCTATCTTTGTATCTCATTTGATTGGTTCCTGTAATCCAATTTTGAACTAAAATGTTAAGAATTACTTCTACATTCGATTCGAAAGTTAACACATCATTAGCCATCATACCGTTTTAAATAAAGTCACCCATACGCACTTAACTAAGAAAATAGAAAGTCATCTTCATCTAAGATACGAAATCCGTATTTTATGTAATGATTGTAAAATTCGTAATCAAGTTCCATTCGCCTTACGTTTCGTATTCCAAGTAGGTACGTGCTGTGCGATTCTCTAAAATGATTGCTAAAGTGTGACGACTGCAATTGCGTCTGATTAGCCGATACTCACTCGCTATTGGCTCAAATGCATTGTTGCAGAAAGAACGCGATAAATTCAGCCAATCACCACAATTGAGACTAGCAATGATTGATGCAGCTCTTACAGAATCGGCCTGCTGCTGTTGATATGATTTTGACGACTCACCAAAGTTACACGACGAAATAGAGCAAGATCCCAGTGCCGCCAGACCTAAGTTATTTTCTCAGCAATTATTTGTGTACGATAGAGTACTGTTCGAATGTCCTTTCAGTATATGCGTACCAGCTAGATTGTGCCGACGGCCAATTTCCAGATACCAGGTGCTAAAGGTAGGTAAAAACTAGAATAACTTATCTTAAATTCTCAGGGCTGATTTTCATATATGTTTTAAAGAATATTGTAAAAATTAATAAATAAATACTGCCAGACGCTTACCGCCGGCGGTTACTTTAGCCAGACGCTTTGAAGCTCCCAAAAAAATATATAATTTAAGTTAACTTATATTCTCAGTTCTGATTTTTATACATGATACTCAGGGAACTATTGCGATATTATCTGTAAGCTGCACAGACCTATTGGAAGGGTCAAACATCCCCCCAGACACACATTATGCGTCCCCATATGTATGAGCGATAGAACATGATTCACTTGTTTAAGTGTGTGAGAGATAATATCATCATACTATAATATTATAAATGCGAAAGTGTGTTTGTTGGTTTGTCCTTCAATCACTCTGCAACAGAGCTACGGATCGACGTGATTTTTTGCCTGGGTATAGCTTGCAGAAGATATTGCAATAGTTCTCTCTCTCTAGATCCTAAGCTATACCCAGGCAAAAAATCACGTCGATCCATAGCTCTGTTGCAGAGTGATTGAAGGACAAACCAACAAACACACTTTCGTATTTATAATATTATAGTATGATGATATTATCTCTCACACACTTAAACAAGTGAATCATGTTCTAGCGCTCATACATATGGGGACGCATAATGTGTGTCTGGGGGGATGTTTGACCCTTCCAATAGGTCTGGCAGCTTACAGATAATATCGCAATAGTTCCCTGAGTATCATGTATAAAAATCAGAACTGAGAATATAAGTTAACTTAAATTATATATTTTTTGGGAGCTTCAAAGCGTCTGGCTAAAGTAACCGCCGGCGGTAAGCGTCTGGCAGTATTTATTTATTAATTTTTACAATATTCTTTAAAACATATATGAAAATCAGCCCTGAGAATTTAAGATAAGTTATTCTAGTTTTTACCTACCTTTAGCACCTGGTATCTGGAAATTGGCCGTCGGCACAATCACGGTAATATTATCTGTATACAGTATTGTAACTCGGCCGTATCTTTGACATAAATGCCTACAGCTGCGCGGTACGTAAACATGCGATAGGGCTGCCGGCCTCCAGCATTTTA
Source organism: Oeneis ivallda (assembly GCA_029955525.1). Taxonomy (NCBI): domain Eukaryota; kingdom Metazoa; phylum Arthropoda; class Insecta; order Lepidoptera; family Nymphalidae; genus Oeneis; species Oeneis ivallda. The sequence goes on along the minus strand of JARPMR010000013.1, from coordinate 18,846,296 downwards.
ATTACATTTGCCTACTTTGTGTTTCCATTTAGTTTTGTGATTGTAAATATACTTTTTTTTATATAAACAAATAAAATACTTTGTGAATTAAATAGGAAGTGTTCAATAAAAATGCGTGTTGTTTTTTGATTGGTAGATTTAATTAAAAAAAACCGGCCAAGTGCGAGTCGGACTCGCACACCGAGGGTTCCGTACTCTAGAAGTAAAAGTAAAACGATAATATTATATAAATTTGCTTATTAATCGTTAACTTTGTTTGTGGAGGTCTATTGTTAATATAAAAAAAACTATGTTAGTTAGAGCGTTGGTTTTATTTTTCCTTTAAAATATACATAAACCTCTATTGACCATAATTATTTCTGATTTTTCGATTGGTAAACTTCGGAGATAAGGGGGGGGGGAACGGTATATTTTTCGACATTTTGCCCGATTATTCAAAAACTATTATATTTAAAAATAAATAAAAATTTGTTTTAGAATGTACAGGTAAAGCCCTTTCATATGATACCCCACTCGGTATAGTTATCTTACTTTGAAATTTCAAACTCCCGATTTTTCTTCTTTTTTAATTAAACTAAAAAGATTTTTTGATTTTTTCTTATTCCAATGTTGTTGGGCCACTATTATACACAACTATTCACACCCCTCTCAAATATCTAAATATTCTGTGAATATTTCATGAGTCTTGCTATTGTTGTTGTTATTAATACCGAGAGAAAAAAACGGTTTTTAGTGGTATATGTTGTTATAGCAGCAGTGTAGAGGACAAAAAGTGTCTATTAGCGGAAACTTGTTAAAGGAAAAAGCAAAAGAGTTCGCGTCTACTCTAAGCATCAAAAACATCAACACTTAATAATTCGAAATTTTATTTATTTTCTCTTAAAAATTTCGAACCATTTGATATTTCAAACACTCGATAATTCGTAATATTTCCCTTATTATATCTCGTAATAGTCCCTCGAGTTTCGAATCAACGAGAGTCGGCTGTATTATTAATAATAAAATACCACGTCTTTACATTGAATTATACAAACTAACAAAACAAAACACACATGCCCCGAGGTTTTAACACAAGCGTACGTACCGTATCGTGATTCATAACCCGCCTATAACTACCTATTTCACTCGTGTCAATCACTTTCCTTTACTCTATTCACTTTATTTATTAATCCAGACATCTTTTTTTCGGGAGATAAAAGGAAATACCTTATCCATTAAAAATACATACATTTTGTACCTACCTACTAGTAAGTAAAATTATTTTAGAGTCTTACCTTTCAGAGTTTCCAGGTAATTTAAAAAAAGTTATCTCTGGATGCGTTATTGACGAATTCATGCAACCAAAAACAGCACAATATATCCTCCTCGTCATATTAAATATGTACTTGAACTTATTTTTAGTAAAAAAATTGCGCAGTTATTGTTAAAAAACATAACACCGTCCGTTCGTCACTGCGGCACAGTCGCGACTGTCTGCGTACCGAGCGCTTACCGAGATCGAGGCGCGTAGGCATAGCTCGCGCTTTGTCCGTTTGTATGAAGTTACAATACTGTATACAGATAATATTACCGTGGCACAATCTAGCTGGTACGCATATATTGAAAGGACATTCGAACAGTACTCTATCGTACACAAATAATTGCTGAGAAAATAACTTAGGTCTGGCGGCACTGGGATCTTGGACAAAAAGAGTAGCTATAGTGATGGTCAAATTTTAGTACCAATGATCATCCTCAGTCTATTAAATCCTTACTAATATTATAAATGCGAAAGTGTGTTTGTTTGTTGGTTTGTCCTTCAATCACACCGCAACAGAGCTAAGGATCGACGTGATTTTTTTCATGTGTATAGTTGAGGACCTGGAGAGTGAGATCTAGGCTACTTTTTATCCCGGAAAATTAAAGAGTTCCCGAGGGATTTTAAACTAAATCTACGCGGATAAATTCGCGGGCATCAGCTAGTTCACTATAATATGACATAAGCATAACTTAAAAAAAATGTGTTTATTGCAAGATACGCTTGCGCTTGACGACAGTCAATGATGTAAGGCACTGATGAGATCGAAATTGGACCGCGCTTGCCTAGGAGATGCATATTCACTCTGTCCTTGATGGTGCAAGCCTTCCTTCAAGGCAAAAAAAAAAATTGGTTGTCTGTAAAGTCGGTTTACGGACGATAGTTTTACGTGATAACGTCTTAAAGAAACATTGACGATAACTGGCGGGCGGCGGTGGGCGCTCTCTAGTCACAAGCCAACGCTTGGGCCTATCGTGCCTCTCTATCGCTTGTTCCGCGCTCTCGCTTGCATGCTCAGGCTTAGGCGGAACGTGACACTTTTTCGTGCGTACAACCGGTGTTCATCGATTTATAAGACGTTATCACGTCAATAGATCTTAGAGACCTCATAAGTAAGTCTCACCTATAAAACTGTCATCGTTGAGTTCGACGATGGGATTGTTGTTGAAGGTGAGGTACTGTAGCGTTGTGCCGACCAGGCCCAAGCTCTCCGGGACAGTGGCGAACTTGTTTCCGGAAAGGTCGATCTGTCGCAGGTTCACCAACCCTCTGAAAGCGTCTAGTGGTATGTTGTCGATGTCAGTTGTGGCCAAATCTAAAACCTGTAAAATGAAAAATATAAAAATATACTTAACTAGCTGATGCTCGCGACTTCGTCCGCATGGATTTAGTTTTTAAAAATACCGCGGGAACTCTTTCATTATCCGAGATAAAAAGTAGCTCTCCCGGTCTGAGGAACCACTACTACATCTATTACTATACCCATGCAAAAAATCGCATCAATCGGCTGTTCTGTTGCGACGTGATTGAAGGACAAACCAACAAACAAACACACTTTCGCATTTATAATATCAGTTATGCTTTATTATTATAACACTTTTTATAATTGTCAAATTTTTTACCATACTTAACCAAAGACAAAATTACGTTTAGCTGTCTTTTACGTTTTGTTATTCCACTGTCATTTGCGTTTAGTCGACCGAGCGAAGCGAAGGTCTTTGAGTTAACTAGGGCGATTTGCACTTGTCCGTCCGTCCGTCCGTCCGTCCGTCCGTCTGTCAGAGCCTTATAACTTTTGAATTACTGAACGTAATTACTTCAAATTTAGATATAATATGTAAACCGATGGCCTCCAGCCGAAAATGGCTTAAAAAGTTATAAAAATCTTTATTTCAGGGGGGCTCTCATAGAAGCGAATGCGAAGTAAAAAAAAAAAAATCGCGTTACATAAAATTGTTACGTATCATTTTAAAGATAATTTTGAACTGAGTACAAAAATATTTTTTTTTTAATTTTTCCCTTAAAATTGACGAAATGGGGGGCTTTCAAAGTGGCGATTTTATACGCTCGCTTGAAGACGCTCTCTAGAAAAATCCGCTATGGATTTTCAAACTGATTTTATGTTTTTAGGTCACTTATATCCTGTACTTGAACAACAAATACTAAAATTATATGAATATTATAAAGAAACGAGATTATTTAATTTTTAATGGGCGTCAGTAATTCATATAGCATCAACATAGCTTCACAATAATGCTAATAGATGGCGCAGTCAGTAACTATTCCCATGGAACTACGAGTTAAATTCAATGTTTGATAAATAATTCAATGTTTTCACTAACGTTCCCTAACCTTTACGGGCTACCTATAAGTTAGGTGATTGATGTTTTCTGTCAACTTATTTATCACGATCCTGTACGGGACACCTAAAAGGATATTGGGACGGATGTTAGGACTTAGGATTGTATTTAGGAGCTACCTACGTTAAGAGACTCCTACTTAGGGGATGATTTAGGTATGTTTGGTGAAAACGGGCATAATAATAATGTCAGTTTTGGTTATCATGTATCGATTGAATGAATAATCATGGGATACCGTTACCGCGAGGTCTCAGTTCGGGGCGAACCACTAGTTATTCCATGTCAGATGCCTTTTTCTTATACCACGTTTTATAGTGACTTAACGGAAACGCGGTCGAACGGGATAAAAAGTATCCTATGTCCGTCTCCTGGTTCTAAGCTACCTCTCCACCAATTTTCAGCCAAATCGGTTCATCCGTTCTTGAGTTATAAATAGTGTAACTAACACCACTTTCTTTTATATATATAGATTGGAAAATACGAGGCGCGAATTTTAATTAAATAGCGCCGAAGTTTATTTTTCAATTCGCGCGTGTTTCATACCATGTTTTTCAATACATTTCTAAGTTAAAATGGTAATAACAATAAAATATCATCGTCATTTCTACGGAGAATTTACGAATACGCAAACGATGGATTTTACAGGGGAGCGTTTTGAAAGCATAGAAAGTTGTTTTTTTTTTCTTTAAAACCTACAAACATCTACGAATAGGATAGGCGGTCATAATTCGGGACGCACAACTATAACCGATCCAGTGTAATTATAGAGATCAGTGTGTAAAACTATTAAAAGCCCTCTACCCTACAAGTGGGACTCAGGACTAAAACACAACAAACACAATTTATGAACTAAGGCAAATTACCTCCAACTTGGTAGCACTCGATAGGGCGAGTATCGTGACATGGTCCAGTATTTCTATAGGGTTGTTGTTGAGGTAGAGACGGGTGAGGTTCGGAGTGTGCTGGAACAGATATCTGTCGAGGGAGTGTATCTGGTTGTTGCCCAGGTTCAACGTCTCTAATGCTATGCTGCTGTACACGCCATCTTTGTACGGCCCTTGGAATATCTCACTTCGAAGGACGTCCCCTGAAAATATTACCAAAGTAGTTAATCCCTTATTAATCATCATCATCATCATCATCATCATCATCATCATCATTAGCAACCCATCAACGGCTTACTATTGAGCGCAGGTCTCCTCTCAGAGAAGGGTTATAGGCCGTAGTCCACCACGCTGGCCCGCTGCGAATTGGCGGACTTCACACACCTTCGAGAACATTATAGAGAACTCTCAGATAAGCAGGTTCCCTCACGATGTTTTCCTTCACCGTTGAAGCAAGTGATATTTAATTGTTTAAACGTACATGACTCCGAAAAGTCAGGTGCGTACCTACCCGGGATCGAACCTTCGACCACCCGAATAGGAGACCACAGTCCTAACCACTAGGCTTTTTCTAGGCACTAATTCTTATTAATAGTATAAAGCAATAAGCATAGTAAGCATAGAGCAGTGATAGCCTAGTGGTTTGGACTGTGGTCTCCTATTCGGGGGGTCGGTGTTCGGTGCTATGTGCGTTTAAGCAATTAAATATGACACGCTTTAACGGTAAAGGAAAACATCGTGAGGGAACCTGCACGGGTGAGAGTCCTCCATAATGTTCTCAAAGGTGTGTAAGTCTACCTTTCGCAAATTCGCATTGAGCCAGTGTGGTGGACTAACCCTTCTCTGAGAGGAGACCTGTGCTTAGTCTTCTTCTTAACGTGCCGTCTCCTTGCGAAGGTTGGCAATCATTAGGGCGATTTCAACTTTTGAGACCGCTGCTCTAGAAAGTGATTTTGTGCTTTTTCCGAACCACTGGCACTAGTTTTTAAGCCAAGATATCCTTCTGCGGCCAGGCCTCCTTCTGCCTGCCACTTTCCCCTGCATGATAACTTGAAGGAGTTCATATTTCTTGGTGTTACGCATCACGTGCTCAAAATATTCCAATTTCCTCCTTTTTATGGTTGTTAGTATCTCTGTGACCTTCCCCATTCTTTGTAGCACAGTGCTGTTTCGTACACGGTCTCTCCAAGAAATTCTTAGCATACGTCTTTACACCCACATCTCGAACGCTTCCAGTTTTCTAGACATGACTTCTGTCAGCGTCCAAGCTTCTACACCATAGAGAAGTACAGAAAAGACATAGCACCGCGCTATGCGTGTTCGGAGAGAAATGCTTAGGTTCCGGTCACAAAGAACTTTTTTCATTTTCGAAAAGGCCTTTGCGTTCTTGCTCTATTCTGCATCGTATTTCGAGGCTGTGATCCCCTGTTTCGTAGTGAGATGTTATCTAGATCCTGTGCTTAGTATTGAGATGTTAATGGGTTGCTCATGATGATGATGATGATGATGAATATTATAAAATTAAAATATGTGTAAGTGTGTTTGTTTCATGGTTTGTCCTTCAATCCCGCAGCAACGGAGCGACAGATCAACGTGATTTTGACTATACATTGACTATTTTGTATCCCGGAAAAACAGAGTTCCCGCGGGATTTTAAAAAAATCTAACTCCACTCAGACGAAGTCATGGGCAAAAGCTACTTGCGCATATCGAACAAATACTGACGACGTTGTTGGCGCTTGCGTAACCTCTTCTTCCTTTTGCTGATGCGCCCGATGCTACTGGTGTTATTCGGAGAATTTCAGTACTGAAAAATGCGCCTTTTGCGGCTCTATTTCCTTTACGATACCTATTAGGTTCTTCTTCAACTCAGGTATTTGCAACGTTAATCGTTACAACATACAAATATATCGCACGGTTCATCTATTATTAAGGAGGTCAAAACCTCAGTAGGTACCTACTTAGGTATACATTGTAAGTTCCGCGAACGCAATCGAATTATTATTATCAGAGATCAAGCACAGAGAATGTATCTACCTGTACCTGATAACAGTTACTTATTTGAGATAGTTTTACGTTTTACATTATTCACAACGTTACAATGTAAACATCATCATTGAATATGAATAAAATACATTGCACGATTCAATACTTATATAGGTGTTTAAAGACAATTTTTACGTTTCAAGAGTAAAACCATATTTACTGTTTACAGATCAATAATGAAAATACGTGATAGTTCGCAATTATTATTATAATTATGATGTTTTTAGGGTTCCGTACCAAAATGGTAAAAACGGAACCCTTCTGGTGAGACTTCCGTCCGTCCGTGCGTCTGTCACAGTCGATTATTTTAGTAACTATTGAAGCTATCGACATGAAATTTGGAACAGTTGTGTATAATGGTGGCCCAACAATATTGGAATACAAAAATCAAAAATTATTTTTAGTTTAATTAAAAAAGGGGGAAAATCGGGAGTTTGAAATTTCAAAGTAAGATATCTATACCGTGGGGTATCATATGAAAGGCCTTTACCTGTACATTCTAAAAGAAATTTTTATTTATTTTTAAATATAATAGTTTTTGATTAATTGAGCAAAATGTCGTATATTTTACAGGAAAAATAAAACCAACGCGAAAATTATTTTAGTTTAATTAAAAAAGGGGGAAAATCGGCAGTTTGAAATTTCAAAGATAACTAATAAAATAAAACCAACGCTCTAACTAGCATAGTTTTTTTTATATTAACAATAAACCTCTACAAACAAAATTAACCATTAATAAGCAAATTAATATAATATTATCGTTTTACTTTTACTTCTAGAGTACGGAACCTACGGTGCGCGTGTCCGACTTGCACTTCGCCGTTTTATTTTATTTTATTTGTAACGTTTTATTTAAATATATAGACTAGCGCTTGACTGCAATCTCACCTGATGGCAAGTGAAGATGCAGACTAAAATGGAGCGCGTTTGCCTAGAAGATGCATATTCACTCCTGATTTAAAGGTACCCAAGTTACAGTCAGTTGGTAAAAGCACTATTTGTTGGTGATGTAATGGGTATTAAAAAATACCTTTTACACTACCAGTGGTGCAAGCCTGTGATGTCACGGGTCCAAAACGAAACGGAAGCCGGAAAGGCATTCCAAATTTTAGCGGTGCGTATTAGGAACGAGGAAGCAAAGCGCTTAGTACGGGATCGTGGAATTTCGACCACGTAGCGGTGCAGATTCGAGCGATGCCTTGCGGTTCGACGGTAGAAGGGTGGAGGAACTAAATCGAATAGTTCTTAACCACTCTCTCCGAAATAAATCCTGTAGAATACCGACAGACAGGCAACCTTGCGCCGATGTTCCAGACTTTCAAGTTTGGAGTTAATGTTGATTAAACGGGTCTGCCCGCGAAATTCAAATTTAATTTGGTTTTACGCAATTTGTAAACTAATACGACAAAGTAGGCTTATGGCATTCTAATTGCGACGATGGCAGTATCATCTTCACAGGTTTATTAACCGACTTCCAAAAAGGAGGAGGTTCTCAATTCGGCCGGTATCTTTTTTTCTCCGGGATTACTGGACCGATTCGCGTGATTTTTTTTTAATCGACAGAGGATGTTTGCGAAATGGTCCCATAAAAATATTCACCTTCAACTCCTCAAGCCTGATGCTGCAGAGATATTACTCACCTAAAACTATGGTGATTTAGGAAATTTCGATTTCGAATTGATATTGTAGGTAACAAGTATGAACTACATCATGGAGCTCCAGGTCCTAGCTCCTCAATCATAGGATACTACACTTAAAAGCTTAAAATAAAAATTCTTTTCAAAAAACCGACTTTTAACGCCACTACAAAGTATAAAAATAATTTTAGTTTGTCCACGTTTGTTGAAGTCGGGCGGGCCTAAAATACAAACTATGAAACCGACTCGCGATGCTCGCTCGACTTCTACAAACGAGTCTCTCATATTGTGTAGCGTCGCGCATCGGTTTCATAGTTTGTATTTTAGGCCCGCCCGACTTCAACAAACGTGGACAAACTAAAATTATTTTTATACTTTGTAGTGGCGTTAAAAGTCGGTTTTTTGAAAAGAATTTTTATATAAAAATCTTTACTTGAAAGTGTCCAGTTTAAGAAATGAGTCAGAATATCGAGTTGGACGTGAGTTACTTAGAAATTAGTCAATATTCTGACTAATTTCTTAAACTGGGCACTTTCAACTAAAGTTTTTTATATAAATCTGTGAAGATGATACTGCCAGTGGCGCAATTAGAATGCCATAAGCCTACATTGTCGTTTTAGTTCACAAATTTCGAAAAACCAAATTAAATTTGAATTTCGCAGGCACACCCCTAAATACCTTAACTAGTGATACTCATAACTAGTCATAACCTATTAATTATTTTTAACAGAGATGATTAAGAAGAAATTGATTGCTGACACATGTATTGTATATATCAAGTTGCACCATTTCTCCAAGATGGCGTTACTAGGATTCTAAGTTATAATATTTATATTTGATATCGACAAAATATCGTATTTATGACAGATACAGAATTTTCACGAAATCATAAAAATAGCAAATTGTTTTAAGTGTTCTTCACATAATTGTATTGAACTCCGGTAGATGGCGTAACATCTGACAATAGACATCAGACAATTTGTATGACGTTAGCAATCTAAACTCCATTAATTTATATAATCTCTGCTATTATGTAGGTGGAAGACAGGTAAGACATTATAATTTGTAACACAATCTTATTTACTCATCAAGTCATCAACTCATCACAGATCAATCAAACAAAGTAGAGGTACCTACCAGATAAGCGGTTATTACTCAGATCCAAGTACACCAAACGGTGGATATTATTAAAGGCGTCATCGTTTATCTCATTGATTTTGTTAGCTTTGAAACTAATGGCGATCCTGTTTCCCGGGACAGGTGGAAGTTCGGTCACATTCGTAATGCTGTTGTTGAAAAATGTTATCAGAACGTGGCCATCTGTAAGTTATCAGAAATAATATTATTTAAAAACATACAACATAATATAAAATTAAAATTTTTCTCTAATTTTAGTATTTTTTTCCTTTCTAAAAGTTTGAAATATATTTAGATTAAATGTAGGTGCAGCTTTAGATTATGAGAATATCTATAGAGTTTTTGATAATTTTTGGGTGAATTTATTAACAACAAAAAAATAAATGAGTAACCATATCAATTCTGATAATTACGATTTGTTATCACACCTCGTTGAATAGAGTAGTTATCAGGAAAAACGTTATTTACGCGGATTCAAGATTGGTAATGTACCTAATAAAAAATAACTGGTTTACTTGTTATTATTTGAGATTTACTATGTCCGAATATTTCCACTTTTTTATTGTTCGATAAAATCAATCGAACAAAAAATTTACCTTTGTTTTTCACCAAAAATAATTACTGTATTTATCAACTGTCGAAATTTTAAAGCATGCACAGTTATCAAGAAACAGTGATTTATACAAAAATGCATTAATCCTGCAGCATAGATAAGGAAATTTACATTTATTTTGTGTGTTGTACATACACACGATTAAAACCTGTGACGGCCTAGAAAAATAACGAATAATTGTTATCACATAAGATGAGCGTGCGTTTAGTTTACGTTATGGAATTACCTTGGTTTGAAACATTTTTCATTGCCTCGGGCCAATCTGGTATTCTGTCGACATTGCGCCTCGAACAGTTTAGCGTGAGATTGTTGACATCTTGAAAGAATATATCACAAGGGCCGTTTATCACTTCGCCGAGTGCGTGACTCGCGCTAACTAGGACACATAATATCACTAACACCTACAACAAAAACACCATAACTTATATAACAACTGCAACAGTTGACCGAGCCGATGCCGCTCAGGCGATGAGCACTCCTTGCTATCCTCGGTCTACTCACTCCAGGTTTATCTCGTAGAAAGTACATCTTCCTCAAAATTAAAAAGGACACTGTTCGAACACCTTCCGATAAAGTGTGTCACTATCTTATCAGTCTCTCGCCGAGCGATATCACGAAGTGACATGAAGTGAGCGAGCTATTCATTGGTTAACGTTAATGTCTTTCATATATTATGTCTATTAATATCGGCCAGGCTTTGTTCTAACGTACATATTTTCTTTGTAGGATGTCCTGAATGTGACGGCGGACAAACTAGAAGAAATAATCAAGCCACTAAACGAATGCGAGTACGACGATGCGAGCAAGCAAAAGTACGCCGAAATCGGCTCACCGGACTCCACGGAGGAGATGAAGAACCTGGAGAGCAGACAGGCGGCGGTCACGCTGCTTCAGATAAAGAACTACGACCCGACTAAGTACGCGGTGAAGGCGGAGGAAAGCCCTCACATAATGTTCAACAGCGTGCCGAGTTTACCGCCTTCCGACAGAGCGAGAGAGGTTATGCATTGTAATGCCGTCATCGACATTATAAGCAAGGCTGTCGCGGTCGCGCAGCGAGAAAACGAAGAGTCTCAGAACTTCCCGCCTAATTATACGAGCGTCATTGACAGGTCGCACGCGCCCGGCATCGGCGAGGTCATCACATACGCTCAGGACTATCCCGAAGAGCAGTACAGCGCGTACGCCGCGCCGCATGCCGCCAGCCCCGGCAGCAACGATGACCACGACAACAAAGAGATGGACCTTTCTCTATACGGCTCGATAAAGAACGAATCGGTAGAGCAATCCGAACAAGCCGACCGTGAAGCCGGGGCGTTCCTACACAGAACCTTAACAAGCAATAAGTCTTCAAGTTTCGCGGAGGAGTACAAGCAACACGTGTTCGGTCGAACTGGTAGCAAATCAAAACAGAAAGAGAACGCGCCAGTGTACGAGGACTGCAGCCAGAGCAGTAGCGGGTCAGACCCGGACAGATTACAAATGGATATTTCTGAAGTGTCGCAGGTGAGCGCTGGCAAAACTATGTCTATAGTGATAAGAGAGAGGTCATAATACTAGACCATGTAATGTGGGCGGTCTGCGATTTTCGGTGCGAGGTCGCCACTACAGCACCTTGGGACCCCGACGACTGTTGCTTCTTCGGACTGTGTTTCGTTTGTATAAATTGGCAAGTCTAAAAGTAGTGCTTTCCTTTACACAATGTAGCGCGCGGAAAAGGACAATATAAATTTTTGACCACCTTTAAACTAGCCCCTTTAATTTTTTTTAAGCTCGCAATTATGAGATGGAAATACTATTTTAACGCCTGATATATGAGGATTGCTGTCCCATACTTTAACTCAATGCTAATAACCATTTATGATGCTGAAATGACTGATGTACGTTATTTTTCTAAATGGCAATTAGTACCGATATGTACTTACGTAGAATACCTTGAAATGTGTAAGACAATATAATATCTAATAATTCAAGCATGAATGCACGACATCATTGTATATTGTATTGGTGCTACATGTTCATTTTGTTTGTCGCATATTTAAATATACTTGTTTGTATATTTAGTATTTTATTAGAAGGAAAATTCTGTATCACTACTTATTATTATAACTCCTTCCAAGCGACTTCAGCTCGTCTCAAAAACTGCTACTGCGAATTTCACCCGAATAGCCTTTGAGGTTTAAGTTAATATTATTACTCGTATGTACTAGTTGAAGCCCGCGACTTCATCCGCGTGGATTTAGTTTTTAAAATCCCGCGGGAACTCTTTAATTTTACGGGATAACAAGTAGCCTATGTCACTCTCCAGGTCCTCACCCATGCAAAAAATCATTTCGCTCCGTTGCTGCGTGATTGAAGGACAAACCAACAAACAAACAAACAAACAGTTTCACATTTATAATATCAGTAAGGATACTAGAGCGTGTATATGGGGCTCGACCGTAACAAAAGGGAGATCTTACTTCAGGCTAGTGTTGCGCCGGGGGACCGGCTGGTCTGGCTTTACATTTGTTGGACCATAGAATCTTTTTTACTAACATAATAAGCAGAAGTTTGTTTGTTTGTTTGTTTGAACGCGCTAATCTCTGGAACTACCAGTCGGATTTGAAAAATTCTTTTAGCATTTGATAGCCCCATTCTTGGGGAAGGCTATTCAATTCACGGTACGATCCTTACATGCCGAGTAAAAAGAAAAAAGTAATAGCGGTAAGTCCTCGGTGGCTGAGGGCAGTCTTCCGGCGAGAACCGAACAAGAGCCGAACCGATGGTTACTGTTTATAATACTGGAAATTAAAGAGTTCCCACGGGAATATTAAGAACTAAATCCACGCGGACGAAGTCGCGGGCATCTGGTAGTAATAAACCTAGTATTCTGATATCATTATATCGCTATCACGATGTGGGATCACGTATTGTAGTGCGGCTGTGATTTGGACATTGTTGTGTAAATACAGCGCCATCTAGTTCCTTCGTTCATCATCAATCATTATCATCATCATGAGCAACATCATTTATTTATTTATTTATTTATTTATTCAATATGACGGTCAACGGGTTACAATAAATCATAATAAAGAATAAACTAAACAGAATGAAAAAACAATTTTACAGTACTGTAGACCCACTTAGAGACTGCCACAGCTTGCGAAATAGAAAAAGAAACTATTTAGTTGGAGAAGAACGAAATCATCATGAGCAACCCATTGATGTCTCACTACTGAGAGCAGGTCTCTTCTCAGAGAATGGTTACAGGCCATAGTCCACCACGCTGACCCAATGCGAATTAATAAACTTCACACACCTTTGAGAACATTATGGAGAACTTTCAGGCGTGCAAGTTTTCTCGCGATGTCTTCCTTCACCGTTGAAGCGTGTGACATTTAATTGCTTAAACGCATTGTTGTGAGTTTTTTAATATACTTCATCATTTTTGTTCAGGACGACCCTGAAGAGACCCAGTCAGTACCGTCGGCGCAGTCCTCGCCGAAACCGCCACATGACTCTGAGAGCGAGAAGGAATCTCTCTGGCAGGCGTTACACAAACAAAACGGTGCATACCTACTTATTACAAGATTGCCCAAAGAAAAGCAGTGTAATGTATTACAGGGTTCATACGTTGTACGTGCGTACGATACACGACCACTTTTGAACAAAGGTCTCTTGCATGGACCTCCACCGGCGTAGATCTTGCGTCGCCAGCATCTAGCGGCTCCCTGCGACTCGTTTGAAGTATTCGTTCCTTCCTAGTGGGGGATCTGCTGACACAATGCTGAAATTAGATGTGAAATTTTATTATGGAACGCCACGCCCATTCCCCAAAACTACTTTCTTGAGGCGTAATTGATGAATAGTGTGGATACGCCTAATGTTAGCGACATTGCTTTTACCCAAAGTGTAATTTTAGAATATGTAGATAGGTATGTGAAAAAAGAGGCTGTACTGAGAAGTAAAAGACTAAAACTCAGACTTTTGGTACGGAGTAGTTTTTGAAAATAGAATCTTTTTTAAAAATGAGGGATAATAAAAGAGAATAAAGAATGACAGATGAAAAAACGGGGCTGATGAAAAAGCCTGATGGTCACGGACGGGTTTTTATTTGCTTTGCTGATGGTGTTCAAGGGAGAAGTGATGTTAAGTGCGCAATATAAAATAATAGAATTAACGTGAAGACGATTAGCTGATGTTGTTGATATTGTATTTTAAGAGATACTGGATTAAAAGCTGAACACAATCTGAGTCGAGTTTGACTGGTTTTAGTTCAGAAGTGGGATTTTTGTTGATCTCAAAACTCGTATTACCAGGTCGGAGCGGCGGAGAAGCGACGCAGCTGCTGCGGCGGCTGATCAACAGCAAGCACCTGGGCATGACGGTGTCGCCGCTGCGCACGGCCACGTCGCCGCTGCCCGCGCCGCTCATGCCGCCCAATGGCACCGTGTCACCGGTAAGGCTAGGTTCACACGACAGCACACCGCACGTTTTTTTGCAGGATAACCTTCATACAAATGGCGCATACATGGGCCATAGAACCGTTCACAAAATTAAAAAAAAATTCAAAATTATTTATTTCACGTAGGCCAACCTGTGGCTCTTATGACAAGGCATGACTCTACCACCGGTTCGGAAAGCGGATTAATACTGTACACACGTCGTTAATACTATAAAAAAAATTGCCACTGTGTCTCTCGTAATTTAGAAATGTTAAGCTTGCGAGTTGACTCATTTAAGGAGAATATAAAATTAAATGGTTATAAAGAAATTTTCCGTATTTGATGTTAGAATAGTCAACTCATTACGATATAATATCTTCCTGTTTCATTGATATTCATGTATGGATAGAATATTTATGGAAGGTTCGCGGTTAATGAAGTTTTAGTTCAATGTTTACCTGTCCTTTGTGTCTTTATTTTTCTTTTATATTTAGTTTATTGTAATTTGGATGATGATATTATGATCAAGTTTTAAATTTTTTTAATAAAATTAGCTGTCATCATCATCATCGGAACCTATCGAGGGCTCACTGCTGCGCTCAGAAGAGACCCCCTCCAGTGCCTCCTCTTAGAGAAGGTTTATAGGTTGCTCATGCTAGCCCAAATCTTTGAGAACATTATTGAGAACTCTTAGGGGTGCAGATTTTCTCACTATGTTTTCCTTCACCGTTGAAGCATGTGAAATTCATAGTCATTATTCACATAACATCGAAAAGTCAAGAGGGCAAATCGAACCCGCAACCTCCCGTATAGGAGACCGCAGTTCTAACCACTAGGCTATCACACTCAAAATATGTTCATTTTGCATCCCTAATACGATTTATACAGAAAATTCAATGTTGTTTGTTTTTAATGCATAATGCAATAACACGCATTAAACGTAACCAACCCTGAAGATTTTATAAATTGCGCCACTGGTTTGTATTTTTATCATAATGTTCGATAAATATGACATAAATGCTTTTACGAGTCTTGTAAGTCTACCGGGTCTGTAACAGGCTTTAAGTCGATTGTTGAGATATATCTCTACAGTCAGTGAAGTTGACTTCAGTTATTGCACTATAGTTTTTGTATGTTTAAGAAATTACTTAACACATGCTTCACAGTGAAGGAAAACATTGTGGGGAAACCTGCACACCTGAACGTTCTTCATAATCTTCTCAAAGGTGTGTAAAGTCCGCTAATTCGCATTGGGCTAGCGTGGTGGACTATGGCTTATACCCTTCTCTGAGAGGAGACCTGCGCTCAGTAGTGAGACCTTAATGGGTTGCTGATGATGATAGATTTTGTAAGTTAGGTTATGATGGGGCTGGCGTGTTCGGACGAAAGTCCCTTAAAAATGAGACTGATGATGACTCAAAAATCATACACATATAATTTTTGACAGCTCTAGCACAGGCTATGGTCTATTTGGACTGCCAGTTGCAATCACCAGCCTTTGTTTCAGTTTTTTTCTTGTCTAATCATCATCATTATTAGCAACCCATCAACGGCTACTACTGAGCGCAGGTCTCATCTCAGAGAAGGGTATAGGCCGTAGTCCACCACGCTAGCCCAATGCGAATTAGCGGACTTCACACACCTTCGAGAACATTATAGAGAACTCTCAGATGTGCAGGTTTCCGCACGATGTTTTCCTTCACCGTTGAAGTGATATTTAATTGTTTAAACGCACATGACTCCGAAAAGTCAGAGGTTCTACCCGGGATCGAATCTGCGACCCACCGAATAGGAGACCACAGTCCTGTAATGCTTTGGCCTAAAAAAATATTGTTGTAGAACGGTGAGTGGGCTAACTCGGGGCGTGGTGGCGGCGCGGGCAACGCGGGCACGGCGCGCCGGAAACAGAGCTGCCCGGCGCGCGCGCAGCTCGTGCACGACGCGCCCAGTGCGTGGCCCGTGGCGCACGACACCGTGAGTATACCATAGACAAGTGTTGCTATTGTTTTAGCTATAGACATATTTTTATTTGGACGAAGTAAACAAATATTGCCCAGTATTTTCGAGAAAAATACATTTTTAAAATCATCTAAATTCAAAACAAAGTCGCTATTTGCGTCCGTCTGTTTGTGCACTTGGTCTTTTAACTGAACGATATAACTGAATCTGATACAGTTTTCACAATCATTCAGATTCATTCCGAAAATATTAATCCGGTTCTTTCATGTAGAAAAAAATGAAAACTTGATTTAAGGGACACTGTGGTCTAACCATTGCCTGAAACGTGCGAAATATAACATAGAATTATAATGATGATAATATGCATAATGAACTATTTTGAAACACTGTTGAATGATGTTCGGAATTATCTACTATTTCGAAAAAATATTTCAGCAAAAAAAGTTTGGTATATAATCATACCATTTCAATTTTAAGTTTTAAAATTCACGAAAAAACGCTCGACGGTGTCATAACGTCATCTCGTATATTTTTTCGTAGTAGTTTCTCAAAGTTTGAATATAGCACGACATAGATCCGTAGCTCTGTTACGGCGTGATTGAAGGATAAACCAACAAACACACTTTCGCATTTAAAATATTAGTATGATGAATTCTATTTCATTAGTTAGATTCATAACTTCATCGATTGTCGATTATTGTGATCATGCGTATTATGTTTGCAGCAAGAAATGTCTGAGGGCGGTGCGGGCGCGGGCGGCGCGGCGGCGGGCGCGGCGCGCGGCGTGCAGCGCGTGGAGCTGTCGTGCAGCAACTGCGGCACGCACACCACCACCATCTGGCGGCGCGACACGCGCGGCGAGATGGTGTGCAACGCGTGCGGCCTGTACTACAAGCTGCACGGCCGGCCGCGCCCCACGGCCATGCGCCGCGACACCATCCACACGCGCCGCCGCCGCCCGCGCCACGACGCCAAACACTCGCGCAACAGTGAGTAGCTCACTAGCCCAACGGCAAGGCTGCCTGTCCATGAGCCAGGAAGCGGAGTGATGTGGAGCAATTTTGCGGACTGTGTTTGTCCATTGTCCCCATTCTGCTCCGCATCAATGGCCAGGCAGCCTTAAAGCTGCGCACTGAAAATGAAAGGTTGACGCTTCGATCTACACCCGTAGCATTGTTGTCATACCCGCTCCATGCACAAGCTGTACGCTTATTAGATGAAAAGGGAATATTATATTATCTATTCAAATTCAGCTTGACTATTTGGATGATATTCTTAAAAAAATCTAGAGTGATGGACTGCCTTGTTGATAGTTTATTCGGTCGCGGGTCGTGAGATCCCGGATTCGATTCCTGGACTGAAGCCAGTTCCCGTGGGATTTTAGAAACCTAACTCGACGCGGACGAAGTCGCGGGCTAAAACAAGTAAATAAATAAACATAGGTATATTAAGGATGATTAGACGAGTCTGCCCGCGAAATTCAAATTTAATTTGGTTTTTCGCAATTTGTAAACTAATACGACAAACTAGGCTAATGGCATTCTAATTGCGCCAGTTGAATTATCATCTTCACAGGTTTACATAGAAATCTTTACTTGAAAGTGACCAGTTTAAGAAATTAATCAAAATACTGAGTTGGACGTGAGTTACTCACAAATTAGTCAATATTTTGATTAATTTCTTAAACTGGACACTTTCAAGTAAAGATTTTTATATAAACCTGTGAAGATGATACTGCCATTGTCGCAGTTAGAATGCCATAAGCCTACTTTGTCGTATTAGTTTACAAATTGCGAAAAACCAAATTAAATTTGAATTTCGCGGGCAGAAGTGTGTCTTCCACCTTAAACAAACACTTTGTAATTTCAGAATCCCGGCGAAGCGGCAATGTATGCGTCACAGAAGTGGCAGGCGGCGGCGGGGGCGGGGGTGGCGTTGTAGCGCCGGTCGCGGCTGAGGCGGAGATGGGCGTGCGCGGGGGCGCGGTGAGCGGGGCCGGCGGGGGCGGCGCGGCGCGGGGGGAGGCGGGCGGCGAGGGCGCGGAGGAGGCGGTGCTGGCGGCGCTGCGGAGACAGCTGCAGCCGCACCTGCTCGCCGCGCTGCACGCGCACGCGCCGCGCCCGCACTCGCACACGCATCGCACGCAGGTGCGTACAACGCCTACCTTTCGGAATACTTTTAGGGACCTTGTAGTTTCTCCCTTACTGATTTTACGCGAGTGTTGGTTTGTCTTTCTATCACGCAGCAACGGGGCTACGATCCAAATGATTTGGAATGGATATACTTGACGACCTGGATAGTGTTATAAGCTTTTTATTCAGTGGCATTTTTAAAAACCATGCTTTAATTATAATATGTTTGCGTTTTTGTGCTATTTTGAGAAATAACTACAACATGGATACCTTCAAATCAAGAGTAAATAGGCATTTTCTAGGCTAGCCCGCGCCATCCTTAGGCTGCATCTTCGCTTGTCAGCAGCTGTGATCGTAGTCAAGCGCTAGTCTATACATATTAAAAACATCGGCCAAGTGCGAGTCGGGCTTCGCTCTTCTAGGGTTCCGTACGTATGACCAAATCACTTTTTTTTAAACTAGATACATATTTAGATATGTTAGTTATTAGATAGTACTAAATTAGCATATATATTATAGGGAAAAAAGTGCTCGTTTGTTTTGGTCACAACTTTGATGGCTCTCCATTTCTTAATTTTTGAAGCTAAAAAATATATTTGAACTCCACTTAATGAGTTCTAGACAATGACACCCCACATGCCAGGGGCAAAAAAATATTTCGACTCCTTTTCCATGTATGATATTTTCCTCCTTTATTTTTTAATTTAATTTAATTTTTATTATTTGTTGTTATAGCGGCAACAGAAATGCATACTCTGTGAAAATTTCAACTGTCTACCTATTACGGTTTACGAGTTACAGCCCGCTGATAGACGGATGGACAGACGGACAGCGGAGTCTTAGTAATAGGGTCCCGTTGGCAACCTTTGGGTACGGAACCCTAAAAAGTAAAATATTTTTTGAAAAGTAAAAGTTTTTTAACCGACTTCAAAAAAGGAGGTTTATCAATTCGTCGGAATCTTTGTTTTCTTTTTATGTATGCCCGCCGATTACTCGAAGAAGCCTGAACCGATGTGGAAAATTCTTTTCTTGTTGGAAAGGGTATACTCCCCAGGTTGTCCCATATAAAATTTATCGAAATCGGTTGTGCGGCTTTTAAAATATCAACAATAAATTAAATACTTTGTATAGTGTGTATATATGCGATCTCAGCAGGGTTTCTCAACAGGTGGGCCTGAAAATGAACATGAGCAAGACGAAAATCATGTCCAATGCTCATGCACCGCTCCACCCAGTAATTGTTGAGAACTCTGCACTCGAAATTGTAGACGAGTATATTTACCTGGGACACACAGTCCAGCTAGGTAGGTCCAATTTCGAGAAAGAGATCAGCCGCCGAATCCAACTCGGCTGGGCAGCGTTCGGGAAGCTCCGAGATGTCTTCTCGTCCAAAATTCCTCAGTGCCTGAAGACTCAAGTCTTCGAACAGTGCGTGTTGCCAGTGATGACTTACGGATCCGAGACATGGTCGCTAACTAAGGTCCTCATAAGTAGGCTCAGGACCGCTCAGCGGGCGATGGAGAGAGCTATGCTCGGAGTGTCCCTGCGGGATCGAATCAGAAATGAGGAGATCCGTAGGAGAACCAGAGTCACCGACATAGCTAAGCGAGTCGCGATACTGAAGTGGAAATGGGCGGGGCACATAGTTCGAAGAGCTGATGGTCGTTGGGGTCCCAAGCAGGGGCAGTGTTGGCAGACCCCCCACCAGGTGGACCGACGACATCAAACGAGTCGCAGGGAGCCGCTGGATTCAGGCGGCGCAAGACCGAGGCCTGTGGAAGTCCATGCAAGAGACCTTTGTCCAGCAGTGGACGTCTATCGGTTGATAAAGAAGAAGAAGATAGTGTGTATGTATTGTAGTAAAGTGGGAGTTTGAAGGTTGTTTAAAAAGATTGTTTTATATTAAATTATTAATAGACCTGTGTTCACTTATGTCCAGGTCGGTCGAAGCATGCCCGAGTACGACGAGGCGCCGCTGAACCTCGTCGCGAGCCACGTGGCCGCCGAGGAGACGCACTGACTGCGCTGTGACGCGCGCCACAGCGCTGCAAGTAAGGCCACAGCCCGCGTCCGCACCACATCCCCTACCGTGTACAATAACGGCCAGTTACATATACCATAGACGACGTATTGTTTACAGCGTGCAGTTTTGTGACGATTATATTCCGAGAGTCGGAAACTACCCTCGAAATTGTGATTTCCGTATTTCTAGAGCGTCTGTTTTTTTTTTAACAAACGAGTACCGAAAATTTTGACTGCGTTGCTATTGGTCCACGTAATCAACAAAATAGAGTCCCAGGTCCCACCCCTAAAATGACCTATCTCACTCTGTCAATATCGGAAATGTGCGAGAGACATACTCAGTACCCCACACCTAACTATGACCCATCTCACTCTGTCAATATCGGAAATGTGAGAGACATACTCAGTACTCGTTTGTTAAAAAAAATAGACTATAAATGTCCCACATTAGCTGGCTTCGGCTTCGGAGAGCGTCATCCCTGTCGCACGAAATAAGAAAAGATCAGAAAATATAGTGATAGAGATGACGTCCTACGAAGTCTAGTCTGATTGTATTTTTCTGGGGTTTGATGTGTAACATTTAGGGTACTCTAAATAGATGTTTTCCATTCAAGCGCAACTTTTAGGCCAAGAACGACTCGGCACTGACGGAATATTGTTTCTTTAATCACGGAATTTTGGCAACTTTTACTGAGTGCAACCCATTCCTTTACAACGTCGCAGAACCTATGTCCGCCCAAAAATGTCTAGTCTAGCCTTCTGCTAAATCTAGCTTATGACAGAAATTTCACGGATACAAAATAACTTTTGGGCGAAATAGTACATTGGAATCATGTGTTTTAATTGTGCAAGATAATGCAACCTCATTTGTGTTCAGATTACCGCATATTTGAAATAAACTTTTCGCTCTTTTAAAATAATCGTTACAAAATTCACGTTATGAAAAACCAAGAGATCTTGAAGTTTTGATTTTATTATTATAAAAATATGTGTAAGCTTTTATGTATCTAAGAGAAAAATGAATATTTTACAAAGTGCAACTGTAATAATTCCGTTTCGACTTTCGGAACGGTAGTAATGTAATGTAAGGCCAGTGTCAAAAGACTACGAAAGTTACATGTATGTAAAGCTATGTTTACTCGAACTAAATTTAAACTATTTGTTCCCATATAAACAGCTTAAATAGATAATATTTTTGGTAATTAATTCAATAGTATATTCAAAATATTTTTCTACTCTGTTAAAAATAAGAAATCTCATGATACCAATAAATCTAATTTAATAGTACCGATTTGTTACTGATTCGTTCAGTATAGTATAAAAGTCATCTTTCAATGGACTTGACCAGCATCCATAAGTTGCACCCTCTTTAGAACAAGGGCATAATTACAGGATTTGCAATTTTGCAGTAGAGCCATGTTAAGATTTTTTTTGGCAACATCGTCTTTCGTTCGTTGATATTGCTTCGTTCTGTTGATATTGCTCTTAAATAATTATCCTTTGTTTGAAATAAACTTTAATCTTCTAACATTCGAGGCATGTTATTTTCAAGAATTATGAACCTTTACATTTTTTTTTAATTAATTTATTTCTTTTTCAAGACAGGTTTGCAATTGTGCCCTTGTTCTACCAAAGGTGCGATATGTAATAAATACTGTATATTGAGAATTGAATTTCCTAGTTCACCATCCCCGGGATATGTTTAACTGAGAAATAAATTAAAAACTATCAAATCTTTTCTCCGATTAAAGTTTACTAGTCACTACTTTTATCAATAAAGATCATTGTCGTAAATATAAAATAGTTGTCCGGTTTTATTAATTTAGATCTATTATTGTACTACAATCTTTTTTGTTGTAATGTGGTGGTGACGAGTCAATTTACGATTCTTATTTTGTGTCGTATTTTTGCAATCATAGGTTCAAATTACGAAAACAAAGTCTTATTAGATTTTAATGGTGTGAATTTGAACCTTGTGATTGCAACAATATGGTGCAAAATAATTTACGTTATAATGACCTGTCACCTGCACTATACTACAACAAAAAACTTATTCGATCCATAACAAGTACTACAATGGACAAGTAGTTTAAAATTAATTCCTTTATAAGAAAATTGAGTCTCAAAAACAGATCTGATTATAATTAAAATTATAGTATTACGAGGAATATGAATAATGTAAATGGTAATAATTTGAATATGCAGGGCATATGTGTGTATAAATGATGCGATCGTTGGCGCGGCCAATACTCGTTTACAGTGCCTGTAGGATATAGCTAAAGAGCTAGTGGCCTATTTTGAGAAGTTACTTCATAAAAGCTTAACCTTACTTGCGTATGGAAACAATCTTCTAGGTGGTTCGTGCTAGATTTATTTATGAATACTACACGGTAGGATGCAGATTGAATCTCAATATGAAGCATAATAAGCAATGATAGGAAAGTTTTAAGTTAAAAAAATATAATGACGAATCTTCCGAGCACCTTCTTGAATCTTGGTAGATCTATGATGCTCATTTAAGGTAAAGGCTATTATTATATAACCAGCATTAAGCGTGTATCAAGTGCCTCCTCAAAATTACCCACCAGCTCTTAGACCAATAGGTGTAAAGGTACCAATGTTTAAACAGAGATTTGAATATTTTCCCTACATTGTGATATATGAATATGAGCGACGAATTATTATGAATGATGTGTAATCTGGCATTCAAAGTACGGTATTTTTTATTTGATTATATTTTGATGGACGAAAACGGTTTAAATGATAGGTATGTGCATCTGGGAGTTGTAGACCGAGTGATAGCCAAAAAACAAGCCTTAAAATTCGACTTTTTTTGTAGTGATCGTTTCAATTGTAAATATAAAAATATATTTATTTACGATCAATTATTGTTTAGTGATTAATGACAGAATTTATGTTATGTATGTCTAAAATAAAATTCACAATTTTTTATGAAGTAAAACAGAAGCAATAGTTTTAAATTATAGGGCCTATTATGCCAATCCACAAGTAAATAACCGAATAAAATTCACCTTTTGCAGATTTTAAACTGTCAAAATGTCATATTTATTCCACAGTTAAACATTACTTGGCAATGGTAAAATAGGCCTTTAGTCTTATATTATGATGTTCTCAATCGTATGATTGAAACAACGGTCATCTCTCGGTCTATAATATTTGTGAAATATTGATAATAAGTGATCAATTTCGGGTTTCGAAACCTTGCCTTTAAAGCTCTCTTGATATTGATGAAATTATTGTTACGGTTACCTATTGCAGGAAGCAAGTATTCTTTAAGATTTAAGCCAGTTTTAAGATATTGTAAATTTTTATTATTTACTTAGTTCTAATGATGATTCGTAAATTTATAGTTATTTATTTCCCATTTCGGTCAGTATTTAAATGTAAGTATTTTTTTTTTTGGCGATTGATTTATTCGTTGTAATGATACAATTATATAAAATATAAGGATATACATACATATATATTACAGTCTGTTTTAAGCAATAATGAAAAAATATGAATATTATACAAAAGTGCAAGCGAAGTCGACGTAGACATTATTTTTTACTGTTTAATGAATTAGATAGGACAGAACTATGAAACTAGATGAGCAATAATTAAATAAATCTTCCCATGACACGTTTTTGAATATGAATTCGTATACATAATAGGTAGCATCGCACTTTTTAGTCTCCACGATGCTGTTATACTTAATTTATAATAATATATTTTTCGGTATTAGTAACGTATTTAGGGTTTAGTTGTAATCGTTGGAAGTGTAAGGAACCAATATTGAATATTCCATTCGTTGATTGTCGCGCTTGTTTGCCGAGCGTCCGATTAGCGCGCATAACCAAATCGTCGTGGCATTATCTTACTTTTGTGCTAGAATTCACCTCATTGTGGTCAGTGTTATGTAAATAATTGTGTTATAAAAGCGGAAAAGCATTTACATTACTTGTAATTTACTCGGGGCTGTTTTAGTTTTTTTTTGCCAATCGTCTAAATCAGGGGTCTCCAAACTACGGCTCCCGGGCCAACAACCTTTAGGCAACTATATTTAGAAAAAATCGCATTTTTTGATATAAAACTTTGTTTTAGCAAATGAGCGATTTCATTTTGGAGACTTTCGTGCCGAAAGCAGAAAAGTCCTACGAACAAAATGTAAATTTGCAAGCAAGAAACTTTAAAAAATTTCACTAACTTAGATTATAAATATTTGTTTAAATATCACTCCTCTGAAAATCAAAACTAATGATAAAAGTAGAATTTGGCCCTTTGGGATTGGTAGAGGAGTAAATGGCACTTAGGATAAAAAGTTTGGAGAACCCTGGTCTATAATATTAACTCATTCGATCACCGTCCTTTACTTAACGTCTCTACTTAATTTAGTATTAATTTATTTATTATAATATGAACCCCCACGGGCCAGTAATTTTACCAGCAGTCTATGACATTGTGATATCCTTAGCTAGACCTTGCTTATTTACACTTCATACGTTCGTAAGCGAACAACTACGTAATTTCTGTTGCATCTTATAGGTATTATTATATACACCTTTTATTATCACGTGGTACGTGACTCTTTTTAATAATTATCGTATTTGAAAAGCTTTAAAAAATTGAGATTATTTATCCTTTAACGATTGGGATCACTTTATAGTTATCGACTCTATAATGTTCGTTGCATCGCTTACAGCGCCACCGACTTATCTGTTCAGGTGAACAAAATTGGAACTAAGGCCGCTATTTTAAAATATCATTCCGATGTTCGAGTAGGTATTCGTGGTCTTTGTCTCTCAGTTATTTCTAGTGAGGTATGAAAATGCAGCAGGTAAATACTAATTTCCTCGCTCAATATACTCAACTAGCGACTCCGTCCACTAAACAGATAAGTTGGTGAATCTATACTCCCAAACACTCTGGTGTGTGAACGGCAATTTTACCTTGACAATAAAGATTTAGAACAATAAGCAGCTAAAATACCGTTATATTTAAAAATCTCAATACTTTGCTCTCTATAAATATTTTTCAGCTCTCTTTTAGAAAATAGTTTAATAAATTTTTAAAAGTTTTCGACCTTATTCTTAGAGTGATTAGGAAGAAAATGTCTTGAAAGGTTTTAATTCAGTGAATTTAATTTCTCTTAAGTATTGGAATAGTTTGTGGTAACGTCACATAGTTAACGGTCTCCACTAACATTGCTGTTCGCAGCAGTGACACAGTATTATTTTTATTCATATAACTCTGTACATTTTTTCTTTAGTTGTATTATGTTTCTAGTTATCTAAATAATTTCATTTAAAAAAAACTTTGGTTTAAAAATTGGTTGAATCTCGGAAAAAAAATCACCTCAGAGCAATAGTATTTTTATAAACCTGATTTTAGTAATACTTTTTGGAAAAGATTGTATTCAATCGATGCGTTCGAAAACCCGGAAAATGAGTTGCATCTACGTTTTATTATACAATTTGGTTATTTATTGTAAACGTAGGTTAATTTTATGGATTACGGTGTTAAGATTACGATGAACAATGTATATCAAGTTACTAACAAACCGGTTGTGTCGTGTGTGCTTACGTCTAACAAGCATGTGTTTGTGATTTCGTGTTGCGTTTCGTCTGTATATATGTGTACGTTGTGCGTGTGTGCGTACACTACGCACCAGCTGTACCGATTCTGTTTTGTAATTATACATATAATTTATGCTGAAATATTGGCCATGTAGGTTTCGTAAAAATTCCACATAAGTAACATTGCTATAATAAGACTGACGGTCACTCTCTTAAATGTCTTCTGTTTTATTTTATACGTAACGTTAATGATCTGTTGCCTTAGTACAAGTTGGCAAATCTCGACAACTTGATAGATTTCGAGTATCGAGACACTATAACGTCAGTATAAAACGGGGGATCTATCGCGTAATTTTTTCTGTCCTTAAAGGACTGCATCAATGTCAAAATACGATTATGGGCTGCTCCTATTGGCCAAAACCATGTTTTGACATTGAAATAGTCCTTTAAGGACAGCGATAAAAGTTACGCGATCGCCAGGCAGACCTAAAGTCCCTTGTTTAAAGTTCATCTTATCGATTTCTAGTTCTCAAAGTTTCCACCTGGAGCGCTTTTAATAGATTTAAGGACAAACTCAAGTCGTAGAAAAGTGGTTAAGGTTCATTTTACTTTGACGTTAAAGTGTTACAATACTCGAACGTATAACGTAATAACGTTGAATTTCGCAAACCCGTACTAACTCTTCTGCTCCGGAATGGAGCTCGGTATTATCGATGGAAGTATTTTAATTCGATATATTGTGATATGTTTGTGTGTTTCCGAAAAGCAATAACATTGTGATAACTAATTGTGAGCAATTGTATGCACTAAACTGAATATTTGCATAATGTAAAATTAATAATGTCAATTAAAATAATGAATGTACTGGATATCTAAGCTTTTAAATTCTCGTTCAATTACAGCTAAAACTAAGCGCGCATCAAGCCGATTCTGATAGATATTCTCAACATTATATTGACAATCAATCTATTTCTAAATCAAAGGTCTCATCTTTAATTTATTAATAATAATAATAATAATTTATGTACATAATATGCAAGTGTGAAGTGTAAAAATATGACCATATAGTAAGTAAAAACCATAAATGCGGCAGAATGTCTCTTTATTTATTCTATGTTAAATTTATTGCTGAATCGATCTCAAATCGGCTTCATGTGCGTTTAGTTTTTTAGATAAAATTTCAAATTAATTATTTTTGTAAGAACATCCAAATAATATGAATTTTCCAGTTTCAAATAATTACATGTAAGTAAATGTAAGTAAGCTTGAATAAGATCTTCCGTGACACGCAGCAATATGAAATTGCCTTTAACTATACACTAATCATCTTCTGTATGTATGAGTTTTTATAGAAAATAGTGTAAAATGTCCACTTTCCAGTAAGCATAATGGCCAGTGCACATTTAGGTGGGAACCACAGCTTCTTTATGTGTCATAGATTCGATGACCTGGCCCCTATTCTCTCAGCGGCTATTAAAAAATGATTGCCAGTGACATATATTTTTTTTCCATTGAAGGTTTGCTAGGAAAATGTTATTTTTATTTCATAGCAAACCTTCAATGGATAAAAAACGTTTGTCAGTGGCTATAATTTTTTATTGACATTGAAATACAGAATCGGGGCCTTGAGGGCCTATTCCCTGTCTCAGTGGCAACAGAAAACAATAGAAAGTTGCTAATTATGAACTGTCAAACCTCAATCTTGTATAGTTCTTGCAATTCACGAGGGCGACTGACTTATGGTTGTGTGTGTGTCGTATCTGTATAAGTGTGAGCGAGCGCAATGCTCGCGCCTGCCCGCTCCCACCTAGGCTTTGACAGGCACGCACACTTATGCAATGTGCATGTACACGAAGTAACCACAAGTAAAGCTCACTCGCCTTCGTGAATTGCAAAAACTGTAATACAAAATGCGGGTTCGACAATTCTTAGCAACTTTCACTGAAATAGAGTATATGCGCGCGCGAGAAAATTTTGTCTATGCATTTACTCGTGGCTCTTGAGTTAACACTGAATTGTTAAAATGTTGGCACGACGGTCAGCAGTCATCTCACCCACACTGTTGCGATCAATTTTAGCCAATCCCATCCCAGTATACTTTTGAACTTACAGTTTGAAAGAATTAATGTGTTTTCGCCTAAATATGCTGCAGCTCTAACGGACCATTACATTAATTGTTGATTGTTATTGTCATTGTGTATAGTGTACAGTCATTTCAACGTAAGTTTCAGCATAAATTATCCGTTAAGTAAGTCGCTGCTCTACGCCGCATCTCGCAGCTTACCGCCAGTCGCTGAGAGTACATTCAATATTTCTGTTTTAATATGTACCTATTGTAAAAATACGATATAATTTTCTAGCATATTATGTTCTACAGTACTGCTATTTTAACAGATAACTTTTAATTTCACATAATGTGACCAATTTTATTAGACTTAACTCTTAAAACTAAATTATTGATAGGTTTAAATCTAGTGCTATCCTTTTCCGACGAGAGCATTAAGAAATGGATAGTACGAGATTTTAGACCTTTGAATTTAGTTTAGATTGTGTACAACAGAATTTATTACAATATCTCTTAAGATCTATAGATGGCACTCTCACTCAGTTTAGACTCGGGACTTAGTTAAAACGAGACATATTTTTGTGTCTCATTTTGAATCGTATCTTGAGCCTACCTAAAGTCTGTCTCTTTGTCTACAACCTTTATTGTTCACTGGTTTTTATTTCAACAAAACTTAGCAAAAAAGCATTACCAGTTATATTTTTTGTTCATAGTCTTAAGAATATTTTGAGATTATATTGCAAGTATACAAGCAATACTTCAGGCAAGTTATTTCGATTGCCTTTAATGTGAGACTGTGCTTGAAAGAAGCGGTGCGGCGTAGACCAGCGTCGAACGTTATAGTGATGGTCGCGGGACGTCGCGCGTCGGGAATACTCATTGTGAAACATTAATTATTGTTGTATAGATGATAAATAATGTGACTTACGCAGGGATGGATACTTAAATTATTTAAATTTTAACTGATATATTGGCTATGTAGCGAGTAGAATATTTTTTTACAAATAAAAATATAGCAGCTATAGACTTTTTTTTCTTATAGTATCTCCTCGACAGAATACAAAACCTCCCGTATTATGAAATTAAACTTTTTTCTTATTACGGTTAGGTTCTCGCGAAAGAACCTAACCATATAAAGAAAAAGTTTAAAACTGGAGAGAGATTGCCCTAATTAATGGGTAAGAAATAAAAAACAATTATTTATGGAATAAAAATACAGTTTTAATTCATAATTCTATTCTATGTTACAGTAACGATAGGTCGCTTGACAGCTTGCCGCGTCCGCGCGCGTTTGTCGCGCGTCCGTCGCGCGACTGTCGCGTCGTGGAACAGTTGCTCGCTGTCGGCCGACTCGATGTCTCGCCGCATCCACTGCAGAGCGTGCACGTTGTAGCCAACCATATCCTGTAAAACATTCCCTTGTTAAAGTCCACTCTGTATTCATTATTTTAGTCTTGGTTTATAAAAAACTTGTAGGTATAGGTATATACCTTAATCGAAAGTTTAAATTCCTTCAATATTTAAGCTAGGTTCGAGTCTGTATTTTCCGGGTCAAAAATTAGCCTCATTTTTTCAGAAATGAACGTTATCTCTTTTAATCGTACCTCTTGAGTCTCATGGCGGCCTTGGCCTGTATCCCTATGAGGCATAACAAGGGTATAACCTTTTTGGCTATGCCGTA
Source organism: Oeneis ivallda (assembly GCA_029955525.1). Classification (NCBI taxonomy): domain Eukaryota; kingdom Metazoa; phylum Arthropoda; class Insecta; order Lepidoptera; family Nymphalidae; genus Oeneis; species Oeneis ivallda. The sequence goes on along the minus strand of JARPMR010000013.1, from coordinate 18,816,460 downwards.
GTCAGCTAAAAATAACTTTTCTTTTCTTTTTCTTGTTCAACCGATAGACGTCTGATGCAAAGGCCTCCCGCATGGACTTCCACAGGCCTTGGTCTTGCGCCGCCTTTTTCCAGCGGCGTCTGATGTCGGTCCACCTAGTAGGGGGTCTATAAACACTACACTTTCCATTATTACATTTCCAACATTATAATTAAATTTATAAAATTCTTTTCAAAAAACAGACTAAACGCCCGTGTCACTACAAAGTATATAATTTATTGTTGATATTTTAGACATCGTTCGACCGATTTCGATAAAATTTCAATGGGACCACCTGGGAAGTATACCCTTTTAAACAAAAAAAGAATTTTCCAAATCGGTTCAGGCGTCTTGGAGAAATCGGTGAACATACATAAAAAAAAAAGATTCCGACGAATTGATAACCTCCTTTTAAGCTATTGCATAGCTTTTATCGCGGGCTTTGAGCGCGGCGACCGAATCAAGAAATTCCGTAACGAAAATAAACCTAACACCGTCGTTTCAGTTCGGCAGACTTCGGCACGGTGTTTGTGTGCGTGCGACTAGAAAATGCTATGCAATAGCTTTACCGCGGCAGTCCCCGAGTGCCACACGTATTTTTTTTAAGTCGATTAAAAACGCTCACCCGCAGCTCTTGCAGCCTCATGGCGGCCTTGGCCTGTATCTGTATGAGGTGCTTGAGCAGGCCGCCGTTGGCGACGAGCGGCGCGTGGTGCACCCGCAGCAGGAACAGCGCCAGGCGGCACAGCAGCTCGGCGTGGTCGGCGCGCTCCAGCAGCGCGGGCAGCAGCCGGACCATCTCGCACGCCGCGCTGAACGGCACCAGCAGCAGCGCTTCCTCTAGCTCGCTGCAATCACGTTTTATGTTTAACGCCTAGTGCACAAACAGCGTGCTTTTGTTGCATAAAATCAGTGAGTAAAAGTCAATTTTCCTCACACAGTGAAATATAGCTCATTGTGCAAAAAGGACTAAGTTTTTGTTGCGAGTTTGAATCTCGGGCAAAAGATAAAACTATAGTTATTTATAGAATTTAGAGATATTTAGATCCAAAAAACTATTCGACGAATTAAGTGTTAAAAGTTAGAAACAGATATTAATAGAAACAATCGTTTTTTTAAAATAATAATAAATAAATATTGGTTATGAAAAAAATGTTAGCCTATACAACGTTTCTGAACATTTTGAGGCCAAGAAATTAGATTTTGGAATTTGCAGCGTTCTAAATTCAAAACATCTTTTTTTCAAGAAAAGGTTAGAATTATTTTGCTATAATCCGCCAACAGATTATAGTAAAATAATTCTAACCTTTTCTTGCTAATCATGGACTTCCGCAAAGTAACGCCTGCTTCTATCCAATATCTTTTTTTAACTTAGTGAACAAAATTAACTTTTTCTCTTAAGTGAGAAAAGTTAATTAATATTGGATAAATACCTAGTCTAGTCTTAGAACAGTGCGTGTTGCCAGTGATGACTTACGGATCCGAGACATGGTCGCTAACTAAGGGCCTCATAAGTAGGCTCAGGGCCGCTCAGCGTGCGATGGAAAGAGCTATGCTCGGAGTATCCCTGCGGGATCGAATCAGAAATGAGGAGATCCATAGGAGAACCAGAGTCACCGACATAGCTCAGCGAGTCGCGATACTGAAATGGAAATGGGCGGGGCACATAGTTCGAAGAGCTGATGGTCGTTGGGGTCCCAAGGTGCTGGAGTGGCGACCCCGCACCGGGAAGCGCAGTGTTGGCAGACCCCCCACCAGGTGGACCGACGACATCAAGCGAGTCGCAGGGAGCCGCTGGATTCAGGCGGCGCAAGACCGAGGCCTGTGGAAGTCCATGCAAGAGACCTTTGTCCAGCAGTGGACGTCTATCGGTTGATAAAGAAGAAGAAGAAGAAGAAATACCTAGAGCGAATCTTCTTGACGGTCTCCAGGAGGAAGTCCTCAGCGGAGGAGCAGTTGTAGGCCGCCATCAGCAATGGTGGCTGCACGCGCTGGCCGCGCGCCGCGCTCACTTCGCGCTCGTACTCCGCGCCCACCGACAGGCACTCCATTATTGAATCCGCCTGTCGTGATCAACAAAACTGTCAACTACCCTACCGGACATATATACAGGCTCCCTTGTTAGGAGACAGACCCGATCATCCAAGCATAATTATTGTTACTTATAGTTCGGCCGTTCAGAGAATGCGTTCCTGACAGATTTAGAAAAACATTGTTTACCAAGTTATTTGACACTCAGTTTGGCACAAAATTATAACATTAATTGATTATTTATATAATAATGTTGTTTTAATGCTCATCAATTGTTAAAACGGTAAACAACCAGCAATAATATTTTTATCGTAATATTTGTATCGTTATTTTCAGTTCAATCGCGACGTGTCAGGAACGCATTCTCTGAACGGCCGCAGTTTAGTAAGTACTCAGCTTAAATTAATAACATGAAATGTAAACTGTTTGTTTTAAATTCGGTTGGGAAATTAATAAAATTCTCTTTTCGTGCATTTTAAAAATCATTACCGTTTACAAAACAAAAAATACAATTCGCAAATATATCATAGTAAAATATAAACTTACAGCTTTTTCTGCACCAATGGTCTTCTTTGTGGGCATATTGAGCCCTGGCAATCCAGGAACAGGTGCCTAGAAAAAATACTCAGTAACAATTTACCTATAGAGAAATAAACTCGCCGGCATATTTAGCGGAACATAAAAAAAAGGTTTGATATCAGTATCATATAAGGTTGCTGGCTGGTTTATACGTCATTTAATTTAAAAAGAAATATTTTCAAACTAAGAAAACAACTGAACATCACATTTTATGCAATTGTTTTAATTTTATTCAAATACACCTTATCTGGAGCGAACTTCGAGTATTTCTTCCTTCTGAGTTTGATTTAAAATTTCATTGAAATACTGTTTTTTGTTAGTTTTTTTTAATCGCGTATCTTTCTGGAGTTGATGACTGAATTATGCCTGACTTAGCCCCAACGGAGATTGCCAGGGCACTCGAAATGCGAAGAAATGGTCAAACCTACAGAGTGATATCCAGAGATCTTCGTCGACCAGTTTCAACGATCCATCGCAGTATCCAACGGTTCAGGGAGACCGGTACTTATGTGAGAAGAGCAGGACAAGGCAGAAAAAGACGCACTTCGAGTAGGGATGATCGTTTCATTCGGCTTCGTGTACGTAGGAACCCCCGTTTGACGGCCGTCCAAGCCCGACATGAGTTAGAAGCAGTGCGGGGTGTAACCGTAAGTGAGCGTACGGTACGAAGAAGGCTCGAAGAAGCTGGTTTGGGTTCATTTGTGCCCGCCAAGGCTCCAAGGCTCGAGGTAAATCATCGTAGAAACAGGTTAACTTTTGCTCAGGAACATCGACTTTGGAACGCGGACCAATGGAGTAAGGTATTGTTTAGTGATGAGTGCGGAATTCTCTTAAATCAAATTGACGGCAGGCAAAGAATATACAGACGCAAAGGAGAACGATACATTCAGACAAATTTTGAAACTACAGTTGCATACGGTGGTGGATCAATAATGGTTTGGGCGGGCATTTGTTTGGGAGCTCGCACAGACTTGGTAGTGATTGACAGAGGGAGTCTGACTGCAGACCGCTATATCAGAGAAGTTTTAGAAGAAAATGTCGTATCGTTTGCCCCATATATCGGTGACGATTTTGTTTTTATGCAGGATAATGCTCGGCCGCATACCGCTCGGGTAACTCAAGCTTATCTTAATGATATGAATATCACTGTTATGGAGTGGCCGGCGAGATCACCGGATATGAACCCAATAGAGCACGTTTGGGACTTGCTGAAAAGAAAAGTTAAGTCCAGAATTCCAGCTCCTGCCAACGTGGGAGAACTGCGAATCGCCGTAGTTGAGGAATGGCGGAGACTATCCCAGGAGACCATCGATAACATCATTCTCAGTATGCCTAGACGGGTAGAAACTTTAATAAGAGCACGTGGAGGAAATACGCGATATTAATCACCATTTTTCTAATTTAATTAATTGTTATTTTAATATTAAATTTCACTTTTCCCGGTTACATGAAAAGTTCAAAAAGGTACAATTTTTCCCAAATAGCCTTTACTCGCAAAATCTGTTCTTAATGTGATCTCATTTTAAGTAAAACAAATGAAACTTTAAATAACAAAAGAAGTGTAGTAAGTAGATTTTAAAATAAAACCATATTTTTTAATTATGGACCTTTTTTTTATGTTCCGCTAAATATGCCGGCGAGTTTATTATTCTAAAAAGAAACTTGTTACATAGTATCACAACCTAACCCGATGAATTTTAAGACTTGTGAGAAATTCAATAATTAACTTTTAAACGTCCACATCCTTCACAATGATTTCAAGAAAAATGGCTTTTACAGAAATACGGACAAAACAAAAAGGTTCGTACATAATGAAACGCAAGGTTTGTTCTTGGAATAATTCACTCTCTTCTTCTTCTTCTTTATCAACCGATAGACATCCAATGCTGGACAAAGGTCTCGTGCATGGACTTCCACAGGCCTCGGTCTTGCGCCGCCTGGATCCAGCGGCTCCCTGCGTAAGTAAGAGTCACTTAACAGTAACTTCACTCTCTAGTAAGACTTATTCTATGTTGGCAAAATTGGGTTTTCAAAAATGTATATAGAAGTTCACTTACATGTTGTTCCCCGGTAGCAAGGCCTTCTTCGGTTTCATCCGTGTCTCCTAACACGAGCGGTTCGTCCGTCCGCGAGAACAGTCGCACTGCGAAGTCGGTGCCGCAAGTCGCCACGTGTAAACCGCCTGCACCGACGGACAAACCGACGCACTCGCCCGCGTGACCCTGCGAACACAAAACTATACACTAAGGTGGAAGACAAGGGTCTGCCCGCGAAATTCAAATTTAATTTGGTTTTTCGCACTTTGTAAACTAATACGACAAAGTAGGCTTATGGCATTCTAATTGCGACAATGGCAGTATCATCTTCACAGGTTTATATAAAAATCTTTACTTAAAAGTTTCCAGTTTAAGAAATTAATCAAAATATCGACTAATTTGTGAGTAACTCACGTCCAACTCAGTATTTTGATTAATTTCTTAAACTGGTCACTTTCAAGTAAAGATTTTTATGTAAACCTATGAAGATGATACTGCCATTGTCGCAATTAGAATGCCATAAGCCTACTTTGTCGTATTAGTTTACAAATTGCGAAAAACCAAATTAAATTTGAATTTCGCGGTCAGAACTGTCTCTTCCACCTTAATATGGAACATTTTCTCTTGTGGAAGACTTCGGTCGTGGCTAGTTACCACTCTACCGTGCTGCCAAGCGATTAAGCTTTCCGGCAAAATGGCGTGTAGAAACCGAGGTGTATACGTTTAATTAAAAACTTCCATGACCCCTTCTAAGCTAACCCATTAACATCTTAGACTGCATCGTCACTTGCCATCTTGCGAGATCGCAGTCGTGGACTATTTAGTTAAAAAAATTAAAAAGCAGGTTAATTTAATTATTCGGAGTATATACTTTAATAAAAAATAAAAATATGATTAATAAATAGCAGTGTTTAAAAACTGTCTTTTAAAATGGGCGTTTGAAAGCAGATCGTTACGGTAATGTTACGCTACTAGATGTCATTACTATTATTTCAGAAGAAAGTCACTTTATGGAGTTTCTGAATGTTTTGTGAACCAATGAAATTATAAATAAATTTATCAAATTGCAGCATTCTGAGTTCAAAACACTTTTCTTCACCAAGTGAGCAAAATTGACTTTTTCTCAATGGTTTAGGCAACAAAAAAAACGTAAATTTGATAACGTTTCAATTCCGAAAACTCAATCTCCCAGCGAACAAAGCGTTTCGGGATTAAAAAATTAATAAAAAAACTGGATACAGGCGGTGCAAGGCCGAGACCTGTCAATCTCCGAGCGAACAAAGCGTTTCAGGATTAAAAAAATTAATAAAAAAACTGGATACAGGCGGTGCAAGACCGAGACCTGTGGAAGTCCATGCAAGGGACCCTTGTAGCAGTTGGGAATTGTCTATCGGTTAATAAAGAAGAGGAAAAACTCACATTTAAAGTAATAATATTGTCGTAAGAGTCCGCATCCCACTGTTTGACTTTCCCGTCTTTGGACGCGGTGAAGAAATAATGCGTGCTCGGAACAAACTGCAGTGACGTCACGGAGTCGTTGTGGGCGAATATCGACTTGTGGCAGTCCCCGAAGTCCATGCCCCATATCTTCACGTTACGGTCGGCTGAGCCCGTTACGATGATGTTCGAGTCGTAGCTGATGTCCAGACTGAGGACGGGCAGCTTGTGGCCGTACAGGGATATGTAGAACTGTTGGAGAATTGAGGCTGGCTTTAGCTTTTTTTTAGATTTTCATTTCTCACATTTTCTATTGTCAGATTTGTCGCAAGTGCGTTTTTGGTGCGATAACGTTTCAATTCAGAAAACTCAATCTCCGAGCCAACAAAGCGTTTCGGGATAAAAAATCGATCGATCGATTAGATTTTTTGTGAATTTTGGCCTGATGGTAAATTATATTATAAAGATGTTATCTTTATTCACGTTATTTTTAAGATATTATTTGATTTATTTGCATTGGGCTAGTGTAGTGGACTATGGCCTATAGCCCTTCTCTGAGAGGAAACTTGCGCTCAGTAGTGAACCATTGATTGGTTGCTGATGAAATTAATGTTCGGCCAATTCACTGTCTACCTATAAAATAAGACATGTTCATAATTCATTGACATACCTTGAACGTGTCCAAGAAGAATATCTTAACAGTGGAGTCGAGCAAGGCCACGGCAATGAACTTGTTGTTGGGGCTCACTCGCACCGCCGTCACAGACTCTTCCAGCTCCAGAGTTCTCGTATGAAGCAGTGATAATACCTGTGAGAAAACCGCGGAAATACTTATTTTACAAAGAAAGGGAACCTATATTCGAATAGGTATAAAACAGAACAGGAGAAGATACGCACTATTTAGCGTAGCGTGTGAACAAACTAATTAGAGAACTACCCATCTGCTTCAAGTTAATGTACTGTGTACTGCCAAGTTATACTGCCCTACCAAGTTAGCCCGCTACCATCTTAGACCATAATACTGAATAAAAAAAAATAAAAACGTTTTGTTTTAAATCCGTATTACTCGGAAATTGTAAAATAGGAATTCAGATGTGATCTTAGACGCTAGAATCACATCTAGAAGCTGAATTCCTCCCAAGGTCCCACTAGTGGTCCCACCGCAATTTTTTAAGTTTGATGATATTTAGCATATTTATGTACTTACTTTCGCTTTGGAATCTCCCGTAGGATCTGGGATGAGTTCAAACTGCCACAGCTTCACCGTTTTGTCGCCACCGCCAGAATAGCAACCACGCTGTAAAAGTTGAAAAATAGAAATAAATTGTTTTTTAAAATAACTGAAGGTTAAGCGACAGTCAATAGGTAGTACCTATTGACTGTCGCTTAACCTTCAGTAAAAAAAAATTACATTACATTAAAAAAAAAGTTTAATAAATATTACTTGAAATTAATATTTCTTGAATGTTAATTTATTAAAAAAAACATACTCAGGTCCCATCAGGGTGCTGCGTTAAAGTTACAGAGAGCCGCTGGATACAGGCGACGCAAGACCGAGACCATGCAAGAGACCTTTGTCCAGAATTGAACAATGGACAATCTATCGGTTGATAATAATTTAATATAGGTAAAAAATTCTTTTTAAACAACCGACTTCAAACTCCCGCTTTACTACATTACACACACACTATACAAAGTATTTAAATTATTGATGATATTTTAAAAACCGCTAGACCGATTTCGATAAAATTAACATCGGACCACCTGGAAAGTATGCCCTTTAAAACAAAAAAAAATTTCAAATCGGTCCACACGTCTTCGAGTAATCGGTAACATAATTTTTATGTTACAAAGTATTGGAGAGGAGGCAACAAGTATTGGAGAGGAGCTATAAATAGTGGCGAGCACAATGGACCGGCGACGGTCGACGTGCTACAGGGCATCGAACCTGCATAGCCGCGCAATAGAAGAAGAAGAACATAATTAAAAAAAAAACGACTAATTGAGAACCTCTTTTTTTGAAGTCGGTTAAGAAGAAGAATGCCACTCACCATATCGGGAGTAAGTCCGACGCTGGTGCAGTTGTTGCCGTGCGCGGGCACTTGCTCCAGCACGCACGCGGCGGCCACGTCCAGCAGCAGCAGCGCGCCGTCCGCGCACGCCACCAGCGCGTGCCGGTCGCCCGGCGCGAAGCACGCGCTCGTCGGCCGCGCGCACGGCACCGCCACCGTGCGGAGACAGGTCTGACTCGTCCTGAATTATGACAACACGATCAACCAGATCACAATAATTATATTTATTAATCTATGTAATATCTTAATATATATAAATTACGTGTCACGTTGTTTGTCCGCGATGGACTCCTAAACTACTGAACCGATTTAGATCAAACTTCGTAACTATCTGTAATTTCGTCCAACTTGAAAGATAGGATAGTTTTTTTGATTATGATAGTTTATTTGTTTTATTTATATAGATAAGTTGGCGGTACGAAGTTCGCCGGGTCAGCTAGTAATAATATATATTAACACTGGATTGACTGTCCCTGCAAATGACAGATTATTTGAAGCACCACATTTAGAATAGAATAGAATAGAAATATTTTTTATTCAAATAAATTTTTACAAGTGCTTTTGAATCGTCTGGCTCTACCACTGGTTCGGAATGCCCTTCCTGCCGAGAAGAACCAGCAAGAAACTCGGCGGCTTTATAAGTGTCTCCGGAACTAATAGTATTGCAAATGGCTCACCAGCCTCTCTAATTAATATACCTAGATTATTTACAGAGGTCGTTGCGCCATTTGCAATATTAGTACACTAGCGGCACGCTATGATGGCCGGTTTGACGTTTGTCCGCTCATGAAGTTCCGTATTAATTGATAACGACTTTGAAGGAAATAATTGTATTACTTTATTGACGATAGTGATGTGCAGAGATTCATAAATTTTATCGAATGTAGTTTTAGGTTTAGGACTCAAAATTTATTTATTAAATTGATTTCTAAAATGTATACAAGTGTAGAAAAATCAGTTTGCACCATTTAAGGGGTGAATGTACTTGTGAATATGAACAATTTTCACTATGTGGACAAACCTCTGAAATCGCAAAAAAATATCAGCTGTTTCATACAAAAGGTAAAATTTTTATTTTATATGATATATACCACAACTCGGCATTTGGTTTTCTAAATTGAAAATTTTTAAAAATGGAATCTAATACGATCGTCACATAGGATCGCTGGCTAGCACAACTACTACCTCCGGCAAACTCGCGTCAATGCTCAATGCAAAACAAAGCAGTTTCGAATTGACGTTGCTTCGAAAAGTATAAACTGTCAGTGCAATGCGATTGTGATATAGTTTTGACCTGGCTTTGGATTTCAAATATTGATACTGCATTACTGTTGACCCTTGCTCATTAATTTGGACTCTGTTCAAGCCCTTTGTTGTGGATTTCGTCGATATGACCGAACGTACGCAGAGAACTGTTCTAAATAGTCAGACACGTGAGTTCGTAATACGCCTTCGTAACTATTTCGATCGTGAAGCTCAAAATGGAGGGCCAATTTTACCTATAACGTCAGTGGTTGAACGCGTAGCTGATGCGCTTAATATTGGACAACGAACTGTTAGACGGATAACTAAAAAAAAATATGGCGAGACTGGCACAGAAGAAAATAAACTTCACACACCAAAAAAGAGAAAACGAGCAAAACCAGTCGTAGGCATCGATAGCTTTGATGCCGATGCTATCCGAAGACATGTTTACGGCTACTATTTACAGAAGGAGTATCCAACAAGAAAAAAGTTGGTGCATTCACTGAAGGAAGCTGGATTATTCTTCGGTGGGGAAAGTTCTTTAACGAAGATTTTGAAGACCATTGGATTTCGATACAAAAAATGTAACAAACGCAAAATATTGATGGAAAGATTTGATATAGCGATGGCAAGGTATACTTTTTTACGGCAAGTGAAAGAAATCAAAAATTGGCAAAATGTTGTGTTCTTGGATGAAACATGGCTTAATGCTAACCATACTGTAGGCCGTTCTTGGAACGATGACACAGCAGCATCTACTTCCAAAGTTCCTGTAGGAAAAGGATCGCGACTTATAATTTGTCACGCCGGAACCATCAACGGGTTTGTCGAAGGTTCTCTCATGGCTTTTGCGTCAAAAACCACTGGAGACTATCATGAAGACATGAATGGAGAAAAGTTTACTGAATGGTTTACCTCAATGTTGTGTAGCCTCCCTAAACCATCTATTATAATTATGGACAACGCCCCATACCACTCGATGCAAATTGACAAGCCACCTGCCCAATCCCAAAAGAAAGCTGATATCGTCGCATGGCTTCGTAAAAATGGCGTAGATGCAAACATGAATATGTTAAAAGCGGAATTAGTACGTCTTTTAAAAGAAAACAAACCAACCAAGATCCGATACGTCATTGACGAAATAGCATTAGAACATGGGCACAGAGTTATACGGTTACCGCCTTACCATTGTGAGTATAATGCGATTGAGTTGGTGTGGGCTCAAATTAAGGGATATGCTGCAAGACACAATACAGAACCCCCATTTACCACAAAAAAAATGCTAAAATTATTAGAAGAAGCTTGTGAACATGTGACTAAAGGAGACTGGGAAAAGGTTGTGAATAGAACTGTTAAATTAATAAGGGAAGATTATGAAAGAGATGTGAAAATAGATAATATTATAGAAAACGAACATATAATTATTAATGTAGGTGATGATAGCAGTGACGACAGTGAAAATAGTAGTATGGACGAATCTGATTAATTATGGCCTTTTGTGGCACCTTTTTTGGTATCTTTTGTATTCATATGTTTCTTGTGTGCATATAAAGTATGTATATTCATTTTCATTCAAATATTCAGTTCGTTCAAATAAATTAAATAAACATATACATTTTTGTTTTATTAAACCTATTTAATCAGGTACAAAAACAAAACTTAATTGTTTTTTGTTCGAGAATAAATTGACATTCCACATCACTATTGTAATGTGTCAAACCGGCCATCATAGCGTGCCGCTAGTGTAGTTATAGAGAGAGATACTCGTAACTAAGCTTATAGCGTCAAAATGGCGTCAATCAAGTTCACAATGGCGTCGATCAAGTAGGTCCCACAAAATATGACTGCGGCCTCATAGATTAACTATACAGCCCAGTGTGATCGATGCACTATAACAATAATGTAGTCTGAGGCGACTGGGGTTCCGTGGCGGTTCGCTCGCGGTCAAGGTGCAGTAAGCGGTGTTGTTAGATCGGCTAGGATAGTCAGATTCTCAGCCTGTCGCCCTGACCTCCCCGTCGTCTGGTCTCTCCTGCCCGAGCGCCCTCCACCCGCTACAAGTATTTATATGTGCAAAAGTTATTTATTTGTATATTTATACATATGACGACACCTCTCCTCTGGCCGAGCGTCTAATAAGGGCAATTACACACTATCTCAGAACAGAACAGTCTAATAAAGGCAATCACACACTATCTCAGAACAGAACATCATTCTCAGCAATCATTTTCTCTCAATGATAATAATAATTATCCACAAAGGAGGTACATTGTAATCTTTACATAACAAGCATGGAACCCAATATTTCCATGTCTAACTAGACAAACCCGGCTAACTACTCTAGCCTAGGCGCAGCCTCCTCCATCCCCATAGCTGCCCAAGACTCCACCTCAGAAGACCCTAAGCAAATCTCCTGTCTAACTCGCTCATGGCCCATTTTAAGGCAAAGAGATATTATCACCAATTAACCAATTCACAAACAGTCATTCCACAACGACTAATCAATCTTTCCGACGCATCACCAATTACACAATCAATCACTCTAGATTCCAAAAGCATTGCAACCACAAAATCACACCGCATCCAAAACCAAGGACTATGGTCCATGACAGCTAACCTAGCAATTATTACGTAGTCTCCTAACCAGCAACTCTACGACATTTGCATAATCACTCCACAACATCAATTCATCACAATTAAATCACTAATCCTACAAATAACCTCAATCCAACCAAATTAATTACAAAACTGCTAAAGACCGCCTGCAACCCTGTCTAACCGAATTCTGCCTCCTCGACCATGAACACTAGAATATCTGACCATAGATCACATCGTTACACAGACACCGAGACAAGCATCCCTGACAAATTCCGCCATAGACTACAAACATTAAGGAATGTGACATGATAAACTATCCACAGACAATCGATAACTGATGGAACTGGGAATTACGACTACGTTAACAGATGGCACCTCACCAATATGCTACACGGCCAACCTGACATTCGCACGTCCCCGTGCGTCCGCCTGCCTTCGTGCGTCCGCCAGCACCAAGAGATTTCCGCACAGAAACACAAAGTCGAGTACACCTCTAGACCCGCTCGTCCATCCCTGACCTCTGGACCCGCTCGTCCATCCCTGACCTCTGGATCCGCTCGTCCATCCCTGACACTGCACTTCATCCAAGGCCACCAGTCAAAGTCATAATAATATCATCTGTCCATTGCGTCAATTATCCACACACTTCAACCAGTTAACGTCATTGTCAACTTCAACATCATCTGGCAAGAGTGTGTCCCTTCAACCAACTCCCACGAGTCTGGCCCGGACAGCACTCTCCACCAGGATAAACTCCGGAGCTCATCTGGGAGGCACCAGTGAATCCCTTCAATCAACACAAACAATGTGTATGACCCGGATTGCACCACCAAAGCCCAGGATAGACAGGAAATCATCTGGGAGGCACTAGTGAATCCCTCCAATCAACACAAACAATGCGTATGACCCGGATTGCACCACCAAAGCCCAGGATAGACAGGAAATCATCTGGGAGGCACTAGTGAATCCCTTCAATCAACACAAACAGTGTGTATGACCCGGATTGCACCACCAAAGCCCAGGATAGACAGGAAATCATCTGGGAGGCACTAGTGAATCCCTTCAATCAACACAAACAATGCGTATGACCCGGATTGCACCACCAAAGCCCAGGATAGACAGGAAATCATCTGGGAGGCACTAGTGAATCCCTTCAATCAACACAAACAATGCGTATGACCCGGATTGCACCACCAAAGCCCAGGATAGACAGGAAATGAAACACATACACTAGAACATTCACTTGTCACTCAGTCAAAAAGGTCACGGTCATTGTCATAGTCATTCTCACCTTGATCTAGACTGACAAGTATGTCCTCTCGACCAACCCAGCTCTCCAGGGTCTGGTCCGGACTATACTAGGTCTGATCAACGTCATTGTCATAGTCATGGTCAAATGTAGTCTGTTTGAGAACGTCGACCCATATAGGCCAGTCCTCCAGTCCTTTCAATCAACTGTCTGTAAGTCTGGCCTGAACGATTACATTCCCACATTGATATTCTTAACTTAGCTCAACATTAATCTCAACTTTATTAACCAAGAAGTCTACCAAAGATCATTGACAAAGAATAATAAACACGGATCCTCTCAAAGAATCATTGCATTGACATACGTCAATCAAAATCATGTCAAATAACTTCATTTTTAATCACGAATATCGCAATAGCTTTACCTTCTCAAGTCTCACACATCGACATACTGAATCGCCATAGTCATCGTGCATCCCTACAGGATCGCCCCGACACCATGCATCCAAGTATGCAATTTCCACCAATCACCGTGTATCCACACAAGGATCACACAACACCTGGTTTCCACGAAACCACAAGAATGCAAGCTATTCGATCACACAGGAATCTCATTATCCCTTTATCTTAACTCTACACAATAGTCATCAATGATTCTTTGTTCACCTCATTGCATTGACATTCATCATTCAATCAAAAAATTTTTTTGTTCTTGGTTTTTTTCTTCTTTTCTTTCTTTTTTTTGTTTTAAGGAATATCATCTAAGCCGATACTTGACCTATATTCCCTCTTCCCCTCCAAAAAAAAAGAAAAAAAAAAGAAAGAAAGCTAGTGATTCGACCACAAGAAACTTACTGTCCCATTTATCTCAACTTTACACAATAGCAAATCGTCAAAACTCCTGGATTCAACATCAATCAACTTCGAATCAAAAATCTACAGAAGAACCACTTACGTGGACATGAAATTCTAACGTGGGCATGGAATTCTACCGTGGGCATGAAGTACTATATCGTGGGCATGAAGTTCTTTATCGTGGGCATGAAGTTCTTTATCCCACTTCTGATGACGACACCTCTCCTCTGGCCGAGCGTCTAATAAGGGCAATTACACACTATCTCAGAACAGAACAGTCTAATAAAGGCAATCACACACTATCTCAGAACAGAACATCATTCTCAGCAATCATTTTCTCTCAATGATAATAATAATTATCCACAAAGGAGGTACATTGTAATCTTTACATAACAAGCATGGAACCCAATATTTCCATGTCTAACTAGACAAACCCGGCTAACTACTCTAGCCTAGGCGCAGCCTCCTCCATCCCCATAGCTGCCCAAGACTCCACCTCAGAAGACCCTAAGCAAATCTCCTGTCTAACTCGCTCATGGCCCATTTTAAGGCAAAGAGATATTATCACCAATTAACCAATTCACAAACAGTCATTCCACAACGACTAATCAATCTTTCCGACGCATCACCAATTACACAATCAATCACTCTAGATTCCAAAAGCATTGCAACCACAAAATCACACCGCATCCAAAACCAAGGACTATGGTCCATGACAGCTAACCTAGCAATTATTACGTAGTCTCCTAACCAGCAACTCTACGACATTTGCATAATCACTCCACAACATCAATTCATCACAATTAAATCACTAATCCTACAAATAACCTCAATCCAACCAAATTAATTACAAAACTGCTAAAGACCGCCTGCAACCCTGTCTAACCGAATTCTGCCTCCTCGACCATGAACACTAGAATATCTGACCATAGATCACATCGTTACACAGACACCGAGACAAGCATCCCTGACAAATTCCGCCATAGACTACAAACATTAAGGAATGTGACATGATAAACTATCCACAGACAATCGATAACTGATGGAACTGGGAATTACGACTACGTTAACAGATGGCACCTCACCAATATGCTACACATATTTATTTTTATTATTTTCTTTGGTATTTATTTTTTACGTGGATGTGAGAGTTGTAATACTATCTAGAAAAATAATTATTATTATGCCTTCCCAACCGAATTCAGCCACAGCGACCATCAGATCTCATAGTGCGAACACAGCTTCGCTCTCTATTCCCTCACTCTCTTCTGGTGGCCGGGCATCGTCACTTGCTTCAGACACTTCACTGACAATACAGAAGTTAGCAGGAAGTACAGACCTGTTCCACAGTTTGACGGAGTCGGCGGCGGCGGTGAGCACGGCCAGGTTGTCGGAGCTGACGGCGACGCAGCGCGGCTCCTTCTGGTGGCCGGGCATCGTCACTTGCTTCAGACACTTCACTGACAATACAGAAGTTAGCAGGAAGTACAGACCTGTTCCACAGTTTGACGGAGTCGGCGGCGGCGGTTAGCACAGCCAGGTTGTCGGAGCTGACGGCGACGCAGCGCGGCTCCTTCTGGTGGCCGGGCATCGTCACTTGCTTCAGACACTTCACTGACAATACAGAAGTTAGCAGGAAGTACAGACCTGTTCCACAGTTTGACGGAGTCGGCGGCGGCGGTGAGCACGGCCAGGTTGTCGGAGCTGACGGCGACGCAGCGCGGCTCCTTCTGGTGGCCGGGCATCGTCACTTGCTTCAGACACTTCACTGACAATACAGAAGTTAGGAGGAAGTACAGACCTGTTCCACAGTTTGACGGAGTCGGCGGCGGCGGTGAGCACGGCCAGGTTGTCGGAGCTGACGGCGACGCAGCGCGGCTCCTTCTGGTGGCCGGGCATCGTCACTTGCTTCAGACACTTCACTGACAATACAGAAGTTAGCAGGAAGTACAGACCTGTTCCACAGTTTGACGGAGTCGGCGGCGGCGGTGAGCACGGCCAGGTTGTCGGAGCTGACGGCGACGCAGCGCGGCTCCTTCTGGTGCCCGGGCATCGTCACTTGCTTCAGACACTTCACTGACAATACAGAAGTTAGGAGGAAGTACAGACCTGTTCCACAGTTTGACGGAGTCGGCGGCGGCGGTGAGCACGGCCAGGTTGTCGGAGCTGACGGCGACGCAGCGCGGCTCCTTCTGGTGCCCGGGCATCGTCACTTGCTTCAGACACTTCACTGACAATACAGAAGTTAGGAGGAAGTACAGACCTGTTCCACAGTTTGACGGAGTCGGCGGCGGCGGTTAGCACAGCCAGGTTGTCGGAGCTGACGGCGACGCAGCGCGGCTCCTTCTGGTGGCCGGGCATCGTCACTTGCTTCAGACACTTCACTGACAATACAGAAGTTAGGAGGAAGTACAGACCTGTTCCACAGTTTGACGGAGTCGGCGGCGGCGGTTAGCACAGCCAGGTTGTCGGAGCTGACGGCGACGCAGCGCGGCTCCTTCTGGTGGCCGGGCATCGTCACTTGCTTCAGACACTTCACTGACAATACAGAAGTTAGGAGGAAGTACAGACCTGTTCCACAGTTTGACGGAGTCGGCGGCGGCGGTGAGCACGGCCAGGTTGTCGGAGCTGACGGCGACGCAGCGCGGCTCCTTCTGGTGGCCGGGCATCGTCACTTGCTTCAGACACTTCACTGACAATACAGAAGTTAGCAGGAAGTAAAGACCTGTTCCACAGTTTGACGGAGTCGGCGGCGGCGGTGAGCACGGCCAGGTTGTCGGAGCTGACGGCGACGCAGCGCGGCTCCTTCTGGTGGCCGGGCATCGTCACTTGCTTCAGACACTTCACTGACAATACAGAAGTTAGCAGGAAGTACAGACCTGTTCCACAGTTTGACGGAGTCGGCGGCGGCGGTGAGCACGGCCAGGTTGTCGGAGCTGACGGCGACGCAGCGCGGCTCCTTCTGGTGCCCGGGCATCGTCACTTGCTTCAGACACTTCACTGACAATACAGAAGTTAGGAGGAAGTACAGACCTGTTCCACAGTTTGACGGAGTCGGCGGCGGCGGTGAGCACGGCCAGGTTGTCGGAGCTGACGGCGACGCAGCGCGGCTCCTTCTGGTGCCCGGGCATCGTCACTTGCTTCTGACACTTCACTGACAATACAGAAGTTAGGAGGAAGTACAGACCTGTTCCACAGTTTGACGGAGTCGGCGGCGGCGGTTAGCACAGCCAGGTTGTCGGAGCTGACGGCGACGCAGCGCGGCTCCTTCTGGTGGCCGGGCATCGTCACTTGCTTCAGACACTTCACTGACAATACAGAAGTTAGGAGGAAGTACAGACCTGTTCCACAGTTTGACGGAGTCGGCGGCGGCGGTGAGCACGGCCAGGTTGTCGGAGCTGACGGCGACGCAGCGCGGCTCCTTCTGGTGGCCGGGCATCGTCACTTGCTTCAGACACTTCACTGACAATACAGAAGTTAGGAGGAAGTACAGACCTGTTCCACAGTTTGACGGAGTCGGCGGCGGCGGTGAGCACGGCCAGGTTGTCGGAGCTGACGGCGACGCAGCGCGGCTCCTTCTGGTGGCCGGGCATCGTCACTTGCTTCAGACACTTCACTGACAATACAGAAGTTAGGAGGAAGTACAGACCTGTTCCACAGTTTGACGGAGTCGGCGGCGGCGGTGAGCACAGCCAGGTTGTCGGAGCTGACGGCGACGCAGCGCGGCTCCTTCTGGTGGCCGGGCATCGTCACTTGCTTCAGACACTTCACTGACAATACAGAAGTTAGGAGGAAGTACAGACCTGTTCCACAGTTTGACGGAGTCGGCGGCGGCGGTGAGCACGGCCAGGTTGTCGGAGCTGACGGCGACGCAGCGCGGCTCCTTCTGGTGGCCGGGCATCGTCACTTGCTTCAGACACTTCACTGACAAAAAAAACGATTGTTGCAATATTTTTGTTTTTTTTATTTGATGGCAACAAAGTCCTTGACTGCAATCCCACCTGATGAGTGACGATGCAATCTAATCTAAGTTGGTAGCAGGCTATCTTGGAAGGGGTATGGCAGTGTGAATGGCATGCTCAAAATTCAAACATCACTCACAACAAAAACAAGCTTAGCCCTATTATTGCAAAACAACGATTGTTTGTACCTTCATTCCCCTCAGCAACAGCCAAGCTGTGCAGCTCCAAGGTATTGGTGGCCAACGTGACTCCAACACGCAGTTCCCCCGTAGTTCCCATCAGCACGGTAGCCGACTTCAGTTTGGCCGACAGCTTGACGGAACTCAAGCGACGAACCTCGTCAGAGAGCGTAAGGATCTCTGGTATGTCCGTTGGTGCTTCATCGGCTTGGTTTTCTTTTTGTTTACTGTAGGAATGTTTTACTTAATTTTTATTAAAAAAAACTAGCTCTTGCTCGTGAATTCGTACACGTGGAGTTAGGTTTCAAAATTCCCCCGGAAACCCTTTGTTTTGCCCATTCGCCCAACCCATGCAAAAAAATTACGTCCGACCGTTGCTGCATGATTGAAGGACAAACAAACACACCGATCTGGCTGAAATTTCATCAAAATTGAAGGCTCATACACAATTGGAAAATTCAAGATTTTCCGCTGGAAAAAACCTAAATCCACGCGGACGAAGTCGCGGGCATGAAATCTACTATAAAAATAAAAATTTCTTACGCCAACTTTTTCCTCTGTTTCTTGACTCGCTTATTCATCCTGATTCTGGCTTCGTCGTCAGAACAGAAGGAAAACAGCTCCAGCAAGGAGTCAGTGCCGTAGCAGGCCAGCACGCTTTGTCCAGGGTCCGTCGCCAGTCCAACCACTCTGCCTTTACCCCCGCGGATCAGGGTGCCTACTTGAAGGCATTGCAACATCTACGGATAACAAGAAAAAAAAATTAGAAACTGTAACGCAACTATGGAAAAATGCCTATGTCACCCGGACCATAATACGGACGATTGATACGTCATTCATCAAAATCGGTTCAATAGTATAGGCGTTACGGTGGAACATATGTAAACACGTATATACTTTACTTAAAACTTACTGAGCTGTCCTCAGTTGTGTCAGTGTCTTCTAACTTGATGATCTCGAGTTGACGCACAATTTTGTCCTCCTCTTTGAGTTTGTCATTCCAATTCAACTTCCACACGCGAAGCTGCTGGTCCATACTGCCTGTCACTAGGTATCTCTCTTCTTTTAACAGTACAGCGGACCATACCTGTAACAACCACACTATGCTGTTGATTTAGTTTAGATTAAACCTTAACTGCTGCAGGGCTATGGGCTTATAATTACTATAGTTTTAGAGTTATGACATTCTCATAGTAAAAAAAAGTATGTACACTCTTGCTAGAAAAACATATTTATTTATTTATTTATTTATTTTATATCTAATTAGAACGGCATACAATTGCCACTTACACTAACTAGATAATATAGAAACTGCTTAATACATCCTAATAATATACTTAACTGCTAAATTATTGATATAAAAAGATCAGTCAATGCTCTCGGCGTATCTAAGCAACTCCGAAAACAGAGCTGTCTACCCGTCATTGAATGGGTCCCATTGATCATTCTTGTCCAAGAGCGTGTTGAAAGATGCCAGTGAACGCGGAATAGGTGCCATGGCTCGGGCAATGGTGAAGATCAGGAGCATCGACGTCTCCCCGCAAAATGCGGCACATTATTTTTAGTTTGCATGCATGCATGTTTATATGCAGTCACCTGTTTGATTGCATGAAATTATGCTGCAATCTATAAACTCTCTTTGCAAAAATATAGCCAACAGTTAATAACAGAGATGGCATTTCATTAATATCACTTAAAAATTCACATTTCTTTGATTTTGCATCATCTTATGCAGGCTTTTGATGGGTGATCTAATAATAAAAAATCAAGAAAAATACATTTAAGTTCATGCTCACCTCCATTTGATGATCACCAAGTGTTTTAAAACAATGCTTAGTCTCAATATCCCAGAATTTTACAAATGTGTCCTTTGAAGAGCTCACGATGCAGTTCTTGCTGTTAATAAAGAGTGCACTAGTCACTGCCCCCTTGTGGCCGCTGAATCGTGCCACACCTGTCTCTGACACCACATCCCAGAGGATTACTTCAGTATCCTTGAAAGAAAAATAACCATGCAAAAGTGTGTACTACATCATCGCAGCCTGATGATTTTTTACTCTGACGACATCCGCCGAACGTTTGGGGTTTTCATGCAAATCAAGTTAGAATTTATTTATTTATTTAATATTTTTCAGTGAATTGTTTTGGATACCAGTACCAGTTTAGTAGTTTACAATTATTAAACAAACATACAGGGCCATAAACCAACTAGAAAAAGTTTAAGTGAGAAGGGATTAGATCATTAGACTGCCAAGCTGCCAAGTATGGATTGGCAGACTTCATAATATGCCTATGACAACATAATAGAATCCTCTCAAGCACGCATTTCCTCATAATGTTTTCCTTCAGAGATACCTTTAGAGTAAGTGATAGTTATTTAATTGCTTTAAACACACATAACTCTGAAAAGTTAAAGGTAGGTGCCAGGGGTTCCAACACTGGAGCCTGGAATCTCCGAAAAGGGGCTGCAGTCTGCTGTTAAAGGAGAAATATTAATTTTTACTAACCTTAGATCCAGATACAATCCTGTGGCCCAATTCGTCATACTGTAAACATGTAATAGCGGACTTGTGGCCAGCAAATACGCACACAATGTCATTGTTGTTCAGTTCAAAGACATTTATATTTCCATCTACATAGCCCACTGCCATGTGGTTGCCAGTGGGGCTGGCCGCTATTTGTGACACCACTATATTCTCACCTGGAATTACTTGGGCCTAAAACATGTAAGTCTATGACAATTGAAAACATAACTTAAATCGAAATTAATTCCAATCTCACACAGAATAAATCTACATGAGTTCAATCATATTAAATTTATAATATAAAGTTCTAAGAATGTAGCAAGAAAAGGTTAGAATTAATTTGCTATAATCCGCCAACAGAAAATATCTGTATGGTCAAACATGCAGTAACAAGCTAAGCACCGCTCACCTTCCCAAGCAAGCAAGAATGCAAAGTTCCCAAGCAAGCAATGCCACCACCACTCACATGCACCACCACACAAGACTTTTACACTAATCTCGACACACGTTTCCCCCGACACCGGAGCATCCTCAGGAGATGTCGACTTTAATACTGCATTGCAAAGTCGACCGACATCTTCTGAGGATGCCAACATGGCTGGAGAGTGGCCCATGCCACTCTCCAGGTCCTTAACTACACCCATACAAAACATCACATCGATTCGTTGCCCTGTTCCAGCGTGATTGAAGGACAAACCAACAAAGAAACACTCGCATTTTTATTATTAATATATGGTTCGACACAAAAATAAAGTAAATAAGTAAAAATTGAATAATACCTTTTCTCCTAATCTCATATCCCAGACAATTACATGTTCACACGCACCAACGGCGATGTATCGCCCACTTACTCCATTCAGAGTCACATGGGTACTATTGCAGTCTGAACTGGCTATGACGTTAAAAATTCCGCTTGGGGCGTACCGTAAATATTGTTTAGTAAGGCCCATATCTATTAATATTCCAAAAACGCTAAATCACAGAACACTATGCGATATATAACCTAATACTTTGTTTGTTTTGGTTTTTACTTTTTTAACACATGGCTTTGACGTTTTGACCACAGACCAGGAACAACAAGAGTTTTGACAAACTACTTGACAGCTGTAAAGAGTAGCCCATGATTTTTTTTTTTATTTAACTGGCTTTACGGCTCTGGGTTCCAGCCCTTCTGAGCCTGTGGCTTTTGAGGCATGGAACTAGGAAAATGACTAGGTATGTCTATATGAGGTTTATTTTTACATGGAGCTCATTTGCTCATTAGTACTTTTCTGTCTACGTCAAAACGTAGTATTTACTTAAATACTCTTTGTATATAATGTACTCTGTGATCGGTACACTCGGTACGGTCCTAATGTTCGTGTATCCTCATGGAACCATCATGGAACTAGGTCGTAATTCCTAGTTCCATGTGTATCCTAGTGTCATAGAGTAAAGTAGTACAATCTGTTCGTGGTCTATGGTGGCCGACCACAGGCCGACGTCCCTCCTTTCTCTCTATTAATAATAGTTGGTAGTTATCCAGTTTTCCTGTCCCTATCATACTCATATTGGTGCCAAGCGTTCTCGCTCTATTTCACACTACCAAAAGTTCGCATCTATCGTCATTTCCTGCCTACGTAACAT
Source organism: Oeneis ivallda (assembly GCA_029955525.1). Taxonomy (NCBI): domain Eukaryota; kingdom Metazoa; phylum Arthropoda; class Insecta; order Lepidoptera; family Nymphalidae; genus Oeneis; species Oeneis ivallda. The sequence continues at coordinate 18,794,049 of JARPMR010000013.1, read as the reverse complement.
TTCCGGTGCTAAGTTTAAAATTATCCGTGGCTTTAAATCTTTAAGTTTCTAATATTAAAATTTACTGTATAAAAATAGGAATTAATTACTTACTTAAGGTGTGTATAAAATAATGTAGTTTTTAACAAAAGAAATCTCAAGTTAACTATTGACAAAGCTTAATATTTTCTTTACTTTCACTATCGTAAAAGTTATGATTAATGAACGAAAATAATACTATTATCCGATTCCGTTTTGCAGGTTCTTCCCGGTATTTCCAATTTTTTTGCCCTAAGTACCTATTCTTTTCTAAAACGAAAATTCTCGACAAATGGCGGCGGCGAATCGGTGTTAAATTTTATCAGGAAAAACTTTTATTACCTATACTATCCCCTATTTCTATTCTCAATTTTAAGTTCCTTACTCAATAATTATTGTGTTTCATCTAGATAGTTAAATGGTCTGATTTGTGCTGTGCCTTTATCACAGGTTATTTTGTGCAAATAAAATGTGCCTTCAAGTTCAGTGCGAGTGCTAAACTTTTTCATCCAGGAACCAGGATGCGGTCATGTGTTATAGCAAAGTAAATTTACATAGAATACCGTTTAATTGTCTCGACAGATGGAAGGTATGTATGGTTGGTTATTTGCCCATTTTTGAGTAACTTCTCCCGGAACTTCTAAATGAGAAAATATTAGAATTTGCTGTAGTCATTTCAAACCAGAGAACATTAATAATAATTTAAGATTAACTTTAGATGCAATTCCTTCCTTAAATCCACCTTCTTATGAAAAATCACTTCATAATCTATCGTCAAATCTTAAATATCTTGAGATATCTTCGCTTGTTCCCAAGGGACCTCTCGATGTTAAAGTTACCAGCCATATCCCAATTGCGTCTAGGCATATAGACCAAGTTACACATGAAGATTCATCTTGCTCTTCGGTTTTGACTTCTACTAATGTATCAATCGTCGTTGGGGTCCCAAGGTGCGGGAGTGGCGACCCCGTACCGAGAAGAGCAGTGTTGGCAGACCCCCACCAGGTGGGCCGACGACATCAAACGAGTCGCAGGGAGCCGCTGGATTCAGGCGGCGCACGACCGAGGCCTGTGGAAGTCCATGCAAGAGACCTTTGTCCAGCAGTGGACGTCTATCAGTTGATAAAGAAGAAGAAGGGAATTATGTAGAACTTCCCTCAACAATAAATATCATTCAGAACTCCCAGCCAAGCCCAAACTCATGCAATGCTATGCTCATTGATGATGATATCCTCAGTACATCTTGTAACTTACTACTGAGTCCCACTGATGGTATCCCAATTACATCTTGTAACTCGCAATAGAGTCCCATTCCATCAAAAACCATGCCTTTCAATGAGACATCTTGTCTGGATCAGACCACCCCAAAGCTGAAATCATTAAGTAACTATTAAATATAAAAAATTGAAATCAAAGTTTCAGTCATTTCATTATAAGTAAATATAAAATGTTTATTAAAAAGTATCCACTTTTAAGTAACTTTGGCAAATTATTAGTAGATTCACAGTTGAGATTGTCAGGTGCAGTCTAAAGCAGTGAGATACACATACTTTTTGCACTCTCACTGTATAAATTAAGTCCAAAATGTTATAGATTTTTGCAGAAGTGTAATGTTAAATTACCAGCTAAATCTACCATATCTTCTATATTAACCAATATTAATATTTTCCATATTAACCACTAAGACCAGGTATTGATTTTATATTCCAACATTTGGCAGATGTTGTGAAGACCAAAAATACTATGGGCTTGCAATGTACGCTACTCTTTGATGAAATGGCCATTAACAAAAACTTGTTTTTCTATTTCCATACTGGTGTTATTTAAGGTTTCGAGTGTGGTCAACACACTCATAATGTTGCTGACAAAGCTTTAGTTTTCATGCTGCGTGGAATATTTTTATCTTGGAAAATACCCATTGCATTTTATTTTGTTTGTGATGGTATTAAAACCATGTCTCTAAAAAAGATACTTAAAGAGATTATTGCTGAAGTTCTTAAAACTGGGTTTGTTTTGAGAGTAACTGTGTCTGATCAACGCTCTGCCAATGTTGCTGCAATAAATTCGTTAATATCTGAGACATGTGAAAATTTACTTAGAACTGGTCATAATGATCCTCACATTATTCATTATGAAATCAATAATAAGAAAATTTATCACATGTATGATGCACCCCACTTACTGAAATGTTTTCGAAACAATTTTCAGAAAAAGGATCTGCTCATCGGCAACAAGCGAGCTCAGTGGGATTACGTTGAGAAGCTGTATGCTATTGATGGGATCCATGGTGTTGCCAAGTCTAACCAAACTTACCCACAAACACATAAAACCTTCTTATGACAAGATGAAGGTAAGTGTACACTTTATAAAATATAATAATAATATCCTCCCGACTGAATCCAGTCACGGTGGCCAACCTCGCTCAGAGAGTAGCTATATACGCAGGAGATATTATAGTACAAGTGTGTGCACAAAAACAGTCGCACTCTCTATTCCCTCACTCTCATAGTCTTAGTCCAATGGGATGGAAAGCCTGAAACAACCAGAGAGAGACCAGGTGCAGGATCGACAGCTTTACGTTCTCTCTGAGGCACGGGGTGACTCACCGCCAACTTCCTTCCTCCAGGCTAGTACCTACTATAAGAATTTCTTGACAGAAAAATCCAATACATTTTTTTTGGCCTGACCCAGGAATCGAGCCCAGGACCTGGTCATACTTAGTTACCCACAGGACCAACGAGGCAGCTATTTAAATTTTATAATAAGTACATATTAATACATCAGCTATAAGTACTTATAAAAAGACTTGTCCTGCCTTACTGAATGACTGACTGATCTATCAACGCACAGCCAAACCCACTGAAGTTAGAAACTTGAAATTTTGACAGTAGGTTCATTTTATGACGTAGGCAAGCACTAAGGAAGGATCTTTTGAAATTTCACCCCCAAGGGGGTTAAATGGGGGGGTTAAACTGTATATGAAAGTCCGTCATTTTTCAAGTAATACTCATGAAACTCGGTATTTGGGCTTTACATTAAAAACAAAAAAGTACGTGTTTCATAGATTTTGTAAAATCTACCCCCAAAGGGGTTAAATAGGGAATGGAAATTTGTATGAAAGTCCATCAGTTTTTAAGTTCTATCTATGAAACTTTGTATTTGGGCTTTCGATTAAAAACAAAGAAGTAAATCTTTCACAGTTTCTTAAAATTCAAGCCCTAAAGGGATTATAGGGGTTGAATGTTTGTATGATAGTGATAGTCCTTCATATTCAAGTTGTTTTTCAAGTTATGTGTATGAAACTTGGTATTTTGGCTCTTGATTCAAAATAAAGAAGTAGGTATATCACATTTATTCTGTAAAAATGACTAGCAATTTGAATTTTTCAGGTCGTGTATGCTGCGCAAGTTTTCAGCAGGGCGGTTTCGGGAGTTTTACACAACCAGATGAAGACATATGAACATACGCAAAACGGGCGGACACGCCTACTTGCGAAGAAAATTCCCAGGAGTAAAAGAAGAAGAAGACATATGAACATCTTCAAATAGTTCATAATTGTAGTGTACCATTTGTGAACATTGATAATGGCTATTTCACTGCCGAGATCTCTTTGTTCATTAATGATTTGTTTGACAGCTTGAATTGTTCTGGTCATTCAAGTGTTAATTTACGTAATGCTTTGTCTTTAAATTCAGTCCACTTAGAGTTTTGGAACGAAGCCTTGAAGAAGCTAGAATCAATGAAATTTGATGCTTCAGACTCAAGAGAATGTAAGCCACTGTCGTTACGTAACTTTATTCATGACATTAAAACCATTAAACACCTTTGGTCGGAACTAAGATTGATTCCGGGCGTTTAAACCAAGATCCCTTGGAAAACTTTTTGAACAGATTCGAGGACAGGGTGGATGTAGCACATATCCAGACTGTCAACTTCCCAGGTGGTCCCATATAAATTTTATCAAAATCGGTCGAGCAGTTTTTAAAATATCAACAATAAATAATATACTTTGTATAGTGGCGCGAGAGTTTGAGTCGCTTATTTAAAAAGAATTTCTTATATTAAATTATAATCACTGTTTGTGATTTGATGTTTGCATTTCTGTGTGCATCTCATTTATTTTCACTGTGTAAGAAGTATTGTGTTCTCTGTATCAACATAATATTTGAGTTTGAAGCGTTTAAACCAGGATCCCCTGGAAATCTTTTTTGGACAGATTCGAGGACAGGGTGAATGTAGCACACATCCAGACTGTCAACAATTTGTTGCCTTGTATAAGAAATTGCTCATTAATGAGATATCTACTGGTAAATCTTTATATGCAAATTGCACCCCTGGTGATGATAAAATGTAGGGAACTCTAAAAAATGTAATTATCAAGCGAAATCGAAATATCAATGACATTCTCCATAGTTCGGATGCTCAAAACGTTATTTTCATTGAAGAAAGTATTCCATCCGAAAATACTTTCCAAACCTATGCTGTGTCATACATTACTGGTGCAGTTTGGCGTTATTTATTTCCCAGACTAGATTGTGTGCAATGTCAACATTGTAAAAATGCACTGTTATCCAATGAAATTGAATCATTTCATTCTTTAATATCAATTAAATAATATGATGATAGTAAGATAAAATTGTATTATCCATCAGGTAATCTGTCGGCTTTAGTATGGCACTATATGTATGTTATCGAACAGACCTTGCCAAAACTCTGTAAAGTTTACATATATACAGATATTATTAAACAATTTGACAATCTCGATACATCTTGGTATGACTTGTCGTGAACAAAAATCTGTTTTTTGAAGGGGTTTGAATTGTTAGACAATGGTGCATTAATTTTAATAGACGAATTCACAATGTAGATTCAAGGAAATGGAAAATTTGATTGCAACCAAAGTTACCAAAGGTGGTAGTTATAGATCAGTGCGACGTCAAAGTTGTTAACATTGTTGTAACCTAAAATAGGTGAAAGTAAGAAACATTAATTTTCTTTTTAGTAACCGACTTCAAAAAAGGAGAAGGTTCTCAATTCGTCAGAATCTTTTTTTATTGTTTTTTTATGTATGTAGAGAATATTTTATGTATGAAGACACCTGAACCAATTTGAAAAATTCTTTTATTGTTTCAAAGGGTATACTTCCCAGGTGGTCCCATATACATTTATCAAAATCGGTCAAGCGGTTTTTAAAATATCAGCAATAAATAATATACTTTGTATAGTGGCGCGAGAGTTTGAGTCGGTTATTTAAAAATAATTTCTTATATTAAATTATAATCACTGTTTGTGATTTGATGCTTGCATTTCTGTGCTCATCTCATTTATTTTCACTGTGTAAGAAGTATTGTGTTCTCTGTATCAACATAATATTTGTTTTTGTTATGTTTAGATAATAACACTACTTGACCCAGCTTTTTCAAAGGTTTCTCAAAATCAGTACAGATTTGACGAAATTATGGGTTACCTACGTCGACAAAAATGTTCATCCCCTATGGCGCGCTAACCCTACTGTTTTTCAGGATATCAAAGTCAATGTTTTAGTCCTGTTTTGTCCCGGGGACAAATTATTACACTTTTTAATTGCATACATTTTTAAGCAAAACTTTACAATTTTGTCGATAGATGGCGCTGTCACCAAAACTTGTCATTACTTTAACATTAATTTATTAAAAAATTACTAACATAAATAAGCATTAGAAATAAATCCTTGGCATATTTTATTGAAATCGATTCAGTGGTTTTAGACAACGGAGTATCAGACAGCCAGACAGACTTATTCATTATGAATAGCTACTACAATAAAATTTTATAGTAGTTTCCAATTTTTAATCATGTTATCGTAGGGGTGTATAAAGATAATTAACATTAAATAGTTTGGTTAAAACTTGTAGATAATATAATAATGAATGAAGAGTAGGTTTTAAATAGAGTTTTACCTACCAATAAAATAAGTTTTATTGGTAGGTAAAACTCTATTTAAAACCTACTCTTCCTATTATTTTCCTGAGATATCCGGAATCCATGTTGAGTTTAGCGTGTCTTTTTCGTATGTTCTGACTTAGCGATACCCTCGCTTCGGCTCCCCTCCCTGTATCCGTTTCCGCTTTGTGTTCAATATGGCGACGCCGCGGGATCGCGGGTGAGGCCATCTTATTTTCTCATTATAAGCGTAAGTACCAGGTAGGAGTTATGTGGATTCCGGATATCTCAGGAAAAATAATAGGTAAGTTTTATTGGTAGGTAAAACTCTCTATTATTTGTTCCGTCTTCGATATCCGGAATCCATGTTGAGTGATGTGTTTGATTTCTCCTGGTACTATTTTGTTGATGCTATAATGTGTTCAAAAATGCTATGGCATGCAAAAAGAAATAATTACGTATTAGATGACTATATTTCTATAGCCAGAATTGAATCATCTTCTTACCAATGTAATGATGAAACCACCAAAAACAACGCTATAGTGAGAGACCTCGCCACTGACCGTGAAGCCCACGGGGGCACAGGCTTCCCAACCGGTTAAGACACAAGGAAGATCACTTTCCTGGTAATGTTTGGTAAATTTTCTAGCCACCATTCTAGTTCGACACACACCTCTTTCGGTAAACGCATGGGTTTGAGAGGATGTTGACGCAGACAACTGCTATGACGTCGATGAATGGTTCGGCACTGCTACCTTACCCGGTGGGTGATGAAGGTAGCAAAGTTGAGAAAACCCTAAGAGGACAGGGCCTGCTTAAGGGTCCAACTGCCAGTTGCTAGAAAGGATAATAGACCCAATTTCTTATATCCATCAAGGGACGGGGACAACATGGCTATTGGCTAGGCTTTTCGTCAGTGGACTCCTCGCTGCGAGCGAGGGACTCGTCGCTGCGCTCGCAATCCTTTACATATCTTAAGTATTTCCTATAAATTGAACAAAATCAAAGGATTCAGTATACTAAACTCATTTTAATACTTGTTAGGGTGATGTGTCTTTCCAACTAGATTGTCCGAATTGAGCAGTATCTGTTTTGCAAACAAAGGTCAAACGTAATAATGTGGCATTACCAAACATTATTTTATTATAATTTATGATCACCATAAACCATCATGTGCTCCGTGTCAATCTTTCAATGAAAATTAGGAGTAATCTGAAAATATCGTTATTATTTCTGTGGACTTAATATAATCGAAATAATGAAACGCATAATTTCGATTTATTTATCTGAGCCTTCTCCACCTTATTGTCAGGCGGTGATTGCAAAGTGAATTCTTATTAGAAAATATATTCACCACGTTGTTTATCAAGAAGGCTTCTTGTTGACCAGAAAAAATAAAAATTGAACTTACCGATTTGCTTAAAATACAAACCACTTCTGGATATATCATCAGACTCCTGCTGCTCGCTGCTCCTGCTCGCTGATGAACTGCCCGAAAAACCATTTTCCTGCCTCTTCTTTCCTCTGCAAACTTGAGCTTCTTCTGTGCACGTGGGGTTCATTTACGCGTAACCGAAATTTCCCCGTGATAGAAAATATGCACTATTAACACTAATACTATATATTTTTAACACTTTGCTTGCAATATTTTTTGCCAAGAGAGACGGATTAACGAAATAATCTTAGATTTGACGCGCACGCGGCGAAAATACACAACGTTATGAGCTCAAAATGGCAGCCGTCTCCTACTGCTGTCGTTATTCTCCATCGCAGAAGCGAGGGATTCTATTCTTGATATAAATCTTAACACTTGATATACTTTTATATAATATATCACTATATTTAGGATTATTAAGAAATTTTTAGAAACACGTCCGAACAATACGAAAAACGATGCTATAATGAGAAAATAAGATGGCCTCACCCGCGATCCCGCGGCGTCGCCATATTGAACACAAAGCGGAAACGGATACAGGGAGGGGAGCCGAAGCGAGGGTATCGCTAAGTCAGAACATACGAAAAAGACACGCTAAACTCAACATGGATTCCGGATATCGAAGACGGAACAAATAATATACATTTGAAGAAAATATACGCCGTACCTACCTATTTGGTGAACTATCGTTAAACAAAAACCGTTTAATCAAATAATTATTATTTTATCAAACGTTTCTATGAAATCAATTGTTTTACTAATAATAATTAAAATTATTAAATAAACAATAGCTTGTGTAATACTTTCATGAAATTAAATTATGTCTGTTTAGTATTTTTTCTCACTCATAACCACCTATGAATAATAATATCTAGATAAAGTTGTAAACTTATCTACACAACTTATATGATCTAGCTTTTAAATATAATCGCTTCATATTGTCTGTAACCTATAATAATATAAGAACTAAATCAATGGTGAGAACATACATTTTTGTCAAATACATACATTATTAATTTATTACTTAAATATAAATATATTTAAATTACTTATTGAATTTAAGTGAAAGTGAAACTAATATAATATTAAGTATGTTTTTTTAAATGTTATATTAGTATTTTCTTACTTTTCTCTTGCGATCATCAATGAGAATGAATTTTATTGATCACAGTTTTCATCAATTGAATCAATAAATAGTAGGCAATCTTTTTTATTTAATTGGTGCAAGAGCCACAACGGAAATTTATTTCATGATTTTTTCATTAATAATTACTACGTGTGATATGTTAAATTGTAATTTAGTTGTGCTATATTGTATGATACATTGTAATCTAGTTGTAAAAAAGATTTAGAGAAAACTTTTACGAGTACTTTGCAAAAGGCATGATGACTGATTGAAAAACTGTTGGATGGTGTTCGGAAATATCTATTTCGAAAGAATAAAGATAATCTTATTTCAACAAAATAGATAAAATATGTTTTGTCATTGTAGTTTGTCAAAATTTCAAGATATGTAACATACCTTTCGCTCTGATCTGAATTGAACACAATTCAATATGGCGGATTGCTGTATTTTATAGTTTTATTTTATCAAAATAAATATCAATCTCCGACAAAATAGATAAATAAATAAATTTTTTATATTCCATGAATCCTATTTTCATAGATATATTCATAATTTCATTGATTCTTCACAACTGTCATCATGCCTATTCATGTTCTTAAATATGCTGATTGTTTAATTCAAACAACTGATTTTTACTTATCTAACTTATCCTATTTTTTAATGATGTTTAGAGCTATTATTTATGTAAATTTAAGACCCACTTATCAATCGCCAAGGGAAATTTAATCAACGAATAAATTTGACGTTTAGACAGATTTTCATTACGAAAAACTGCTCAGCAAAAGACAATGTAGGCAATAGGGTTGTCTTGATTAAAAAAAATGCATTTAGTATAGTATGGATTGTGATCGTTACAGTTGATAGAACTGGAAGCACTACCGCCTTTCCAAAAATATCACGATCGCGATGACTGTCAATAGTAGATCATCATTTTTATTATAGGTTATTTAAATTAAACATCTGGAAAACCTATCTATATACCTATAAATATTATTTAAAAGCGAAGTCAAATTTATTCCGCGTTTAAATGGAACTCTGCGATGGTCATAAATTAATATAATGTACCAGACAATATTTTAAAAGAGTGTTGAGTTTCTTACCGGATTCTTCTCAAAAGTAAACTACATTCAGAACCGGTGGTAGTTTAAGAAATGAAAATGAATAAATCAGCTATTCAAAGTTAAAATTTCTTTTATTTCACAACCTTTTTTAAATTAGAATTTAGTTAAGAAGAAAATCGGTAAATCTTCAAAAAACCGGTACTCGAAAACCGATAAGTACATCACTATAATTATAAGGTTACGGTTCACTCCGATGGGCCAATCCCATCCCTAACTAAAATAAAAAGTAACCGCTTCCGGTTCCGCTATGACGTAATTCTGCTTAAGCGATGGACCAATAAGCATCGAGTTCCGCTATTGCTATACATCGTGTTAGAGCAGGACATGCTGGGTTATCAATGAAATTTGCGTTAAACATGAATGGATAGAGTCGTTAAATCACGAGAGAGTGAGATGCAAGATTGAAAATGTATAGATGTACCATAGTGAAGGAACACTCAACTATGATTAGAATCCTGTTAAGATTCTATTTTAGGCTCTATGGAGTTTGACGTCTATGTTCGTGGTTCGTCGTTTTGTTTCCTGGTCGGTGGTTCGTCGTGGTCTATGATAGCGGTCCGCGGAATTGCTGATTTTTAATGTTTGCTTTACCTATTTCAACGTATCCTAAGATCTTAAAATTGTTTGTATTACAGCGGATACGGTGTAATTTTCTTTCCTATAACAGCCTGCTACGGAAATAACCTGATATAACATCTTTTTTCATACGCCATAAATAAGGACATCCATCAGGTTATGTTACTCAACAAAACCAGGTTTATTGTTTTTCTTGTTGAAGCAACGTGCCTTCTTTAATCTTACACCTTATTTTTTTGATCGCAATTTGCTGACGGGTTGTTTAATGGAAAGTTGTATGGTTTCACAGGCTGGTGGGATTCACGAATCGATCTCGGAAGTGCAATATGGAGATCCATTCCACGTCAGACGTCGTGATTTTGAGTGGTAATTCGCACCCCGAATTGGCTGACCTCGTCGGAAAGTAAATACCTATAACTATTACTGCAACTATCTTCCAGGAAGAGCTTAATTAGTTTGACCTCTCGAAATTTGGTCATTCTCAACAGAGAATAGATACCAACACCTATCTATCTCCTTCACTCTCATATTGTGATGGGATACCTGTTAGTAGACCTTCAGAACACTTTTTCTTCATCAACCAATAGACGTCTACTGCTGGATGTCTCTTGCATGGACTTCCACGGGTCTTGGTCTTCTGGATGGCAGTGGCAGGATTCCAGTGGCATGTGATTACACATTGAATGACAAATCTTTCATATTTCAGCCGCTTAGGGGTACGGAAAGGAGGATGCTCAGTTTACCACAAAACAAACAGGGAGACCATGGTTGAAATAGCAGATTCTATCCGTGGCAAGAATATTTACATTATACAGACTGGGACAAAGTAAGTTTTTGATATTTTAGTTCAAAATAGTTTTTAACATTCATTGATTCCATACTAATAAATAATTAAAAAAATTTATAGCTTTAGCTACACCAGTCTTGAAAATATTTTGCACATAGATTACAGTGTAGTGGGACTGTAGGCATATTTTTTCTACCATAGGAATATAGGTCAGTGATAGCATACTGGTTAGGTTAGGTTGTTAGTCTTAAAATTTATTAAAATGGTGTCAAAATTTATTTGTCAAAAAAAAATTATTCATAAAATATGCATGTAACATCCATAGCCTGGTCATAAAGTAAACAATGGTATTTTGATCAAGTTATCACTCTAATCACTGTTAGTCATCAAATAGTTATTGACTGCCAATACTAAATAATGATAGGTTAATACGTTAAATATCGTTAAATATCAGGCATTTATCATTTACATATCATTATCAGAATGAATAAAATGATGAAGTTAAAATTGTATTTCAAGACATTTTACACAGCATTTCCACGAAGCACCAGTTGTGGACAATCTATATAATCATAATCTAGGAACTATGAAATTTTGTAATATTAGAAGAGCATGTTGTACCTTTGGTTTCTCTCTGCATATAGAAACTGCAGAACTATTTTTTTCTGAGTCTGAAACTGCACTTAACCATCATAACACTAACATCAACCATTGATAAGTTGAGACATACTAAAGTCTAAACTAAAAGCTCAATTTATTGTGGGACAATTTATTCTTCCCATTGCGAAGTTCATCTTTGAACACCAATTATCCTCTACATTCAATATATCTGCTAATAAAACATTGGTGTTTTCTTCTTCTTCTTTGTCAACCAGTAGATGTCTACTGCTTGACAAAGGTCTCTTGCATGGACTTCCACTGGCCTCAGTCTTGCGGCGCCTGATACCAGCGGCTCCCTGCAACTAATGATGTTGTCAGTCAACGTAGTGGGGGGGTCTGCCAACACTGCACTTCCCCTTGTGGGGTCGCCACTCCAGCAACTTGGGAGCCCAACAACCATAAATTTCTCAAACTATGTGCCCTGCCCATTTTCACTTCAGATTCCCGATTCGCTGAGCTATGTAAGTGACTGGTTCTCATACTACTATTGATGTTTTACTAGCAGATAATTTATATTGAATGGTTGATTTAAGTTGGCTTAATGCATGATTAACTTTGAGAGAGAAAAAATTGAGCATTTTCAACACTTGCAGGGATGTTAACAACAACATAATGGAATTATTGATCATGGCATATGCTTGTAAAACATCATCAGCACGTTCCATAGTTGGGGTCATTCCATACTTACCATACAGCAAGCAGTGCAAAATGAGGAAGAGAGGGTGCATTGTAACTAAGCTCCTGGCGAAAATGATGTGCAAATCTGGTCTCACGCACATTATAACAATGGATTTGCATCAGAAAGAGATACAAGGGTTCTTTGATTGTCCTGTTGACAATTTGAGGGCATCACCCTTTTTGTTGCAGTACATTCAAGAGAGCGTAAGTGGCTATCAGTGATTTATTATCTATTATACGTAACATTTCAGGGACATCTATTGAGGATTTAGTTTTTTCCAGTTCTATTACATATAATTAAAATTACAAGCATTGAGTATTTTTTCTACATGCTCAAGTTTTTTGTTTAGTAAACTGTTGATATTATTGTTATTTATTTATATTATATTTTAATAAATATTTTAGTAATTAATCATCATATAAATAAAAAAAACAACAAGAACAATGTTAGATAATTTTCAAGAGTTTTCATTGAATTCAACTGATTAAATAATATTAGTTACTTGTTACTAAAAATACCTAAACACTGATTTTTGGCATATTATGTAATAATATTTTTTGTATTGCATTGCAATGATTGTGACTCAAAGGACTTTCCCTTCAGTTCCTGGTGTATGGTTGAGCAGGTGTGCTTAAGTGATTTAATAAAAGGTCTTATTGCAAGATGACTCCTTTATTAAGGGTTTTACAATGGATGTGAACTGTATATAATGTAAGATTGAGACGCGACATATGTGTACGTGTCCGCGCCCGCAGCCCACGCCCCCGCGCTAGCGAACCAGTTGGAGGCACTGAGGCTGAGTCTGCAACAGTGTAAAGAAAAAGAATTAACAATTAAGTACGATTCAGATTTGCCAGACCACGGCAGAGCTTCGCAGCTATGCAAGACAGAATAATAAGACAGAAGACTAAATAGTAGTTAAATATATTGTTTAAATTATTACAATTTTCTTCATTGCATTATTTGCCACCAGATTCCAGACTACCGTAACTCAGTGATAGTCGCTAGAAACCCCGGCTCAGCTAAGAAGGCTACTTCATATGCTGAGAGACTTCGCCTTGCCATAGCCGTCATACATGGTGAACAGAAGGAGGCTGAGAGTGATGAGGTGGATGGACGATACTCCCCACCCTGCATGCCTAGGTATCTGTATCATTAGACTCTCTTTAGTAACTTACTAAAGTTCTTCTAAGTAAGGTTGGTTTCGGTTTTTTTTGAGATATCAGTTGCACCTCTGATTTATTTATTAATTTATTTATTGGCTTGTACTCTTGCCATTGGTTAAATAAAATGCATTGATGCAGTAAGATTGCCATAAATTCATCCAATAAAATGCGATAGCTATTGTACCCCTAGCAATTTATTTAGTAGACAACCCCTAGTTGATTATGAGCAGCATTATATTATGATTCCTTGTTACCAAAGATGGTACTCAGTTTTTAAGACTCTTTCGTTGCACCTTCTAAAACATATCCACACAAGCTTCATCTAATTTCAAGTATCACATCTGCTAATAACAAGGTTAAAAGATTGAGTTAAAGAAGAAGTTGGGTGCAACATCTGATGATTTTGTTCATATAAAAATGTATTCTATTAACATTTTAATAACACCAATATGTTCACATTCAAATGTAGCCTATGTCACCGTCCATTACAACAAATCGATAGACACCTCATTCATCAAAATCGGCTCAGTAGTTTTTTTCGCTACAGTGGAACATTCGTAAATAGTCGCATACGTACATAAGACTGCTAAAATCATAATCTTTCCTTTTTTATCATCATCATCATTAGCAACCCATCAACGGCTCACTACTGAGCACAGGTCTCCTCTCAGAGAAGGGTTATAGGCCATACTCCACCACGCTGGCCCAATGCGAATTGGTGGACTTCACACACCTTCGAGAACATTATGAAGAACTCTCAGATGTGCAGGTTTCCTCACGATGTTTTCCTTCACCGTTGAAGCAAGTGATAGTTAATTGCTTAAACGCACTTGACTCCGAAAAGTCAGAGGTGCGTACCCGGGATCGAACCTGCGACCCCCCGAATAGGAGACCACAGTCCTAACCACTAGGCTATCACTGCTTTCCTTTTTACTTTGCCATAATTAAATAGCGATAATATAAATAATAATAAAAAATTAGCGATTGGAGACATGGTTGGTTATCCTTATCACTAATCAATAAAATGAATAATTTCAGTGTGGACCGTTCACGAACAATGGACGTGTCAGTCGGCGTTCCGGTGCACCCTGCCAAAGAGAAGCCGCCGATCAACGTGGTCGGGGACGTGGGAGGCAAGATCGCTATTATGGTGGTATGTTACTAACCAAACTCAATTTTAAGAGAAACTAGTTAAATTTAAGTGAACCGGTGCCACCGGCGGAAATGGGGCTACTTTCTGTCTGCCCGTCTTAACATGTGTTGAATTATAATTAGGTATGCTTTTGTGGAACTTCCCCTGATTGTGGAAACACTGCATACATAGCATAGTATCTATTATATTGTAAACTTGTTTTGAAAAGAGCAACTGCCTAGTTTTTTGCTGGTACTTCTCGGCATGAAGGGCATTCCGAACCAGTGGTAGAATCATCGACGATTTAAAAGCACTTGTAAAAAAGTTTATTTGAATATAAACATGTCTATTCTAAGGTGAATTAGTTTTTTAATAGTTTGGTTGGAGTATTCCTGTGAGATCAAATCAGAAATGGGGTACTAAAATCTAAAAAACACCCAAAGTTACTGACATAGCTCAGCGAGTTGCGAAGTTACCTCCACTAGGTGGATTGACATCAGACAAGTCACTGGATGTGGGTGGGACCAAGATGGGATGCAAGAGAACTTTGTCGGGCAGTGGTCGCCTGTCAATTGATAAAGAAAAAGTTTTACTATTAGATTTTACCTAGACTATGTATTTTTGTAATTATATGTATATCATAATAATTATATTATTGATGTGAACATCTATAGCGGCGGGTCAGACTGACTGTTGTTGTATGTATGTAGTAGTATGTATGTATGTACTACGAAACAGGTGCTGTTTACTACGGCACACGTGACCTCTGTCTTACTTATAATTTAATATAATTTTTTTTTTTTAAACCGACTTCAAACGCCCGCACGCATATAATTTATTGTTGATATTTTAAAAAGCGCTTAACTAATTTCGATAAAATTTTAATTGGGCTGGGAAGTATACCCTTTGAAACAAAAGAATTTCCCAAATTGGTTCAGGCATCTTCGAGTAATTGGTGAACATAAAAAAAGATTCCAACAAATTGATAACCTCCTCCTTTTTTGAAGTCTGTTAAAAATAAATAGTTTTAACAATAAAATATGTCTGATAATGATAGTTTAGAAAGTGAAAGTGAGCAGCCTCTTGCAAAGAAAGCAAAATGATACAATTAGAGTGTGCATTTATGTATGTACTAAGCTCGGTATTACCTGTACAAAATAATTTCGACAACAACTGCCAGGCGTCCCGCGACGGCTCACAATTTTTTTATGTATTGAATAACTTCATTCCAGGATGACATGATAGACGACGTGCAATCATTCGTAGCGGCGGCAGAGGTACTAAAAGAATGCGGGGCGTACAAGATATACGTGTTAGCGACGCATGGACTTCTCTCCTCAGACGCGCCCCGACTGATCGAGGACTCTTCCATCGACGAGGTGGTGGTCACCAACACAGTGCCGCACGAGTTGCAGAAGATGCAATGCAACAAGATTAAGACCATCGACATATCTGTACTTCTCAGTGAGGCAATCAGGCGCATACATAACAAGGAATCTATGTCTTATTTGTTTAAAAATGTTACACTGGAGGATTAAGTGCCGAACGTGTCACGAATGTTGGCAAGGTTGCACAAGCTTGATTCAAAGTAAAGCATTGAAATAAGGCAAACTCGTGGACGATACATTCGCAATTTCTGGCCCCAATAAAACAATTTTTATTTTATAAAAAAAAGCTTACATTTCACAACTTTGCTTTGAGTCAAGTAAGTTTTCAGTTGTTTTTATTTGTAACAATTCTAATGGTGCTTATTTGGATGTACACAAACTTTTTCAATAGGTCCAAAATTAATGTTATTTTTGCAATTCAGATGTATAAATGACAGCATTATTTTTAGACCTGTCAAATTAGTTTAAATATTTCTGTACAACCAAATTAGTACCATTGCTGAATATACTTTTAAAGTCTTTCATTACATCGACATCAGACGACGTCATCAGTATGCGTCGTTTTTCTTTGTATAGCAATTAGATTTCATTGGTGAAATCAGCTTAATATTGAGTACTGAGGAGGTTCAATTTAAGTAACAAAAATCTGTCTCATCACTACATACCCTAGTAACCTGTTTTTTGTTGTACCATGTAAAAATATACATATTTCATAGTAATTATTATGGGAAACTGTTAGTATTAATTTATAAGTCTCACTTTAAGTTATTTTCAGGGAGTGCATTATTAATGGAACAAATTAGTCAATAGAATCATGAATGTTAGCCTGAAATGTAAAACTAAAAATCTTTTTTTATTCCTTTATACCTATTCAGTTAAGTTCCTCTAACTTATGGTCATAATATGGATTAAAGATTTACATAATTTTTCGATACGCCAGGGATTATTTGACCTAGGTACATCAATCAGTGAATTTTTGTAGATATAATTATTGTGACTCCTCTCCTCACAGATAAAATATTCAGACACATAATATATTTTCCATATAATATGATACTCTTGCGCCTATGCTAGAAGCGAGAGAACTTTTTCATTGTAAATCTACTCAAGTATTTGGTTAATATGTTGTTAATAAGTTGGTCTACAGATGACATTTACGAAACAACATACTCTGTGTATCTTGTACTAATGTGAATCAGAAATAGAAATGTGTTGAAGTCCAAAGCTTTTATAAAACGTAAGATAATTTTATAGAAGTAAATATATCGTATTGTATAGATTAGTCTAAAACTTATTAGGTTAATACTTAATAACATTATATTGATATGTATTAAAAATGTGTAATATTAAATTTCATTAAATATTTTGTGGCACATGTTTTTTTAATACTACCCTCTAATTTTCACTTTGACGATTAATAGATTTCATAGGGAATAATGATTAATAATTTATATTACAAACATATTATTGTACGCACAAATTAATGGTAACTGATCCCAGAGTCTTAAGACATAACTTTGTTCAAAAAGATGAAGCCCTAAGTTATGAGTAGTGTCTCTTGTACTTTTTAATACCTGCCCATGCTAAGGCTGCAGACTGCTTTAGAGAATATCAATGAAAATAACAATTATCAAAATTAGAAAAATGAAAAATATATTTTCGTAATCAACTTTTCAACCCCTTTAATTTGATATCCCACACAATAGGATTGGAAGAAAAAAAAATTTTAGCTCCACATGGCGTCCAAAATCCGCTATTTTGAATTTTTCAAATTTTTATGCTCTCGTTGACACTCGCGCTGGCATGGCGAATCTAACGACGTGCCACTTATCAAAATCGGCCCACGCGTTTGGTCTATTTAGTCCGGGAGGAATCGGCGCATGCGTACCGAAAACTATTCCACCTCAATTTTTTTATGCGATCCTCTTCAAATGGCCCACCTATGTAATTATATAAATGCATGTTGCCAGGGCGCCACCTGGTGCCATATTGTTTAAACCGAAATTGTTTAAACAATTGCAAGGAATTGTTATTTTTCAACCGGACAATTTTTTTTTATATTCTTTATCGAAATACCAATAAAAAAGGTCCTATGACTTTTCACGATAAAGTTAATATTTTTAAAGATATGAATTTTTAAAGGTTCGAAAAATCTCAAATTTGGGTACTTTCGACCCATGAAAAATATATTAAAAATAAAACATAATGTTTAACTAATATTTTTTTTTAATTCTCTATACAATAGTTAATAATATTGTTAATAGAGATTTAAAAAAATTTCATTGTTTATATCTTTTTTTTAATTGTTAATTTCGCGCGCTCACAAGAATTACGCTTACCATTAAGAAAATTTTTAAGAAAATTTTATTGACCTAACAACTAGGCCAGTGTCAATAACTGGGTCTTTTACTTTACTTTCCGTTTTAATAACAAAAAAGTAATATAAACTGATAAAAAAGTAATTTTAATGACATGTTCCGATTTATGCGTAAATAACTTTTGAAAAATTGATTTCAGAAAAAAATTTACTAAAAACAAATTGTAGACAATTTAATTATTAATAACATTGCTCTCTTTAACAATCTTGATGAAGTTGATAGTATTTAAGATAAATGATAAATAATGATTCAAGACACAGAGAGGCCGATGCAACACATGAGTCAGAGAGAGACAGCGATACTTAAGGGACCTTTAAGTAGCAATGCTATTAATAATTAAATTGTCTACAATTTGTTTTTAGTAAATTGACAGAGGGCTGTATTGAGGTCGCTGCAGAGATGCCGGATTGACTACCGGTATATCCAAGTGTTGAAGTGTTTGTACGAAAACGCCACTATGTCAGTACGTATACAGGACCAGACTACGAGACCAATCCACTTGCAGCGTGGAGTGCGACAGGGAGATGTAATCTCCCCGAAGCTATTTACCGCTGCGTTGGAGGACGTCTTTAAGCTTCTGGATTGGAACGGACTTGGCATCAACATAAACGGCGAGTACATCACTCACCTGCGATTTGTCGATGACATAGTAGTCATGGCAGAGACTCTGAGAGATCTCAATACAATGCTCAATGATCTCAGCAGGGTTTCTCAACAGGTGGGCCTGAAAATGAACATGAGCAAGACGAAAATCATGTCTAATGCTCATGCTCCGCTCCACCCAGTAATCGTTGAGAACTCTGCGCTCGAAATTGTAGACGAGTATATATACCTGGGACATACAGTCCAGCTAGGTAGGTCCAATTTCGAGAAAGAGATTAACCGCCGAATCCAACTCGGCTGGGCAGCGTTCGGGAAGCTCCGAGATGTCTTCTCGTCCAAAATCCCTCAGTGCCTGAAGACTCAAGTCTACGAACAGTGCGTGTTGCCACTTGCCAGTGATGACTTACGGATCCGAGACTTGGTCGCTAACTATGGGCCTCATAAGAAGGCACAGGGTCACCCAGCGAGCGATGGAGAGAGCTATGCTCGGTATATCCCTGCGAGATCAAATCAGAAATGAGGAGATTCGTAGGAGAACCAAAGTCACCGACATAGCTCAGCGTGTCGCGAAACTGAAGTGGAAATGGGCGGGGCACATAGTTCGAAGAGCTGATGGTCGTTGGGGTCCCAAGGTGTTGGAGTGGCGACCCCGCACCGGGAAACGCAGTGTTGGCAGGCCCCCCACCAGGTGGACCGACGACATCAAACGAGTCGCAGGGAGCCGCTGGATTCAAGCGGCGCAAGACCGAAGCCTGTGGAAGTCCATGCAGGAGACCTTTGTCCAGCAGTGGACGTCTATAGGTTGATAAAGAAGAAGAAGAAGAAGCCTCCTTTGTCGTATTAGTTTACAAAATGGGAAAAACCAAATTAAATTTGAATTTCGCGGGCAGACTCCTATAATCCACCATAAGTGTAACTGTCAATGTTTAAATAGTAGGGTAGACCGGGGACGATAGTAACATTTTTTAAACAACGGCTTGTAGTTCAGAATCTACAAGTTTCTATTGAACATGGTTTAAACATAGCATACTCAGCTTTATGCTCTATGCTTTTGTAGTGTCTGATTTTATTCATTGTTGCAGAACATTGTATAAATCGAATTTTTGTCCAGGGATACCCACTGTTACAATTGACCCCAAGTACGGGTCAATTGTACCACAACTTTGGAAGTTAATTAAAGCCATATGTATGATTTAATCAAAATAGTTTTATTACTATTCCTTAAACTTAATCGGTCTGATAAGTTACATCAGTCATAAGTCTCAGAATTAACATTATAATGAAAATTATAACTTTTTTAAGTTTAACAACGAAGAATATAATTATTTTAGCTTGTTACGGAAGTAAGTAATTTGTTATAAATAATATAGCTAAAGAACATTACTTTCGCATTTCTTTTTGTAAGCTATTTGTATTAAAAACTAAAAAGAGCACTTTTTTCAAAAATCACATTTTGTATGGAGTTACAATTGACCCCTGGTACTATTAACCCCGTTCCACACTTATTAGTCATAATTCTGGAAAGCTCTTTTCAACTACGTCATTACGTCCAAACGAAAGTAAGAAATATAACAAACTTAAATTTCCCTCCTTTAAACCATAATTTTTAAACTCAATAGAATGCAAGCTCCAGTTCAGCATTGGTGCCTATTCGAAGTTACAAAATCTCTAAATTAAAGTAATTTGACTGGTCTACAAATAATCATTTTCAAAATATTCCTCCTTCTGGCGGAGTGTATTACTATTTTATACCGATCAAATAAATTTTAGTTAGATTTTGTAAATCAAAATAGGCACCAGATTCGATTTCTTTCGATTTATTCCATGATTAGTATAATGACTTCCAATTGCAGCAATTACATTAGGTTTTGTTAGGAGAACATAGTATGTAGATACATGGATCAAATTCATTTTAATTAAATAACAGATGAAATTCATTATATGAAAATATGGCTCGGGGTCATTTGTACCGTGGGGTCAAATGTAACGTTTCAAATGACCCCGAATGTGCTGTTACAATTGTGCCAAAGTGACCAAAACCAGAAAAGTTAAAATAACTTCCGTTTTAAATGAAACTGACCTTCAAACTACTACACAATTGAAGCGTTGATATTTAGTGGATACAATATTAATTACGATCTAGCATTAAAAGTATTTTTAATGAATAATGAGCCAATACTTAAAGCGCAAATTTTTACTGGCGACACTCGTAAACAAAAATTGTTGAATAGCTCGTCCATCTCTCACCGTATCAGTCGCCAACTGGTAAGCAGCACAGAACACTATTACTCCTAGCGGAGCAGTGGTAAGCAGGTTGAGAACCGCTCGAGGCACGTAAGCATGCACTAACACAAGCTTTTTTTTAGGTAGTTGTCGAAATATCGACGATGTTACTATTGCCCCGTGTTACTATTGTACCCGGTCTACCCTACCACAGAACACCTTTGTCTATGTCCGTGCAGAACCCTATTAACTCTAGGCTCTATATATCTTGTTGTTCCGTCTGTGACTATTACTAGATTCATAGACCACGATACCACGAACACTACATAGATAGATTTATATTTTATTTAGTAATTCATAAAGTACAATAAAGGGGGACTCGATAAAATGGTGGAATAATGAAGCTTAATTTTTTGTAAACAAAATATTTTTGCTATGGATTTTATACACAATATGAATAATTTTAGAAGATCGACATGCCTAAAATGGATAAAATAAACCACATTTTGTAGAAACTATTGAACTAATGAAATGGATTTTTGTTTGAAACGGAGAAACTTATTTTGTAATGGTGGAATTGGGATTTGAAGAAACGGAATTTTGGAAAGGATCAGAAAAACTATGGACTATGGCTCAATCGCTCGACTCGCGGAGCCACTAACAAACGAAGAAGAAGAAGAAGTACAATAAACAGACCAAAGATTAAAGATAGTGATTTATTATTATCACTTTAGAATAACAATAGTAACTATTTATCGAGTTTTTCTGTCCCTATCATACTCATAGTGGTGCCAAGCGCTCTCGCTCTATTTCACACTACCAAAAGTTCGCATCTATCGTCATTTCCTGCCTACGTAACATTTCCGGTGCTAAGTTTAAAATTATCCGTGGCTTTAAATCTTTAAGTTTCTAATATTAAAATTTACTGTATAAAAATAGGAATTAATTTCTTACTTAAGGTGTGTATAAAATAATGTAGTTTTTAACAAAAGAAATCTCAAGTTAACTATTGACAAAGCTTAATATTTTCTTTACTTTCACTATCGTAAAAGTTATGATTAATGAACGAAAATAATACTATTATCCGATTCCAAATTCAAATTTCAAATTCAAATTCAAATGTTTTATTTGCAAGATTGAGTACATAATATGATCTTATACAATTATCTAAGCGCTTCAATCTGCCACATAGTAGCATGCAAAAGAATAGTCATACAAAATTTAATACTTAAATCTATAATTTTTAAATTCAAACAATGTCATACTCATTCTAACTGTTATATAATGTCAGTTCTATTAATTTCAAAAAAAATTAAACAATGTCATTAATATTTCCGTTTGTTGTTTGTCATTAATTGTCCGTTTTGTAGGTTCTTCCCGGTATTTCCAATTTTTTTGCCCTAAGTACTTACCTATTCTTTTCTAAAACGAAAATTCTCGACAAATGGCGGCGGCGGATCGGTGTTAAATTTTATCAGGATAAACTTTTATTACCTATACTATCCCCTATTTCTATTCTCAATTTTAAGTTCCTTAATCAATAATTATTGTGTTTCATCTAGATAGTTAAATGGTCTGATTTGTGCTGTGCCTTTATCACAGGTTATTTTGTGCAAATAAAATGTGCCTTCAAGTTCAGTGCGAGTGGTAAACTTTTTCATCCAGGAACCAGGATGCGTTCATGTGTTATAGCAAAGTAAATTTACATAGAATACCGTTTAATTGTCTCGACAGATGGAAGGTATGTATGGTTGGTTATGTATGGTTGGTTGGTCCCGGAACTTCTAAATGAGAAAATATTAGAATTTGTTGTAGTCATTTCAAACCAGAGAACATTAATAATAATTTAAGATTAACTTTAGATGCAATTCCTTCCTTAATCCACCTTCTAATGAAAAATCACTTCATAATCTATCGTCAAATCTTAAATATCTTGAGATATCTTCGCTTGTTCCCAAGGGACCTCTCGATGTTAAAGTTACCAGCCATATCCCAATTGCGTCTAGGCATATAGACCAAGTTACACATGAAGATTCATCTTGCTCTTCGGTTTTGACTTCTACTAATGTATCAATCGTCGTTGGGGTCCCAAGGTGCGGGAGTGGCGACCCCGTACCGAGAAGAGCAGTGTTGGCAGACTCCCACCAGGTGGGCCGACGACATCAAACGAGTCGCAGGGAGCCGCTGGATTCAGGCGGCGCACGACCGAGGCCTGTGGAAGTCCATGCAAGAGACCTTTGTCCAGCAGTGGACGTCTATCAGTTGATAAAGAAGAAGAAGAGAATTATGTAGAACTTCCCTCAACAATAAATATCATTCAGAACTCCCAGCCAAGCCCAAACTCATGCAATGCTATGCTCATTGATGATGATATCCTCAGTACATCTTGTAACTTACTACTGAGTCCCACTGATGGTATCCCAATTACATCTTGTAACTCGCAATAGAGTCCCATTCCATCAAAAACCATGCCTTTCAATGAGACATCTTGTCTGGATCAGACCACCCCAAAGCTGAAATCATTAAGTAACTATTAAATATAAAAAATTGAAATCAAAGTTTCAGTCATTTCATTATAAGTAAATATAAAATGTTTATTAAAAAGTATCCACTTTTAAGTAACTTTGGCAAATTATTAGTAGATTCACAGTTGAGATTGTCAGGTGCAGTCTAAAGCAGTGAGATACACATACTTTTTGCACTCTCACTGTATAAATTAAGTCCAAAATGTTATAGATTTTTGCAGAAGTGTAATGTTAAATTACCAGCTAAATCTACCATATCTTCTATATTAACCAATATTAATATTTTCCATATTAACCACTAAGACCAGGTATTGATTTTATATTCCAACATTTGGCAGATGTTGTGAAGACCAAAAATACTATGGGCTTGCAATGTACGCTACTCTTTGATGAAATGGCCATTAATAAAAACTTGTTTTTCTATTTCCATACTGGTGTTATTTAAGGTTTCGAGTGTGGTCAACACACTCATAATGTTGCTGACAAAGCTTTAGTTTTCATGCTGTGTGGAATATTTTTATCTTGGAAAATACCCATTGCATTTTATTTTGTTTGTGATGGTATTAAAACCATGTCTCTAAAAAAGATACTTAAAGAGATTATTGCTGAAGTTCTTAAAACTGGGTTTGTTTTGAGAGTAACTGTGTCTGATCAAGGCTCTGCCAATGTTGCTGCAATAAATTCGTTAATATCTGAGACATGTGAAAATTTACTTAGAACTGGTCATAATGATCCTCACATTATTCATTATGAAATCAATAATAAGAAAATTTATCACATGTATGATGCACCCCACTTACTGAAATGTTTTTGAAACAATTTTCAGAAAAAGGATCTGCTCATCGGCAACAAGCGAGCTCAGTGGGATTACGTTGAGAAGCTGTATGCTATTGATGGGATCCATGGTGTTGCCAAGTCTAACCAAACTTACCCACAAACACATAAAACCTTCTTATGACAAGATGAAGGTAAGTGTACACTTTATAAAATATAATAATAATATCCTCCCGACTGAATCCAGTCACGGTGGCCAACCTCGCTCAGAGAGTAGCTATATACGCAGGAGATATTATAGTACAAGTGTGTGCACAAAAACAGTCACACTCTCTATTCCCTCACTCTCATAGTCTTAGTCCAATGGGATGGAAAGCCTGAAACAACCAGAGAGAGACCAGGTGCAGGATCGACAGCTTTACGTTCTCTCTGAGGCACGGGGTGACTCACCGCCAACTTTCTTCCTCCAGGCTAGTACCTACTATAAGAATTTCTTGACAGAAAAATCCAATACATTTTTTTTGGCCTGACCCAGGAATCGAGCCCAGGACCTGGTCATACTTAGTTACCCACTGGACCAACGAGGCAGCTATTTAAATTTTATAATAAGTACATATTAATACATCAGCTATAAGTACTTATAAAAAGACTTTTCCTGCCTTACTGAATGACTGACTGATCTATCAACGCACAGCCAAACCCACTGAAGTTAGAAACTTGAAATTTTGACAGTAGGTTCATTTTATGACGTAGGTGAGCACTAAAAAGGATCTTTTGAAATTCCACCCCCAAGGGGGTTAAATGGGGGGGTTAAAGTGTATATGAAAGTCCGTCATTTTTCAAGTAATACTCATGAAACTCGGTATTTGGGCTTTACATTAAAAATAAAAAAGTACGTGTTTCATAGATTTTGTAAAATCTACCCCCAAAGGGGTTAAAAAGGGAATGGAAATTTGTATGAAAGTCCATCAGTTTTTAAGTTCTATCTATGAAACTTTGTATTTGGGCTTTCAATTAAAAACAAAGAAGTAAATCTTTCACAGTTTCTTAAAATTCAAGCCCTAAAGGGATTATAGGGGTTGAATGTTTGTATCATAGTGATAGTCCTTCATATTCAAGTTGTTTTTCAAGTTATGTGTATGAAACTTGGTATTTTGGCTCTAGATTCAAAATAAAGAAGTAGGTATATCACATTTATTCTGTAAAAATGACTAGCAATTTGAATTTTTCAGGTTGTGTATGCTGCGCAAGTTTTCAGCAGGGCGGTTTCGGGAGTTTTACACAACCAGATGAAGACATATGAACATACGCAAAACGGGCGGACACGCCTACTTGCGGAGAAAATTCCCAGGAGTAAAAGAAGAAGAAGACATATGAACATCTTCAAATAGTTCATAATTATAGTGTACCATTTGTGAACATTGATAATGGCTATTTCACTGCCGAGATCTTTTTGTTCATTAATGATTTGTTTGACAGCTTGAATTGTTCTGGTCATTCAAGTGTTAATTTACGTAATGCTTTGTCTTTAAATTCAGTCCACTTAGAGTTTTGGAACGAAGCCTTGAAGAAGCTAGAATCAATGAAATTTGATGCTTCAGACTCAAGAGAATGTAAGCCACTGTCGTTACGTAACTTTATTCATGACATTAAAACCATTAAACACCTTTGGTCGGAACTAAGATTGATTCCGGGCGTTTAAACCAGGATCCCCTGGAAAACTTTTTGAACAGATTCGAGGACAGGGTGGATGTAGCACATATCCAGACTGTCAACTTCCCAGGTGGTCCCATATAAATTTTATCAAAATCGGTCGAGCAGTTTTTAAAATATCAACAATAAATAATATACTTTGTATAGTGGCGCGAGAGTTTGAGTCGGTTATTTAAAAAGAATTTCTTATATTAAATTATAATCACTGTTTGTGATTTGATGTTTGCATTTCTGTGTGCATCTCATTTATTTTCACTGTGTAAGAAGTATTGTGTTCTCTGTATCAACATAATATTTGAGTTTGAAGCGTTTAAACCAGGATCCCCTGGAAATCTTTTTTGGACAGATTCGAGGACAGGGTGGATGTAGCACACATCCAGACTGTCAACAATTTGTTGCCTTGTATAAGAAATTGCTCATTAATGAGATATCTACTGGTAAATCTTTATATGCAAATTGCACCCCTGGTGATGATAAAATGTAGGGAACTCTAAAAAATGTAATTATCAAGCGAAATCGAAATATCAATGATATTCTCCATAGTTCGGATGCTCAAAACGTTATTTTCATTGAAGAAAGTATTCCATCCGAAAATACTTTCCAAACCTATGCTGTGTCATACATTACTGGTGTAGTTTGGCGTTATTTATTTCCCAGACTAGATTGTGTGCAATGTCAACATTGTAAAAATGCACTGTTATCCAATGAAATTGAATCATTTCATTCTTTAATATCAATTAAATAATATGATGATAGTAAGATAAAATTGTATTATCCATCAGGTAATCTGTCGGCTTTAGTATGGCACTATATGTATATTATCGAACAGACCATGCCAAAACTCTGTAAAGTTTACATATGTACAGATATTATTAAACAATTTGGCAATCTCGATACATCTTGGTATGACTTGTCGTGAACAAAAATCTGTTTTTTGAAGGCGTTTGGATTGTTAGACAATGGTGCATTAATTTTAATAGACGAATTCACAATGTAGATTCAAGGAAATGGAAAATTTGATTGCAACCAAAGTTACCAAAGGTGGTAGTTATTGATCAGTGCGACGTCAAAGTAGTTAACATTGTTGTAACCTAAAATAGGTGAAAGTAAGAAACATTAATTTTCTTTTTAGTAACCGACTTCAAAAAAGGAGAAGGTTCTCAATTCGTCAGAATCTTTTTTTATTGTTTTTTTATGTATGTAGAGAATATTTTATGTATGAAGACACCTGAACCAATTTGAAAAATTCTTTTATTGTTTCAAAGGGTATACTTCCCAGGTGGTCCCATATAAATTTTATCAAAATCGGTCGAGTGGTTTTTAAAATATCAGCAATAAATAATATACTTTGTATAGTGGCGCGAGAGTTTGAGTCGGTTATTTAAAAAGAATTTCTTATATTAAATTATAATCACTGTTTGTGATTTGATGTTTGCATTTCTGTGCTCATCTCATTTATTTTCACTGTGTAAGAAGTATTGTGTTCTCTGTATCAACATAATATTTGTTTTTGTTATGTTTAGATAATAACACTACTTGACCCAGCTTTTTCAAAGGTTTCTCAAAATCAGTACAGATTTGACAAAATTATGGGTTACCTACGTCGACAAAAATGTTCATCCCCTATGGCGCGCTAACCCTACTGTTTTTCAGGATATCAAAGTCAATGTTTTAGTCCTGTTTTGTCCCGGGGACAAATTATTACACTTTTTAATTGCATACATTTTTAAGCAAAACTTTACAATTTTGTCGATAGATGGCGCTGTCACCAAAACTAGTCATTACTTTAACATTAATTTATTAAAAAATTACTAACATAAATAAGCATTAGAAATAAATCCTTGGCATATTTTATTGAAATCGATTCAGTGGTTTTAGACAACGGAGTATCAGACAGCCAGACAGACTTCAACTGGGTGTTATTCATTATGAATACCTACTACAATAAAATTTTATAGTAGTTTCCAATTTTTAATCATGTTATCGTAGGGGTGTATAAAGATAATTAACATTAAATAGTTTGGTTAAAACTTGTAGATAATATAATAATGAATGAAGAGTAGGTTTTGAATATACATTTGAAGAAAATATACGCCGTACCTACCTATTTGGTGAACTATCGTTAAACAAAAACCGTTTAATCAAATTATTATTTTATCAAACGTTTCTATGAAATCAATTGTTTTACTAATAATAATTAAAATTATTAAATAAACAATAGCTTGTGTAATACTTTCATGAAATTAAATTATGTCTGTTTAGTATTTTTTCTCACTCATAACCACCTATGAATAATAATATCTAGATAAAGTTGTAAACTTATCTACACAACTTATATGATCTAGCTTTTAAATATAATCGCTTCATATTGTCTGTAACCTATAATAATATAAGAACTAAATCAATGGTGAGAACATACATTTTTGTCAAATACATACCTTATTAATTTATTACTTAAATATAAATATATTTAAATTACTTATTGAATTTAAGTGAAAGTGAAACTAATATAATATTAAGATGTTTTTTTAAATGTTATATTAGTATTTTCTTAGTTTTCTCTTGCGATCATCAATGAGAATGAATTTTATTGATCACAGTTTTCATCAATTGAATCAATAAATAGTAGGCAATCTTTTTTATTTAATTGGTGCAAGAGCTACAACGGAAATTTATTTCATGATTTTTTCATTAATAATTACTACGTGTGATATGTTAAATTGTAATTTAGTTGTGCTATATTGTATGATGCATTGTAATCTAGTTGTAAAAAAGATTTAGAGAAAACTTTTACGAGTACTTTGCAAAAGGCATGATGACTGATTGAAAAACTGTTGGATGGTGTTCGGAAATATCTATTTCGAAAGAATAAAGATAATCTTATTTCAGCAAAATAGATAAAATATGTTTTGTCATTGTAGTTTGTCAAAATTTCAAGATATGTGACATACCTTTCGCTCTGATCTGAATTGAACACAATTCAATATGGCGGATTGCTGTATTTTATAGTTTTATTTTATCAAAATAAATATCAATCTCGGACAAAATAGATAAATAAATAAATTTTTTATATTCCATGAATCCTATTTTCATAGATATATTCATAATTTCATTGATTCTTCACAACTGTCATCATGCCTATTCATGTTCTTAAATATGCTGATTTTTTAATTCAAACAACAGATTTTTACTTATCTAACTTATCGTATTTTTTAATGATGTTTAGAGCTATTATTTAAGTAAATTTAAGACCCACTTATCAATCGCCAAGGGAAATTTAATCAACGAATAAATTTGACGTTTAGACAGATTTTCATTACGAAAAACTGCTCAGCAAAAGACATTGTAGGCAATAGGGTTGTCTTGATTAAAAAAAATGCATTTAGTATAGTATGGATTGTGATCGTTACAGTTGATAGAACTGGAAGCACTACCGCCTTTCCAAAAATATCACGATCGCGATGACTGTCAATAGTAGATCATCATTTTTATTATAGGTTATTTAAATTAAACATCTGGAAAACCTATCTATATACCTATAAATATTATTTAAAAGCGAAGTCCAATTTATTCCGCGTTTAAATGGAACTCTGCGATGGTCATAAATTAATATAATGTACCAGACAATATTTTAAAAGAGTAACTGTTGAGTTTCTTACCGGATTCTTCTCAAAAGTAAACTACATTCAGAACCGGTGGTAGTTTAAGAAATGAAAATGAATAAATCAGCTATTCAAAGTTAAAATTTCTTTTATTTCACAACCTTTTTTAAATTAGAATTTAGTAAGGAAGAAAATCGGTAAATATTAAAAAAACCGGTACTCGAAAACCGATAAGTACATCACTATAATTATAAGGTTACGGTTCACTCCGATGGGCCAATCCCATCCCTAACTAAAATAAAAAGTAACCGCTTCCGGTTCCGCTATGACGTAATTCTGCTTAAGCGATGGACCAATAAGCATCGAGTTCCGCTATTGCTATACATCGTGTTAGAGCAGGACATGCTGGGTTATCAATGAAATTTGCATTAAACATGAATGGATAGAGTCGTTAAATCACGAGAGAGTGAGATGCAAGATTGAAAATGTATAGATGTACCATAGTGAAGGAACACTCACACTAGAATCCTGTTAAGATTCTATTTTAGGCTCTATGGAGTTTGACGTCTATATCCTAGTGTTCGTATCCTAGTGTTCGTGGTCTATGATTATTACTCTTAGCGCGGTGATCTTTGAATCCACGAATCTAAATATTATATTTTTTATTTAAACTAAGTCATAATCGCTAAAAGTAGTTTCAAATCAAATAATTATCAAGTTACAACTGAATCTTCCAATCACACTAAAAATATTTTGTAACAATTAACAATGTTTTCAGGTTATGTTTTCCAACTATCCAATTAATTATAATAAAACCGATATTGTTTAAAAAACAATGGCTATTTTTAAAAGGCTAATACAGCTACCGAGGCTATATTTGCGGCAGACAAGCAGAAGATTTGCCAGTAGCAGAAATATATTAAAACTTAGCGAAAGGGGAATGTACCAGGATTTGTTTCCGAATACTGCAGCGTAAGTACCTTTTAGGCATTTCTCATGTTGAAAAATCTGTCTTGAAATAACCTTACCGGCCCTCTTCAGGGCACACATCTTGTCCTGATTGAGAAGGGTTTAGGCCATAGTCACAGCTGGCAAGTGTGGATTGACAGACTTCAATTACCTTGAGAACATTATGGAGAGTTCTCAACCTTTCCTCTTGCATCCTACGTTCAAGAGAAAATTTCCAACTGCTGTTCTGTTAAACTGTTCTGTAACTGGTGCTACAAGATGGCTCCTCTACTAACCAGATTCTGTGGAAGCATTAGTTATATCCCTTCGCATGATAATTTGTAAGCTCTAATGGGGAAACTCATGTAGGGGACTAAATCCCTGATAATGACATCTTTGTAATAGAGGTGCCGCGAATAGTCGCTATTATTCGGTATTCGGCATTATTCAACAATTTTTTGCTATTCGTCAAATACCAAATAATAAAGTCTATTATTCGACATTCGGCGAATAGTTGTCTCAAATAAACTATCCATGGAAATTAAACCAATCATGAAAAATATTACCACAAATAAGTTTCCTTAAAAAGTTTTTATGTAATTTTTGATAGAAATACCAAAAATTAACAACAATTACCAACACTAAAAAGCAGGCGAGAAAGAGGGGATCTTATCGTATTGAGGGGATCATATAAAATCTTAAACAAGTTTTACAACATCCCTAATTTCGAAAATTTGTTTTTAAGAAAGAGTAACCCTGGGCTAAGAGGGCATGGTATTAAATTACGGCGTCAAATAGCATCGTCCAATCCCTATAAACACTATCTAACAAACAGAGTGGTGAATATATGGAATAAGTTGCCTAAAGAAATAGTGACGTCAAAGTCAGTTAATGAATTCAAAAACAGATTAGACCGCCATAACAATGGGAACTGTAAGCACAGCAAGTGATATAGGCGCATCAGCGACAGCTGCGTAGCCTATTATAAATAATAATAATAAATAAGTAATTGTCCATTTTTTAAAATCTGACGGGTTTCGGGACACTGACGACATTACCAGCGTTTCCCTTATTCCCCGTAAAATAGGTAAGTATATAACGTGCAAGAAAAGAGTTGCCAGCAATTAAAAATGTTAAATCAGTATATCAGAATAGACTGATTTCCTAACTTCATTTTCTTTTCTCATAACCTTAGAAAAAAATTAGATTACAGTAGGTAAAATATTAATGATTCTACAAGCGTGATAGGTACATTAGATAACAAATAAACTATTTTTTATATTCCTATGTTAATGTCGAATAATAATAGCGAATTATTCGACTATTCGCCATACGGAATGGCGATTATTATTCGCTATTACAACTATTCGCGGCAACTCTACTTTGTAATACCTACTTATTAAGTAATTAATAAAGTTAGCCTATGTCACTCTCCAGGTCCTCAACACACTTTCGCATTTATAATATTAGTAAGGATACTTAATTACTGTCTATATTACTGGGAATTTTCCTCATATTTTCTCTGTTTTAGGAATGAAATAATAAATTTATTGAACAAATGTCCACAATGTGTGTACGCAGGATTCGACCCCACGGCAGACAGCCTGCACATAGGGAACCTGCTTGTTATAATTAACCTGTTGCACTGGCAGCGAGGAGGCCACAGCGCCATAGCTTTGGTAAGAGATGTTTGATAAGAGAGAAGAAGATAATCCCACAAACCTTTCACTGAAGACATCAGTGTGAGATGGAATTACTAGCGGATGCTCGTGATTTTGGCTGCATGGATTCGGGCAGGATCTTTTTGATTTTTTGGGATAAATAAAGCCTATGTCAATCAACTATACCCATGCAAAATATCACGTCAATCCGAGCTCTGTTTGAAGGACAAAAACACTTTCACATTTATAATATTAGGAAGATAATAGACATATCAAGTAGTAGTAGTATAATAGTAGTAATAGGTATCAAGTCATTTGCTCTGTTGAAAAATCTTTTGCTATTCACGAAGCCAAAATAAATTGCCCAAGTGCAAGTTGGGCCTCGCTCTTTTAGGGTTCCGTACATATGACCAAATCACTTTTTTTAAACTAGATACATACCTATTTAGATATCTTAGTTCTTATATAGTACTAGGCTACTCATGTCTTAAAATTAGTATTTGAATATTAGTATCAATTCGATGCCATAACATGGGTAGCCTAAGTATGTCACACTCTCTTTAAACATTTCTGTGGTGGTGTCGTGTGATGCGGGTTGTTACGTTCCCTCAAATATGGTTGAGCGAATCAATGGCTGGATCATGCGTCATGCTTGTGAACGGGTGCCACCAGCCGGAATGGGGCTACTACTTTCTGTCTGCCCATCATAACATGTTTGAATTATACCTCATTGTGGAAATACTGCGATAGCATAGTATCTATTGAATTGTAACTTGTTTTGAAAAGAGCAACTACCGAGTTTCTTGCTGGTTCTTCTCGGCAGGAAGGGCATTCCGAACCAGTGATAGACTCATCAATGATTGAAAAGCACTTGAAAAAAAAAGTTTATTTGTTACACCGATTAGTTACCCACCCGAGAACTAGACGGCGCTGCACAACGGTTAACTCGCGGGATCGAAAACACAGCGCCCAGATCATATATAGGCTGACTATTGACTAACCGTTATGTTAGTTCCTGTTCTCTCTCGCACTACTGCGATACCGTGACAAGTGCTGCTTCCACCTTGATGGGACAGTATTGAAAGCGGTATCTGCAGTCTACAGAGTAAGAGGTGGCACGATACCCTGCTTCCACCACCCACGTTGGGACAGAGCTATCTGAAAGCTGATTACTCTGTACTAAATCGTTGATAAGATCTGATGTAAATAGTATGCCCTACAATTCCTTATATATTTTAATAAAAAACATTTCTATTCTATTCTAAATTAGCATATTATGGGGAAAAAAATAAAAATTCTTGTTTGTTTTGGGCACAATTTTGATGGCCCCCCATTTCTTCATTTTTAAAGCTAAAAAATAATAAAAAATATATTTGAACTCCACTTAATGAGCTCTAGACAATGACACCCCCCACATGCCAGTGTAAAAAATAAAATTTTATTTCAACTCCTTTTCCATGTATGCCCCCTTTATATTTAATTTAATTTTTATTATTTGTTGTTATAGCAGCAATAGAAATACACACTCTGTGAAAATTTCAACTGTCTACCTATTACGGTTTACGAGATACAGCCCACTGACAGACGGACAGCGGAGGCTTAGTAATAGGGTCCTGTTGGCACCCTTTGGGTACGGAACCCTAAACACTGTATACTGCTGCTTCCAATAGTAGAACAAATACAGGAACAACTCATCACTAACTTTTATCACACAAACCCTCCAAAATACACTCTATGTATATTGCACTTTGACGCTAGAGCATCTTTAGATGTTGTTTCATATTGCAAAATCATCTTTGAGATAAAGCAAGTAGTATAATAAGTATGTTCCTTTTGTATCATTGACATCCACATATCCATTAGAATATTTTTTGTACTTTAATTTAGTTTTTGTTTCAGTTAGGAGGAGCCACAGGTTTCATTGGTGATCCTAGTGGAAAGAGCACAGAAAGAACAGCATTGGCGCAGGATGTATTGAAAAATAACATCAACTGCATTAGAAGTAATCTTGAGCAAGTGTTTGAGAACCATAAAAAATATATTTGGTCAGAAGATGAAGGCAAACTAAAACCACTCAAGTATGTAGTATGTACCCCATAAAATGTTCAGCATTCAATAATATATGAATGGAAATAGTCACATATAATAGACACTGGCTTAAGGCGACGTTTTCACATAGGCGTATCGCCGCGCGGTTCGGCGTGTCGCGCGATATGGCCAAGGTATGAGGGCGAGAGAGAGCGAGCGAGCGACGCGCCAGTCACCACGCGTCGCGCGGCGATTCGCCTATGCGAAAACGTCGCCTAACTTTGTCATGTATCACTAAGTTTTACACCAGTAAATGAATAGAAGCAGATGTTACTTTGCAGAATTCCATAATATTAAAAGAAAAGTCTGTACGGCAAAACGCGCCGTTCGCGCTGTACACCGCCGTTTCTCCAGGTTAGAAAAAACGCGGGAATACCAACATGTAGCACCACACAAACTCTTCAAAAGAAACTCGTCGTACATTTCACTCTGACACCACAGCATTATCAGTTGTTGACTCATGTACTGTATCTACAGTGCAATTTTTTTTTCATCAACCCATAGACGTCCACTGCTAGACAAAGATCTCTTGCATGGAATTTCACATGCCTCGGTCTTGCGCAGCCTGCATCCAGCGACTCGTTTGATGTCATTGGTCCACCTAGTGGGGGGTCTGCCAACACTGCGCTTCCCGGCGCGGGGTCACCACTCCAGCACCTTGGGACCCCAACAACCAACAGCTCTTCGAACTATGTGGCCCCACCTATTTCCGCTTCAGCTTTGCGAGCTATGTCTGAGCTATGGCGGATTATAGCAAAACAGTATTACTTTTTCTTTTACATTGGTTTTACTGGTTACAAAGAAACATTTGTTTTGAAAACAGCAACTGCCGAGTTTTTTACTGGCTCTTCTCGAAACTGCTTTCGGAACCAGTGGACTCTAGTCTCTGGACTCTCTATTCTTAACTTATCAAAACATATTATTTTTCAGGATTGTAAACAACGAGAATTGGTATAGAGAAATAGATTCCATAAGGTTCGTCAGTGAAATTGGAAGGAACTTCAGAATGGGCACCATGTTATTGAAGCAAACTGTGCAAAATAGGATCAACTCTGACATTGGCATGAGTTTCACTGAGTTCGCTTACCAAATATTCCAATCTTATGACTGGTTGCATTTGTTGAAGGAATATGACTGCAGGTTTCAGGTAATGAGGAAAAACTTTTTTTAAATAAGCAAATGCCGATTTTCTTGCTGGTTCTTCGCGGTTGGAGCGGCATTCCGAAACCACTATAGGGCATCACGACAAATAGAATATGGGCAATAGATATTGCCCATATTGGATTTGTGTTGATCTTATCTTTAATATATATAAATTACGTGTCACGTTGTTTGTCCGCGATGGACTCCTAAACTACTGGACCGATTTAGATCAAACTTCATAACTATCTGTAATTTGGTCCAACTTGAAAGATAGGATAGTTTTTTTGATTATGATAGTTTATTTGTTTTATTTATATAGATAAGTTGGCGGTACGAAGTTCGCCGGGTCAGCTAGTATAATATCATTCAATTCTTTATTTGCATATAAGCAGGTACAAATAAGGTGTTAAAAATAAATATTACATTTCACCACATATGGCAATACAATAGTGTGCAAAACTAGTAAAAACATACAAAGAACAATTCCTAATTTAAATAGGTAATTTGTAAGTAGATATATCTTATATCTTATATATATATATATATATATATATATATATATATATATATATATAAAAGAAAGTGGTGTTAGTTACACTATTTATAACTCAAGAACGGATAAACCGATTTGGCTGAAAATTGGAGGAGAGGTAGCTTAGAACCAGGAGACGGACATAGGATACTTTTTATCCCGTTCGACCGCGTTTCCGTCAAGTCACTATAAAATGTGTTATAACAAAAACGCATCTGACATGGAATAACAAAACGCAAATGACAGTGGAGTAACAAAACGTAAATGACAGCTAAACGTAAATCTCGTCTTTGGTTGGTGGTAACGTCTTTGGTTGGTGGTAACGTCTTTGGTTAAATACGGTAAAAAATTTGACAATTATAAAAAGTGTTATAATAAAGCATTACTGATACTATAAATTCGAAAGTGTGTTTGTTTGTTGGTTTGTCCTTCAATCACGTCGCAACAGAACAGCGGATTGATGCGATTTTTTGCATGGGTATAGTAATGGATGTAGTAGTGGTTCTTCAGACCGGGAGAGCTACTTTTTATCTCGGATAATGAAAGAGTTCCCGCGGGATTTGTAAAAACTAAATCCATGCGGACGAAGTCGCGGGCATCAGCTAGTATTATATAAAAATCAATTGCTGTTCGTTACTGGCTTGACCAATTTGAATAATTTTTTTGTTCTTTCTAATAAACGGGTGGTTTAAAAATAAAAATAAAATATGGGATAACCCAAAAGAACAGCTGGAAACTCGAAAAAATCAAAATTGGTAATTTTGTATAGGAATCACTACTTTAGATTAATTTTAATAGAGGGCGGGAGCGAAGCCGCCGCGGACAGATTAATATACGGCCAAAAAGCCTATGAGACAGATATATTGAGTTGCGATGGAATAGTTCCTTGATAGTAATTTTAGCATTTGTGATTGTAGTTTTTAGATTTTTTTGTTGGTGGAATTTCTGTAAATACAACATAATTTAACAGTAGATTTTTTCTAGATAGGCGGAAGTGACCAAATGGGTAACATAAGTGCGGGCCATGAACTAATTAGTAGGACTACGAAACAAAATGTTTATGGTAAGTTAAGGTTTTACACCTATCCATACATACTTTGTCTTGTATCGGTCGGCAGTTGTGGCGGTTATTTCAACTACAATAGAATTGCAACCAGCATTAAGTCCTAATGCTGATCAAATACATACCCACACACACCTAGGCCTAGACGTCTAGGGTGCTAGAAAAATGAAATTGATACCTACGTAGCTTTGTTGCAACGTAATTTAAGAACATTCCAACAAACACTTTTTCTAATTCTTATTACACATACTAGCTTACTTTTTAACCCGTTAGATTTTAAAAAATTCCGAGGGAAACCTCTGTTTTTTCGAGATAAAAGGTAGCCTTCACTCTTCCAAGTCCTCAACTATACCTACCCATGCAATTCCTAGCTCCGTTGCTGTATGATTGAAGGACAGACCAAGAAACAAACACTTTCGCATCTATAATAATTAATAAGGATTAAAAATTTGCTAGGTCTAACACTGCCATTAGTGACAACAGAAGAAGGCGACAAGCTGGGCAAATCTGCAGGCAATGCTATATGGCTAGATGGCAAGAAGACAAGTCCATACAACTTATACCAATACTTTATCAGAACTAAAGACGCTGATGTGGAGAAATTGCTGAAGCTGTTCTCCT
This sequence comes from Oeneis ivallda, assembly GCA_029955525.1. Lineage (NCBI taxonomy): Eukaryota > Metazoa > Arthropoda > Insecta > Lepidoptera > Nymphalidae > Oeneis > Oeneis ivallda. The sequence continues at coordinate 18,756,165 of JARPMR010000013.1, read as the reverse complement.
TTTATAGTTTGGGAGAAATCAAGGATATAATGTACAAACATAAACAGCATCCGGAGCAGAGGTATCCACAGCAATGTTTGGCTGAACAGCTCACCATATTGGTTCATGGAGGTAAGCTTTAGAACTACATACAAACATGTGTGATGTAGGCATCCGCTTAGGATGTTTGAAAATTCAACCCCTAAGGGGTAAAATAGGGGTTTGAAAAATTGAACTTAGCGTGAGCGAAGCCGTGGGCAAAAGTTAGTTTCTTTATACAAGTTATACTCAGGGCTAAATGGACCAGTGCAACGCTCGGCAATCTCGAAGATGGACGCGTGACGTCACATACGACCATTCCGCGCTAACGTTTTGTACGTTAATGATCTGCGAGTCTACCTCTATCATTATCCTCATTACATCTTTATTGGAGAGTGACGGAACTGTCAACTGCGTGATTATTTAAAAATTATTGGTAGGTATAGTTTTTGCAATTCGCGAGTATACACGTACCTACGCACTGTACATGTATACAACGTTAACAAGAGTTAGGGCTTTTGTGCACTTATATTCGATTCGTAATGGTATTCGTAAAAATAAGATTTGAAGTGGACGTCATACAAAACTAATACGGATCCGTCAAAATACGAATCGAATGAGTGCACAAGCACACGTACATTTTGTATGTAGACCACTTCGAATCGTATTTTCAAAAATCACGAAAACGAATCGAATACGAGGAAGTGCACAAGCGCCCTAAACCTCACGCGCGCTCGTGAATTCCAAGAACTTTCCAGTGTGACGATCGGAATCACCTGATTATCGATATTCTCCCGCTATGTTGGTAAAATTCATTACATAATTCAGACTAACCATGATTGATGCAGCTTTTCCGTAATCGACCAGTGACCAGTTTTACTTCAGAAATAAGTTGCGACTATAAAGATAGAACAACAACTTACTTTTAATTCCTTGTCGATTTACAGAAGAGGGTCTATCAATGGCGAGAAAAACCACTGAAGCCATTTACAGCAAAGATGTTAAATCATTAGTTACTTTGACACAGAATGATATGCAGCAAGTCTTTGAAGGAGCTACCGTTGTAAACTTGCTATTGTCGCCCGGCATTACAGTATTAGAACTTGGATTGAAGGCGAAATGTTTCCCGACAGAAAGTGAGTCCTTTAATAGTCTACTTACTTATTTTCGGTGAAGGTTGTGTGTGAATATAAGTTGCCAAGCCATGAGCTGATGTAAGTTTTTGGTAGGCGCGAAAATATGGGGTGGGGTGGGTAAGCGAAATTCCGCTATTGGTTGTTCCGTACGCAGCATAGTGATTATATAGTGGCATCAATGTTATGAGCGAGATAGAAGCGTTTTCTTATACGTTTCAAATCTATTTTAATTTTTATTTGCGAAATAGGTATGTACTTTGGAAATGTGGACTGAATTTATAATGTATTTTTGGAAGTTCCATAACGGACGGTACGGACTTGGCGGATGGGGTCTACGCAAACAAAAGTGTAAGATTTTTTCCGTCACGACCTTTGTGTGTTGCCTTCGTGTATTACACACGTTCCGTCATAGCTTTGGTGGCGTAGCGGCTAAACGAAGGAGTGAAACTGACGGTTCGGGGGTTCGAATCCAAACTTCAGATTATTATTTTTTGTTTTATTTATTTTTATTATTAATTTATTATTAAAAGGAACCGAATAGGAAGGAAAAATTCGTACAAAGTGTTCCACGACACTCACGCATTTTTTATTTTGCAATGTATTGTAGAGTTATTTGCCGAATGTTAATAAATTTAAACATGCCGAATGAACGCGAAATGTACTTAACTCGAAAAACGGTGTAAATTAACTTTTTCGTTTCAGGTGATGCTATGAGAATCATACAAGCGGGAGGCTTTTATATCAATCACCAAAGAATCAAGAAAATAGACGAAGTTATTACAGAATCTGCACACATACTGCCTAACCTTGTCTCGTTACTACGAGTGGGTAAACGAAACTATTATATCGTGAAATGGCAAACGTGAAAAATCTAGGGAAATCGCTGAAAATAAAATACATGATATAAGTTTGGGTTTATTTGTATTATTACTTACAACAGAAGCTTGTATACTTGCAGTATATAATTAATAAAATGCATATCACATAAAACGTCGTAAATACTACATAACATACATTATTAGCCTAGTTAATATTCACTGAAACAGCGTGGCCGATACAACTAATTGGCCGGGCACACTTGCGACACGCCACGCGTGTTGAGAAGTCTAAAGAGCAAAGACATGGTTGTATTGTATGTTGTAACGAGATAAGCATAACGCTTACCTGCCGGTTGGAGGTCTTTTTGATTTAAAAATCATGTGTATTATTCAGTTGTTTTGTGTAAACTCTTAGCCCTTTATCTATAATCTCTGTGTAACGTGGTTGCCCGGTAGAGGTCGCTTGGCGTTAAGGCCGCCAGTTTGTACCTTTTTGTTTTTAAAGTGTCATATTATGTTTCTAATTGGTGTACAGCTAGGTATAAAGTGTAGTCACATGTGTACATAATATTTTCATTTCATGGCATTCTTGCAGAGATCAAAAAAATGTTTAAAATGTACTTATTGTATGTTTAATGATTAAATGGACTTTTAACATTTATGAGAAAGTATAGCGGCCATTCAATGCTTCTCACTATATAGTTTTCATTATAACAATTTCAACAGAATGCCACAGGAAAAAATAAAAATAAAAAGACTGCTCCTCTACTCCATTCTGGATGTTGCACCTTAAGTCATACATGTTATTTAAGAATACTGTGTGCATATTAACGTTCCGCCATATTGCGTTGCGACTCGCGATACACAACACAGTGATGTGCTTGCTTTTTATGATTATGACCACGAACAAATTCCCGACAACACATTTCACGAGTTTTATGGTATGTTTATTTTTACCAAGGCGTGACGTGTTACAAGTGTGTTTCCGGCATAATGCACTGTCAATTCGTAAATATTAAAAATATGGCTACTAGTCATACGTTTGTGCACGCCCCGGCCGCCGCGGCCGAGGCGCCGAATCTCCTAATATCACAAGGATTTACTGCAACTTATTGTATCTACATTGTACAAAACTTTATAAAGCACGGAGTATATCGATCGCATAAAAAGCTAAATTGACTCAATCTGATATGTCCTTATGGAATAATGGTTAGAAAAAAATAGCACTCGACGAACGAAGCGACGCGTTTCGTTTTGTTTCACCGATTTGTAAAATTACAATAAAAAAGTCATCACTTTATAAAAATAAATAGGTTATCTGCAAAGAAATATAATAATTTACTATTAATTTTAATACTAGTGTACTTATGTTGTGAAAAACTTCAAAAGCGATTTATTTAGAATAACTAGCGTACATTAAATAGAGGGCATCAGTCTTGCTCCATCTCTACACGATCCGAGCGGCGAGCCTTCGTATCCGAAGAGGAATATGTTTCTAATACTCTGTTTTACCACACCATCTTGTAAAACGCCTCAGAAAGTTAAGTTCCCACACGATTATATCTTATAGCATAACAGCAGTAGGCCTATTTTACAAGCTAAAATCTCTATGGCGATTGATCGCGCAAGAAACGCTAGCTTTCATATCATACAAAACAAGGGGCTAGCATGGAAGATGTAATTATAAAACGGAGATAATCGAAATTTTTGTAGATGACTGAATTTCCTTTTTTGTTGCGACTGTGCAGTTTAGCCAATAGTGAAAGATCAATCACATTGTAGTTCAACTTTTCTTCTAGCCCTAGTGACATGTTGATAGGCGATTGACACTGTCAACATGACAGCTCGCAACTTTTGCGTGTTCGTGTTCAATCGCTTTGGATATAAGCATTTAGCTAACGTGATGTCCCCTGCGCACGTAAAATCTATGACGTGTACCTGCTTATCATATTGCATGCGATGGTATATGTCATACATTTGACGAGTACGAATCGAATAGTTTGGAATAGTTACCACGCAAGCGATGGATGCTTCCAGCATTTGCATCACGGACTCCTGTAATACTATAAGGCGGTATGGACTAGATCACTAGAGGTCGGTGCTCTCGTGCGCCGGCGCGACCGGGGGCGGCGGCGCGGGCACCAGGGGCCGCGGGGGCCGCGCGGGCTGCGGCCGCGGGGACTTGGGCCCGCCCTCCGTAATATTCCCCTCCGACTGTGATAGCTGTCTGCTCGCGTTGGTCAGACTCTTCGGCTCTTCCAACTCCACGTCCTTCCCACCCGAGCTATGCGTCCGTTGCACCGTACTCCGAGTGGCGTCGTCTTCGGCAGCCCCGCCTACTTGTATGACAGTGGGATGCTGTTTGTCCACCGTGTATATGTGAGTGCGCTCTAGGACCGTGGGTGTAATCTCTGTATTGTCTGTGAGGGAGCTCCGTTGCCCGCGGAAGCTCTGCGGCCGGAGTGTAGCGGGGCGTTCGGGGACGGCAGGCTTGTTCCTCAGTGTCACGTCACTGTCGGCCTCGACGGGCGCGGGAACTATAGTCCGAGGCGCAGCAACGGGGCGTGGCGGCGGCTGGCCGGAGGGCTTCGGCACTCTAGCACATTTATCCGAAGCCTTCTCCGCGCCCAGCGACGCCGGCCCGCTGTTGGGGTCGCCCACTATCTTCATCCTAGTCACGACTCCGGATTGAGCGGTTACATTTTTAACCACGAGAGTGGATTCCTTGTCGTTCCTATTCTCCATCGCCTTCAAACTGTCAATTTTGTCCTTTTCGAACTCCAAGCTCTGTCGGCGAAGGTCTGCGAGATTCTCGCGGCTGCCGCAACGCGCCGCCTCTTCCTTTATCGCTTTGCTCTGCCTGTACGTCGACCGGTTGATGGTTTGGACGCCCGATATGATTTTCCCTGAACTTTCCGAGATAACTGGCCGAGGAGGTTTCGCCGGCTTCTCCGCCTCCTTGGCGGTCGAATTCTGTTGCTCCTTAGGCGTTTCCGTGGCCTGTGTTTGCGCTTCCACTTTCTTATTCTTATCGGGCGTAAAGTTTGGTGGCACCGGCGCAAGGGGTTTGTTTTTTCGACGCATGATAGGTTTGGGACTGCCGTGGGGTGGACTAGATTGATCTGATAGGGAGCTATTGGATTGAGCTTTTTTGATATTGTTATCTAACAGTATAAGGCTAGTGTCGTGACTGTTGCTCCTCGAATGGCGACCGGGAACGTCGGTCGAAATTTTCTGGCCTTGATGGTTATAGTTGAACATGGATTTGCTCATGCTGCTGTAGTCGCCGTTGGCCTGCTCCTGGCTGAGCGCGGCCGTCTGCGGGTAGCCCTGGACGAAGGTCGGCGTGAAGCCGTACTCGCATTGGTCGGGGAGTAAGTCTTCCTTTGTGAAGGAGATGAAGAAGTTGAGGTCGTCCTTGAAGAACCAGTCGGCGTGCTTGATGAGCAGCTCCACGCCGCAGTTGACGGCGGTGGTGATGTTCATGTCGAAGGTGCTCTCGTCGGCCGCCCACAGCAGGTTGGGCGCGATGACGATGGCCAGGTTCGAAGGCGTCATTTTGTTTTTGCTTTGATTTTGCGTCAAGGCAGACAAAAATTTAATTAAATACCTAAGATTTTGGAAGTTGGCGTCGGGCAGGAGGTGAATGGCTTCCCAGAGAGCGTTGAGTCGAGCCTGCTCCGAAGGCTGCTTCGAGGCTACGATGAAGTTCTCGTAGAGGCGATATGTTAGCAGAGGCTCGGGCAGTTCTCGAAGGTATGATTTTAGCACAGATGCTACAACATGCATGTCTTTGTAGTCTGGAGGAAGAGGAACACTGAAGAGACCCGCGTCTAAGGATAGTTTCATCCGTCGCACCTTTGATGTACCTGAAGAGGAATATTTAGAAACTTAATTTATTCAGTTACACCAAGTGACGGATAGACGTCATACATCCCAAGACGTCCCGAATGGTGACCTTGGATCGGCAAACGCAGCAATGGAAAATTCCTATTCGGTAGACGAACGATCAAGCGCGTCACTCGCATCCGTTGGATGTAAGCGGGATAGTTGCATTCTATGTCCTACAGTGTACATTTTATCGGTTGAGACAACGATTTCTTCTACTTTTTTCAAATGACTATGCAAAAAATCGTCCCCATCCACCAACAGATTTCAAACGCATATATCAGTTAATATATCATGGCAGCCTATTGATCATGATTTTTTACTATGACGACATCCACCGTAGGATTTGGGTTTTCATGCAAATCGAGTTAGAATTATTCCTTTATTTATTTTTCAGTGCATTATTTTGGATACCAGTTTATTAGTTTATAATTATAAAACGAACATACAGAAACATTAACCAACTGGAAAAAAGCTATTGTAAGACGCAGATGCGTTTCTGATACGCAGAGAAAAAAAACCCCGCGCTCCCTCTGAATTCTCCCGTCATTGCGTCGACTGTACATGCGCGTGAGTACATTCTTTTGTATTTTTTTAAAAAAAACCCAGTCATTTTTGGATTGAAAATGGTTATTAGTCTTTTTATGGGACGTCACAATTTATAATATTAAAAATAGTGCCACGTCTGTTGGGGGGTGGGGACAGTGCCCATACAATTTCTTGCATAATCCTTTAAAAAATTCAAAATTCTATTTATTTTATGTAAGACACTACCACCAGTTCGGAAAGCAGATTCTGCTGAGAAGAGCCGGCAAGAAACTCAGCTGTTGTTACCATAACAAGTGTTACCATATCGACGGGTTCCGGGCTAATTGTATTAAGCGACACTCTGAGCGATATAGACTTTTATACATATTTGGAATCAGCGAATTTTTCTGCGTCATTTGAGCTGGGTTTGGTGACGATCGGAGCACTTTTTTGTCGCTTAATACATCCGCATTTTTGGGCCCATTTTTGGACTGCAATGTATGAAGCGACACAAAATATTGACAAATTTAGGAACTGTGTAAGTACACAAGTAAGCTGACTACCAAATACCAGGCAGTCGTTTAAACGTTTTTTCCTGGAGCAACAATTTACAGGCAACGTACGTTAAAGCATTTAGCCTGACTTTATAAATATATAGAAATGTCGCTTAATACAATTAGCCTCTTTGTTAAATTCTTATCCAGTGTCGCTTAATACATTTAGCCTCTTTGTCAAATTTATACCCAGTGTCGATCCATACATTTAGCTCTGTACATGAAATGTTAGATGTTGTCACTTCAACCATTTAGCTTGCAATAGATAATGATATGTCGGTCACATGAACTATTTAGGATTTCAACAATAAACATTTAAAGATTATGGTTAAACCTATTTTTTTTATTCAATATTTGATTTGCAGTGTCGTTTCAGTTATAACAAAAGTAAAGTTCTAGTACTTCAAACAGTTTTTCTTAAACGGAATAAGAATAGTATACACATTAATACAATCAAAATTTTATATGGATTAACTATTATGACGTTGGTTAAAACAATGATTTTGGCGCCATCGCGATAAACCGCGCGAGTTTAAATGCCCCCGCCACCCCGCGCGGGCGCTTCAGTCGTCTGCCGCCTCGTTTTAGTTGACGCAAATCGTAACCCGCAATGGTTTCTGTTATGTTTGGGGAGAAACGGAAGCCAAAAGAGGTGGTAATGAGATTTCCACTATTTGGCAAAAGTACAAAGAAAACGTTGATGAACGTGAAACCGTTAAAAGTTTAATTTTGTACTCGGATTCATGCCCCGGGCAAAATAAAAACAAGATCGTATTGGCAGCCATCCACAACGCTTTGTTGATGTCAAAAAATTTAGAAACTATACAGATGAATTATCTACTGCCAGGACACACAGAGATGACAGTAGACAGTATTCACGCTACAATAGAAAATTCTGTTCGACACACAACGGTATGGGCGCCTTCACAGTTGCTGACAATTTGTCAGCTAGCTAGAAAGGATCCAGGACCCTATCAGGTGGAAGGCCTTACACACGAAGACTTCAAAAATTATGAAGAATTGTCCGAAAAATATTTCAAGGGAAACCTTAAATAAGCAAGATTCGTGTAGCAACATTCAAGAAGTCTACGCCAAACGTGATGGTCGTCAAATATAGCATGCAAGATGATACAAAAGAAGAGTCCATACAAATTTATGCAAAACCGAAACTACTCAATGCAAAATATAAATGAAAGCTTCCTATCACAAAAGCAAAATATAATGACCTGAAAAAGCTATGTGACACTGGCGCTATCCCAAGAATATTTCATTCAGAATATATCAACCTACCATCCAGCAATACTGGCAAAGATACACTGATCGATACTGATATTGAAGACGAAACAGACCTGCCAAATTAAGCAATTTTCATTATGTCTGATGGGAAAATAGCAAGTGTTTAAGTATAAAGAAGAAGAAAAATAAATTAGAAAGTAAGAAGGAAAAGATTGGTTGAATTTTAACTAACATGTTATTTTTTATAATTTTGATTATTATTTTTTGTTACTGTAGTGAACTACAATTTATTTTTGTCATAGGAGATAAAAATTATTTTTGTTATTGAAGAGAAACTAGGGATAGTATTTAAAGGGTTATTTTCCAATAACCGGCTAAATTTTCACAGGTTGTTACTAACTACGCATGAATATGAACAACTTTCACTATGGGACCAACTCTGAAATCACGAAAAAAAAATCAGCTGTTTCCTACAAAAAATGTATGAAACAGCTGTTTTTTTTTCGTGATTTCAGAATCGGTCCCATAGTGAAAGTTGTTCATATTCATGGGTAGAACGCCCAGTGAAAATTTGGCCAGTCATTGAAAAATAACCCCGTATAATAGGTAAGAAAACTTCAAAACTTTTTTAGCGAGAGATGTTTTTGATTTTGATTACTGAGAAAGTTAGAAAAAAATATAGCAGAAAATAAGTAAAGAAATGAAAACCAAAGAAACGCTCGTAAATATTTTAATTTTTTATGTGATTATTTTTAAAAGAAATTATTTTATAGATAAACCTTTTTTGTAATTGAAGAGATTTTTCATTTGCTTTTTAAAAAGGAGTACCTACTTTTTAAGAAAAAAAAAAGAAGTTTTTATAAACTTAAATGTTAAAGTTTAGGAATGAAGAACAATGAGAATAATTATTTCAGGTAATAAGACTGTAGGCTACGTAATCAAAAGACTGTTTAACTTCTGATTCCTATACAATTGTGATAAAAACTTTAGTTGTTACCTTGGTAAGCTAAGAAGTTACTGCTGTTCCTAGGTGATTGTCATTTTAAATAAAAAACTTATCTTTAAACAATTTATAATGTGTGTTTTATTTCTCATTTCATAATTATTAACAAGATAGGTAGGTACACCCTATGTATGTACCTTTCAATTTATCAATGTTTCAACCGCCAATTTCTGCAAACTTCATTATTCAAGTATGATTACAAACAATTTATTAAAAAAAAATCAGTCGCATAAACTAATTAGCCATACATTAATAAGTTTAAGATATGGTATTTGAATCAATTAGCTTAGGTTTGAAATATGACCAACTCTTTGATTAAAGCACTTAGCTTAGTGCCATTATTTGCATGCCTAGGCGGTTAAGTCATTTAGCCTGAAATAAGAAACAATAATTATAGGCGGTTAAGTCATTTAGCCTGGAACAAAAAAAAGTAAAATATGGGTCATTTTGTATTAAGCGACATTTATCTTCGTTAAAAATAGGAATATTAGAAAAAAAAATAATCTTATTATGGGGAATATGTTATAAAAACAGTATTATCTTTCTTTTTAAAGAAATAATGCGATTTGCTAAAGTTATTATTTTTTTTTCTAAAAATCGAAACTTTAAACTGCTCTGGTGTAAAGTTTCAAAAATGTCGGTTAATACAAATAGCCCGGAACCCGTCGATATGTAGCTTATCTATTTTGTGGACAGCTCAACCAAATATTAGACGTCCACTGATGAGACACCGGAACGCGCACTGCTTAAATGCAGGGGTGTATCCGACCAACAGCAAAAATACATTGGCTCTCCAGCAACACTTCCTGAACTCCTCGCCGACCTGGGTGGCCCGCTTGAACGGGCGGTTATCTCAGCTATCTTGCGAAACAAATTCCAGGATGAAGAGAAGAAGAGAAAACGTCCACTGTTGTAAGGCTAACATGCGCGCCACGAGAAAATTTTGCCTACCCGTTTTCTCGTGTTATCCCATCCTATAGATTCATGAGTTTTGTGTAGACAAAATTTTTTCTTGGCGTGCATGATTGCCCTATTGGACAGGTCTCTTGCACGGATAACGATTTGCGTAAAATTAATACTAACCGCCAGCGATCCTGAAGAGTCCCTCCTCATTGAGCGCCAGTTCGTGCAGCGTGCACACGCACAGCTCGATGGGGAAGGCGATGGAGCGGCCCGTCACTCGCAGGTGCTCCTCCAGCGGGTACCCGAACACCGGCTTCACCGAGCTGTCGTCTGCAATGAACGAGAGATTCGCGTAAAGATTCTAGTAAGATTTCTGGAGTGAGCTCGGATGGCTGGAGAGGCGACTCTGGTAGGTGCGTATGCCATAAACAAACTTCTCAAGCCCCATACAGAGTGAGAATCTTTAAATAAAATAAAATAAAAAAGCCGTTTATTCCCATATCATTTCCTTATCTTAATTTACATGTATTAACTAATTTAAAATTACTAATTACTATTTGCTACTAAATTATTAATTATTTACTAATACTACTATTAAAATTACTAGTTACTACTAACTAATTAGAATTTTTAAGAGATATGGGCCCCTTCTCTGGTAAAGGCCTCCCCCAACCTCTTCCACTTTTCCCTATCTTTTCCTAGTTTTGTCCAGTTTTTCCCCACTGTTTTTAAGATGTCATCAGCCCACCGTTTACATGGTCTTCCGACAACCCTTTTGCCCTCGGGTCCCCTCCAACGCGAAGCCTGGATTGTCCACCGTTCGTCTGTGTATCGCGATATGTGCCCTGCCCATTGCCACTTCATGGACAGAGCCTGTTTTAATGCGTCAGTTATCTTCGTTTTTTGTCGCATTTTATCAGCTCTCACCCTGTGTGTTCTCCTTATTTTAAGTATGCTCCTTTCTATTGCTCGTTGTGTGGTTCTTATTCTTCGTTTTACTTTATTTGTAAGTATCCAAGTTTGGCAACCGTAGAGTAGACATGGTAGGAGGCAGGTATCAATCACTATTTTCTTCAGGTTCATACTATAATTTCCTTTAAGAATCTCTTTAAGTGCCCAAAATTTTTTCCATGTTAAGTTTATTCTTCTTTCTATTTCTTCCTCGTTACTTGACTTCTTGAATGATACTTGTTTCCCTAGATAAATGTAACTGTCTACGTAATCTATGTTATTCTCATTTAGGACAATTGGTATTTTGTGGCTGTTGGTCATTATTTTTGTTTTTGTTTCATTCATTACTAAACCTACTTTCGAGCTTTCTTGGTCCAATGAGTGGATCATTTCTTCGAGTTCTTGAGCTGTTTCGGATAATAGGACAATGTCGTCCGCGAATTTAAGATGGTTAAGGTAAGTACCAAAAATCTTGATGCCTTTTTGTGTCCAGTTTAAGTTACGGAATATATTTTCTAACACCGCGATGAAGATTTTTGGGGACAAAGGGTCGCCTTGTCTGACTCCTCTTTCTATTTTGATACGGTCACCTCTAGTTTCGAGTTTGACATTGCTAGTGCTATTTTCGTATATGTATTTCAAGATGTTAATGTATTTTTGTTCTACGTTAGACAATTTCAATGCTGTCCAGATTGATTTATGGCTGATACTGTCGAAAGCTTTGCTGTAGTCAATAAAGCATAAATACAGAGGTCTGTTAAACTCCTTGTATTTTTCGATCAACTGTTCTAACGTCTGGATGTGATCTGTGGTACTGAAACTTGACCGGAAGCCTGCCTGTTCAATTGTTTGAAATTCGTCAATCTTCGAATTTATTCTTTTTAATATTATAGACGCAAAGAGTTTATATATACTAGCTAATAAGCTGGTCTATAATTTCCGATGTCCAGTGGGTCACCCTTTTTGTATAGCAATATTATATCAGATGTGCACCATTGCGACGGTACAGTTTCTGTTTCTAGAACCATGTTAAATAATTGAGTTAAATGCATCAGTAATACAGGTGCGCCTAGTTTTAGAATTTCGTTGGTGATTCCATCTGGACCGGGAGATTTTTCAGCTTTCAGCTGTTTTATTTGTTCATATATTTCTATTTCGTCTATTGGTTTGATTGATTCTGGAGAATTTTCAACGTTTGGTAGTTCGATCGTGTTGTTATCCGTATCTCTTTTTTTGTACAGCTCCGTATAGAACTGTGTTGCGAAGCCTAAAACATCTTTCCGGTTTGTTGTCTCTTCCATTTGTCGTTTCAGTTTATGTATCCATGTTTTTTTGAGTTTTAGTTCTTTAAAAGCTTTTTTAGTACTTCTGAATTTATTGAGATTAGTTGTTATAACAGTTCTTCTATGATTAGTATAGTCATCGCGGATTGATTTGTTAGTTTTTTTGAATATTTCACTCAGTTCTTTTTTCATATTTCTATCTTTGTTTTTTATCTGGATCAATTCTGTTCGTTTTTTTATTAGATTTTCAGTGGTTATGCTAAATATTTTATGACCTTTCGTTTGAGTGTAGTTCTTTGTCTTCAAACTCCGTTGGATGGCTTCTACCAAGTAGTTATAGTATGTTTGGACATTTGTTGATAATATTCCGTCTTCAATTTCTAATTTAAGATGGTCTATAAAAATTTTAATTTCATCTTCTGTTTTCGGTATTTTTGGCTGAACTTTGAAGGCTTTTCTACTCTTACTAGGTCGGTTTAACAGGAAAGTTGCTCTTAGCATTCTATGATCGGAGGCAAATTTTATGTTGTTTAAGACTTCGACATTAGTTATTAATTTCGGGTTGGTGGTCATTATGAAATCAATTTCATTCTTAGACTTTTGGTCAGGTGATATCCAAGTCCATTTCCTGCTTTCTCTTTTCTTAAAAAAGGTATTCATGATTGATAATTTGTGTTCTAGTGCGTAGTCTATTAGTCGTTCTCCTCTTTCGTTTCGTTCGCCGAATCCGTAAGGCCACGTTTTCGCATAGGCGTGGCGTTGCGCGTCGCGCGGCGCGTCGCTCGCTCGCTCTCGCTCGCCCTCATACCTTGGCCATATCGCGCGACCGCTCACGCGACTCGACGCGCCGCGAGAAGCGCAACGCCACGCCTATGCGAAAACGTCGCCTAACTGCCCATGATCAGGCTTTCTTCCTTTTTTGGGTGCCCTATTTTTGCATTAAAGTCACCCATTAAAATAACTTTCGTGTCAGCCAATGAGTGTGCTTTTGAAATATCAGTGTAGAATTTTTGAATTTCATCTTCATTTGATCGTTCTGTGGGTGCATATGCCTGAATTAAAGATAAACAAAGTTCGTCAAATTTGAGTTGGAGTAGGGCAACTCGTTCCGAGATTCCAATAAAGTTGGCTATGTTTGATTTGTAACTTTTCTTTATTAGAAACCCTACTCCATGTAACCCCTTAGTTTCACCAATATAACATAGTATATGATCTTTGTACTCTTCGATGTTGCAGCCCATCTTTTTTACTTCTGACAGTCCTAATATGTCAAAATTAATGTTGTCTAAGGCGTATGTTAATTGTAAATATCTCTCTACAGATAACAAGGATCTCACATTATACGTACATATTTTTAGAGATTTTTCTTTAGGCTTTAGTATGGATCTGTTCTCCCTAGGTGGGGGGTTTTGTTCTAATTTCCCACGAGGACCAGTCGGCTTGGGAAATGTTTATGGGGTTATAAATCTTTCTGATAATGTTTTGGAATTTTAGGTTAATAGCACGCGGTCAAGCGGGAGAAGGCGTGTTTCGTTAAGAAACACATGGCGCTCAATGTGTTAAAAATGTAACTTTTTTTCTTTTTCAATGTAAATGTGTAAAACGTCACACTCCCAGCGACAGTATCAACGAACTATTGTGCTAGTTATGCATAAAATAAAGGAATAGGGCATGTAATAAAAATTTCATAAACAGGACAGGGATTAGAAAAAAAATTTATGCACAAGTAGCTCATATTAATGTATCAAGAGACCATTGTATGTAACAAATTATACCGATTTTCATAAGCAGTATGTTGTGGTTAGCCTTAGCTCACGTCATGCCAAAGAAACCAGAGTCGAGTAGCTTCGAATGCGATAGGTACAATGTTTGTTTAATTATGTGCAGCCATTAACGACCAAGATAATTAAACGAGACGTTGCGTGTTGGATAACCGATCGAAATAGCTGTTCTGTGACCCTAGTAATAGTTATTATTATTTTTTCAATCTACAGACTAAACAAATGTGTGCAAGAAGGTGCAACTATGCAGAAGAGTCATATTACAATTACCAATTAATACAAGCTAAGTGCTTGTACTAATTAAAACAGAATTCAAATTCTTTATTTATTTGACGTAGGCCAACCTATGGCTCTTATGATACGTCATGAGTCTACCACCGATTCGGAAAGCAGATTCTGCTGACTTACCAGCACAGGAAAAATCATATGACTTGCGTTAACTTTGGGTCCAGATATATTTTAAGTTCGAATTAGTCAAGCTTGACTAAAATTTTACTCCCCTCCAAATAAGCGGAAAGCCTTTGTTAGGAGTGGGTACGACACTATTGTCGTTTGTTGTGACCCGTTGCACTATTGCAACGAGTGGAGATCGAACGACCTTTAAGTTTTCAGTCCGAACCGTTATCCGTTGAGCTATGAAGGCTTAACATAATCCAATCCATTTTAATCCATGTTGGAGCTGTATTTAAGTTTAATGTAATTTACTATTTAACTTTAATCTTACAATACACACACACGCACGTTATGAATATCATGGTTGTTTTACCTTCTCTCACTTTTTCTTTTCTATTATGTATTAAATAATGTATTTTTTTGGCCTTTTTGGCCATTACAAGGCACAAGACTCTTCTGAAATGAGAAGGGTTTAGGCCATAGTCCACCATTCCACCAAGCTGGCCTAGTGCGGCTTGGCAAACTTCACACACTTTTGAGAACATTATGGGTTTAGTTTAGTTAAGAATTAACAAAATATGATACGAACCTTAGCTGACAAGAGCAAGGAAGTTGGACTACAAATAAATACGAGTAGAAGTTAGTTTGACCGTAAAAGTTAACTATAACATTAGCATCAAAGTAAAATGAACCATAACATCATCGATTTAAAGTCACAAATTCAATAGACGATTTGAATTTGGAGCGTTTACGTTACGTACCTAAATGTATAAGAATACATACACAAAATTGAGCTCTAACTCAATACTGTTATGGTTTATTTTACTTTGATGGTAATGTCATAGTTTACTATTCATAGTTAACTATCCAATCTTGTACTAACCCTACTCATGTCTTAACCTGATGTATGTATGTTTGTGTAGCTCAAATCTTGCAAGATGAATTATAACTACTTCCCGGATTCCGATTGAGCTGAAACGTGTACCTATATGTAAATAGAAGATAATGCAATATTACTGCGACATGGAGCTGATCTGATGATGGAGGCGGAAGGTGGTTATGGGAACTCTGTAATAAAAAGACGTAACCCCATCGAGTTTTGGCTCGTTTGAATCGTCTTGACAAGTACTCTGGTCTCTGGCCCTAGATGATATCCAGGGTCTGATGACATACCTAATAAAAGCTTGCTTTTTAAAAAGAAATTTTCAGTTTGACTAATAAACAATTAATCAAAAGGATCATGATTAATCAAAAGGTTTCACACAAAAATACCCAGCTTAATGAACACAAGTGATACAAATTACACCCGACGTCTTAGATTAAAAGCAACATCTTGATAAAGCTAACACTTGACTGTCTGTAATGAGATGAATTAATGAGAAAGCCACGCGCGCGGTTGAATCTCAATTATGGAAGTGTGGTGTGGAGGAATGGATTGTGTGCCTACTTTTAACACATTAGCATCAATTTCGGTATGTACATACTACGAAAAGACAACAAGCTACCGTCGGAGTCGAGAAAGTTACAATACATAAGAATTTGCTTTTTATGTTTGAAATCAAAATATTTAAGAAAATAATACCAAACTAAAGATATATTGCACAATAATTTAATGAAGATGCCATAATTTAATATAAAAAATTCTTTTTAAAAAAACCGACTTCAAACACCCGCGCCACTACAAAGTATATAATTTATTGTTGATTTTATAAAAACCGCTCGACAGATTTCGATAAAATTTAAATCGGACCACCTGGGAAGTATATCCTTTCAAACAAAAAATAATTCGCAAGAAAAGGTTAGAATTATTTTGCTATAATCCGCCAACAGAAAAAATCTGTATGGTCAAACATGCAATTAAAATGCAATTAACATGCAATTTTAATTGCATGTTTGACCATACAGATTTTTTCTGTTGGCGGATTATAGCAAAATAATTCTAACCTTTTCTTGCTAATCATGAACTTCCGCAAAGTAACGCCTGCTTCTATCCAATATAAAAAATAATTCTCCAAATCGGTTGAGGCGTCTTTGTGTAATCGGTGAACATACTTACATAAAAAAATAAAAAAGTTCCGACGAATTGAGAACCTCCACCTTTTTTGAAGTCGGTTAAAAAATTTTAAAAGTTTGGCAGTTTATACACCATATAAAACTAAGTTATTTATCCTTAGAGGTTTTTTGATTAACCAATACCGCGTCTGTGAACTAACCTAACCTATCCTACCCTGTAAACCTATCGAGCCCAGGGAGTGAGTTTTTCAAGGAATGCAGCACTGATTCATGATATGCCTGTGGTATTTTAAAATTTCCATTGTAAAGCGGGCTATAGATATAATATAATCTATACTTATAAAAAGATGTCCTGACTAACAGATCTATCAACGCTTCTTATTCTTATCTTCGATATTCTTCTTCTTCTTCTTATCAACCTATAGACGTCCACAGTTGGACAAAGGTCTCCTGCATGGACTTCCACAGGCTTCGGTCTTGCGCCGCTTGAATCCAGCGACTCCCTGAGACTCGTTAGATGTCGTCGGTCCACCTAGTGGGGGGCCAACACTGCGTTTCCCGGTGCGGGGTCGTCACTCCAGCACCTTGGGACCCCAACGAACATCAGCTGTTCGAACTATGTGTTCGAGCTAAGCGTGTTGCGAAACTGAAATGGAAATGGGCGGCATTTCCATTTCAGTTTCGCAACACGCTTAGCTATCTCGGTGACTTTGGTTCTCCTACGGATCTCCTCACTTCTGATTTGATCTCGCAAGTTAAAGGCGATATACTCACTTATAAACCTCTCCAGCTCGGGCACGGTGTCCTGCAAGGAGTGCAGCGCCGACTCGTGGTAGGCGCGCTGCAGCTTGACGTACTGCAGCAGCGTGTGCGCCAGCTGCGCCTCCTTGGCGACCAGCGCGTACATGTCCGCAGCGAGGACGTCCCGCGCCGCCTCCACCTTGTTACCAGCTTCCTCCAACTCCTCCTTCGCCGCACTGAATTTGGCTGGATTTTCCTCCTTTTGACGCTCTAAATTCTGCACAAAGAAATATAATATGTTCTAAACGTTTGTTTTATTCAAAACCCTTATCATTCGAGATTTGTGATAAAAACTTATATTACTAGTATTTATTCATTGTTTAATTATTTTCCTGATTCATCTCTCTCTCTCGTGATGAATGGGGTGTTAAATTTTCTTGGAATCTTGAAACGACAGAACCGTTTGTGATGAGATTAAGAAGAGACGAGAGTAAAGTAAAATAAACAATGAGCTATCTGGGCTTCCTTTTATACTGGATCAAGTTCTCAAAACATTTGGCATTCCAAACCAGCAGTAGACTCATTGACGATTCAAAAGCACTTGTAAAAAAGTTTATTTGAATAAAAAGCATTTCTATTCTATTCTATTCATAAAACTGGCAAGAATCTACTATTTGGGTATATTATAAAGCTTTGGATTAAGAAAAACTCAGGTCATCAAGGTTTATATTGTATTAGCAAATGACCTTGGCTTGGTTTATTTACTAAAATGTTACTTAAAAATATGAACCTTGTAAAGTGACAACATGAATGATAATAATCTGGCTACTTATCTAAACATTCTAAGATCAGAATTTCAAAACATATCTAAAAATGTCTGATAAATAAAATATTACTATATAATAGATTGAGAAAGTTACTATTAAATAAATAACATATCACATTAATAATAAATTTTTCATGGAAACTAAAAGACAAAAAAAAAACATTCGCGCAAACATAGATAACGAAAATATGCGCCTACCAAAACGGGAAATCAAGGATTTATTTCATATTATGTTTAAAAAAATTCAATAGATAATATTTCATACTTATTCGAGTTTAAAATAAAACCGGCCAAGTGCGAGTCGGACTCGCGCACCGAGAGTCCCGTACTCTAGAAGTAAAAGTAAAACGATAAAATTATATTAATTTGCTTATTAATCATTAACTTTGTTTGTAGAGGTTTATTGTAAACCTGTGAAGATGATAATTCCAATGGCGCAATTAGAAGGCCATAAGCCTACTTTGTCGTATTAGTTTACAAATTGCGAAAAACTAAATTAAATTAAAATTTCGCGGGCAGACCCGTGTCTTCCACCTTAATAAGTATTAAAAAAAACCTATGCTAGTTAGAGCGTTGGTTTTATTTTTCCTGTAAAATATACATAAATTTCCGCCGCAAAACATAGTTACGATAGAAACAACGAGTATGATGACTGATAAATAATAATTAGTATTACTAGTTACCTACTGATAACATTCATAGCTGATCATTATTACAAATGCATACATTTTTATTAATCTGTTTTAAATGTCATTCAATAACGATTTTAAAAGGATGTACCTAGTAGGTAATCTTAATGCTGTGTAATTACTAATTAATTATATTATTATCACAGCAATTTCATTATTTATCTAAATAAAAATAGAATATTAGTTTAAGCATACCTACCCTTTACGACTTCGAGGTCTTTAAATATTTATTTCTTAACTAACTAGCCCGCGATATCGTTTGCTTAGCTTTTAAAACCCAGGAAGCAAGCTATCGCTATGCCAAAATTCGTCAAGAACGGTTGAGCGGTTGAGGCATGAAATGTTAACAAAATATTTTTCATCAGCTCTTGTTTACCAAGTGGTTTCTCTCAGAAAGGCGTACGCGACGCGATAAGCGTAGCACATAGGATGTTTTCACCGCACTGACAATGAAACTGTGCTACAAGTAAAAACCCTTTAAGGCACGCTTGCAGAAACGCTGGAGTTATCCTTTTAACCCTGAGTTGGCAGCTAACTCTGGGTTAAAAGGACAGATTTGACAGATTTCGCATAAAGCTTCTGACAAAATTACAAATTTATTCCTGGGTTAGTTAACCCAGGAATAAATTTGGTCTAACTAGCCCGGCGTCTCTGTAAGGGGGCCTAAGACTGTCGTAAATGCTACGTTCGTCGGTTACGCGTTTCTCCAAAACCTTTTAAGACAGCTAAGGAAAAATAGATAGAAGATAGAGAAACTAAGTACTAAAAAAATTAGAGCCTTGAATAAAAATTATATTCTATGCATGCCACTGTTAGGATATAAAAATCGTTTTTATGAAACATCCTTTCTGCATTTAAAAAATATATCACAGGCTGATATCAACTGATGTCTGATAGTGACTCAGTGGAAACCATTGTTATTTCCGATATCAACAGATACATTATAGTGTGATAAGTGTTACTTTTTTGAATATAATATATTTAAAAAATTAAAAAGTTCTCTTTTTTGCAAGGTTCATATATCAAGGTTATATCATTAGCTTTTGCCCACAGCTTTGCTCACATTAAGTTCTATCTTCCAACCCCTATTTTAACCCCTTAAGGGTTGAATTTTCAAAAATGTTTCTTAGCGGATACATCATAACAGCTATCTGTATGCCTTTCAGCTCAATCAGTCCAGTGGTTTGAGCTGGTGCATTGATAGATCTACTTATCATCATTACTTTTATATATTTAGATAAACTTCTTGGTTTTGATGCCAAAATGTTAATTTTATTTGCCTTTAAATGTATATTTCATTTCTTAATAGGGTAGCAGATGGCGTAAAAGTGAATGTAACTAATGTTACCTAGTCTACAGTAGAATGTTAATGAGTGATAAAAATGCAAACAGAATAACTGAGGTAACTACTATTTGAATCTTAAACTTGACATAATATTATGAATATGTCTGAAATTAGGCAAACTTAAACTTAATTTACTTGACTTGAATTTAAGTTATGTTTAATCCAGCTGTAAGATTTTTTAAAGATTATTGCTACAGAGTTACGATTGCAATCACCTCTGATTGGCCAATTCTCAATCGCTATTGGCTAAAATACAGTATTGCAGAAAACAATACATTCAGCTCATCACAATTGAGACTGAAGTAATAATTGATTCAGCTTTTACAAAATCAGCCTACAGGAGGACCGGTCAATCAAAAAACAAATTTTGACAAAATAAGGGTCATCCTCAAGACAGACAAACAATATTTTTTATCCCAGAAAATTGAGTTCTCATCAAGATTTTAAAAAATACCTAAATTCTAGTGAATAAAAGAGCAAGCTAAGTTAGTATTACAAAATAATACCTATAATTTTTTTTTTACCAAAAAATAGTTTTGACCCTTTAAATTTTTTTTCAATGTTTGAAAAGGTGAATAGTGAAAAGTACAATACTCAATTACTCACATTATATCGACTTGCAGCAGACTCTTTTTCATTAATAAGTCTACTGAGATGTTTTTTTGCTTTCATTATTGCTGGGAGGTCATGATCACTTATCGCTGAAAGTGGAGCACAAACTAGCTGCTCAACTTTCAGTTCATGTTCAGCTATCTCGTTTGCAAGGAACTTCTCTGTTTTACCTTAAAAGAAAATATAAAATTTAAAATTATTTAAGTCATGAGACCATTATGAGATTCTACTAAGAAACTCTACAATTATGAAAACTGAGAAGAGTCAGCAAGACACTCAATGGTTACTCTATTCAAAATTCATCAGTGATCATTAGTATAAATAATAATATCAATTTTTTCAATAGGACAGTAGTAGATTCAGACCCTTCAATTAAGTTTTCTTTAGAGATTGCATACAGAAATAGCCACATGAGCAATGTCAATGAATTTGTAAAATCATAGCAATCAAAAATATAATAATCAAATTAAGCTTTTTTCCATAAAACTAGACAAATAAATGTTTTTCCTGAGACTTTAAATAAATGCACTCATAATTTTTTGAACTATTGCATAATCCAAACACAAGTTTTTTTTTAATTTTAGGGGTTGCATAGCTATTTTCAATGACAGAAAATCAGTATTCTCACAAAAATTTTAAGAAACCAAAATACACAAAAGTTATGAGCATCACTTAGTCCAAAACAAAACGGTTTATACTCACCACATTCATGTAAAATATATTTTAAAATACTATCATCGTCATCATAGTTACTGGCTTCACACATAGATAGTCCTAGAAGGTATTCTGGTAGTTTTTTTAATCTCTTCTCCCTCGCTGCAGGGTCCTGACCTTGGGTATTGCCTGCAGCGGTGGCTAACCTTTTGCTGATAAGGTGCAAAGCATTTCGTAGGTGTTCCACTTTCCTGTCCGCTGTTTGTAGCTCATCAGTCAACGGTTCACCCTTTCCAGACCTAGTCATAACAGAAATAATGCTTGTACTACGTTTATACATAATCTATTAGAGTTTTAAACAGAAAAATAGTATAACACTTGTGCTGTAATTTTTTTAACTAAAAACAAAATTTAAACTGTCTTCTCTCCTCCAAGATTGTCTTATAATTTATCTAAATGATACCGCCGTCAAATATACCTACACTATTCACAAAGGAGTCAAAATCTTATCTCATCTTTGATAATACAAGTACCTTGAGAAGGTTTGGTCGGCGAGTTGTTTCACCCTGTAGAACTGCTTCTTCATTTTGTCAAATAAGTTTCTATAAATTTATTTAGCGTTACAAGGTCATTGGACTTGGTCAATAACAATAAAACGATCAAGATCGCTCGCCGAAAAGAACGTAACAAAACTAATGTCAGCACGTCAATGAGATCATCTTCGCGTTGTGAACGATAGAAACACCACCGAACGCCATACACAATAACTTTCCAATAAGGCACTACATTTCAAATTTCACTCCGATTTTAATACACCCAATTTTATTAATTTAATCGAACCATATACACACAGAAATCCCTGGAATCAAAAAATAAAACACCAAAAATACACAGACAGTAGACAACAATAAATTACAAAACTGAACCATAGATTATAGCTAGTTATTTCTCTAGCTCTAAATTTCGTCTATGATAACCATAGACGATGTAGTCGTTTTCATGTTTCCCTCATGGACCTAGGAAACAAACAGGACCGAGTACTCGCAGCTGAAAAGCCGAGCCGAGCGAGATAGCTAGTACAGAGGCCGTGTGTCCCTTTCTAACAGGGTGACAATAAGATTTTCGATATATGTGAGACAAATTCAATCTTGCAATCTTCCTACTAATTATAAGTTTATTATAAACACAATTATTGGAGGTTTTCATTAGCAATGGAAAATTTCTTAGGGATTAGGGATTGATTACGAAATAAATAATACAAATAGTACAAGGTTTCGATTTGTCCAGTCATAGTGAGTACATTGCTAGATATTTTAATGACTGGTAATGTGTAGATAATGTGATAAATTATTCATTTTCTCTAGATATTAATCATAATAGCTGGTCAAAGGCACCCAAAGTAATAAATACAGCCCCACTTCCCCTCCCGCGCCTTATTCCGTTGCCGCACGATCGGTATATTTACCAAAATCTTAGGTTAGGTCAGGGTTGTACAGAAATTCTGTTCTATTGGTTTGAAATGAAACATTAAAATAATGAAAATTGTAATAATAATTGTAATTGTAATAACCTGGCAACCCTGAATGTCAGCATACATCATATTTTTTCACCGTTACATTTTTGCCGAAATAAATATTATAAAACCGATCTGAACAGAATTTTCGATTTAATTCAATAAATTTATGTTAATATTTCAGTGGGTTTGGGTTCTTTGGTTGAGAAATAACGAAGTCCAAATTTGACAAATGTTCGGTTTATTGAACAGAGTTTCAAAAAGTACCTTTGAACATTTCGATAATACTTGTTTCTTAACAAAACTCTCGCTAAACAATCTACTTATTGCTGCTCAATACTTTCTAGTTTCTTATAAACGAGATAACAATTTCGGAGCACGTTTTCCTTTTGCCATTCAATTTTGCTCTGTCACTGTCAACTTTGACTCTATATAAAACAAAAGTAAAGTGTGAAGTAAGAATAAGGTCAAGGTTGGTTGGGTTTGGTTAGCTGTCAATTATTGATCAATTCTCAACACTCCTCCTTGATCAATTTACAGCGGAGCGTCTCAAAAACTCTTCTGTTGAGTGGCTTGGTGAGAATGTCTGCAATCTGTTTGCTGCTCTCAACGTGTTGCAGTGTCACAGTGTTGCCGACGTGTTGCTGGATGTATTTTCGTGGTATCTCAATGTGTTTCTTTCCTCTGGTCGTCTTTCCTTCGTGAGCATTCTGTAACATGTGTATGGCTGACATGTTGTCGACTTTCAGGATGATCGGCTGATCACTTTTCAGGATACCAAGTTCCAGTGCGATTCGTTTGATCCAGCACACATCGTCAATCACTGACACCGCAGCTCGGTACTCGGCTTCTGCAGTTGAAGTCGCTACCAGACGCTGCTTTTGTGAGTACCAGATTACTGGTCCTCCTCTCATCACTAATACTCCACTCGTCGACTGTCCTGTCTCAGAGTCTCCTCCAAAGTCTGAGTCGGTGTAGGCCACGAGTTCAGTGTCTCCTCCGAAGTGGATTCCAGCTGTCACTGTCCCTCTCAAGTACTGGAATACACGTTTCACCATTGCCTGGTGACTTTTCATGGGTTTGTTACAGAATCGACTGAGGTAGTTCACGGCGAAGCTGATGTCTGGCCGGGTGATTGTAGCTAAGTACAACAAATTCCCTATCGCCTCGCGATAGTTGTTGTTCGCCGGAAGTGGCTCGTCGTTCTTGAAGTCTGTCTTTTTGTTGATCATTCCTTGCTCAATGGGTGTGGATGCTGGGTTGCACTGTTCGAGTTTCATCTTTCTCAAGATCTTCTCCGTGTAACGAGGCTGATTTACAAAGATACCATCATGGTCGATCTTGATTTCCATGCCCAAATACGTTAACTTGTCCGGAGCTTTCTTGCTGAATGTGATCTGAAATTCTTTGCTTATCTCACCTAAGAGTATGTATATTTCATTTTCTTCTTTCCCAGCTATCAATCCATCATCCACGAAGAGTGAGAGCATAATGCTCTTGTCCTTGTTATAGTAGATACACGGGTCGTCATCTGTGTTGATCAGGCCTATCTTCTTTTCAAAGTGTGTGGTAACCCTCTTGTTCCACATCCTTGGGGCTTGTTTGAGCCCATAAAGACTCTTATCTAACTTGCAAATTTTTCCTGATCCGTCGTCGAACCCTTCAGGCTGGTTCATATAAATGTCTCGCTCCAGATTTCCATACAAGAATGCAGTTTTCACATCAAACGATACTAACTTCATTTTCTCTGACGCTGCGTGGCCCAAAAGTAGTCGAATCGATGCATGGCGGGCTACTGGGCTGAAAGTTTCCGCGTAGTCCACTCCTTCTTTCTGTTCAAATCCCCTTGCCACGAGTCTGGCCTTGTATCTCCCGTCTGCCTTCTCTCGAAGTACCCAACGACAAGTGATCGGCTTCACTCCTTCTGGACAGTCCACCAGCTTCCAAGTTTTCATTTCCATTAACGAGTCGTACTCCTCCTGCATTGCTTGCCTCCACTTCTCATCTTTGAGTGCCTCACTCACCGGGATGTCTTCAGTTTCACCAATCATGGCTACTTTTGCACTATTTCCTCCACGACGTGAGTCAAGTATGCAATCTCTCAGTCTCGGTGGTGGTTGCAAGGTTCGACGATCTCGCAAATTTCTCCTTCCTTGCTCTTCTGCTGGCGGTTGTGTCTCATTTTCGTTGTCGCTTGGCTCCTCAGCACTTTCTCCAGTTCTCCAGGTCTCGTCTTCTGCCTCTGACTCACTGCTGCTTTCTTCTTGCTTCTCAGGTATGCCCTCTGGTGTCGATGTCTCAAGTTCAGTGCCTTGCCTCAGTCTGATCTTTTCCTCGTCGAAGATAACATTGTCTTCGCTGATGACATCTCTCTTTTCTTTCAAATAAATCCTGTAGCAGGGTGAATCAAAGTCATAGCCAACCAGAATTCCCTTTTCTGATTTTCTATCTATCTTGCCTCTCTTCTGTGCTTGCGTCAGCACATAACACTCGCATCCAAAAGGTCGCAGTTTCTCAATCTGCATCTTCCTTCCAAACCAAAGTTCTGCCGGACTTTTCCCTGGTACGTTGCTGGTTCCAGTCTGGTTGATCGTGAAGATAGCATGGTTCATTGCTTCTGCCCACAGTCTCTCGTCCAAATCGTTTGCATGTATCGCTGCTCTGGCTGCCTCGACAATCGTTCTCATCTCTCTCTCAACCCTTCCATTCTGCTCTGGCGTGTGTACATTCGTAAATGTGTGAAAAATTCCCAACTTGTCCATCATCTCTTTGGTTTTTGTATTCTTCAGTTCAGTGCCATTATCAGATCTCAGACTCTTCACTCTCCTTCCTAGCTGATTTTCAACAAGTCTTAAGTAGCTTTCAATTTTCTCTGGGGCCTCACTTTTCGTCTTCATAAAGTAACAGCTTCGGTAGTGGGTGAAGTCATCCTTAAACATGAGCCAATACTTTGCTCCTCCCAGCGATGGAATGTTCATCTCACCGGTGTCGACGTGTACGAGATCCAATGGCTGTTGGGCTGTCTTGGGGTTGGTTGGGTGTGAGGTTCGATGTTGCTTTCCATATGAGCACCCTGTGCACACATAATCATTCCAGTCATCGACATATTTAATTCCTTTTCTTTTCAGTATGTCCCTCACATACTTCACGTTTTGATGGGCGAGTCGCTCGTGCCAAACTTTGATTGACTGAACCATCAAACTTGTCTCTTCTTCTCTTCTGAGCATCATTTTGTAGAGATTTCCTTTGCGCTTTGCTATTGCCACAATTTCCCTGCCATCCTGACTGTAGAATGTCGATTCTTTTCCATTTGCCTTCTGTACATATCCCTTGTCTAGCATCTGACTTACTGAGAAGAGATTAAAGTTGAGATTTGGTACATAAATCACATCCTCAAGTACCACTGGATACCACTTTTGACCATCAAAAGCCTCCATCTCGATGTTCCCGACTGCAACGCCATCTAGCCTGGTTGCGTCTCCAATCACAATTGGAATCGGCTCGTCCAGTTCAACAAACTGTACAAACCATTCTCGATGAGACGTCATGTGTTGGCTGGCTCCACAGTCTTGATACCATGAAGTTGCCCTGTCCTTGGAGATGTCGTTGTCCACTGTCGAGAGTGCTGTAGTCACGAATGCTCTTTTTGGTGATTTCCAGTTTCCTGACTTATTTCCTTCTTCTTGGGATTCGCAATCTTTTGCGAAATGCCCTTTCTTCTTGCAGATGTTACATGAGTATTTCTTCTTGCAGTAGTCAATGTATTTTTGACACGGTTTTCCTCTGCACTCCTTGATCACGTGACCTTTCTTCCCACATTTGTAGCATGCGAACGATGACTTGTCCTGCTTGCCGTTTGACGACTGTCCCTGTTTCTCACGTTTTGCCATGAGAGCGTTGCTTGTGCTGCCCTCTGCATTTGTCGTCGTTTCCTTAAGTTGCTCGTCCTCGAGCCTCAGACGTTCGATGAGAGTTTCTATGTTCTTGGTTGGTCCGGTCACGTTGTTCCAGGAAGTTCTGAAATGCGCCAACTTTGGCGGTAGTACACTCAATATTCTCGTCATGACCCAACTTTGTCTGACAGGATCATCTTCGGTTGACACTTCTTCAGCAAGATCTAAAATCTCCATACAATTCTCTACTGCTGACTTACTTTCATCATATTCAAAAGTAAAGAATTTAATTCGGGACGTTTCTAAAGTTACATCAGTCTTTGTACCATATAAACTAGTTAACTTATCGATCATATCTTTGGCAGTTTTGCAATTTGCAATTTTGTTCGCAATTTTACTATTAACATTTAAACCTATCAACGTTTGCGCTTCAACATCTTTCTTTATCCAAGCTGAAACGTTTGCATCTGACTTAGCACCTGCTGGTCTGGGCTTTTCACCTGTTACAATGTCGTACAAATCCTTATTCTTAAGTGCTAGGTTTAATTTAAAACGCCATGAAATGAAATTGACATTTCCCTGACTATCTTCGCTTAGCATTTCCAACTGAGACTTTACAGTATCCATTTTGCTTTAAATTTTACAATTTAACTGACTTCTGACAATTTTTAAATAAACAAAATGAATTTTTAATCTTTCGTGACGATTTTCTGACTTAAAGGGACTTGCGTGTACGTAGCTCAACGTTGACTTTCTGTGCGGTGGCTGCTCCGATGTCGCTGACTTGTAGATTATGTCGGCCGTGCCGGTTCTGACACTCTGGACTGCTTTTCTCGACTTTACGTTTACTTTCCTGTCCTGACTTCCAAAGAAACCATTTCACAGCTGTCCTGGGCCTCATAACCTGTTAATATTTCAGTGGGTTTGGGTTCTTTGGTTGAGAAATAACGAAGTCCAAATTTGACAAATGTTCGGTTTATTGAACAGAGTTTCAAAAAGTACCTTTGAACATTTCGATAATACTTGTTTCTTAACAAAACTCTCGCTAAACAATCTACTTATTGCTGCTCAATACTTTCTAGTTTCTTATAAACGAGATAACAATTTCGGAGCACGTTTTCCTTTTGCCATTCAATTTTGCTCTGTCACTGTCAACTTTGACTCTATATAAAACAAAAGTAAAGTGTGAAGTAAGAATAAGGTCAAGGTTGGTTGGGTTTGGTTAGCTGTCAATTATTGATCAATTCTCAACAATTTACCATAGTAAAAACTAATTAGTACAACAAACCATGAAAGAACAAACAAAGAAAATCAAAACAATCCGAAATATAACTGACACAACCTGTCAATAGATGCCTGAGAAAATACAAAAGAAATTAGAGGAATTAATAATGTAGAATGCTGACACGATCCAGAGCACGGAACGCACAAACACCACCCCCGGACTCGTCGCTCAGTCCCGTCTCGCAGCCACCCAGGACCACGCCCAATGCTGCAGCTGCGTCGAGTTCAACAACAAAGCGCTAATGGGTGCCCTGGATTCGCTGCTGCCGAGTTATTTTGACAGCAGCGAAGACCTTTCCGACACACATTCGATTCTGTACTGCGCGGCTGTTGCGGCTGTTCCCGAGACCGGTGGACCGCTATTTTTTATATTTTTAAATATTTTTTTTTTTATTTTTGTTTTATAATGAAATATTTAAAAATGTAAAGAATATGAGTAAAAGTAAATAAAGATAATAATAATAATACAAAAGTAAGGAGTAAGGGACCATCGTAATCGGCATCTGCATCGTACGTATTCGACCCATCACACAATACAAGAATTTAAAAATTCATGGTCAACATAGTTGTATATTTAGCGTTCACGTTTTAACGGGTTGCCGCTCGAAAAAAATAGACTAGATAAAAATTTATATTTTCTTTTTTGTTAAGAAATATATCTATCGAAATTAATGCAATTAAATACGGTGACTTAAAAATGTTACAATAAAATTAAAACATAAGTGTCTCAACTGATTTTTTAGCCAAAATCTTTGATCAAAATCATTTTTTTAGGCTGGCATGAATGGAAGAACGAGACACACGGCCTCCGTTGTTACTATCTCTCTCGGCTCGGATTAGCCTCTGTGTAATGCGCAACAGGAAATATACTTTATCTACTTATTATAAGGTTCATTTTCGTAAATACAAATTTGCCGAGTGATCAGTTCTGTTTGTATATTAAGTTCATGGTTTTCCTATGTAGTTCCTGTTCTTACGTTCCTGCTGTTCCATGAAATGTTGGCTTTGTCTGTCAACTGTCAAATATGACAGACAGTGACAATACGTCTAAGACAGTGACACAAATACTTGTGCAGTGACAATGAGTGACATAAAACTTATGATTTTGACAGGTACCTATTTATTTACCTTGCTTGCTTGCTTGTAATGACGATTGTAAAATTTTAAATTATAGTGGATTTTATTATACGACCGTAGTCCGTAAACATAAGAACGAAAACTTGCTACTAGAGTTGAGTTCACAGAACACTATTACTCCTAGAGGTTGAGTTTCTCGACACCAGCAGTGGAGGGAGTTTGAATATTTGGAGAATGGATATAGAATATTTAAGTAACATTACAAAGGCAATCATCAAGCTATAAAGAGTGTTACTCCGTATATTTCATAAATAAAAGTGTTTCTTTTAGTTTATATTAACAATATTTATCTTAAAGTTATTGTGTACAGTTTTTATTGACATTTTGTTTTCCACGATGGAGCGCAAATTTTTAAATGTTATTCTGCTCGGTTTCGGATTTATGTTTGTGTTTACTGCATTCCAGACTATGGGAAACATAGAGGTAAGTTTCTAAGTTACAAAATTATTTTCCTAATACTTGTGCTTTCATTATAACAAGTTATATTGTTTAATTTTTATATTTTACCATAAATATGATCATGTATGTTTAGAATGTTTCTTAGCAAAAGAAAACTATTTTGCAGCTGGGTGCATGCATTAAAGTGAAACTGCGTTATTAGATTGAGCAAGCTAGATGCACATGGTGATTTATTATTGCAATTTGAGCAATTTTAAACTCCTTTAGTACTAATCTGCAAATTGTAACACCCAACTTTCACACTTCAGCCTTCACATCAAGTTAATAGCTGTTCGTGTAGTATTATAAAGAGTAAGTTTTGCTTTTATTATGTTTTTCTAGGCATTTTTCTTATAAGCAAGCAAAATTCACTTAAAAATAATTGTAATTGATAGGATAAAGCAACTTATATACATAATTAAGGAATATTAGACTAAACTATTTAAAAAAAGATTCATCTGGTCAAACTGCTGCTGGTGTGATAAAAACAGCTTGTCTCAATAGAACATAATATTATGTAACATAGATGAACTATAGCAAACCTGTACATGAAAATATAAAATTAATTTCTAACAACCATATTACTGAAAAGCATACTAAGTATTAGTACTAGGACTATAGTTAATTTAATATAAAAAAAAATATTTTTAATAAATTGACTTCAAACACCCATACCACTACAAAGTATATAATATTTTATTGTTGATTTTTTAAAAACCGCTCGACCGATTTCGACAAAATATAAATGGGACCACCTGAAAAGTATACCCTTTGAAACAAAAAAGAATTTTCCAAATCGGTTCAGGCGTCTTCGAGTAATCAGTGAACATACATAAACAAAAAAAAAACAAAGATTCTGATGAAAACGAAAATGAGAACCTCCTCCTTTTTTGAAGTCGATTATCAGCTTATTAATGATAGAATTATTATATGAAATAATTAGTACATTTTGATAGGAAATTGTCCATGAATGAAGGGTCAGAAGTAGGTTCTTGACTCTTGTAGAATGAACTTACTTAAATCACAAGTGTAGTATTAAAGTTTATCTGAGTAAACATGGACTAGATTTATGTATACATAAGGATTCACAGATAGCAATTCTTAATCTGCATTCCAAACCAGAAGTAGACTCTTAACATGTCATATTGAGATCCACAGGTTGGCCTGCATGAAATAAATAATTTCGAATTCGAAATTTACTTCAGTGCAGGTTTAGGTCACACAGGTGCTATAAAATATACCAGGGTTTTGAAATACCTATCATATCCCCTTAAAATTGTCTGAGGTAAACACACAGCAGGGACAGTAATGAAAATCCGTGATATTTAGGCGTATTATACGCGCGTCTGTATCAATAAAACGCGCAAAAATTGAAATGAGTATTTTATAGATATTTAGAACAGGTTGGTTGTTATTATTTTGTTTTATTAAGCCTCAATAGCCCAACGGTTAAAGGTGTGGACTGAAAACTGAAAGGTCGCAGGTTCGAATCCCACCTGTTGCACTATTGTCGTATGCACTCCTGGCACAAGCTTTCCGCTTATTTGGAGGGGAGAGGAGAATATTATTCAAGTTCAACTTGGTTGATATTCTTTTAAAAAAAAAATCAAGTTTTAAAAGTTTAATCAGTTTTACCACCCAACAGCATAAATAAAAACTGCTGCTATTGATTTGATCGAAGGTAGGCCGCTAAGCATTCCTTAATTAATCAATTTTGTTTAGTTATTAGCAAATGCAATAGGTGATTGTGTATTACAACTATCAAGACTTAAACTTACTTAGGGCCTCTTTCACGACCTTCAAGTAAAGTCTTGATTAGTTACTTCCTAATTAGCGTTAATCAGCACGTAAAAGTTACAAGTAAATATCAGTTTCACATTACAAAACAATGTCCCGAGTAATAACTCAAGGGATAATTGAATGATCTTTAAAATGCATTCAAACTTTCGTTCACTAGAGGCTACTTTGAACGCTGCCATCTGGCACTCAATAAATTATGTCAGTTTTTTTGTAATGCGTCCTTTGTTTATCTGGTGATTTTGATTGTTTTGTTCGGCATTTCATAATTATCCTATCTATACAAATAAATAAAATTGAAGTGTCTGTTTGTGATGTCAACGTATCAGCTTTTTAATAAATGCATATTATGAAAGTAAATACGGTACCTACATACTTATAAAAAAAACAAAATTTTTTCTGTCTGTCGGTCTTTCTGTCTGTTTGTTCCGGCTAATCTCGACAAAGGCCAGGCAGATAGCTGGTGTTATCAGGGGTAAGTTAGGCTACTTTTTTAACTGACTTTCAATAAAGGAGGATTTGTGTTTTTTTACCTACAGACATATCAATGTCCGTAGGTAAAAAAAACAAACACAGAGATATTGATCCTCGAGATTTCTTGACTAATTTGCGCAAATATTTTCCATTGAAATTATCCATTCAAAAACTTTGCGAGATGGTACTATAAAAAATTCGGGTTCTAACTCCTCAATCCTGATGCTGCAGATGCACCAATTCAAATAAATCCATTTAAAACAATAATTTCGATTTAAATAATGGATATCAACTGTCAAGTTCGTTCGAATAACGTTACTCGTCAATTAAACAACCTTAATTGGCACATGAAGCTGGAAGTAAGTTGCAGGCTACTTTAACCGTCGATTAGTGCTACTCAGTAATTGTGAAATCCACTTTCACGTTACTCGTGACTTTAACCGGCAAGTAGCCTACTCGAGACTTTACTTGAAGGTCGTGAAAGAGGCCCTTAATAAAAAAAATTATAAGTTTCGATAAAACGATTTCAAATTGAATTATTATTTTTACATAAACCACATACTGTTCAGGAAATGATATCGCTAACATTCGGTGTTTCGTAATACTGAGTACTCGAGCTTGCATATATTTTATCTGAGTAAATACGTAGATATCTCGTTCTACTGATCATCATGCTGCATCCATCAAACTTGGAGTTTGCTTCATTATGTTTGCTTAGATGCTGATGATGATTAAACAAGGGTAAGATAACAAATCTACCATTAGTAGGTTTCAATTGCTATTTCTACCGGGACGAACGCGCATTACATGAACTTTATTTACCAATGCGTTTGCGTAGGACATAAATATCGCTTTGCAAAAGTACAATAAAATAACTTCTTTATAAATCTACTTCAGAGGTAGGTATTTTACATAAGTTGCAATACAATTTTATTCTTCTTTCAGTACCTAAGGTCGTCGGCTTATTTAAATCAGGGGAAAATATTATTTGAAATGTTTATGTTTATCTGTATAATGTTGATCTTATAATTATTGTTAGTAGGTACGAGTAGCTTTGTATTCTTTTTGGGCAACATATTAAGGCAATCTAAAGTGTTTGCCAATATTTGAAGGGATTTGAGTTATATTATTTTGCTATTTGCTATATTATATTCTATATAAATAAAAATGAATGTTGGTAAGCGCATAACTCAAGAATGGATGGACCAATTCGGTTAATTTATTTTTTTGTATGTTCCTTAAGTTCCACAGAAGGTTTTAATACAAAAAAAAAAAACAAAAAACTAAATTCACGCGGACGAAGTCGCGGGCATCAGCTAGTATGCTATAAATTATAGCGTGGTCAGAACTGCTGTATTGATCTTCCAACCAATCAGCTTTTCAAAAGATGATGATGTTGATGATGATGATGATGATTTTAATTTGCAATTTTAGCGCTGTGTTTGTTTACCCACATGCAGCTCGTGAAATTATAGGTTGTACACAATCTGTGTTTTATGTAGGTCAAGAAAGCACAGTTTCATTGCAACCAATAATCTCTTTGATTGCAACAATAAGTTTATGATTCATTTTTGCAATAAACTCTGCGATATGCGACCCTACAAGGTATTGGTATACTCTTATACGAGTGTTTCAAATTATGTAATGCAAATTGAGAATTTGAGATCATTGTCCGAGATTTGCGATGACCGGTAGGTACTGCGCTTTGCGCTTGCGTAGTAGCATGTTTTTGAAATTTGCTGACGTAATTTTAGCTTTGAACTTGTGCTGGTCATTACTTATTATTTTACTAGTTTTAGCCTGCGTGGAGTTAGGTTTTAAAAATACCGCGGGATCCCTTTGTTTTTCCGGGATGAAAAGAAGCGTATAACCCTCCCCCGGCCCTCTGTCTAGTAGGGGTGGTAAATTTTAGTAATAAGGGGTAGTAAAAAGTAGGGGGGCGCCACGAGAAAATTTTGTCTAACATTCCTCGTAACATCCCTTAGGCATTAATGAGTAAGGCTGGAATCACATCTGTGCGCATCGATTCGTATTTTGTGCATACAAAACTATCATTTTTAGGGTTCCGTAGTAAACAAGGAACCCTTATAGTTTCGCCATGTCCGTCCGTCTGTCTGTCTGTCTGTCTGTCCGCGGTTTAGCTCAGAGACTATTGGTACTAGAAATCTGTAATTTGACAAGGGTATAAATATCAATCACGCCGACAAAGTGGTGAAATAAAATTGTGAAAAATATTTTTTTTAGGGTACCTCCCCTACATGTAAAGTGGGGATGAATTTTTTTTTCTCATCTATCCCATAGTGTGGGGTGTCGTTGAATAGGTCTTTCAAAAACGTTGTGGGTGTGGGAACACCATTTTTCAATTCAGGGATCCGTTTGTGAAATATGATATTTTTAAGTGCTAAATTTTATTAGAGTCACAAGTGTCCCCCCCCTCTGCCAGCTAAATGGTTGTATATAGGATACAAGAAAAAATTCACAGCAGTAGTATATATAATGAATTTTAAAGGAAAACTATCACGGCTAAGGGCCAGTTTTTTGATCCGTAGTTAAGGCGACCATTGGTTAAAAATTGCAACAAATTGTTAAATTTCTATAAAATATGTTTTTTGACTCATAGTTAGCTTAACTAATGGTTGAAAAAGTAACAAATAGTTAAAATATTTAACCACAGCAGTCTCGAGGGTTTAGCAAGTAACGAATAGTTAACTTTTGGAAGAACATCTGTTCTTTTGTTTTATTTGGGTCCATTGACCATCTGTCCTCGACGCAAGATAATATTATTAGTTTTTGTCTTTTCTCAATTTGTTGAAATTGGGATAAATTCAGTGTTTTGGCCCATTTAATGATGAATTTAAAAATAACCCGATACTTTAACATGTCGGAGAGTTCATCTTAAGATGAACTAGTTACCTACGGTCGGTTAGTTATACTACGTAGTCCTGATGAGAAGATCTAAGACCTAAGACCTAAGCCCTAAGGTTAATAACCACGTAACTCGCCGCTGGAGCATTGGGATGATTTATCATACTTCCTTGCTACTGAGTTTATTCATGTTGTTAAATTGTAGTTGTTTTATAGTTCGATATCTAACTGTGTCGGAATTGAAATTATTAATTAAATATTTTTGTTGGTTACATGCATAATCAGTTTTTTTTGCTTGTGAATATTGGGTAATCCATAAGTAGATAGGTTTTGCCTATACACAAAATAATTGAGTATCTTCCTTTTCTACTAATATAATAAATTAATGTGAAAGTTTATGAGGAGGAATCTAGAAATAAAATGTTTACGATCTTTATATAAATCGAATTAAATTATGATAAAAAGTTAAAAACTACTCTCAAACATGGTAGTTTCGCTTAGAATCAAATACTATGTATTTAACTGCACAATTGATTCACACAAAACAAAATTCACATGAATTTGACATAAATGCCACGACAAATGGCCAAAATGCAATCGGATCTACAAATATTCCCATAAGAAAATAACGACTCCCTACGAAAAATGACTTTACCCTAGGTAAGTCAATGTTAATAGCAATGGCAATACTTTAACCATTGGTTAGTACTTACTATAGTTAAAATGACGATCAAAAAACGAAACTTTGGTTTAACCATTAGTTAGTGTCTTAACTATAGTCAATTTGACAAATGGTCAACTCTACTATTACTACGGATCAAAAAACTGGCCCTAAGTAGGGTTCATTAGTGAAGGAGTTTTTTTTTTTTTTTATTATTCGATGACAAGCTAGTCCTTGACTGCGATCTCACCTGATGGTAAATGACGATGCAGTCTAAGATGGTAGGGGGCTAACTTGGAAGGAGTATGGCAGTGAACATTCAAACCCATACTCCTAATTGGTTTCTACACGCCACCGTGCCGGAACGCTAAATCGCTTGGCGGCACGTCTTTGACGGTAGGGTGGTAACTAGCCGCGGCCAAAGCCTCCCACCAGACCAGACCAGAGACAATTCAGAAATTATAAATTTCCAAATTGACTCCGCCGGGAATCGAACCCGAGACCTCCCAGTTATAAGGCAACAGCGCTCACCACTGAGCCAGGGAGGTCGTCAAAATTATAGTTTATATCGGTTATATCGGTTTTTCTAAGGTAGATATTACACGTAGTGTAAGTTGCATATTTTGTAGTATATTATAGTATTTAAACCATGGAACTCAAAATGTATGTTGAGACTTTCAACTACGGAACCCTACACTGCGCGCGGCCCGACAAGCACTTGGCCGGTTTTTTCATAGACCTGTACGCATCGAAGATTCCAGCCTAAATGAGTAAGACATTAGACATCTCTTGGGGCACCCTACAGATCTGTTATTCCTATAAGGATTATAATATCGGCCTTTTCTTATTTGGTGGTTTAGGGCTGTAGGCGTCGCACAATTATGGATTTTTTATAATTTCCACTAGTCAAATCAACTGGCAATTTGGTATACACAATAAATCTGACGACATAGATATGGTCCAACTATAGATGAACAAATAGCAGTTTGCGGAGTACCAAATTCCTTGCTTTTACAAGTGTGTTTTATTGTCTCATTGGTAGATGAGACTGAAGAGTCCGATTCCTAAACTTCACCGTCCCTTATCAAGCTTTTCATTATATCAAACGAAATGATTATTATGAAAGTACATTTAAAAACATTCGACAGCCATAGATTCAATGATAGTTACAAGGAATGCGGGTTTAATCGATAACTTGCGTCAAGTGATTCGATTTTCGGAGCTTTTGTTGAACCTATTTACTAACTTTATTTACTGTTACTTATACGATACAGCCTTGGAATAGGAAGATTCACTTCTCTCATACAACGGACAAGATGCCAATGCTTCAGCTATAATGCTTACTTTACTTTGTGGCAAACCTTACCCGGTAGTAAGTAATACCGTAATACCATAGAATTCATAATTAATAACTAGTGATACTATGTTTATGTTACGTACCCATTGTTACGTACTATGTACCCATTACCTTCGCATTTATAATACAAATAGCTTTTGGCAGCGGCTTCGCTCAAGTTCGATTTAACAAACCCCTATTTTACTCGCTTAGGGCTTGAATTTTCTAAAATCCTTTCTTAGCGGATGCCTATTGCCTACATCGTAATAGCTGTATGCCAAATTTCAGCCCGATCCATCTAGTCGTTTGAGATATATGCGTTGATAGATCAGTCAGTCAGTCACCTTTTCCTTTTATATTATTTAGATTAATGCTCGCGACTTCGTTCGTGTAGATTTAAGTTTTTTAGGGTTCCGTACCTCAAAAGGTAAAATACGAACCCTTATAAGATCACTCTCTTGTCCGTGTTTCCGTCTTCCTGTCCGTGTGTCTCCACCGATTTCCTCAGGAACGGGTGGACCTAGCAAGTTGAAATTTATACCAGATACTGAGGTCTATAGTCCCTATTAGGTGAATAAAAATCAAGGTACTGAGTCAATATGGACAAATTTAGATACCAAAATTTACCTTAATTTTCAATTTTTTTTTGTTTTTCAGAATTTTCCCTTTACTTGTGCTGTAAGACCTTGCTTTCAACCAAAATTGACAATTCTAGGTCAACCGGAAGTACCCTATAGGTTTTAGGTCGAAAACCTATTTGGTAGTTCCTGTTGACCTAGACTCACGAAATTTAGCAAAAAGCAAGGTCTTACAGCGCAAATAAAGGAAAAATTCCAAAAAATAAAAAAAGTTGAAAGTTATATATAATACTAATAATAATAATATCCCGGAGAACTTGCTCCAGGACAACCCTTCACTCAGCGTATTCAAGGCTAGACTAAAACAGCACTATCTTTCTTCTTTGGATAATAATAATTATTAGTTCTTCATTTCTGATTATTTGTCAGTTGCAAATGTATAGTATAAATATATATTATATATATTATGTATTTATGTAATTATT
Source organism: Oeneis ivallda (assembly GCA_029955525.1). Classification (NCBI taxonomy): domain Eukaryota; kingdom Metazoa; phylum Arthropoda; class Insecta; order Lepidoptera; family Nymphalidae; genus Oeneis; species Oeneis ivallda. The sequence continues at coordinate 18,718,332 of JARPMR010000013.1, read as the reverse complement.
TATGTAATAGGTATTATTTATATATCTATATCTACGTATGTAAGACGTATGTATATGTTACTTATTATATATTATTATTGTTTATATCGTTAAGTTTATTAATAAGTTTTGATTATCTGATTTCTGTACCTACCTAAAGCATCTTTTTTTCTTAATTGTTCTCACATCTAGGGCATCTGGAAGAGATCCTCTTTTGTAGCGATAAGATGTCCTTGTACACGTCCTTTTTATAATTAAGTTTAGTTTTTAAGTATTAAAATGTACAGAATAAATAAATAAATAAATAAATAAATGGTGGTATAATGGGTGGGTACCTACGGAACCCTCGGCGCACGAGTTCGACTTGCACTTGACCGGTTTTTATTTATTTATTTCGTGGTGGTTTTTAATTCCTTGATATTCCGTGATAAATATTTTATGACCTTTCTCAAGATACAAATCTCCTTTCTAATTTTTTTCCAAACCGGTTCAGAGTTTTTAGGGTTCCATACCAAAATGGTAAAAATGGAACCCTTATGGTGAGACTTTCTCCGTCCGTCTGTCCGTCCGTCTGTCACAGTCGATTATTTCAGTAACTATTAAAGCTATCGACATGAAATTTGGCATAGTTGTGTATAATAGTGGCCCAAAATCATTGGAATAAAGAAAAATCGAAAATTATTTTTAGTTTTATTAAAAAAAGGGGCAAAATCGGGGGTTTGAAATTTCAAAGTAAAATAACTATATCGAGTGGGGTATCATATGAAAGGCCTTTACTTGTGCATTCTAAAACAGTTTTTTATTTTCCTACTCGTAACATTGATGTGGATATATGGATTTGGATTTTAATATACATATATGTATATAGTTAGTACTTATTAATACAACTATAATGATTTTATTAGTAGTGCAGTAAGTAGTGCTATCCTTTTGCTAATTGACTTGCACCTAATAGAACATTCTAAACAGGCTTTATTTGATGTACATTTCACACAATAGCATTGTTGTTAATTAAAATAAATCTATATAAATATATAAAAGAAAGTGGTGTTAGTTACACTATTTATAACTCAAGAACGGATGAACCGATTTGGCTGAAAATTGGTGGAGAGGTAGCTTAGAACCAGGAGACGGACATAGGATACTTTTTATCCCGTTCGACCGCGTTTCTGTCATGTCACTATAAGACGTGGTATAACAAAAACGCATCTGACATGGAATAACAAAACGCAAATGACAGTGGAATAACAAAATGTAATAACAAAAAGAATAAGTAAATGACAGCTAAACGTAATTTTGTCTTTGGTTAAGTACCTATGGTAAAAAATTTGACAATTATAAAAAGTGTTATAATAAAGCATTACTGATATTATAAATGCGAAAGTGTGTTTGTTTGTTGGTTTGTCCTTCAATCACGTCGCAACAGAACAGCGGATTGATGCGATTTTTTGCATGGGTATAGTAATGGATGTAGTAGTGGTTCCTCAGACCGGGAGAGATACTTTTTATCTCGGATAATGAAAGAGTTCCCGCGGGATTTTTAAAAACTAAATCCATGCGGACGAAGTCGCGGGCATGAGCTAGTATTTTCTAAAGAAAAACCGCAGCGGATTATCTATAGTAGGTAATACTAATGCAGTTGCTCCTCCATTAATATCAATTTACTTCAAAATATTAAATAATATGAATATCATCAACAATACAGTTGATAACATCTTTGTTTGTTTAACTCCTAGTCGATAAACTCAAGGATTATTCAATTTAGGTCAAGCCGATTTATTGGTGTGATACAAATTATATTCAAGGGTATATTTTTTTCAATAACATGTCATTCCATGTTGACATTATTATCAGTTTAATATTATAAATGTCGAATGCGTTTATCGCAAATCCACGCTCACTGTGATATTTAATATTGGGTTATTAAAATTGATTTGCATTGGATTTCTTATTGGCAAATTTAATTTGCGGATGATAATAAATATAACTAGTATTATTTTCGATTAGAGTCCGGTGTGTGCGCCGGAGTCCGCCAGGCTGCGGCCGGCGCCGCGGCGGTACGGATCGGACGGTCACCAGGGGGTTTTTCTCATCATTTTACACTGGCGGGCAGAGGATTCTCATTGATACTCTCTCCTGCCGTCCACCGGTGTGCGCTAGCCATTAGGAAAATAATTTGTACGCTCTAGCCTTATATTCATAAGGTACATAGCTTTGCCATCAACGCATCTTTAGGAACTTAGAATAAACAATTATTCTAAGTTTAAAATAAAACAGACTCTAGACTTCTAGAAAATATTAGAACTTCATGTAATTATTATTATCTGATATCTCTCTTTTTGCAAAGCATTTCTTTTCCTTATTGGTCTATTGTACATAATTAGATGATAGTCCACTTGTTTTACCGTTACAGCTTCATGTATTCAACTTATTTTTCATGTATCTCCCTTATTTATCTCCCTTGTTCGGCAAAGCTTTTTTCTCTTATTTCTTCTATGGTTTACAGATTATTAAAATTTATTATACTTCATATTTCAACCCGATTACTCTTTGTAGTCTTTAAAAAATATAGAGATTCGATATATTTTTCAACCGACGAAAGGAAGGAAAAGGTTCTTAAGTCATCACGTAGGTACCTATAGGTTGTTTAATATTTAGGAATGTTGAACAATAATAATTCCACGGCGCGGTTCGCATCCGCGCCCGCAGCGGTTGCGGCACCGCTGTTACTGCGCCCAACGCGGGCACAAACCGCGCCGTAGAAATTGCTACTTATTCATTTTCCATACAAATCTGCATTCTACGGAGGCCGCGGGACCGGAAACGCTGCGGGCGCGGGCGCGATCCGCGCCGTGGAAACTCAGTCTAACAACGATAAAGTTAAGCTGGAAGCCTGGAAGTGATATGAAAACAAAAGGTTCTCAAGATGAGATTGATAGTGATACTCGTAATGTTTTGACGCCTCAATAACTAACGGTTAAAGGTGTGGACTGAAAACTGACAAGCCGTCGGTTCTATCCCCACCCGGTGCACTATTGTCGTGCCCAGTTACCCCCTATTTACACAAGCTTTCTGTTTATTTTGTGGCGAAAGAAGAATACAAGTGAATTTCAACATTTCAGTATCTATGTAAAAAATGATATAAAGGAGATTGGCGAATTCCATAGAGTTTCTGACCCAGACAAACTGAACTGAACACTGAACGCCCACGTTCACGAATCAAACTTCTCATACTTGTTCTAGTAAACCAGACTAACAAAAAATTTATCAGTCTATCAAATAAAGTTGGGAGAAAAAAGATATTCACTTGTATTGCCATGTAACGGTTATTTATAATGTGTACCTACTTGTGAATAATTATATTTTTGATCTTCTAAAAATATGGGGCTTACACAGAAAAATACTCTGAAAAATATTAATTAAAACTAAATGTTTTCTGAATCTGAACGGTTTTTAAAAATGCTGGGTCAAAATTCGCCATCCTCCTTTCCAATGTTAACTCTGGGATGATATATTGAGCAGTCTTAGTTATTTGTTGTCATACAGACATTACTTAAATGAATCAAGGCTTTTAAAAATGTCACTAGCTTCATGTAGCAAAAATGTTGTTGACAAACCTGTTTCTTGAGGTTAAAAGTGCCAAATACAATCGGACGCTTGTTTTTACCTTGAACCTTCTCATTCCTATCTTAGACTATGTTTTCGCAATCGAGAAGAAAAATCACTAAGATTTATGAATAATATTTTGGCTTGTGAGAGGCTTTGGCCGTGGCTAGTTACCTACCATCTTACTGTCACAGACGTGCCGCAAAGCATTTTAGCGTTCCGGCACGATGACGTTTAGAAACTGATTAGGGGTAGATATGGATTTCATTAAAACTTGGCAGTTTGGGTATGGCTAACCACTTCCAAGCTAGCCCGCTATCATCTTGGACAACATCGTCACTTACCATCAGGTGAGATCGCAGTTAATGTTATAGTTTCTTTTATTCCTGACAAGATTGATTATCTTGGAATGAATCCGAAATATAGTCCACATATCTATACTTATTAATTAGCCATGACTATGAGTACCAAATAAAGATAAAAAAATCCTGATCTTATCAGACTATCAATTCCATAATACGTAGATCCTTTGTCGATAAAATAGCACATAAACAACACCCAAATTGGCATTTCGAAACCATTGTAAAACTGTTTTGTATCTGAATTTACATGTTTTCTTACTGATCCAAAACGACCCCCTTTTTGGGTGTTATTCCAACTTTGGGCATTGTGTCCTTTTCAATCAGTTGCAACACGACCCATTCGGACACGGATGACACTAAAGTTGCAAACAAGGTGTCACACATTTTCGCAACACACCCACGCTTGTAATTAATTGTCATTGCGCATTATTAAGTTGAATAAAATAAATGTCTCCTTGTGCACCTTGTACTGGTTTTTTTTATAATGCATAGCAGTTATGATTACTAGCTTTTGCCTGCCAATTCGTCCGCGTGGAGTTCGGGTTTTAAAAACTCCATTATACCTACCGATGTAAGAAAAAGTTGTACCATTCGATTAATTTTATCATTGTTGTTGTTGAATAAAGATCAAACTAGTTTACGGCAACGCAAATTCTTGTTAGCAACTGGTTTCTGAAGGTTGAATAGCTTCCCGATTTTTTTTTCATTGGACACCTAGTGTCTTTGAATTTAATTAATTAAACCTAGTGTTGATTGTTTTGATACAATTTTTTTATCACAGTCAGTTGCATCAACTATCTCTTTGCATGTAATAAATAGAATATTATGAGCAAATAATATTATGTCATTTATGAAAGCCCGTAATAGAAAATATGTATTTAATATTCTTAGTATTTCTAACTTCAATATAGGTTAAAGGTGCAGATAAAAGGTCGACGGTTCAATTCCCAACCGTTGTACTATTGTCGTACACAAGCTACGCTTATTTTATGAGAAGGAGGATCCCAGGTCAGGTTCAGCATGGCCTATTTATTCTTAAAAAATATACATCGGAATTATTATGAGGGATAAGTATATTATTTTGATGGCACGAGAGAAAAGAGAGGGTATTTAATGAAACCGACTGGCTAATAGCTAGAACAAATGTTTTTACCTAGTCAGGATGTGTGACGGGATCAATTTCATAGATGGAACTTGGTAGATGTGGTTTGCAACCAAATAATAGTTCACGAGGTGAACAGTTTGTGGAAGAGTGAATAGATGAATTATATGAAACAAGAGCATTAGGAATATATTATGCTAAGCATCTTTTTATTTATTTATTTATTTAATACAAGCTATTTATACCCAGTTTGGGTGTAGCAACAAAAGTGTATTGTGGTAGGAGACCGATTTCATTTGTGTTTGTCCGTATCATTAAAAAAATCATTAATAGTGTAGTAACACTTTTCGATTAGATAATTTTTTTATGTTTTTATAAACTCTTTTTCTTTTTCAATATTTCTTATGTAGATTATTATAAATTTTTATCTTGATTACTGTTTTAAATATCCTTTCAAAGTACCATGACTTCGTTCAAGATGCCATCGTCATTGTTCACAGAAAACCATATTGGACAGTATAACACAAGATGACCCGAATTTCGTCGGCGACGGCTACACTTCGCTCGCTATCATCTACGCCACGCTGGCCGTCTGCAACTGGATGGCGCCCTCCATCATCACCATCACGGGGCCCAGAGGAGCCATGCTGATCGGAGCAATGACATACTTGTAAGTCTTATTTACCTACTGCCTACTTATATATCTTAAAACATGTTAAACAGAAGGAAGGTACAATCTCATCGCTCCATAGAGAATGGATGGCACCCTCCATCATCATCATCATGGGGCTCAAAGGAGCTTTGCTGATCAGAGCATTAGTACACATGCATCTTTCATGTCTTAAGCATCTTTCGCATGTACAATGAAATAAATGAATATACTGTGTAAAAGAAGGTTTTCGACACCCCTGCATAGCAAATCTTTCACAATTTTTATTCCAGACTTGTTGGAAATTCCCTTGAAACTAGATTTTCTTAATTCGAACTCGAAATCAGCTTGTTCTATTTTAATATCAATTAATTTTGTAACAGATTCCATTCATGTGGAGTTAGAATTATTACTATTAAAATTCACGATATTTTTAGATATCATTCGTATTTTATTGTGTTGGATTAAATGACTTCAAATAAAATCTTAATTTACTCGTTATGAAGTTTACAATTTGTAAGCTGTACTTGAAAAGAAACTTGTCTAATCAGTAAGTTAATTGCGAAATGGTGACCTCTTCAAAGTGAACTCTTGAACACACACAATAGCACACGATGATCGCACAAAACTGAGAGATAGGAGGAAAGACTTATGAAGGAAAGATATTAATTTAATTTAAAAAATTTAAATTAGTTGATTTTTTAAATTTAATCGTCAAAAATAAAGGTCATAAAGGCTCTAAAATAATCTATCTATCTATCTATAATACCTTTAAATGAGCAATTCTTGTATATATATATATAAATAATCTGAATCTCGGAAACGGCTAGAACGATTTTCATGAAATTTAGTATGCAAGGGGTTTCGGGGGCGATAAATCGATCTAGCTAGGTTTCATTTTTAGTAAACGTCGTTTTATCCATGTTTTCAGGCAGTGAAAAACCCCTACAATATCATTAGAATACGAAGGTAAATTTCGCCATCATCTATAAAGTTCCAATAGTACTGGTAGGAAATCGGGCGGTCTCGAAACCAGAAGACCCCGGTTCGAGTCCAGATGATTATTTTTTCCACTTTGAATTTTATTATTATTATTATTTATTTATTTATTTTTCTAAATATATAATTTTCAAAAAACACGATTTACCAAAAAAACGAGCAAAGCTCCGTCACCCCGGTACTATTAATTTATCAACGCATGACCTTCATAAGTTTCAGTAGAACATTGACCATATTGACAAGTAAGTAAGACTTCATTCACCACATTCCTTAGCCGGGTGGTGTTTATACTAAATAAAATTCCGCAAATACCTATTATGTAGGCCCATACAATCTAATGGATAACCGTTATATTGATGTAGACTTTTCCAAAATCAACCTTACATATATGACTATAACCCAATATGGACCAAATGCGGTCATTCTTGTTATAAAACAGTTACTTAGTCTTTGACATTTTATTGTTATTGCTATACTGAACCCAAACTTTCCAAACTTTATTTCCAAACTTTAGTCGAAAAAGTCTAAATATGTAAGTGTTGTTTTGGTAAGGTACGATCGTTATTCGTTATCTGCTGAAATCGACAAGTATAAAAACATCGTAAATAATGAAATATTGGCAGACGTGTTTTTATAGTCTTAAAAGTTGTAAGTTACAACCAATGTTGGACGGATGGTGAACTTAGCTTCGAATTGAAGATTTTGAGTTTCGATTCACTTTGTCGTTGAAACGTTAGTTAAATAATATTTTCATCTCCCCATCTCGGAAAGAGTATTTTTGCTCTTCGATAATTTGTTAAAAACTCCGACTCGGAACCTTCTTGGTGTACTTTTTTTAATTTGCTTTGCGCGCGCCATTTTCATTTTCTTTTCATATTGTTAAAACCTTAGATTCAAATCAAGAAACTAAGAACAAGTGAAAAACTTAAAATGAGTGATTCTAGCGTCGAGGAAGTTTATTTGACGACAACAGAATTGACTGAAACTGTTAAAAATGCGCAAATGATTACACTCAACTTAAGTAGGTAACTGTAGCAACGTTACTTTAAATTTTTCTCTTATTATACTTAAGTATTATTTGTTATAATTTAAAGATTATTCTATAATACTTACCTATCATAATGTTAATGTTAATACCTAAACTGAAATAAAGCGTATGTTTCAATCCTGGGTATGAGCTATCTCTATTCCAAATTTCAGCCAAATCCGTCCAGTAGTTTTTGCGTAAAACAGTAACAAACATACACACACACAAACTTTCGCCTGTATAATATAAGTGTGATTAGTTAATTAATAAATATCACGGAAAAGCTGTTTTTTGCCTTGTCATTACAATATCTCTAAGGATCAATTATTATTAATCGCTTTTATTAATTTATCCTGTATTTTTCGTATAATTTATCCTGTACTTTTCCCCTGTATAATCTATGTACTGGCTACTGAGGGCGATTACATTGTACCTAGGTACGTTCTAATAAAGGCCAAGTTGTGCAACGTTTCTATTACGGCAGACCTGCTTTAAGCAATCACAGCGTGGATTTATTAAATTATGACATTTCTTTGCCGTTTACTTTAACTATGTTTCGTAATATCTTTCCTGGTTATGATTTATTCTGTATCAATACACAGTTTTTGAAGAAATGAGTTCATTAATTCAAGATCTACTATAATTTTACTAAATTCCTTTTCTTCTTCTCCATATTCCACGTACATGTAGTCATGTACTCAATGCTACTCCCCTTGGTTTTCTTATTCAATAATAAAAAGAGAATTCTTCAAAATTATCCTCACATTAAATGGCCCATATCAACTAAAACAGAGAACATCAGTAGTAGAAAACAGTGACTTTCTCCATCAATTCACACCCTACGCATCACATTATATTACATCACAGTACACATCTCATAGTCAAAACTGTCGTGTTGTTATACCTGTTGAGCGTTGATTCTATCATGTAGGTACCTAACTATTTATTATACTTATTCGATGAAATACCGAACCTAGATCTCTTCGGATACTTTCATGAGGCTAGGTAGGCACTAATCTATTAATTTTTATTAATTATGTACCACATCATAAGCTAAAACATAAACATATGAAGGACATGCACAAGGACAGATTATATCCAAAAAAGAGATTTCTCGAAGCCTTCGAACTCTACCTAAAATTTTCCTAATTGTAGTGCTTTAGGCCTTTAGGTAACTGTTAAATACTCAGAGAAATGTAGCGTTATAAGCAAGTGTTTTCTTGAGGCCGTGGCGGTGTTGCGTTAAAACTGTTTTAATCTCTTATCAGCTTAGATAATTATTATATAATTAATGCAGTAGTGTTATTAAAAAAAACCGGCCAAGCGCGAGTTGAACTCGCTCACCGAGGGTTCCGTACTCTGTACTTCCGTACAGTAAAAGTAAAACGACAATATATTATAATTTTTTTTTTAATTAATTGTTAACTTTGTTTGTAGAGGTTTATTGTTAATATCAAAAAAACTATGCTAGTTAGAGCGTTGGTTTTATTTTCCCTGTAAAATATACATAACCCTCTATTGACCATAATTATTTCTGATTTTTCGATTGGTAAACTTCGGAGAAAAGGGGGGTTTAATTTTTTTCGACATTATGCCCGATTAATCAAAAACTATTATATATAAAAATAAATAAAAATCGGTTTTAGAATGTACAGGTAAAGGCCTTTCATATGATACCCCACTCGGTAAGTATAATATAATCTTACTTTGAAATTTCAAACCCCCGATTTTCCCCCTTTTTTTACTTAAACTAAAAATAATCGACTGTGACAGACGGACGGACGGAGAAAGTCTCACCATAAGGGTTCCATTTATACCATTTTGGTACGGAACCCTAAAAAGTTCTACGTTATCAATCAAAATACTACACATTTTCGTAAGTAGGTAATACCTAAACAGTTACGAGTCAGTAGAAGAAAAACAAAATTTAAATTATGTGGGATACAGACATGATCCGAGTTAGTAACCTAGGAATTGTTAACTAATTGGGTTCTTTCAAATTCTAAAGGCTTCTTCTCTAAACTAATAGAATGCGATCGATTCGGCTCCGTTACTTTGAAGCCATTGTTTGAATTTTAATCATGTTTCACGGTGAATTTTTTCACCTAACTGTGGTGATTTTATGTCATGGTTTTCGTTCTTTTATTATCCAGCTTAATTATTACAATTGTTAGGTTTTTATCACTTGTTCAAATTCAAATTAAAGGTACTGAGTAATAAGGATTTTGTCGTTAGTGTAGTATTGAAAAATCTTGCTCTGATTCGTCGCTTCAACCGTCAACGAAACCTAAAATACGGAAAAATCTAATCATCGCAATTGAAGATGGAACAAAAAGTCGCTTTTGAACAATGTTTTGTCAACAAGACCGTGACTATCAAAGTGCGAAAGAAATACAAAAAACGCTTTTCACTTCTGGTCCTTCGAGCCGGATTTGATTAGCGGACGATAGACAAATAAGATAAATTATTAGTTTACATCATTTACACAAATAATGTTACAGACCCTTTCCTGTTATATTTATTTATTTTTAAGGAAAACCTTCCATCCAATAGACGATAAATAATTCAAGTGTTTATTTGACGACCGACAGTTAATCTGGATTCATTGAAATGACGCAACCTTATCAAGCTACTCACTATCGCATTATATCAATCAAGGATTTGGTTATTGAATAACTAGGCTTTAAAGTGGCTATTCAACAAATAAATAGTTGATAAGAAAATAATCATTAAAGGATCTACTTCACACACAGTCTACTTACGAAAAAGACAACTACGTAACAATATTATAAAATAGTACAACAGTTAATTGGATATTATAGTCAATAGTGTATTTTATAGAGATAACTGATAAGCATCTTAAGAGTATGCGTTTAAGATCTCTTTATTACTTTTAGCGTACAGTCACAAAACGCCGCAAAGTTTGGCATCCGTATTCCGTACACAGCTATTGATATATTTATTAATTACAATACTTACGAAGAATTCCGCTTCCCCCTTTTGTATTCGATGCTTTGTTGTGAGGGAGTTAACAGAGGTGACGTCTTGTTATCTGTTAACTCCATCTCTGCAAGCTCTACTTCTACCAAAAGTCTAGCCTGAAGGTCCCTCTCCTACTACCTTAAAGTTTAAGTCGGTTCTTATTTATTTTAGTTCGCAATAATACTAGTTTAATTTCTGTGACTAAGATTCTACCGTGTGATTTAATTAGGTACATGTATACTGTATAGATTTGATTGATTAGTAATTAGTTTTGGGTCAATGAATAAGTAAGGTAAAGGCGTAAGCGTTAACCATGCGGTCGACCTTATGCTACATTTTGAAAAATATTTAATAGTAGCGATCCGCCCCGGCTACGCACCGGTGCAATTTACTAATGAAGGATTTTAGATTTTGATACAAAAATATCTATTATCCTAATTACCGTCATTTTCGGTGGATTTTCCAAAAAAAATCTTTTATCCAATTTTGTCCTGACAATTTAGGTACATATTAATAATGAATAAATAAATAATTGTAGAAGTTAACGTACGTTCAAGTATACGTGCCAATCTAGATTCTCAGTACATTCACTAGAATAAGACCAAGTACCGATCCAAGGCCGACGGGTTTTGACACACCCATTTTGTTTCCAACGTCACAACAACGCCTTCGTATACAAGGCACTATGCCTTTTCTTTCTTACGCGATATAAGGATTATTTTTGGTATTTTTTTCACACCTTAGGTTACATTATCGAAGTTTTCATATGGATCCCTAACTTTTTTGAAAATATTCTATCGCCTATGTTCATTAGGGATAATGTAGGATTCCAATGGTGAACGAATTTTTCAAATCGGTAGCATACCACAATTTTTATCACAAAGACATTCTCTAAATATCTAATAATGTATTTGGATGGATGAATGTATTTCAACTATATCATTTATTGTTCTACAACATTTCTTTGACATAGCGTTAAAAGTATTACGTGTGTAATATCCTTTTATAGCCACAAACGCCATATAGGCACTGTACTTGTAAGTCGTAAGCCTTTATAAGGTTGATGTATGAAGGAAGCTTTTGCCATTAAGTGTTTGAACTTTTTAATGCAGAAGCTTAATTAATGATTTAAAACGAAAGTTGATAAAAAAGGCTAATTTAAAAGGCCGTAGAACACTACTGAAATTGCTAAAATTTTATATATTTCATAATCGACCGGAAGGTCTCTGAGTTTACTAGAGCGATTTGCACTTGTCCGTCCGTCCGTCCGTCTGACAGAGCCTTATAACTTCTGAATTACTGAACGTATTCAACTTACTACAACGTAGTTCAATTTTAGATATGATATGTAAACCGATGGCCTCCAGCCGAAAATGGCTTAAAAAGTTATAAAAATCTTTATTTCAGGGGGGCTCCCATACGAAATGGGGGGCTTTCAAAGTGGAGATTGTATTCGAGGCTAGATCTCTAAAACCACTTTGTTTTAAAACTTGAAACTTACACATAATTTGAGTTATATTCTGTACTTGAACAACAAATACTAAGATTAGATAAATATTATAAAGAAACGAAATTATTTGAGTTTTAATGGGCATCAATGTTTTAACAAAACTTCACTATACTGTTACTAGATGGCGCTGTCTTTAATATTGTAAATACGCATCCCATCCACGAAAGCAGATGACGATTGACGTCATCAGATTCGGCGCGTTTTAATTACAATATAATATAGTTAAAACTACCTTATGGGAATTATGGGATACCGCGAGGTCTCAGTTCGGGGCGAACCACTAGTTTTAACTTAAAGCTGACTTAATCTATGTGACACACAAAGCCTTCAGGATCCCAAAAGATGGTACCGAGTACCAAGAAGCTTAGAGGTACCGACACTATTTTTATTGAGAACCCACCCACATTCAAGTTTTCATCAATCCACGCAATATCATGCCGGAGATAGTGTAGCCTACACTGTGTAGGTGTAGACTGTAGAGTGACTCGTGAAGTTACAGGTTAATCAATGTAAGATGATGACCTCAGACAAAATAAGAACTTAAGACAGCATGGATATATCCAATTGAAGTAATTTTTTATGAAAATGTTTACAGCTATCTAATGTTAAGTGCATTAATTTTCCCTTGATATTAAGAACTATGTATTATCTATCCAACAATCGGCCAAGTGCGAGTCGGGCCTCGCTCTTTTAGGGTTGCGTACATATGACCAAATCATTTTTTTAAACTAGATATTTAGATATAAGTATTATCTTAGTTCTTAGATAGTACTAAATTAGCATATGGGAAAAAATGCTCGTTTGTTTTGGTCACAACTTACAAACCGCATTATAAATCGGTGTTTTCAGTATTTGTTGTTTAGTTTTTGAGATAGACCCCGTAACAAAAATAGTCTAAAAGGACAAGTTTGACGACCCTCCATTTCTTCATTTTTGAAGCTAAAAAATATTTATATCGATGACGATGATGACGACGATTCATGTATGGGAGCCCCTTTATTTTTTAATTTAATTTTATTTTTATTATTTGTTATAGCGGCAATAGAAATACACAATCTGTGAAAATTTCAACTATCTACCTATTCCGGTTACCGCGATACAGCCCGCTGACAGATGGACAGACGGACGGACGGAAAGCGGAGGCTTAGTAATAGGGTCCCGTTGGCACCCTTTGGGTACGGCACCCTTTGGGTACGGAACCCTAAAAATCAAGTCGATCACGCATCGTTACTGCGTAATTGAAGGACAAACTACCAAATAACACTTTCGCTTTTGTAATATTAGTAGGTTATGCAAAAACTATGATTGAACTCAGAATCCTGTTAGGATTAAATTGATTAATTATATTTTGTAACAGGTAACTTATAGCTTTTAATGGGAAGTTTTTATTATTTCCTTAATGATACCCACCATTGTTTCCTTTAACCATTAAACTGTCAAAACCTATACGGAAATAATTAGAAGCTGTAAGAACTATGCCTTTTTCCTGGCAGTTATTTACCTGATAAGTTTATTTGATTACATAGACCAGCAAAACATTTATCGCGAGCCTTTGTTTGCTTTTTCCGGTTTGTCATCATCATAATCATCGTCATTATCATCGGTTCATTCTTCTCAGGTCTCCTCCGTTAATTGCATCCAATGCCGAAGTTTATCCCGTCCTATTCTTTGCAAGCTTTGCTACAGCTTTTGTAAGGTCATATCATAAAAATAACGACATTTAGACCGATGTACCTACCTACTCAACCACGAAACACGCAGTTTTCTTTATTACGAGTTTTTGTAGCATTGACTTATAGTATAATGTAGTATTACATAAATTATGTAATAACTAATTACTTACTGCTTAGGTAATTATTTTTATACTGACCTGATTGCTCCTAAAAATGATAAAATGCGTTTATCATTACCTGGTACTTTTATGCCAAAGCATATAAGTACACCGAAGAACTCTGTCTATTAAGAAAGAGTTCAGCACCCCGATTCAGAACATTTCGATAACTTCCCGTTTCGATACGATTAGATATCGATCTCGTCAGTGTTGCCAACTGCTAGCTTTACACAGTTGCTAGACATTTTTCAAAATGTTGCTAGATTGCCAGTTTTACCCCAAAAAGTTGCTAGATTATCAAAATGTTACAGTAGGTAGGTAGGTTACAATAAAATGTTAATTTCTGACAATCATTTGTATCATGGAACTAGGATTTGCGACTACGATGATTTGTATATTCATCTAACAAGAGAGTTAAAAATGTCTTGTGTACCGGTGTACGTCATTGAATATAAAAAAAAAATATTAATCAATTAAATATCTTCCTCTTTAATTGATTAATTTTTAATTAAGGGTTTTATTCAATGCCCATGGCTGGGGTTTAGTATCTTGCACTGATTTCGTACATTATAGTAGTGTATTATACTGTATTCTTTGGTTGTAACTTGTAGCATAGCAGGAAACGGGGAATTGAGAATTCGCAACCAACGCCAACCCTGTACCTACCATAGCATCTATGACCATACCATAGATCTACTACTCTACTATACGAATCTCGATAGCCTTACGTCTCATGATGAAAAGTTGCTAGAAAAAGTAGCTAAAAAGTTTAGCTACAAGTTTCAAGAAATTGTAGCTGTCCGTCACCAAAAATAGCTAGATCTAGCTATAAAGTTGCCAGGTTGGCATCACTGGATCTCGTATCGAAAATTTTTTGTCGTGCGATTCAGAACGTTCGGTTAGAGAATTCGATTCGATGTCGACTACGGAATCGGCTTCGTTATCGGTATCGACAAGATACATTAAATTACATGTGGATTTACGAAGTTTGTTGTTTTACCAAAATTTTACTTGTTATTAAATTCATGTTAGCACTAAATAAATAGATTTTAATCATTTTCGAAGGTCATTGAAGTAATTATTTAAAATGATAACTTGTTAAATTATTGATGGCCAATTTTCAGCCTCGTCGATAGATGGCGCTAAGTTCATGTTTCATCCTCATCATCATCATGTGTTGTGGTGTACATAATATGTTATTTTAATGTTAAAATACGTACATTATGGTATGTAAACATTTACATACCAAAATCATTCATCATAATCATTTTATACGAAAAACCAGTAAACACAGTACGTAAACAAAAGGATACCGGATGCCCTGTAGCTTTCGATAACTAACCAACTAAAATTATCGGACGTTCGGAAAATCTTATTCGATAAGGTTGCTGTGAATAGCGTTTGATAGAAGATATCGAACGATATCTACGTCGGTTCGATTCGGTTTCGATTTCGACAACTTCTCTGTCGATACGAGTATTCTGAATTGAAAATTCATCTTATCGTACGGAAACAAACCGAATCGATCGATAATTATGTTATCGTAAGGTTCTGAATCGGGGTGGGATGTCCCTGCCACTCTGCACTCAAGAATTCACACATTAAAAAAATCGCTCTTACTTCATTATTTACCAACTAGCTTTTGCCCGCGACTTCGACCGCGTGGAGGTTTTTAAAAATTTTTCGGGAGCCCTCTTTCCAGGATAAAAAATGGCCTATCTAAGAACTCCTACTCCTATGTTATTTTCCAAGATCTACTATACCTATGCAAAAAAAATCACGTCGACACGTCGATCCCTTGCTGCGCGATTGAAGGATAAACCAACCAATAGGCACAGTTTCGCATTTGTAATTATATTATGGAATGGTGGACAAAATTGGAAACTAATACCGCTATTCTAAGATACTTAATTCCGCTGTTCAAGTGTTCGTGGTCTTAGCTGCTGTCAGTTCTTTCTAGTGCGAGTGCCATACAATTCAGTATCGAATTTCTTAAGTAACGATTCTTAAAAACGATTCTGTGAAGAAAAATTGGTCGATCTATAGTCTGTCGATACGGTCTAGTTTAGTTCTCCAGCGGTCGTGTTTCTTTGACTTCAAGAGGTGTTAAGCTGATCTATGTCGTTATTTGCAGGTTCTTCATCATAACCTTCCTGTTCATGGAATGGTGGATAGAATTGGGAAATAATACCGCTATTTTAAGATAATTCCGCTGTTCAAGTGTTCGTGGTCTTAGCTGCTGTCAGTTCTTTCTAGTGCGAGTGCCATACAATTCAGTATCGAATTTCTTAAGTAAAGATTCTTAAAAACGATTCTGTGAAGAAAAATTGGTCGATCTATAGTCTATCTACTTATATGGTCTAGTTTAGTTCTCCAGCGGTCGTGTTTCTTTGACTTCAAGACGTGTTAAGCTGATCTATGTCGTTATTTGCAGGTTCTTCATCATAACGTTCCTGTTCCCGCGTACATGGCTTCTCTACGTGGCGAGTGTGCTGATCGGCGCGGGCGCGGCAGCGATATGGACCGGCCAGGGGAACTACCTCACGCTCAACAGCGACGCTGACACCATCTCCAGGAACTCGGGCGTGTTCTGGGCTATGCTGCAATGCAGGTGAGCCTTCCTTGCTACCTGATACCTTTTAACTGACTACGGCAAAGACAAAAGGGTGGGTTATGGTTTTAGCATAGCATATTCCACCTCAGTGAGTAAAATCTATGCTCTATGTCTAAATGATAAAACTTTATTTAGAGATAGAGCAAAATAAACTTTTCGAAAGCTTTTCTAAATACGTGTACGTAGTACATTTTGTAAAATTATATTGATTCCAGTCTAGGTGCATCATATTATTATAACTCTTAGGAAATAATTAGTAATTTTAGTCACACGTTAGCTGTTTCTGTCATAGAGATATGGTAATTTATGACTGTGTTAGGTATGCATATCTATTGAAGAGATAAAGGGAAATATATCTGCACAATATTTAATGCCACATCAACTTTATTCCTATTTATTCCGTAAGTACCTACATACGGTGCATCCACGTTAGGACCAAGGTGCTGTTTTTCGGTTAGTGAGGCGAGAGTTTAAACTGAAGTTTAAGTTGCATCCTCAAGATAATAGAAAGCTAGATACCTATTTAAAAAATTCACGTAACCATTCAAATACCGTGCTAGATAATCTTCTGTTTCCCTTTATCTCAAATCCAGACCATTCTATCTCTATATCGACTACGGAATAATTTCGAATAATTTCTTCGAAACTGAACGCACTGCCAAGAAATGCGGCAGTTACCTACTTGCCAGTAGCTAGTAATTTATGCATCTACTTGCAGCAGACTAGATTCTACAAAACAAAAGGCAATTTTTTTTCTATTGCAAATCGATTTGAAAAGAGAAGTTAATTTGCTGCAAGATCTTTCGCTTCACAGACCTTAGTCAGAATTGAATGAGATTGCGACTGACAGAATAACTCCACTATTACAATACAATTCAATAATTAAGTTCGCTTGTTTATTGTTTGCTGTAAACCCAATATTAATTAGTTTATAGGCTGATGAACTGAAGACAAAAATACTAACAGTCATACCTACCTTTTTAATCATCGCAAGACTTTATTGTTTATTTTTTATTCGAGATTCTCTTATATTGTCGTAGTCGGAGCAAAGACCTTTTAGACGCGGAATGACGGAGCCCAGTTTTAATTTTATTGTAATGAGACCTACCGAGTGAAAATTTTCCATTGGTATGAAATCTATCTGATTCTTGGCACTTTTTGGTCTGTTCCTAGATAGAATATCTATTCAAGATTATGTATATTCATACTAATATAAAAGTGATAGTCGCCCTGTCTGTCTGTTGAATCTATCTATCAATCTTGAAAAAATAAAAATAACAGCCTTTATAAGGGTAGGTATTTTATAGGTTGGTATCGTTATAATCCTCTACGATTTTGTACTGTGGTGATACTTGTCTATTCTGAAAATACTGTATGCTGCAAAAACTATTGCTCAGAATAGAATAGAATTTATTCAAATAAACTTTTACTAATAAGGTGTGTTTAATCAGTCAGCTAAGTTTGGAGAATGTGTTCGTATCAAATAACGGACGATTTAATATCAATCCAGGAAATTATACTCAGTTAAAATAAATAAATAATTAGTAACATTAAAAATAAATAAAAACATTTTAAATTTAATAAATAAATAATTGGTTTTCAGTTTGTTCTTCGGGAATCTGTTCGTGTTCATCAAGTTCCAAGGAAAGACGCACATAGATTTGGAGACACGGAATGTTGTGTTCGGTGCGCTGACCGCAGTGTGCGTTGTGGGCATGGTGTTCCTGCTTATGCTGAGGCCGACCCGACGCACGCCCGTCGCTGACGATGTAAAGGTGATCTTATATTTATATTTATCTCATTAAAGGCCGATTTCACCAACGTAAAATAAGTCGCATCCGAGCGTAAAGATATTATTGTGACAGTATTTTAATTTTAATACTAAAACTGTCAGAACATCCAATTTATTTCAATTGTTTTCCATATAGCCACAAATAGAATAGTCCTACGTAATACACCCGTCGCTAACGGTGCATCTACATTTCTGCATTAAGTTCAAGATTACATTAGAGACATAGAGTGAAATACTTATAGTGATTCTTTAATTGTGTTCAAATGCTTCTGACATACTTATAAAATGTGCGTTATAACTTTAAAAGTAACACCCTCATCGTATATCGTCTCTCTTTACAATGAGGCTGTTACTTTTGGAAATTGCACTTAGTTCATATGGACTCAGTGCAATTTCCAGACAAGCAGATTTTTTTATTACACTGTCAAGTGGCGACCCTGACACAAAGCTTTTATCATTTATATAGTTCATCGGGGGAAATCTTCCACTCGTATACGAATATGACTAACAGTATGGCAGTTGTAAATACAAATAACTAGTTGTACCCGCGACTTCACATCTCCGTTTAGTTATATAAAAAAGTTCATTCACTCAAGCCATGCTGGCCCACTATTGCACATTGATTTCCTCTCAGAATGAGAAGCGTTTAGGTTTCCACCTTGCTGGTTAAGTTGCTGGTACACTTCACATTCTTTTGAGAACATTATAAAGGACTGTCGGGCATGCAGGTTTCCCCACGATGTTTTCCTTCACCGTTAAATAAAGCGAATGATATTTAATTGCTTAAACGCACATAACTCCGAAAAGTAAGTGGTGGGAATAGAAGATCGCAGTCCTATCACTGCTTCTTCGGGAAAAAAAGGAAAAAGATAGATTAAACCCTTTCTATATATCTACCTATACCTATTTAGGCAAACAAAATATGCATTATTTTTTTATACTTCCTTATTTGTGTAATACTAACCTTATGAACTTTACACTTTCGACTGTGTATCTCGGAATAAGGGTCAAACGACAAATAAAGAATAATAAATATCCAGTTATATGGCTATATGGGCACATCATCGACGCTCCTTAAAAGCTTTTAAGCGGAGCGGTCAAGGGGATCCGGTGTTAAATTATTGAATCTTGAATTTAATTTTGACGACCTCCAGGCTCAGTGGCGAGGTCTGTGCGTTCGAGTTGTGAGGGTTCGATTCCCGGCTGGCTATAATTATTTAGGAATTTAAAATTTTAAAATTGGTTCAGCAGGACTATTGCATAAATCAGTGGAAATGCAGTTTGGAATATGTACCCAATAATTTAAAATTTTTAATTGTACCTATTTTTGGGCAACTTTTTTGATCAACAAAGAGGACTTTAGGTATAGGCACAGAATCTCTTAAGTTTTCGATTAACTGGTAGTAATGATTGTAATGTAATTTTACCTGTAAGTAGGTACTAAGTACCTGTAAGTACTAAGTATCACACATAAATATTTACAGCTAAATTAAAACTAGTATTTTTTTCGTATTTCAAATCTAAATGTAAAAATTTTGTTGGTTTGGTTTTAACCCCTGAGATAACGCTTTTCTATTCCTTTCTGCTCTAGTAAATACGTACGATACAATGTAACATATTTTATGCTGTAACTATGATGTACCTACATACCTCAGTGCTTGTGCAAAAAATCCTTACTTTTATGTATTATATAAATGCGAAAGTATGTTTGTTTGTCCTTCAATCACGCAGCAACGGATTGACATGATTTTTTGCAGGGTAGCATGGGAAAGTGACATAGGCTACCTACTTTTTATAGGGATTTCAAAAAGTTAGCAAACAAAATAAAAATGGACTGTATCAGATACTGAGAGAGTAACACCTATATTGACATAGTGACGTCATCGTTTTAGAGCGAAATCGTCCCAGTACCAGCAGCCGAGACTCCCATGGAGGCGTTCCGCGGCGCGCTCAGGCTGTTCTGCACCGGAGACATGATCCTGCTGAGTGCTGCGTTCATTTATACAGGTTGGTTTCTTAGTTATTCTATTAGCAATAAGGCCGCATTTGCATGCGCATTTGTAATATAAATCATTGTTTAATTTTGTTTTCTCTTGTGTGAAATAAAGTCTATCTATTTAGTATCTAAACTTGATGGTCTAAGATTGAACCTAGAATGGGTACGGCAGTTCTTTTTCTAAGTGGCATCTTATCGGAACGCTGAATCGCCAGGCGGTAGGGTGATAACTCGCCACAGCTGGTAAAAGTAATTATTTAACTTTTAGAACTGTTAACTTTATTAATTGATTCATTTCATTTATGCTGCCTTATATATGTTAGAGATTATATGAGCCCACCACTGATCACTATAATTTAATCTATGATGAACACTGGATTGGCTATCCCTATACAAATGGCACCATAATTATTATGGATCAATTTGAAGCGCCACATTTGACATAATTACTACGAGTGTCTTTGGAACTAATATTGCAAATGGCGCACCGACCTCTACAATTAATCTATGATTCCATATGAAATTTGGCTTAATTAAAGAGGTCAGTTATGAAATCATAGATTAATTATAGAGGCTGGTGTGCCATTTGCAATATTATTTCTTCCAGAGACACTCGTTTAACTGTTTACTGCGCCAAAATAGCGTCGATCAAGTCCAAAATGGTATCAATTATGTGCGTCCAAAAAAATTCGACAGCAGCATCTCCAGTGTTAATCATAGATTAATTATTTATAGGCCTCATTAATTTAATTAATCATATAGGCAGTGGGGCCCACGATACATATAAATTTGCCCATTGTTGTTTGATATTTCTAGGCGTGGAGTTGTCATTCTTCAGTGGCGTGTACAGCCCAAGTATCGGCTTCACACTGGCGATGGGCGACAACGTTAAACAGCTGGTCGGGCTGTCGGGTGTGTTCATTGGATTGGGGGAAGTGCTTGGTGAGTTATTTTTATACACCTACCTACCTTTTTACTTTAGGTTAGTACCCATTATTGTACTTTTGTCGTACCCACTCCTAACACAAGCTTTTCGCTTATTTGGAGGAGAGAGGAAAAATATACGTCAAGTTCAGCTTGGCTTAGTTTTCTTTGCAAACAGAAAATATCTAGTACTTTCTTTAATATTTTATAATAGAACTAAGTTTTCCTTATTACGGTAATTATGACGCACTTTTGAGTGGTACTCGAGGCGTGTCATTGGAATTTGGAGCCCATTGTTCCATCGAGTGTTTTGTATAATCTCTGTTTGTACAATCAACATCGATACATTCGATGAGTTGAGTGGACATAATTTTAGTAAGAGGCAAGTCATCTTGAGTTTTGAGAGATTACGGCTTATTGTAATTTTGAGATCACATAATATAATGCCAAAAGTTTTTCGGACTTCCAGTGTCTTCTTCATTGCAAATACCACTACTATGCTATGGGATTGCTGTAAATCACAGATTCCAAGCGACAGTGAATTTTGCCTGTCCGTACTGTTTTCTAAGTCTCTCTTTCTCTCACTTTATGTCGTTAGGCTTATGATCTTTGTCACCGATGATCTTTTCTCGCACGATATTACGTCATTTTAATCCGTCCGCCGCATGTGCATCGAAGACTCCTGTCCTGAATGAAATTATTTATGATGAGGAATTATAATAATTTGTCAGGAATTTGTCTAAATACTTATTTCAAAAACCATCACTTTCTTGTTTATATTAGTAAACTGGATTAGAATAACGATTTTTGGATTTCAATCTTCATACATGTTTCAATCTTCGTAATTCAAGGACACAATTTGAAAGGAACATAAAAGCAAACAAAAATGCTAGTTCCAACTCCATTCCCACCAACGTCGGCCTTGTAAACTGTTCTTCCCTTGAAATAGTATAGTTATTCTTAAAATATTTTTCTTCCTTACAGGAGGAGCACTTTTCGGTATTCTTGGTAGCAAGACAACCAGATGGGGACGCGACCCAGTCGTAATCATGGGATACCTGATCCATATGACGAGTTTCTTCCTCATTTTCATCAATCTTCCCAACGCTGCACCCTTTGGCGACACCATGGACGTCTCATACATCGGGCCGTCTCCACACCTCGCTATGTTCTGCAGCTTTTTGTTAGGATTCGGAGATGCGTGTTATAACACGCAAATCTACTCCATCTTGGGTGGCAAATACGCTGACAACAGTACATCAGCGTTCGCGCTTTTCAAGTTCACTCAGGTCAGTAACTTCATTACTTATTTTAATATAATTTAAAACTATTATTTTAGTGGTTTTTTTTTGTTTATTGAGAAATTCTCTAGCAAGATATGAATGTTTCAAAGCGCACTTGGTAGAAATGTGGATGAAAACAGAATAGCCAATGTTATCGACAAAATGCAAGGTTTTTTTAACCTGTTAAAGGCGTTTGATTGTGTTGAAAACAAAACTCTGGCACTTAAAAGGTCAACAGTAGACACACAATTCATGCATTGGAATCTTTTCCACATCATTTTAATCTATTCCTTGAGATTCTAAGGAAAAAATTATCGTGACCGCATATTCAATGGGAGTCTGCCAAGGGTGATTTTTTGTTCATATTCTATTTAAAGTTTATATCAGTGACTTATAACATATTCATAGTCAAATCAATTTTTTATATTTGTTTACAGTCACTAGCCGCAGCGGCGTGTTTCTTCTACTCATCCCGAGCACCGCTGTCAGTACAATTAGGTGTGCTTGCAGTCCTCGGCTCAGCGGGTACTGCCGCATTCTGCCGCGTGGAATGGCGGGCAAGAGCTCGCGCGCGCGCCGCTGCCTTGGAATCCATCGACGACAAACTCAACGCCACTCATTCGCTCGCTGATAACACACTGCATTACGATTGAACTACTTGATGTGTATGACGCCCTGGTGCTGGAGCTGAGACATTCCAGAATCTATATTCCTAGGCAATTCAGTCTCGGTAAGAAAAATTTGACGACTCTATCGACGATAAATTGGATTGGAAGTTGCTATACTCAGCTCGATTGGTTCAGTCGGACGGTACAATATGTATGTAGATTAATGTTCGAAATAAGGTTTGCTCGGTTCGGTTTTAGGCGTTACGAGCCAGGCGAATTGAACACAATGAAAGTCGAATAGTTATTAAAAATAACAGTAGAAATAAATCGGGTCGGTATTGTTGTTCAATAAAAATTGCCGAATCGCACGTGCTAACCCGATTAAGTGTATAGCAAACCCAAAAGGCAAAATAATGATGCAAATAAATTGAACTACTTTAGGTTTTAATATGCTCTAAGTTAAACAAGAGTTTATCGACAATAAAGTAGAAGCTTCTCATTCCTGTGGCGATAAAACAATATATTATTTAATTATGGTTGAACTACTAATTGTATATTACGCTCTGGTACCTACGCTGATACATTCCAATAGGTCTAATTTGGCTAATTTAATCTTGATAAAAAAGCTTTCCAAACTAGTGATAGATTCACTTACTTACTATAGAGATAGACTTACTTGTTGAGTCACTGTAAACCATTCCAAAATTGAGCATCATCATTCCAAATCAGTGACAGCAATTTGAACTATTCACAACTTGTTAAAGTATTAGTTGTAGTAAGTTTAACAATAAACATATTTGTATAAGATGAATTTATACCAATGCTCTTTATTGAAGTTGTCATAATGCACAATTTTTAAGAAATACAATCTGATATTATAAAACTGTGATGTCTCCTAAAATCGCCTATTATGATGAAATTAAAGTACTTTTTAATAAAATAAAAATTCCTTAAGAGAGCAGTGCTGTCACAGTTTAGAAAAAACTTTAAAAATATATTTTACTAGACAGCATTTGTTAAAGAGATAGGAATATCTTCCTACTTAGACTACCTTCTACACTATGCAAGTAACTATGAGGGTATATTATTAAAATATTATATGTTATAAAGCTTCAATAAAATTATATAGCCTAACTAAATATCAATCGAATAATGTACAGGTACATATAGGTAATAATATAATCGAATATGTTATTAGAAATCTGGTTATGTACCTACCTATTTTATTTAAACAGTAAGGTACATAGTCAGATTTCTAATTAAGATGTCTTCAAATTGAAGCGCCTCATGAAATGAAATTAAGACAATACACGCTTCAATTTTAAGGCAGGCTTAGAAAGGAAGAGACTGATAAGGCCTGATAATGTGATGTTTGTATTTTAAATTTCGAACTTGTTAGTATTATCAAGAATATGATGAATGGCCTAAGAGTGCAGGTCACAAGCTGGCATAATTATGTCTGATGTATGTTTTAAGTTTTGTGAAATAAAAGAAATAATTTTAATATTCCTAGAATTCATCATGCTTTAAAAATAATCATGCTTTAATAAAAATATCTGTAATAACTAATAAGTGTTTCGATAAGTATAATGATAAAATATTAGTAGTTCACATTATATTGCAATTGCTTTTTAATCCAGGGTATTGTTTTGATTCCAAGACAAAATCTGTCCAATAATTTGTTAATGTACTCGTAACTAAAATGTATAATACTTTATTGTCCATTGTAGTGCTGAAATTAACTTAAAAAAATGATATAAATTATGAATGATGTAGACTAAAATATACATCAGGGATAAGTTTCAGATAACAAATTTTTTTAATAAGTTGTATAGTTTGCTAAGTAGGTTATTTTGTTTTAACATTCCATGGTACTAAACACATTAAATTAACTGTAATTATTATATAAACTACTAAAAAATATTTGGACTTTTCAATATTATTGAAGTTATTTAAGAAATGAAAAATCAATAAACTAGCAGTAGAAATTAAC
Source organism: Oeneis ivallda (assembly GCA_029955525.1). Lineage (NCBI taxonomy): Eukaryota > Metazoa > Arthropoda > Insecta > Lepidoptera > Nymphalidae > Oeneis > Oeneis ivallda. Next base: position 18,693,075 of record JARPMR010000013.1, on the reverse strand, counting down.
CAATAACTTTAAGGAGCTTCCTAGCTTTCATTCCTGTAATGTAATATTGATAATAACTATTAGATACAGTTTTGATTTTAATAGTAATATCTATTGTGTAAAATAATATTATTAAGAATATTTTACAATACAATATGATCTTATTCCTTCAGTAAAAGAAATGTTGAAGTGGCAATTATTTTTTACTTTACGTAAAAATCATACCAGATAACTTTAGGCAACTAAGTTCTAACTGTAAATATGTTATGTATACTAAGAAAAGTTATTTGTTATAAATATTATATCATTATTATTGTTGATTTTTTTTTACATCAAATCCATAAATCAAGATTTAGCAATATAATCTAGTCAGTATATATTTTACGTTTGTCCATTATTTTAAAATTATTGTCAATTTTCAGCTCTTTCTTTTATCATCTACATACCTATGGAATAATAATGAAATAAATAAATATTTTATTAACAAATTTTTTTTTAATTATTTCCACATTAACTAATGATGATTTGGGTCTTCTTTATCAACTCGTCGTACTCGTAGAACAACAAATAACAATGTATATGCATTTTACTAACTTTATAGTACAGTAGCCATTTGACATAATTTAAATAAGTACATAGATTTAAATTTAAGTAATAAAAATCTGTAGCAAGAAATTTCATTGCTACACGTGTTTTATTTAGAAAGTTATGACAAAAAAACCTCGGAAATTATTAAAAATGGCTGTACTGTAAAGTTAGTAAAATGTAAATACGTCATTGTTCTATGACCATGACCAATTGACAGATATCCACTGATGAACAAAGGTATCTTTCATCAACTGTACACAAATAATATACACACATCAAAAGTGTCTAGGGATCAAGCATTTTTATGCGGATTTCTTGAGATTGAGATGTGGCTTTGTAATAAATTTATGCTTTTATAAATTTATATGGATCCTTTTTGGTGCATTTCATAATTTGAATCAGGAACTGTCAATCAAATTCGAGTAAAAGATGAAAATCAGCTGTCAATATTTTCCCTATAAAAACATACAACGCATTGAAGACATTATTAGTGCTACTGTTTCCCTACTACTGATTAAAACCAACGTTATTATGGAGCGGCGACGTAATTTAAGCAGGGAAGAAATGCTCAGAGCCGTGGGAATGATAGAAGCTGGTTCCCGGCAACGTACTGTGGCTTTAGCTCTGAATACAAGTCAGAGTGTTATCAGTCGACTTTGGACACGTTACCGAAGCACTGGTACCGTGGCTGAGCGCCATGGAGGACGGTATCGCTGCACCACACGGAGACAAGACCGATACATTCAAATCTTAACTCGAAGAGCTCCAACAATAACTGCCATGATGTTAGCTGTGAGGCTTCATCACTCTTCAGGGAACTTAATTAGCGACCAAACAGTCAGAAACCGCTTGCATGAAGTGAACCTTCATTCCCGAAGACCGCTACGGGTACCACCTATAGCAATGCACAATCGTAGGATTCGATATCAATGGGCTCTTGAACACAGAAATTGGGCAGAAGAACAATGGCGTTTCGTGTGCTTTTCTGATGAGTCTCGTTTTGGTATGAGACCGGATACAAGACGTATACGACACTGGAGAACCCCTGGACGCCAACAGCGATTAAAATCCTGCCAGAAAGTCCATCCTTATAGTGGTGGAACCATCATGGTATGGGCGGGTATTTGGATCGGCGGAAGAACTGAGTTGATTTGGATCGGAGGCAACCTCAACGCTCAAATTTATGCTGAGACGATTGTATCAGACGTCATCGTTCCTCTACAAGTGCAAATCGGTCCCTTATTTCAGTTAATGCATGATAATGCACGACCGCACACCGCAAGAGTTGTAAGACAGACTCTCGCCGCAGCTAACATCAATGTCCTGCCCTGGCTTGCTCAGTCGCCAGACTTGAACCCGATTGAGCATGCATGGGATATGCTACAGAGAAGAGCTCTGCCGAATATGGAGGGTATCCAGTGGCAAGAAGACCTTTTTTTGTTGTTGCAACGAACATGGGCGGCCATTCCACAGCGTGATTTGGATGAACTCATTTTGAGTATGCCAAACCGATGTTCTTGTGTTGTTAGTGTTCGCGGTAGAAACACGGATTATTAATTGTTTAAGTTACCCAATAAAATTTTAAAGAAAACTGTTATTTCACTCTTTTTTTCGAACTTTAATGTTAGTGGTTCAAATGTCAAAAATCCCTTTATTAGGAAAATGGCAAATTTCTTTATTAATGCAAAGGTGACTTGGTTTATCGTTACTGTGACAAACGAAAACACTTTATTTGATGAATCCTTAAAGAAAATTTTAATTAATATCAATCAGGAGAAAAGTTATTGCAAAAATATATGTTGATCCCTAGACACTTTTGATGTGTGTAGTTTTAGCTTGTGGCAGACCACTATAAAATTGAACTGATAGAATCTTATGAATTGACAGTTTCAGAGCTGTTAGAGCTCTTTCTATAATACATACTTGGTTTATCTAAAAATGATTTGTAACTAGTGTGATGATCACAATCACCTCTGACTGACTTGGACTCTTGGTTAAAATGTATTAATGCCATTAAACCAATCAGAAAAGATTGCGATTGTCACACTGTAGCAATCACTTTCAGACAATCCCAAAGCAGACTATGAAATAATGGATATAACGAAAAATAAATTAAACAACAGTTCTTAAACTTTTCTGTTTAATTAAAGACTAGACCTAAATCATCATAAATGATAACAAACTTAACTACCTTTATTACTATCACTACTTTGATCTTCACCTAGTTTGAAGTCGAGAGGTTTGTCGTAGCCCATTATCTTGGCATAGTGCAGGGGGTCAGTGAAATGCCTCGCCTCAATGAAGAGTGGCTTGCCTTTGGCGCTCATTGTTGTGAACATCCCAGGGATGTCTGGTACCACTACATCTTCTGATTTGAACTCCAACTGAAAAGATATTTTAATATGAAAATTTTATCAAACCAAAAGGCCAGAGTACATATTAGATAGGGTTAGGAGACAAATGTGCTCTTTCCTAATTAAAACACATTAGACGCGTGACTGATAAATGTAAAAACGAATCTCGCCTTGCTTGTACTCGCAAACGCGTGTGATTTTCCCAGGTATCTCACGCGCGGATGAGTGAAAGCCGCATTTACGCGGCTTACAAATAAACCCGCTAACGCATGCGGTTTTCGCAGGTAATGTGTTAATATTGTATCTGTATTTAGTTACACTGACTTCTATGATACTAATATGCTGGACAGAACTTAACTTGACAGAACAGTAACTTGTAGAAGAAATTTTTTTTCAGATTTTTCCTTCTATGCTGCTATACTGAAATATGGTGGTATAAAACTCACATTATAGGCCTGTGTGGAAACTTTAACTTGACTTGAGAATTGAAAGGACCTTATTTTGGTTCTAAAGGATTGTGTTTTGCTATAGAGTTTGCCTTGTATTAGGATTTTAAAAGTTTAACTTAGATGTTTTAGTGCGGTAAAAAGGGCTTACCGTCACTGCTGCCAGGAAGAAATTGATCGTAGTTGCCTTGTATGTGGAGGTTTCCGGGTCGTAGTGGATTTCCGTAACGTATTTCTTTGTTATGATGTGTAATAATATAGGAGTCACAAACGTGAAGAAGCCGACGACTGAGCACAGCGCTATGATCAAAGAGGTACTGCCTATATTAGCAGCCTCCCGCAAGATCAGCGGCTGCGCTGCCAATCCTGCAGCACTGGAACTGACGGAGAATATCTTCACAGCCCGTATCTGAGGCGTTAAAGGCCCATAATATATCCTTTCTAATTTATTATCCTGCTTTTCTTTGCTAGCATAGTGTCTTGCTATACTTTTCTGACAACAACTGATCACTCTGGAATTTGCCGTGGCAAAGTCTTTATGAAATGCATTTCCGAATATTGATTTGTTCTGTAAATTTATATTTCGTTGGCAAATTCTGAACATTTTTACTTAATTATTTATTTAGAAGATATTTTTTTACACATTCTTTTCTTGCTTTTTCTTTGACTTTTAATTGTTGGCCAATCAGCTGTGCCAATCAGCCAATTCAGACTTTGACGACTTTGACAAATAATGACATTAGTTTGGCATTGACATACAGCTGTGGTTTCTAACATGGAAGTAGGAAGATACGTAGTCGTAATTTCCAAGTTTCATGGGTGTAATATAGCGTCATTTTTTTCTTATTGATTTGGGTACATACATACCGTTGCTAAAAGGTATTCCGGATTGCAACTCGTAATTAATATAAATGTTGCAACTTGCAAACTAAAATTAACAGTAACGGTATGACGATAACGTTATTATTTTAGGGGCAAGTGTTGTACTTAAGGTTGATTATACGGGTCTGCCCGCGAAATTCAAATTTAATTTAGTTTTTCGCAGTTTGTAAACTAATACGACAGAGTAGGCTTATGGCATTCTAATTGCGCCAATAGCAGTATCATCTTCACAGGTTTATAAAAATCTTTACTTGAAAGTGTCAAGTTTAAGAAATTAGTCAGAATATCGACTTATTTGTGAGTAACTCACGTCCATCTCGATATTTGACTTATTTCTTAAACTGGACACTTTCAAGTAAAGATTTTTATATTATTAACCTGTGAAGATGATACTGCCATTGGCGCAATTACAATACCATAAGCCTACTTAGTCGTATTAGTTTACAAAATGCGAAAACCCAAATTAAATTTGAATTTCGCTGGCAGTTAATAAGTTTATATCGTTCCACAGCCTCCTTTAGTAAAAAGGAGGCTGTGGTCGTTCTCTTTCATTTTATAGTTCTTTTTTTTCTATTATCTTTCAGGAAAGCAAATATCAAAGATCATACTTACTATCTGGTATACATAATCATTAATCTGTGATACAGGTATTACCATTATTACAACCATTTTAGCGAAAAGCCGTAGTAAGTAGAAGGAAAAATTGTTTTTTTTTTTCATAAATTAACTTTAATAATCGATGATATGTTTCGTAGGGCAGTTATCAAAATCATAACAATAGCCGGTTTCTGTATCCAATACCATGACACCCGGACAGTCGCACCTGGAGAAGCCGCACACAGTCCCAACCAGGGTCCTTTGAGGATGTGTACATGTGCGTTGCGCAGGCCAATAATTTTGAGTACAATCGCATACCTTTTCTACCATGTGCTCTGGACATTTCTCCACGCCTATAAAAGCAAAAGTTTATAATTATTATTTAATGAGATATTCCACCGACTCAATAAAAATATTTTTATCCTATTTATTTTTATTTTGTATTGTATTTTGTAGATTCTTCTCAAGCTTACGTCTGTATTATCATCTACCTACCTACTTACCTATCATAAGAATGGCTCCTGTATAATTTCAAGATAATTTCATATTATAATTCACAAACTTTATCATAGAATTCAAAAAACCACTCGAATCTCACGTTATTCTCTTTGAAAGAAATTTGAACTACACAGCCAGAACTTACGACAAAATATAAAAGAGCTTGAACTTACATATTTATTTTGCTAAAGCCAGTTCCCCAGACTAGTTTAATAGTGATCTGTGAAGCCAGTGTGCGCAGAACATTCAAAAAATTGGCGCGGAGTATGATGCGCGCGAATTTTTGAAACTCTGACTAGTTTCAAACATTTGCGACGCGTAATCCCTTGAAGATATTTTATAGGGATTCCCTGAATGTCTTGGTCTGGTATATTTAGGATCTGAAATAATTTAGTTGATAAACATTCTTATCTAATTACTTACATGAATTCATATGCCACAGACAGTTACTCGTCACCGACGAAGATTTATAACAACACACTAAAGTCAGCGATAATAATATAAATGTCCACGCTAACATTATACCGATTGCTTTTAATTAAAGTGGTGTCTGCTTTTATATCGCCCTCTGCTCATTGTTCTCCAACCACGGATGTTTAGAATGGTGATGTTAAAAATGATCCATTGTTATGAAATGAAAAATATTTTAAAAAGTATTTATGTAGGTACGTCTTTTTCAGTATGGATGAATATAAATTCATATCTAATACACTAATTTAATCATAGATATAAAAAAAAATACTTCCATAACGCAAAGTAAGTATAAAAAAGAAGAACAAAGAAAATAAAAAGATAATAAAATATTTTCATCATACCTATTCGAAAAACGAATATTGGCTTCAGAGGATAGTGGGAGCAAAATTTAATTTTAAGCCCATGGGAGTTTTCATTTTTCTCTTCTGATTGGTCCGCGTTCGTACTTTAGTATGTGTTTATTACCTACTACTGCGTTCGTTGCAGAAACCTGTCGATCGCTCATTCCGTTCGAAATTGAAAAATGTTTGAGAAGCTGTTGTCTTCGATAATTCACGTGATCAATTTGTCGATCGGATATACGCCCATACTATATCCAACATAAATAATTACAATTAATGTTTAATTATTTCATAATAATTTATTTGTGTTTTATTTAAACTTTCAATATACGTCGTATAGGTAATGTCTATACATAATAGGTTGATACTCCTAGCTTTTCTTATAGGTAATGATATAGTGTGGGTCATTCGGGGCCAAAATATTTTATTCTCGGGCGGCGTATATTGAATTCCTCCCTACGCTCAGAATTCTACTTTAGAATCCTTCACTTGGCTCTGAATTCAAAATAACGCCCTCGGGGAACATAAAATTTCTTTGGTCCCATATAAAAGCACTTTGTATCACAAGGATTTTATAGTAGAATCCTGAGCGTAGCGAGGAATTCAATATGGGTAACGTATTATGCCGCCTGAGAAAAAAACATTTTGGCACCCACTATTTTTCATTTTTTTGACACACACTAAAGTGTGACACACACTATTTTTCATTTTTTTTTTATTTGTAATAACTTACTAACTAGAAGACTAGCGTGAAAATTTCTTAGAAAAAGAAATGGAAAAGAGATAGATGAACTGCACATTACTTTTTTTAGCGCACATCGCCTCAAAAACTTACCTAACCGGCTACATAAATAAACACATACTAAAGCGCGAACGTGGACCAATCAGAAGAGAGAAAGCTCAAATTCCCTTAAGAACAAAATTAAATTTGGCTCTCGCTATCCTCTCTCTCTATATAGGATAGAGATCCTCTAAAGCGAATTTTCGTTTTTCGAATGATGATAAAATTATTAAGAATTTAAAAATTGGCTTTTGCCACAGAAATAAAGAGGTAGGTAGGTATAGGTAGTAGCGCAGTAAGGAGAGGTAGTAGATACTGACTCAGCGTTATTGCAGCAGATTTTTTTAATTGAGCGCTGGTAGGTATTCTGTCGGAACCCGTTTGAACTAATATGTATCATTGTCAGGATAACAGGTCAAAGACAATACAAGCCCATATTTGTAGTAAGTAAGATAAGAAGGCGAATCAGTCCTAAAGCAAGCACGAGTGACGCGAGCGACTAGGTATCTGGTGAACAAACTTGGCGTATTGATTCAGTTTATCTAAATGCCAACAAAACGTTAACCCGATTTTACTCGTATACTTATTCCTTTTGATGTTCCATTGTTCTACTTCTCGTATGAGGACTAAATGACCACACAAAAGTAGGTACTTACCTAAAAATAAAAATTGTCCTAAGCAGAAACTCTCATAAACCGACAATATCTTATTAAATAGGTACATATTATGAAACAAAGTCTCCGGCCTAGTTTGTCTATCTGTGTAAATTATTACCTATTGCATTATTTTAACATTTTGTTAGGAAAAAAGGTACTTAGGTAAGTAAGGTATGAAAGTTGAAAATCATCTCTGATCCATTGATATAAATTTTTGGAACGAAGTTCCTTATCGCACGGTACGGACTTGGCGGATGGGGGCTAGGCGAAAACAAGTGTAAGAATTTTCCGTCACGAACTTCACGTCCGCCCTTTTTAAGTGTAGATATGTGGCGAGAAATGGCGTTGTTTCTAAAAGGTAATGTTTTTAATATTAGAAGATAATATTTTAGTAATATTGATTAAATAAGTACCATAATTATAATTTACTAGCTGATGCCCGCGACTCCGTCCGCGTGGGTTTAGTATTTAAAATTTCTCGGGAACTTCGGACCCGGCCGGGACCCGGCACAGCAGTGGGCCGGCGATGGGTTGAGATGATATGAAATTATTTCGGTTTGTTTGAATTTGTTGCAAGAATATCAGAAATAAAAAAAAAAGATTTCGACGAATTGACAACCTCCTCCTTTTTTTGGAGTCGGTTAATAACATTATTGAAATGTCAGTCTATGTTTTGAAATAACTGCTTGTTGTTAAATTCAAATGATTATTTCGAACGATAGAAACAACAAACAAACTTTTTTTTAAAGGAGACGTCCAAAATTGTATTGAGTCTGGGTCTAGTCTTGTACCAGTGATAAAATAAAAGAAAATAGAATATGAACCCATTTTTGATTAATCAAATCCACGAACTCATCTAAATTATGGAGCAAAAAATTATTTATTATCTCCACGTGACGTAACTTAACTAGCTAGGTATAATCTGGATAATGGCGGGCGGATTCATGTTTTTTGACGTAATGAGGTTAGCTGTCAAAATAGATGCGCGTCTACATGATACCTATCTTCTCTATAGCTTAAACTCGGATTGAAGGACGCCATCTTGTAAGTGTTGCAAGTAGTACCGAAAAACTTGAAATTATTTTTATTTTAGCAAGTTATTTATTGCGATGTTCTAATTTATTTTATTTTTAATGAACTTTCTGTATTTTTCTGCTTTTCATGGTATAGTGTACAAGAGTACACCCAAAGTGGACCATCTCCTTTATTTGTCTGTTTGTTTGTCCGGGCTTATCTTTGGCAAGGCTGAACCGATTTTGTCGTGACTTTCACTGGCAGGTAGAACATAATATATACAAGAGGTTATAACAGGGGTTGGTTATCTTTGCTTCTTTTATCCCAATAATTCTAAAGACTTTTAAAATTATAAACAAACGCGAACGAGATAAGTGAGCTAACAGCTAACTTATTTTTAACTTATTTTTTTAGAATCTGAAGGTTACAAAGCATTTAGACTATCTAGGATTTTCTGAACAATTTTTTCTGTTGTTTCAAGCAAGAAACAAAGGGAGCAATGTTTCTTAGAGATAAAGGATAGTGTATAGGAATAAGAATTCTATTAGGGAGACCCTATCTATGCCGGTTATTTTATGGGCGCTAAAATTTTCAACAAAAAGAAATGTTTGTAAGAAAAGTAGAAAAAACCCTTTTTGGATATATCCTATTTCCATTATCTAATGAGATGTGGAAAATTTGTAATCTCTTTAGATGGAATTCCCCGGAGAAGAAAATAATTTGAGCTTGAGATTCTATTCCAGAGAACAACTTTGCTAAGATTCAAAAGACGCTTTGTTTAAACCCTTATTGCGTGTCATGTGTGTTGTTCTTGCCACGTATAATTTGGTTACCTTCAAAGCAAGAGTGATAGGCAATTTCTAGGCAAGCGCGCTCCAACTTAGACCCCATCAGAGTTGCATATTTAAAGCTAGGTAGGTGTAATGTATACTCTACAAGTGATAACAAAATTTATTGATAGCTGTAGGAGTATGATAGGTATTTATTTTGATTTACCCGTTTTTAATTCAGATTTACTTACATTCGATTTTTCATTCTACAGATAAATAATCCCTACTATTTAATAATAATAGTGCGCATTTATAGTTAAATGCTAAAGTTTTTTTGTTTGTCCTTTAATCACACAATAAACGGAGAAACGAATCGATGTGTTTTTTTGACGTGATAACGTCTTATAAATAGATGAACACCGGCTGCATGCATCGAAAAAGTGTCACGTTCCGCCTGAGCATGAGCGTGCAAGCGAGAGCGCGGAACAAGCGATAGAGATGCACGATCGGCCTAAGCGTTGGCTTGTGACACATTTATTCATCAATGTTTCTTTATGACGTTATCACGTAAAACTATAGTCCGTCAACCGACTTTACAGACAACCGATTTTTTTTCAAGAGTATTAATATAAGTGTGGTATTATTAGTGGAGAGTGACATTAAAACCGAGCCACTCAAAGCCTATTGCTCACAAACTAATCATGCCTTAAGAGAATACTTATCTAATCTCTTAAAACGCTAAAACCCTACCTATAGCCGTCTCCTCCATCCCCATAACGGCCCCTTTCCTCACATCTAATCTATTTAACCACCAACACGACAGACAAACACCATCTGAACGTGAGGGTGGTTATCAAAAACATCTGAACATTAATTAATCAATTACATTAATCTTAAGCGCACTGGCAATATTTATTCGATTAGGGCGCGATTGCTATCGCAATCCCTCAATCAAACACAACGACCTAGACACGAACGGATCTATTAGTCGGATGAGAGACTGGCAGAGACTGAACTCGCATCGTCAAAATAGCTGCATTTATACTAATACTAGCTGATGCCCGCGAATTCGTCTGCGTGAATTTAGATTTTAAAATACCTCGGGAATTCTTTGATTTTGCGGTATAAAAAGTAGCCTTAAAATACCTCGGGAATTCTTTGATTTTGCGGTATAAAAAGTAGCCTGTCAGTCTCCAGGTACTCAACTATAGGCACCCCTGCAAAAAATCACGTCGATCCGTAGCTCTGTTGGGGCGTGATTGAAGGACAAACCAACACACTTTCGTATTTTTATAATATTTCACATATAAAGTGCAAGAGCATATAGTGGACGTGGTTTTTTACACAGGTAAAGCTGTTGAGGACCTGGAAAGTAACACAGGCTACTTTTTGTCCCGGAAACATAATAATATATACATTAAAACGCCCGCGCCACTACAAAGTATTAAAGTAAAGTATTTATTGTTGATTTTTTAAAAACCGATAGACTGCTTTCGATAAAATTTAAATCAGACCACCTGGGAAGTATACCCTTTGAAATAAAAAAAGAATTTTCCAAATCGGTTCAGGCGTCTTCGAGTAATCGGCGAACATACATAAAAAAAATATTCCGTCGAATTGAGAATTCCCCTTTTTTGAAGTCGGTTAAAATAATAATAAAAATTAGTTTAAAATTGACGGAGTTATAGAGTAAAACAGTCAAAATAGTTCAACCCTTATCTCAGAGAACATACATACATCCATCCATCCATACATCCATCCTCACAAACTCTCGCAGTAGGATAGGATACGTTCATATATATATACATACATACATACATACATACATACATACATACATACATACATACATACATACATACATACATACATACATACATACATACATACATACATACATACATACATACATACATACATACATACATACATACATACATACATACATACATACATACATACATACATACATACATACATACATACATACATACATACATACATACATACATACATACATACATACATGCATGCAAACATACACACATACAAACATGTATGCATGCATGCATGCATATTGGCGCATAATTAAAGGATAAATATGTGAAAAACATCACAACTAACATCCCGCGGGAACTGTTTGTTTTCCCGGGATAAAAAGTAGGCTTTCCACTTTTCAGGTCCTCAACTATGCCTATCCAAAAAAACCACGTCAATCTATAACTCCGTTGGCGCTTAATTGAAGGATAAACATGTGAAAAGTAGCATACGAATATCCCGCGGGAACTGTTTGTTTTCCCGGGATAAAAAGTATCTGTTGTTACTTTTTAGGTACTCAACTATGCCTATCCAAAAAACACGTCAATATGTAACTCCCTTGGCGCATAATTGAAGGATAAATATGTGAAAGCAGCATACTATTTTCCCGCGGGAACTGTTTAGTTTTCCCGGTATAAAAAGTAGTCTTTTCACTTTTCAGGTGCTTAACTATGCCTATCCAAAAACCACGTCAATCTGTTACTCCGTTGGCGCATAATTTAAGGATAAATATGTGAAAAGTAGCACACTAATATCCCGCGGGAACCGTTTGTTTTCCTGGGATAAAAAGTAGCCTTTGTCAATTTTCAAGTCATTGACTATATGCCTATCCAAAAAACCACGTTAATCTGTGACTCCGTTGGCGCATAATTGAAGGATAAATATGTGAAAAGTAGCACACTAATATCCCGCAGGAACCGTTTGTTTTCCCGGGATAAAAAGTAGCCTTTGTCATTTTTCTGGCCCTTAACTTTACCTGTGCAAAAAACCACGTCAATCTAAAACTCCATTGCGCGTATTTTGCAGGACAAATGCGTAAAAAATAGCGATGCTATCCCGCAGGAACTGTTTGCTTTTCCGGGATAAAAAGAAGCCTATGTGCTATTCCAGACTATAATCTATGTCTGTACCAAATTTCAGCAAAATTGGTTCATTCGTTGTCGCGTTAAAGAGTAACAAACATCCATCCATCCTCACAAACTTTCGCATTTATAATATTAATAGGATTAATAGGATTAATAGGATTAAAAGGAACTTTGTTCCAACCGATTATTCCACGACACTCACGCATTTTTTTTTAAATTAGCTATTAAACAAAGCAATTATTATTCCATTATTCGTTGAGAATGGTGATAGCAACCCATTGAGGGTTGCTTTAGTACATAATACTTCAATGTAGCAACCTTTCTAAATCTAAAGTAGGGAGTCCAAGCTGCAAAAATATATTAAACGGCAAAAAATTAAATCGAAAGTCATGCCGCTCTAAACAAGCCATTAGCTAGCAGTAAAAACTACATTTTTAACTAATAACTAATATTAGGCGCAAGCTTCGATCACAGAAAAAAAAGGGCGCAAGCTTCACCTCAAAAGCTTAGTGAGAAAAAGTGAAACAATGTGCTAGGTCATAGTCACGACGAAAAAAAGGGGATGATAGAGCGCACCGCATTCGACAAACATTCAATAAGTCTGATATGAGTATGTGATTTAATACAATCGAATAGAGGCTAAAATTCTACTGACGATGCTGCAACCTGATATCAACACAGTACGTTTAGTCGGCTATAGTTTAAAAATGATAATTTGGCACTGTAATAAATCAATCGTAAATTGTATACCTACAAGTTTTACAAAGCATAATCTACCAATTTAAGTTTTTGACCTTGTTTTTGACCGAGTGAATAGTAAAAATTAAATATTACCTTCGTTCAGAATTATTTCAAGTTGATAGTTTAATTTCGTTAGTATGATATATTATTTACATAAAATTTTATTGAAAACAAAAAGAATCTGCATAATACATGTTATATTATAAGCTTTGTACTTGTACTTGAATTAAAACGGGATCTTAACCGCTCAGAGCTTAAAAAGATTGTTGTAAGCCTTTCGCGCCATTTCGAAAAGCTTTTATAAGTTTTCTTATTTGTTCATTAAAATTTTGGCTTTATATTTATTGTTTTAAGACATATTATCGCTTGACAATAGTAAAAGAGAGATAGCAACATATCGCTATTTCTTTACTTTGTTATTATTATTTCGGCCTCTTTCACTCCTTACCAATACTTCTACTTGATGTGGTTTTCTATCTCTGTCGCAGTGTCGCTACTCGCTGCTCCAAAGTTAATTTAGTAGAATTTTAAAAGTGTGGTAGGGCTGTCGTTTGCGCAGGTTTTTCTTGGCGCTTTGTTTGTTTTCCGTTTGTTTCGTTTTCAGCGTTCGAAATATGAATTTTACGAATAGAACATTTTAAGATATAGTGATGTGAGTTCGTATTGGTGTATAATTTTATTGGACATGTATTTTGGCAAAATGAGTCCAGAGGCTGTGTTTTGGACTCTTGTTTTGGGCCTGACATGCATTGCGGAGGCGGGAATGATCGGTGATCAGTGCGACTGGAATGGCAGGTATGACTACAACATTTAAATAATTAAGCCAATGGGTTTACCCCCCAAGCTTACTTGTTATTATTATATTATCTCAAAAATAAAAAGCGAAAACCACTTTAATTTTTAAAATTAAAAATTTTAGAATGCAATTTCTATAGGTAGAGCTTTTTAAATACTGTTTTCAGTAAAATTTTAAGTACCTACCTACATAAGTTCCTATTCCAAATTTCAAAACGACTTACTGAAATTAAAAAAAAAGTTGTGAGAAAGTAGAAACAGATAAAACTTTAAAGGTCCAGATAGCTATAATGGAAAACTTATAGGAACGTCAACCTTTAAAGAATGGACTTTATAGCCATGATTTAGGTGCTTAAGCTTGGTATCTTCTTATGTGTTTCTGGAGTGTGGTTTACCAGTTATTTGAAATAATAATAGGTGAGTATGTTGGGTAATTTATGAACTAACTTTATTTTATTTCAATATTAATTCAGAAATTATAGAATCCTAAATTGGCCCCCGCCGGGAATCGAACCCGAGACCCCCCACTAAATAGATCACAGGGCAGTGATTATCACTGTGCCAGGGAGCTCGTTAAACCTAAATAATGGAAACCGAATACGAATGTAAAATCCTATCCTATCCTATTAATATTATAAATGCGAAAGTTTGTGAGGATGGATGTATGGATGTTTGGATGGATGGATGTTTGTTACTCTTTAACGCGACAACGAATGAACCGATTTTGCTGAAATTTGGCACAGACATAGATTATAGTCTGGAATAGCACATAGGCTACTTTTTATCCCGGAAAAGCAAACAGTTCCTGCGGGATAGCATCGCTATTTTTTACGCATTTGTCCTTCAAAATACGCGCAATGGAGTTTTAGATTGACGTGATAGTTTTGCACAGGTAAAGTTAAGGGCCTGAAAATGACACAGGCTACTTTTTATCCAGGGAAAACAAACGGTTCCTGCGGGATATTAGTATACTACTTTTTACACATTTATCTTTCAATTATGCGCCAACGGAGTTACAGATTGACGTGGTTTTTTGGATAGGCATAGTTGATGCCTTGAAAGTGACAAAGGCTACTTTTTATCCCGGGAAAGCAAACAGTTCCCGCGGGATATTAGTGTGCTACTTTTCACATATTTATCCTTAAATTATATGCGCGAACGGAGGTTTAGATTGAAGTATTAGATTGTTTTTAAGCACAGGTAAAGTTAAGGGACTGAAAAGTGACAAAGGCTACTTTTTATTCCGGGAAAACAAACAATTCCCGCGGGATATTCATATGCTACTTTTCACATATTTATCCTTAAATTATGCGCCAATATGCATGCATGTATACATGTATGTATGTATGTACATGTATGTTTGTGTGTATGTATGTATGTATGTATGTATGCATGCATGTATGTATGTATGTATGTATGCTTGCATGGATGCATGCATGTATGTTTATATGTATGTATGTATGCATGTATTTATGTATGTTTGTATCCTCCTCGTACTAACTATAAATACATTAACTATATCCTATCCTACTTATTATTACTCATATTATCCCACTAATATTATTAATGTGAAAGTTTTTGAGGTTGGATGTATACGGATGTATGTTTGTATAGATATATCTATAATAGTAAAGTTGTAGTATACGGATGGAGGGATGTATGTTCTCTGAGATAGGGGTTGAACTATTTTGACTGTTTAACTCCATAACTTCGTTAAATTTAAACTAATTTTTATTATTATTTTAACCGACTTCAAAAAAGGAGGAGGATCTCAATTCAACGGAATCTTTTTTTATATACGTTCACCGATTACTCGAAGACGCCTGAACCGATTTGGAAAATTCTTTTTTGTTTCAAAGGTCTTCCCAGGTGGTCCCATTTAAATTTTATCGAAAACAGTCGAGCGTTTTAAAAAAAAATCTACAATAAATTATATACTTTGTAGTGGCGCGGGCGTTTAAATGTATGCTCCCGGGACAAAAAGTACCCTGTGTTATTTTCCAGGTCCTCAACTTTAACCTGTGTAAAAAACCACGTCGACTATATGCACTTGCACTTTATATGGTGAAATATTATAACTGCGAAAGTGCGTTGGTTTGTCTTTCAATCACGCCCCATCAGAGCTACGGATCGACGTGATTTTATGCAGGGGTACCTATAGTTGAGGACCTGGAGAGTGACAGGCTACATTTTATCCCACAAAGTCAAAGAGTTCCCGAGGCATTTTAAAGGCTAAGTTCACGCAGACGAAGTCGCGGGCATCAGCTAGTAATTAAATATGTTAATTTTATAAAGTTTATAATACCTACCTACCTAAATATTAGTAGGTAAGCCGCCTATCGATATAAAATGTCAAGGTTCCTCTTGCAGTTATTATTTATTCGATATTTGCATATTATCTAGGTAGGTAGGTACGTTAATCATTCACGTTATCTATTAAATCAACAGGTTTTTTAATGGCAGAGGTAAAGTTGTTTAAATATATATAATAATACATAATATGTAAGTATATTATCTTTGATTTTCCTGGAAAAGTTTTGTAAGACCTATCCTAAGGCGACGTTTTAGCATAGGCGATTCGCCGCGCGATGCGCGGTTCGGCGTCTCGCGTGAGCCGTCGCGCGATATGGCCCAGGGGGCCGATCGCGCTATTTTTTACGACTGAAACGTAACTGAACTGCAAACGAACCGCAACCGCTTTTTGAACGTTTCGTATCGCGCTAACAATTTGACAGCTAGGTGACACTCAGTTGAACTTGAGTTGGAACGCAACTGCTGTCAAACGAACGTTTTTGCAACAGTTCAATAGACGCTACTTTTTTATAGTTGAAGTTCGATCGCAACAGTTCAATACAGTGTTTACAAGTGTAGTGTTTATTTATATTAAAGTTGAATTGTAGTTGCACCACAATCGCAACTGATCCATAACTGAACTGTAAACGTTTCGTTGACAATGCAAATAGCGCGATCGGCCTCCAGGTATGAGGGCGGGCGAGAGCGAGCGAGCGACGCACCGCGCGTCGCGCGGCGAATCGCCTATGCTAAAACGTCGCCTTAGGCTGAGATCTATAGATCGTAAATACTCTGTCTCTGCTCAAGACTCAAGATAGAGTTAAAATGAGACACAAATATTTCCTGACATAAATCTGTCTCGTTTTAACTCAGTCTTGAGTCTGAGCTCAATGAGAGTGCCATCTATTGATCTCACCCTAAGTCTTCAGGATGCAAGTTATCTCTATGCCTAATGTCGAAATCGGTTCAGTGGACAGTCACACTTTCACATTCTACTATTAGTATGTATAAAATTCTTATGTCGCGGTGTTTGTTACTAAACTCCTCCGAAACGGCTGGACCGATTTTTATGAAATTTTGTGTGCATATCGGATAGGTCTGAGAACCGGCCAACATCTATTTTTCATACCCCTAAATGATAAGGGTGACCCAACCTCTAAATATTTTTGTTGGCGGTACGAACGGCGGTACTGGGTCAGCTAGTTAGTATATATAAGGAAGTAGATGCCTACGGACATCTCAGTAGGTACGGATTATGAGCCAATGTAGATATATTTCCACTGTTGGACATAGGATCTTCTAAGTAGCGCGAACATTATCTAACCTCGGCCATTACCAATCGATCCAATCGATGCCTACCATTTTCCGAATGACATCGCTCATGCATCGCTCCAGCCTCCATCTAGATTCTAGATGCATCGCTCCATCTAGTTTGACGACATCTATTTTGACGACCTCCCTGGCTCAGTGGTGAGCGCTGTTGTCTTATAACTGTGAGGTCTCGGGTTCGATTCCCGGCGGGGTCAATTTGGGAATTTTTAATTTCTGAATTTTCTCTGGTCTGGTCTGGTGGGAGGCTATGGCCGTGGCTAGTTACCACCCTACCGTCAAAGACGTGCCGCCAAGCGATTTAGCGTTCCGGCACGATGACGTGTAGAAACCAATTAGGGGTATGGGTTGAATGTTCACTGCCATACCCCTTCCAAGTTAGTCCGCTACCATCTTAGACTGCATCGTCATTTACCATCAGGTGAGATCGCAGTCAAGGACTAGCTTGTCATCGAATAAAAAAAAAGTTGAGTTTGCCGAGACGCGGTCTCCTCTCGAGGAGCTTATGACTGCAACGGCCATCGCCATCGACAAATGTGACCAGCCCACTGCCACTTCAATGTGATAACTGATAGCTATACGTTTCGGAATTTACCCCTCACACGCTGAGCGTCTTGGTGGACAAACCTCACTGTCAGTATCCAGAATCAGCACCGTAAGTCATCAAATCGTAGTATGGATGATATTAAAACTGATAAGAGTTAATTCTGGACCAACGATCCTCGCCCGCGGCGAATGCCGTCGCGAGCAATTTGCTGATACTCCGTCTGTCTGTATAATAAGTCGCTTGACTAGGTCGCATGCAGTAAATTATTGGCTATTAAATGTAGAATTTTGAATAATTTACTCATATCAAAATGGCAACGCTTTCGATTTTCTAAATTCCAATAAACGGTACAGGAATACTTAACTTATGTATCTATTATTATAATTTTGTAAACTGAGATTTGAGATTTTGAAAAAGAAAAAATTTTTGCTTTCTTTGTATACATTCCCGGGCCTTGTTTTCATTTCATAGATGATAACACAAATATCTTAGTGCACCTAAGGCTCAGGATGAATAAAATAAAGTATAATTATTATCTACTTACATTCTAAAAAAAAAAAAATGGCAGTCAGGACTGCCGATAGAAGTGAAAACTAAGTTGGTAACTTGTGAATTGAATCGTCAAGCTATAAGATTATTATTTTTGAATTATTTTTGGTTATATACGGTACGGAGTACGGACAGTATAAAGAAGCTTTTATGATCAAGGATTAAAGTTTAAATTGGTCATTAACCCTGTGCCTGTGTCTGTGCCTGTGCCTGTGCCTGTGCCTGTGCCTGTGCCTGTGCCTGTGCCTGTGCCTGTGCCTGTGCCTGTGCCTGTGCCTGTGCCTGTGCCTGTGCCTGTGCCTGTGCCTGTACCTGTACCTACCTGTGCTAGTGCCCTGTTTTTTTACCAGCACTTGAGTCCCTCATACAAGTATTTTTGTCGTTACTCGTTAATTTATTAATTTATTATGCATACAGCAAAGCAATTACTTAATTGGCTTCTGACCAAATATTTACAAAACTTTTTAAAGCTTTTGCTTTTTATTCTGTAATCTGTTTAGAAACAGGACAACTTATATCTGCTCTCTACATCTTTATGCGTCTAATGAGTTAACCAATGCACAAGCAACAATATCAATATGTCAACACATCCGGAACATTGGAACATTAGAAGAAATTAATTTAATGACCCCGGAAATGGTGCTAACAGGGGCGATTGAGGAACAAAAACCAACAAGTACGGTTTCCCATTCTATTCCCATTTCAGTTTAGGGGTGGCGTGGGAAACGTTTGGGAAAACTGTTCTCGCAACCTCCCCTGTTTGAGGACACGTGAGTCACGTGACCCTTCCGGCCCTGAGGGGGTGGGCTATTGTTGATAGTGAATTAAACACAAAAAGTGACATTGTTAAGTACCCCTCGACTAATCGACTCCTACAATGGTTGCAATTGTCTTTTGTATTTTATGTGTAGCTATCGATCTTTTGTCACATTGTTTTTATGTTGTTTTTAGCTTTGGCTTTCCTTCATCTAATTTAAAACTGTATCGGAATCATTATACCCAATAAAAACAATCGACTTTAAAATCTCATAAAAATATTGCTCGATTAAAATTTAAGCCTTAGGAAATTCTCTTTGTATGGAACAATAAATCTTAAAAGGTTCATTATAATAAAGGTAGTGCTAATCATAATGTGCTTGACGAGTTTCAAGAACAAAGTGTAAGAGCGTATCATTGGGCAAAAACGTAAATTGAGTGTCAATGGACCAGCATCACAGCATTGAGGGGCTCAAGTTCATACATTAATATTTATTAGGGAGGACGGAGGGGACCGGGCTGTTTATTATAATATCCTCTATTATATGACGCGTTCGCACGATACGCTGCATTGATTGTTGAGTAGGTAAGCAAAAGCATGCTCACAGAATTAAAGTTGCCTCTAGATTCTATTTTGTAGTTGAAATTGTATTATATATTATATTTACTCGTATTTTAAGATCCCAATCAGTTAATACATTTTAATAAGTAGAAGAAAATAATATTAATATATAATTTATATTAATGGTAGGTTTTCTATAGATTTTTAACTGCATAGTGATGCAGTTAAAAAAATCTACAGAAAACTCATTTCTGACAAATCATTTATATGTTCAATTCAGTTTCCTGCCGAATATCCAAGTTAAACTTCAGTTTTTTTGCTGCAACTATTGCTCTGTGGGTCCCAATCGCAAACACATAGTAGAAAAACCTACTAACAGTGTACAATAGCTATAGTAGGACCCACTACGTACTGCTAATAATATAATCAATAACAATGTGTATGAAGAAATTGATAATAACACAAGAACTGTCGACTATTTCTTCAGCACCTACCTAGTAAGTACCTACCTACCTTTATCATAAAATATGTAGAAAAATCAAATATATATCAATAGGAAGATACTAAAATCACAAAACACAAAAGAAATGTACATCAAAAGAAATATTAATTATTAAGACATAACAATGACGACATTTTATCTCCTAAATTAATTGTCTCATTAAATCGTCCCATGCATGCACTTGCATTATTTCCAGATCACAAGATGCAACGGATGTGCGTAACGTTGTTTGTGCGTACAATGACATAGTAAAAGTAAGATAAAAGATGTTAGAATCTGACAAAGTGAACTTTGAAGTTATAACTATATTATTTTAAACTCTACCTTCATTTATTTCAAAGGTTAAGCGAATAGATTAGTAGGCAAACGTTCGTTTCAGTCAATCAAAAAAATTTAGAGCATGGCGAATTTTCAAGATTGCTTTTTGCTGTCTTCACTTTAATAATCATGTTTCCAACTCATTCACTTTCAAACATTCATGCAATAACCATCTCATATTTTGATTTTTCATACAAGAAATATTATAGACTTATATACAGATAGATTGTTATTTAGTCAAATAATTAATTTCCATTTTCCTTACAAAAAAGCTCATATTGTTATAACTCGTACCCTTTCCTCACCTTGTCTAACAATATGGGCTGTACCTACCTATACCTACTAAGTAGGTACATACTTAAGTTACTATACTTTCAGTTTATTGTCCGCGCCTACTGAGACTCAAACTATTATCATAATTTTATTCATAAGGACACAATCTACACTATTTAAATAAATATTTTCTATATAACATGTTGCTTTAAAATACTTGACCCCTCTTAGCGTCTCGTCGAATAATGAAGCCAGCTAATCAGCTCAACTAATAGAGTCAAAAAAACTTCTTCAAATATTCAATCCTGTTCCTGGCGCCAACTCACAAACGATCCTATGCTTTTAACAATGGCCGTTTCCACAGAATAGATAATAGATAAGCCATAACAAAAGCGACTATGCTGACATCATGACGAATACCAGTTTTTGTCGCTCGTCTTAATGTACCCGCGTCCTGGTCTCGTGCCACGTTTTGTAGAATTTTGGACATTTAAAGTGGCTTTTAAGATCGCTATGTTACACGCGAATGTTTTGCAACCAGCATGAATTTACTTACTGAAAAAAAGACGATCATAAATTCATAACTCAAAGCTTTTCAAAATTTTAAGCGATCTTAATCATCGTCTTTTTGTTATGTTTCATCAAACCGACAAACATCAACAGTTCTCACTAACTAGCTTTTACTCGCGATTTCGTCCGTGTTTAGTTAGATTTTGGAAAATCCTTTGGGAACCCTTTTATTTACTGGAATAAAAGTAGCCTATGTCAACTCTACCCCATGAAAAAAATCCATCCGTTGCCCAGTTGCTCTGCGTGATTGAAAGATAAATCTTACGAAAGTTATGAACTAATAAACAACACACCTTAGTATTTACAATATAGTAGATATATTAAATGGAGGAGTATTGAGAGTTGAGACACGCCTAACGTTTTATTAGGCATTGCCAGAAAATCTTAATCTTGAAACATCTTTAAAAGACGACTTACATTATAAGAACAGTAGAAACGTGCAGAATGCAGATGGGATCGTCGTCGCAAATGATCTAAAGTCTAAACTATAGCGGAAGTTACTTGGACACGTTGGCGATGTCCAAGCCGATAGAAAAACAGTGATAAAACAATGTGTGAACTCTTTTTGCGGTTTTACTTCCTGAATTCTACCCATATCACCCATATTTAGTACGAATATGACCGCCGAATCCGGATGTCGCTATCTGTTTACGTAGTGCCCGATAAAACATCAGATGGTGCGGAGCGCATGGCCTTACATTGTGGTGACCTAAGTGCCGCCTCCCATATGGCAGATTGAATTAACTAGAGCATTGTGCCGTGGCCCTGTGTTCCGGGAAGTTTCCTCAGTTCACTGTCCTTATAAAAAGCTTAATTGATGTCCTCTAGGTTATAACTTACCAAGTGGTTGCCAGTCGATAAGTCCAAATCCAGGCTAGGTACCACTAGGCACCTCTAAGTTTTTATAAAAAAGGAAACCACAAGAAATTTAATTTCACAAGAAATTCTGAGATTTTTTTACCGGCGAAGCTACCAACCCCTGCTACATGTTGTATTGGAGTAACTAGATCTAATCTCTATATCTTACAACATTCGAAAAACATAAGGTATTTTCAAAAATTCACATTAGAACCACGAAGTGGGTCAAAGATATAACTTAGATCTTGCATAGTCCCTTGCAATGAGGGAAACCTTTGCCTAGTATGGGGACACCATTTCGATTTCATCGTTACAGCTGGTCTTAGATTGATAGTTTAGTTCGTACAAATTACAATGTGTGCTTTCGTTTACGTCATTAGCGATTCCATAGCGATTCGGCAGTTCATGAGACCGCGGCGCCAGGACATTTCACATGCCGGGCCTGGGAACTCCACGCTCCGTTCCACTAAGAGAAAACATCCATCACATGTTGCTGGATGAAATCACTGTTATTTTTAAGCGACGATTGTTTTTATTCGCCCGCCAATTGGGGCCAATCAGCGACACGTGTTCCGTTCGAGACGCTCGCCTTGCCTTGCCTGTCTATTGAGGGCTGAGGCTCATTGAATATGCCGTGCTATCGAATTACGAATAGATCGAGCAATAGAATAACATTGGTCGGTTACAAACTTGTTTAAAGGCCCAGGCATGATTTAAAGTTATAAAACAAGCAACTTTACTTGCAACACCTAATGAACCACCTATAAAATAAAACAGGGTTACTACCAACGCATAAAGCTACAGTATTATTTCAATTTTGTTTTGAGCTGCGATACCATGTCAATCAAGTAATTAATGTAAGATTGCTGATTGTCATTATATGACATCTCAAAGGCCCTGGTCGTTATTTCGCTCATTGGTTGCAATTGCAACCAACTGCTTCCATGGCTGCAATGATGTTTTATATCGAAAAAGTGGTACTACATAATTGCATTGATTTTAACTTGTACCAATGTAAAATAAAAAATAATAATATAAATATTAAATATAATTTAAATACTTAATAAACTAACATTATTACATTTACATGGTAAAAAACATGTGAAACATATATCCTTACTATTATAAATGGGAAAGTGAGTTTGTTTGTATGTTTGTTCCGCTTTCACGCCGTAACTACTGAACCGATTTTGCTGAAATTTGGCACAGACATAGATTATAGTCAGGAATAGCACATAGGCTACTTTTTATCCCGGAAAAGCAAACAGCTCCTGCGGGATAGCATCGCTATTTTTTACGCATTTGTCCTTCAAAATACGCCCAATGGAGTTTAAGATTGACGTGATTTTTTTGCACAGGTAAAGTTAAGGGCCTGATAAATGACAAAAGCTAATTTTTATCCCGGGAAAACAAACGGTTCCTGAGGGATATTAGTATACTACTTTTCACATATTTATCCTTCAATTATACACCAACGGAGTTACAGATTGACGTGGGTTTTTGGATATGCATAGTTGATGACTTGAAACACTTTTCAAGTCATCAACTATGCATATCCTATCATTGTCACTGACAAAGGCTACTTTTTATCCCGGGAAAACAAACAGTTCCCGCGGGATATTTGTGTGCTACTTTTCACTTATTTATCCTTCAATTATGCGCCAACGGAGTTATAGATTGAAGGGGGTTTTTTGGATAGGCATAGTTGAGGACCGGAAAAGTAATAAAGGCTACTTTTTATCCCGGGAAAACAAACAGTTCCCGCGGGATATTAGTGTGCTACTTTTCACATATTTATCCTTTAATTATGCGCCAACGGAGTTACAGATTGACGTGGTTTATTGGATAGGCATAGTTGAGGACTTTAAAAGTGACAAAAGCTACTTTTAATCCCGGGAAACAAACAATTCCCGCGGGATATTTGTATGCTACTTTTCATATATTTATCATTCAGTTATGTGCCAAGGGAGTTACAGATTGACGTGATTTTTTGGATAGGCATGGTTGAGGGCCGGAAAAGTAACAACAGCTACTTTTTATCCCGGGAAAACAAACAGTTCCCGCGGGATATTCGAAATGCTACTTTTCACGTATTTATTCTTAAATTATGCGCCAATATGCATGCATGCATACATGTATGTATGTATGTATGTATGTATGTATGTATGTATGTATGTATGTATGTATGTATGTATGTATGTATGTATGTATGTATGTACGTATGCATGTTTGTATGTATGTATGCATGCATGTATGTATGTATGTGTGTATGTATGTTTGTATCCTCCTGTTACTAACTTTAACTACATTAACTATATCCTGTGCTACTTATCCCACTAATATTATTAATGTGAAAGTTTGTGAGGATGGATTGGATTGGATGGATAGATGTACTTAGCATACGGATGGATGGACGGGATGTATGGATGCATGGGATGGGATAGGGATTTAAAAAACTAAATCCACGCGGACGAAGTCGCGGGTATCAGCTAGTTTATCATGAAACGTTAATGGTTACAGTAGTATAAAATCGGCCAAGTGCGAGTCGGGCCTCGCTCTTTTAGGGTTCCGTTAAAAAAAATTAAATAAAAATATTTCCATGTACCCATGAAAATATTTCAATTTAATTTTTTAATTTAATTTAATTTTTATTATTTGTTGTTATAGCGGCAATAGAAATACATAATATGTGAAAATTTCATCTGTCTATCTATTACGGTTTACGAGATACAGCCCGCTGACAGACGGACGGACGGACGGACAGCGTAGGCTTAGTAATAGGGTCCCGTTGGTACCCTTTGGGTACGGAACCCTAAAAACTGTCGCGAAAGTCGCAACCACCGCTTACATTCAAGAATAAGTATAGGTACCGACAAAGCGAAAGTATATAAAGCAATTCGCTATAAAAGCGATCAACAATCAAGCGTACATACTGACAAAAGAATAGAGACTAGAGAACAATACCCGCTTTCCGAACCGGTGGTAGAGTCATGACTCATGACTTGTCATAAGAGCCACAGGTTGGCCTACGTGAAATAAAAAAATTTGAATTTTGAATATCAAAATTAAATGAAAAAAAGTTGAAAAGTTAAAAATACATAAAGATTTCCTGTAAATTAAAAGTCACATAGTCACAAGTACACTATAGTAGTCCAGGGTAGATAATTTTTGAAAACAAAAAAAAAATTATAGTAGGATGAAAGTGAAACCCATTGGAAAAGGAAGAGAATGCAACAAAAATGAAAGGAAAAATAAATTACGGGCGATCTGAGGTCGGGAAGTGGGGGGAGGAGGGTTTAAGGGTAAAAAACGGTTTATCTCAATTTCTGGAAAAACTACAAGTCCTATGGAAAAAAGTTAAATGGCAAAGTTGTAGGTAATAAAAAGATCTACTAGTACTAGTCACTAGGACTTGTAGTTTTTCCAGAAATTGAGATAAACAGTTTTTTACCCTTAAACCCCCCCCCCCCCCCCCCCCACTTCCCGACCTCAGATCGCCCGTAATTTATTTTTCCTTTCATTTTTGTTACATTCTCTTCCTTTTCCAATGGATTTCATCCTACTATAATTTTTTTTAATTTTTCATAATTTTTAAAGGTATCTGCACTGGTCTATAGGTACATTAGTTGAAAAGTAAACTCTGCTAAGTAAGCTTTTGAAAATTCTGAAATATAGGGTAAACCAGGCAAATGTGCCCCACAATTCGAAGAATTGAAATAAAAGAATTTTTTTATTTAGAACGTGTTTATTTAAGTAATCAGTCTTAACCTCTGACTCAATTTACATAATAAAAACTAAAAAAATCTTCTAAAATATCATGAAAAATAATTGAGATCAAGTATTTTTTAAATGTAGGGTAGGGCACATTAGACTGATACATCAGTCTTATGAGCCCCAGCAAAGCCTCTCATTTTGAGGTCTTTTTTCCTTTTCCTTTCCCTTTATTTTTGCACAGCACTTATTGCATTTATCTGTATGACTTGTACAGTCTTCATGCAACCAGCCAGAACACTGCACACACTGAATCCAGTCACTCGATCTTCTTCTTAGTGTGATAGTAAGAATCGAGACATTCTACACAAGTGTTCTCATTTTCATCGGTACATTCTTCACTAGATTCGCTAAGCTTCAACTCTTCTTCATTTTCTGATGAAGAAGACGAATCCTTCAAAAAATTCTTCTTACGCTTTGGTGGCACAGTAATCAACTTCTTCTCTTGTGACTTCTTCTTTTCTTCAAACAATTTACGAGTTGTCATATGAGTTTCTGATGTCAAAACCTTAACATTTTGTTCCCTTTTGCTTATTTTTTGTTGGCATCTGTTCCATACAAGATGTAGAAATACTCTAATTGCCTGTAGATTACCATTCTCATGCCCTAATTCTGAAGGCCTGCCAATGCTCTGCTTGCACCTCCAACCCCTGAGGATGTGTCTTCGATGTGTTCGTGACGGTATTTCATAAATACGACTCGCTAAATTTACATCCTCCACCGCTTTTTTCATATTTTCTTCCGTCCATTTCCTTCGGTCTACAGCCGAAATGGAGAAGGTTAAAACCTTCCCCATTTCCTGGAATATCATATTTTAATTAGAAACTCATAAAAATAACATCTTAAAAACAATCTCCAGGTAGGGCACATTACCCGAAAAAAATCAGGGCAAATTAGCCAAACTTCAATGTAATGTGCCCCACATGAAGACGAATGTTCTTCTTTACGAAAAACGAAATTCAATTGTTACCTAGCACAAGTTGGAAGAGATTAGTTTTGGAATAAAACTTTAAATCAACTATATTTTACCGAGAAAATACTTTAACTTAACGTGAAAGTAGGTCCAAAACAAATTCACATAGTCATACAAACCTTTTATTCACTTTTTCTCACTTAAACGAAATAAAACCCGGCACTGTGTTGTTTACATCGCCGCCATATTTGTGACACTGACCTATTACAATCAAATTAGCGCCAAATTTAAAATACATCTTTGAGTTTTGCGAGTAGGGCACGTATTCGACTGGGGCAAGTTTGCCTGGTTTACCCTATGTTAAACCCATTTTTTGAAAAAAAAAAAAGAAGAGATCGGAATTTTTGTGATACAAAAGCGTTGCAACAAACAAGCGATTTGATCAAAGAATTTTATTTATTAAAACTATGTAATTGTATTGTAGTATCTCCAAAGATGATTAGTTTGCAAAATATTCTTATCTTAATACCATAATATATGACCTTTTGGGCACATTGTTTAAATTTATTGTATCACGCTGTCACGCAGGTCTGTATGATTCCTCCCTAAGGTCTTTGACTCTTTGGTACAGGAAAGAAAATTGGTCTATAAAGTACAGTAGAGTTGAAGAGTATGTGCTTTACTCGTAGTAACTGACGGTATGGTACACATTAAATCCAAGTTCCCAAGGCACTTGATATCGTCGGCACATTATTATCATCTTTCATCTCGTACTACAGTGCGTACATAGAAATATTTTTATGATGTGCTTGAAGCTCAATCACGAAGATAACATGTCTGGCCGTTATTAGGGTAATCCAATCCAGTGCCACATGTCCACGGCTTGCCCACTGTGATGTGATGTCTATTACATAATATAATTTCATGGGTACAAGTATGATTCGTCTCTAGACAAAATGTTATAACATCCAGTTTTTTCTTAATAAAATATAAGGATAATTTTTGCTAAAAGTTTGTGAAATCTTCCATCGAAAATGCATGCACAAACATTTTGCACAAACTTAAGCTTTAGTAGCATATTACTTAGCGTATTTAAGTTTTGTTATAACGGTAATCACATCACACTATCACACTTCACACTAATATTATAAAGGCGAAAGTATGTGTGTCTGTGTGTATGTTTGTTACTCTTTCACGCAAAAACTGGTCAGATTTGGCTGAAATTTGGAATGGAGATAGCTCATACCCAGGATTAACACATAGGCTACACTCTATCTCGGAAAAGTAGAGTTCCCGCGGGAATCAAAAAACCTTAATCCACGCGGACGAAGTCGCGGGCATGGTCTAGTTCAAGGTAAAGAACATATTTTTTTCTGTACATTATAGAACTATTAGTAGGTACTATACTAGATACTATAAGTAATTCAGTCTATCTATAGATGGCACTCTCACTCAGCTCAGACTCAAGACTGAGTTGAAACGAGACAGATTTATCTCAGGACATATTTGTGTCTCATTGTAACTATCTTGAGTCTTGAGCAGAGCCAGAGTACGATCTACAGATTTCAGCCTTAGTTCTATCTAAATTTTATCTAACACTAACTACGATCACTTTACACGTTGTGTGTTAAATCCCTTTCGTGTTACATCATTGGTGATGGGAATATAATTAATACCATAAAAAGTAATGATCAATAACATAATAGGCGAAGAAAAACCTCACGTTTTACTGTTGATTAATAGTAATGATTTTGGCCTAGTTTTAAATGAAAGAAGTTACAACAGCGCGGGTCGTGTTTTATTTGAATTAATAGCCTCAGTATTCGTGTTGGTACACATGAAGCAAAACGCAGCTTAACACAAATTTATTATTCACAAAACTGATATTAATTGTGAACGGAATAAGTCTGAAGGTCGTGCCAATAAAATGCCAAGTCATTTAAAATTGATTGTCAACCAACAGAACAAAATAAGTATTAATATGCGTACCACTTATTTTGTATTGCTCTGTTTTTTCTTTCTACTCGAACAGCATAATTTGATGCCGATTCGATTGGAGCACTAATAACTCCAAGTATAGAAAATAAATCTAGTAGATAAAGATATGAATGAAGAATTTGAAGAAGTAGACGAATAATCAGAAACTTATCAAAGGCGTTTAGGTTTATTCTCCATACTAGAAATCACGTTAGGTACACAGAATAGAATAGAATAGAAATATTTTTTATTCAAATAAACTTTATACAAGTGCTTTTGAATCGTCTGGCTCTACCACTGGTTCGGAATGCCCTTCCTGCCGAGAAGAACGAGCAAGAACACAAATGTATAGAAGTATTAACAGCTTTGCGTACTTCTTGATATTTATGAAGACTACGGAAAAGAAAATGTTTTTTCTCAATCAATCAATTTTAGACCATCCATGATAACACGAGAAAACAAATTGTTACGATTTCATTGAACAGAAGAGTTCTTTGAATGAAAAGCAACAAATTAACACCGTATGTAGGTCGGCATTGTGTCGGCAGGTCAGATGAAAGCATTCTTTGTACTGTGGCTGCTTATTTTTTCAATTCATTCCCGGAGACGCCTCGCACTACCTCTCAGGCGCTAATTAAAGAGTTATAACCTGTAATACAAGCAGAGCCACCAATGCATAATTAATACGTACATATCTCTGTATCTCTTGTTACAAACGACTGTACGCGTTTAGCTTAGGTATATACGCGCTTGTAAGTATATTTTATTTGTAGTAATAAAAATTCTATCATCTTTAACCTTTGTTCTTTGGAATCTTTCGTCCAATTTAAATATCTAACGGAATACAGCCTTGAAATTTGCTCTTTTGTCAAAAAATGCGGTATTCGAGATGAGCTGAATTCGTTGAATAATGCATTAGAGACGTCTGATGGTTATTATAGAGGATGCGCGGGCGCGGGCCGGCGTCGCACGCGCTGCATTTTAATGTCCCTCAATCTCCGAACTGCGTCGATCATAATAGCCGTCCTAATAACGATAGATTGAAATCTATATAAATTGTGTGTTGTTCTTCAACGGCACCACGCTGAGAATAAACGGTAACGGCGCCTAACATTTTTGTTAAGTTATCTTAAAAATTGTTATTATTGTTACAAGTCACGGTGGTGCCGCCTTCATACCGGATTTTGTCTCATAAAACATCGATTGTTTGTGTATCCGTGATTCTCAATATATTTTATGCAAATGAGGTACGTCGTCGTATCCGAGCGTCGACATCGAGTTATTATTTACGTTATAAGTTATAACGCGATGCGTCGCTAATGAGACGGCACGGGCTGTCTTGTAATTTGACTCTCGCGATGGCGTCTGCAGGTTTGCCGACTTGATAGCTACGTCTCGAATCCATCCATCATAAATTCTCTCCGTGTAAGCCAATACCGCAGGCTCGTCTTGTTTTCAACTTCCAAGTAAAATGACTGACTACAATAAAACCCGATGTCCACCATGCCTTATTTTCGTTTGCTTAAAAATTTTAATATCGTCAAAGGAATACATTAATATATGCGACCTCTTTGCATCCGTTGCCATTTATAGCCGTCGCTTATCTGGATGTCTCAAAAAAAGAAGTGAGCCTGGGCGACTGATTATAATGTAAAAAGCGGTTCGCGGTCGTTCCATAACCGATTGCAAATGGCACCCGCCGGCCGCCTGAGGCTCGGCTCCGCCATTTATAGCCCTTCGCAATCTCGGCCGATAAAAAATAAGCATGCAATGATTTCTTTAGCACATCGGTCTCTAGCTATGCTTAGCGATGATTGTGTAAGCAAAAAAAATGGGACTGTTAGGGATACTAACATTGGTATGACAAAAAACGTCAGCGTTCCGCGGCCCTCCTTTGAAATTCCTACGCGTAACAAAGGATTGTTTTACATTTTTTACATCATCGGTGAAATAACTACATTGATTTAGATTTGATTAGGGGTCTTATAAAGATTATATCGGCAGGTATATTTATTTTGTTGATCGGAATGCCTTATAAAGTTATAAAAGATAAGTGGGTGGGAGGTGCTAATGAGCTTACTAATTATTTAATTAGAGGAGTTCTAGATAAGGGAATAAATGAACAAGTCATATATCGTAATTAAGTCAATTATTTTTAACATGGCTTAGAATGATTAGGAAGTCATAGGCATTATTCACTGAACCGTGTTTTATAACTTGACTCGACGCATAAATTACTGAAACTTGTTTGGTTACGCCATTGCTTTGGCCATGCGGACACAACAATGGGATTCAGGTTAGCTATCGTTGGTCCGATAAGGGCCTAATTGATTAGAGACATTGTATTTTATAGGGTCTTTTATGATGAAGTATATAATAACATTTACTAATTGACATAATTTGTAGAAAAACTTTCAAATCCGGATGCAAAACTAAAATCATTCGATAAAAAAATATGGGATAGGTAAAGGTAACTTTGTTAGGTAACTCATCGATTAAGCGTTTTAATCTTTCATTCTTCATTTTCATTCCATTCATCTTTTATTGCAAAATTGTATTAAGTGCTGCTCATAATTTCATAGTTGTGTCTTTAATTTCATCATTAGTTTAGATATCTACTAGTTGTCTAGTACTTAGTAGTAGTCTATTAGTTTTACTATACCTGCGTATCGTAAATTCTTATTTAATATCTTTAAACCTAGGTACTGTAAGAAAGAGATAGGTAGCACTGGTGATTCATTCATTTCGTCCGTATTAATCTAGCAGCCATCCTTCCACCACAATATTTTGTACTTCCTTTTATCAATATTACCTGATAAATTCTTCAATAGCTATTCATATCAAATAATTCCACTTTGTTTAATATACTATGGCTAATCTACCTAGTTAAAACTTAAGAATTTACAGCTTCTGTTTTCATCCGATAACCCATATCCGCTCTTCCAGCAGTCCGGGGTAGCACTGGTGATTCATTCATTTCGTCCGTATTAATCTAGCAGCCATCCTTCCACCACAATATTTTGTACTTCCTTTTATCAATATTACCTGATAAATTCTTCAATAGCTATTCATATCAAATAATTCCACTTTGTTTAATATACTATGGCTAATCTACCTAGTTACAACTTAAGAATTTACAGCTTCTGTTTTCATCCGATAACCCATATCCGCTCTTCCAGCAGTCCGGGCAATCATATTACTTCCTTTTATCAAAGTTAACTGATTGGTGTTCGCGTTAAATTGCTTAATTCCACTCCACTGCGCCTGTTTCAGACGTAACCCAATATGACACGCATGTGACATTCGATATATATGAAGGGGGGAGCGGTAATTTTTGACGACGCTATTCATATTTTATAACCACATGTAGTATTTGTACTTGTTTGGTCTTTTTAATTTAGATTTAGGCTTGTGTTAAGCTGTAGGCACTTATTTAGGAAAGTTCGACAGCTGAACTAATTTTAACAAGATTTGGCTAAGCTTGCGAGTCTATTTCAAAAATGTCACGCGGTACTCGGTAGTGATAAGTGATTTCTCTGTGGTAGATAAAATAGCCATGTTTAAAGTCTTGCTGACGAGGTAGTAAAACTTGCTATTAATAAGTTAAAATCTATACTTATAATATCAATAATAAAAAATCGTCTTTAATTGATTACCTCCGGGTTTCGTTTGCATCGTTAACTAGTTTTTAGGGTTCCGTACCAAAATGGTAAAAATGGAACCCTTATGGTGAGACTTTCTCCGTCCGTCCGTCCGTACGTCCGTCCGTCCGTCCGTCCGTCTGTCACAGTCGATTATTTCAGTAACTATTAAAGCTATCGACATGAAATTTGGCATATTTATGTATAATAGTGGCCCAACATCATTGGAATAAAGGAAATTCTTTGAAAATTGAAAGTTTGAAATTTCAAAGTAAAATAACTATACCGAGTGGGGTATCATATGAAAGGCCTTTACTTGTGCATTCTAAAACAGTTTTTTATTTATTTCTGCATAAAATAGTTTTTGAGTAATCGGCCAAAATGTCGAAAAAAATACCGTTCCCCCCCCTTATCTCCGAAGTTTACCAATCGAAAAATCTGAAATAATTATGGTCAATAGAGGTTTATGTTTATTTTACAGGAAAAATAAAAGGAACGCGAAAATTATTTTAGTTTGATTAAAAAAGGGGGAAAATCGGGGGTTTGAAATTTAAAAGTAAGATAACTATACCGAGTGGGGTATCATATGAAAGGCCTTTACTTGTGCATTCTAAAACAGTTTTTTATTTATTTCTATATATAATAGTTTTTGAGTAATTGGCCAAAATGTCGAAAAAAATACCGTTCCCCCCCCCTTATCTCCGAAGTTTACCAATCGAAAAATCTGAAATAATTATGGTCAATAGAGGTTTATGTCTATTTTACAGGAAAAATAAAATCAACACGAAAATTATTTTAGTTTAATTAAAAGAGGGGGAAAATCAGGGGTTTGAAATTTCAAAGTAAGATAATTATACCGAGTGGGGTATCATATGAAAGGCCTTTACTTGTGCATTCTAAAACAGTTTTTTATTTATTTTTATATTTAATCGTTTTTTATTAATCGGCCAAAATGTCGAAAAAAATACCGTTCCCCCCCCCTTATCTCCGAAGTTTACCAATCGAAAAATCTGAAATAATTATGGTCAATAGAGGTTTATGTATATTTTACAGGAAAAATAAAACCAACGCTCTAACTAGCATAGTTTTTTTTATATTAACAATAAACCTCTACAAACAAAGTTAACGATAAATAAGCAAATTAATATAATATTATCGTTTTACTTTTACTTTTGGAGTACGGAACCCTCGGTGCGCGAGTCCGACTCGCACTTGGCCGGTTTTATTTAATTTAGGTAATTTCTTTAAGTTTAACACTGACAATCAATAATTTACAATCTAAGACGTCTACTAGATATACATCGGTGTTTACAATCTCTTTTCATTCGTGAAGTATTGATTGAGATTGTGTACGCATTGCGCTATTAGCCCCCAGGCCCAAGGTCTCTTTTGTATCGTAGACTGGTCTTCTAATTTAAATAATTTCTTCAGTCAAACATTGACAGTCAATAATTACAATCGTTTTCAATCTTGACGTTGATTCAGATTGTGAGTGTTTTGCGCTATTATCCCACAGGTCTCTTTTGTATCGTAGATTGGTTTTCTAATTTAGGTAAATAATTTCTTCAAAATCAAACAGTGACAATCAATGATTACAATCATGTTCAATCGTGAAGTTGATTGAGATAGTCAGTGCGTTGCGCTATAAGCCACGTGTGTATCGTTTGTGGACTGGTTGTCTAATTTAGGTAAATCGGGTAGTTATAGGAACACCTTACCTAGACTTAAACAAATTAGATCTAGGTATGGCAAGATTTCGTTCTCAGCTTGTTGCACAAGATTTTCTTAGAAGGAAGAGATAAACTGAATAAGTAAACGAATTTATATTTATGTATTTAAGTAAATGTTGCAATTGGTTCGGATTTCAAATTGGCTTGTTTAAATATGGCTAACTGGGTCTCTCTCTTTAGCACGCTTTAAATTATTTTGCATAGAAATCTAAGTTTACTTACAAATCATTGAAATATATATTTATCGACTTAGTTAACTCCTCAAAGACGTAAAACGCAGATAGTAGTAGATATCGCACAAACCATATCATTTTCACCTAGCACTAATTTATTTTCAACTAAGTAACTATCATAATTTCTGTATATTTTATACTACATGACTCCCGCAAATTCGTCCGCGTGGATTAAGGCTTTTAATTCCCGCGGGAACTCTGTAATTTTCCGGGATAAAATGTAGCCTATGTGTTAATCCTGGGTATGAGTTATCTCCGTTTCTTTCAGCCATTTGGCTGGTTCATTCGTTGTCGTGTTAAAGAGTAACAAACATCCATCCCTCCAT
Source organism: Oeneis ivallda (assembly GCA_029955525.1). NCBI lineage: Eukaryota > Metazoa > Arthropoda > Insecta > Lepidoptera > Nymphalidae > Oeneis > Oeneis ivallda. The sequence continues at coordinate 18,658,109 of JARPMR010000013.1, read as the reverse complement.
CAATCCATCCATACATCCATCCTCACAAACTTTCGCATTTATAACATAAAGTAGTTTAGGATTGTAATATTTCTATTTAATAACTTCGAGCTTATAGGTATTCTTCACACTTATTGCCAATAGTTTTACCAACATCGCTGTAGCGTTTAACCTTAGCGCTGATAGTTTTTTTTGAAAATATTAAAATGCTTTTACTCCTCTGTTTCACGTTGTTATGTATGTTCTTATTAGTTATCTTATCCGACTTTCAACACCACGACCAAGTACTATTAGCTGGACCTAATCATTGGCATGGCCAAATAGTCAAAAGTCTCTCGCATCTTTGGTCACGTGTCAAGAGTCAAAACTCAAGAGTCAAGACGTAATGATATCACGATTGAACGTCTAGTGGTCTAAGGAAGAGTAGAGGGCAAAAGAGCACGATGAATGCACCAGGAAGGCAGCTGTTAGGGTGGTGTGGAGGCGTTTAGTGAAGCGTGCCACAAAACCTAAGTGACGACCACGACCGCAAACAGACAGAAGTCAAAAGTCTACACGATATAATATGACCAAAGCGAGATTATAAAATAGAGACGATAAAAATTTACACCTACTGAGCATCTAACACGGAGTTAGCACTTAGCAGCTACTAATTATAATAATAGTTACTCCAGGAGTAGTTATAGCTTAACAGCTAAGCTCCGAACACCTCATAGATCACGCCGCGAACGGGTAGCGGTCATTCGAATTTATTAGACCGGTCGGCTTAGTCCACAATAAGAAAGCCACGATCGGCCTTTTCACACCTCCGTATATTTGAGCGGCGATTTAGCGTTCACGCCTCATGTGTACCTACCCCTAAAGTTCGCACCTAAACACATATCGCCTCCCCACTATGTAATGGCATTTCTTCTGTATACCCACTTATTGTTGACTTGACGCGTACAGTTGCGTTTTGAATATCTTTTACTTAAATCATATTTACTCGCTCGTTAGTGAACATTGTAGTATTCTACAAGTGTTATTTCTACGTAAAAACATGCTGGCTGTCGAAGAAATGCTTTATCCAATTTCCAAAGTGCTTTTGTACCGCATCTTATAGTTGGAAAGAGTATCACTCTTGAGCTTAAACTTATCTTAGGTAGCCTATAATGTCATCGTCATCTTAACTGATAGAACCATTGCTGGACATAAGCCAGGTCTCCAAAGCAAATAGGAAAGGTAAAGGGCAAAATCATCCCTCCACGTTCACCGATCTAGTTAAGGAGTTGGGTCAATGTAGTAACTAGTAATCGACCAATCACCACACTCAAAATTGTAATTGAGTATTGACTACCGCCAGTGACTTCCTCCGCATAATATTAGGGTTTTAAAATCCCGCGCGAATCCTCTGTTTTTCCGGGATAGAACTATAAAAGGTAGCATACGCCACTTATCTACAAGTCCATAACTATTAATTGACCGAGCGAAGCGAGGTCTCTGAGTTTACTAGAGCGATTTGCACTTGTCCGTCCGTCCGTCCGTCCGTCTGTCAGAGCCTTATAACTTTTGAATTACTGAACGTAATTACTTCAAATTTACATATAATATGTAAACCGATGGCCTCCAGCCATTTCTTAAAAAGTTATAAAAATCTTTATTTCAGGGGGGCTCTCATAGAAGCGAATGCGAAGAAATTTTTTTTTATTTGCGATTCATAGGTTTTCTGTGTATCATTTTAAAGACAATTTGGAACAGAGTACAACCGTATTTTTTTTTTTTCCTAAAATTGATGAAATGGGGGGCTTCCAAAGTGGCGATTTAATACGCTCGCTTGAAGACGCTCTCTGGGAAAATTTTCTATATATTTTCAAGTTGTACTTATTTTCTTACTTCACTTGTATCCTGTACTTGAACAACAAATACTAAAATTATATGAATATTATAAAGAAACGAGATTATTTAATTTTTAATGAGCATCAGTAAATTTCACATAGCTTCACAATAATGCTAATAGATGGCGCAGTCATTAACTATTCCATTGAACTAGGAGTTACGACTACGATTTATCCCAAAAACAGTTTTGCGTCGACCATTATTATTTAGGTACATAATATAATAACATATTAAAATTATTCTTTAGTTAAATATCATTTTGTATATTTTCTATTCGCGTCGATAGATGACGATTTGTACAGATGCCCCTAACCCGTTTTCACTCGTTAGTACCTACATAATAATTCAATGTTTTCACTGACGTTCCCTAACCTTTACGGGCTACCTATGATAAGTTATGTGATGATTACTGTCAACTTCTTTATCACGATCCTGTACGGGACACCTAAAAGGACATTGGGGCGGATGTTAGGACTTAGGATTGTGTTTTGGAGCTACCTACGTAAAGAGACTCCTACATAGGGGATGATTTAGGTATTATTGGTGAAAACGGGCATAATGTCAGTTTTGGTCGTCATGTATCGATTGAATGAATAATCATGGGATACCGTTGCCGCGAGGTCTCAGTTCGGGGCGAACCACTAGTTATATTGCTTTTTTTAATTTTATTTTTTGAGTATATATATCAGTCAATCTGAATTTGACTAATATTGTCCTATCTCCTCCAAATAAGCGGAAAGCTTGTGCTAGGAGTGGGTACGACAAGTGCAACGGGTGTGGTTCAAACCTGCGACCTTTTAGTTTTCAGTCTGCACCTTTAGAATAGAATAGAATAGAATAGAAATATTTTTTATTCAAATAAACTTTTTACAAGTGCTTTTGAATCGTCTGGCTCTACCACTGGTTCGGAATGCCCTTCCTGCCGAGAAGAACTAACAAGAAACTCGGCGGTTGCTCTTTTCAAAAAAAATTTACAATACAGTACAGGTTAATCATTAGCTATTATAACTATTATTATACTATTATAACTATTATTGAGGCTTCACAACTATACCCACGCAGAAATCACTATCACTTCGATCCGTGTGATGGAAGGGTAGCGGGCCTAGCATGCACGCGCGAGAAAATTTTGTCTACCCCTTTTCTCGTATTATCTCTATCGAAACTAACATGGTTGCACACCGTGATTAGTATCGCTACTTTAAAAGTAGAGAAAAAATTATCTTCTCTATTTTTCTCTACGAACTGTAACATGGCGAGTGGCGACATCATTTTCTCGAATTGTGAAGTTTAAAAGAGTAAACGAGAAATTAGTCTACATCGACAATATCTCTCTCTCTTCGCGAGATATCACTTCGACGTGCATGCTAGGTCTGTAGATCAACAAACACTTTTGCATTTTAATATTAACGTAAGGATTTAGTAATGATTGTAACTTGATAACCGGGTTGCGTAAAGGCGTGATCACACGTACACCATCATCAATCTACGGCCATCGATCTATTGTGCTTGTCTTGTCCTTCGTGACTCGATTTCGTGGTCGTCTCAACAGCTCTGTACGATTGTTCGAGTGAAAGTTGGAGTTACGACTTACGAGCCTTTTGCGTGTTACGAAAACCCTATTAGCTATCGAGGACAGCGGTTTTTTGTTCCTACGATTCCATGGGAAACTATGGTATCGACGACTTATGGAATATGAGGAATAAATACACACGCCATAGTACAAAGTGATGGCAGAATGTTGTGAAAGGTTGATAACGACAAAAAATAATAAAAGAAGGTACAAAACACTCGTTTGTCGTTGTAAAAGAACTCTCCCCCGGCGTAGCTTGTGTGGTTAGTCTTATAGTTTTAAGTTTTCGCAAATATGTAATTATCACCATTATTTACTAAACCTTTTGAATTTTTCGACATTCAAAAAATGTACGGTGTAGGTTAGGTACCAAATATCAAACTTTGAATATAGAATTTTCTTTTTGTCTATGCCTAATGTGTTCTCTGCCTTTACTTTCCTTCCTTGGCGCTACCATTCCTTTGTGGGGTTAGATTTTACCATCGAATTTATAATAGGATTTCGATGCGTCATGCTCGTGAACGGGTGCCGCCGGCGGGAATGGGGCTACTTTCTGTCTGCCCGTCTTTGACATGAATTGAATTGTAGTACGTTTTGTGGAAATGTCATATTCTATTCTAACAAAGATGCACGGGTTAAATCAGCTTGCCATCCAGCTGCCCACAAGATAGTATAAAAACTTATTACAATGTAATAGCTACTTATTAATATTGTAAAATGATTATTTTGAAAAGAGCAACTGCTGAGTTTCTTGCCGGCTCTTCTCAGCAGAATCCGCTTTCCGAACCGGTGGTAGAATCTTGACGTGTCATAAGAGCCACAGGTTGGCCTACATGAAATAAATAATTTTGAATTTGAATTTGAATTTGAATTATAGTCAAACGGATCTTAGGTATCCGTATCTCCTTTTATACATATATTTCTAATCCTGACTTTTACTTATCTTTTTTCTCTTGAGGCACAGTCAGCCCAACGGTATCTTATTTATCTGGACTTCGGGCACCCAGGGTTGTAATAAAAACTTGAGGAGTATTACCACAGCAATTGAGAAAATAATTGAACTTTTTGTTTACAAGTCAATAACTGACTGAGCTAATAAGTTGTCGTTCTTAATTATTTCATCGGCGTACGAGGAGTATTGTATCGCGTTGTAAAATTGCCAGTTTAGACAATTTATCAGATAAATCACCACCGGCCCCGCGTGGTAGCACGCAACGTGAAGATAACGGGAGAGCCGGTATCACTGAAAGCCCAGTCAGTGAGTGACTTCAGTCACAAAGGTTTTATGTGAATTGAAAGTTAAAAACCGGCCAAGTGCGTGTCGGGCCACGCGCAGTGTAGGGTTCCGTAGTTGAAAGTCTCAAATATTATTGCTGACCTAGGATAGTGCTTTTGTTTTATTTATGAATATTGAATACATTTTGAGTTCCATGGTTTAATTACTATAATATTCTACAAAATATGCAACTTACACGACGTGTAATACCTAACTTAGAAAAAACAGATATAACTCCTTAACTAATGAACCCTACTTAGTCGTGATAGTTTTCCTTTAAAATTCATTATATATACTATTGCTGTGAATTTTTTCTTGTATCCTATATACAACCATTTAGCTGGCAGAGGGGGGGGACACTTGACTCTAATAAAATTTAACGCTTTAAAATATCATATTTCACAAACGGATCCCTGAATTGAAAAATGATGTTCGCACACCCACAATATTTTTGAAATACCTATTCAACGACACCCCACACTATGGGATAGACGAGAAAAAAAAATCATCCCCAGTTTACATGTAGGGGAGGTACCCTAAAAAAAATTATTTTTCACAATTTTATTTCACGACTTTGTCAGCGTGATTGATATTTATACCCTTGTCAAATTACAGATTTCTAGTACCAATAGTCTCTGAGCTAAACCGCGGACAGACAGACAGACAGACAGACAGACAGACGGACGGACATGACGAAACTATAAGGGTTCCTTGTTTACTACGGAACCCTAAAAATTAAGAACTACATAAGCTTGGTATGCGTTATTAATTTGAAAAGCCGAAATAGCTATTTATGCAACTGCATCGTAATGAGGGTCATTTTAATTCGAGTGCTGTTTTTTGATACGAGGCTTGCCGAGTATCAAAATAGGATAGTACGAGAATTAAAATGACTAATTACGTTCAGTTGCATACAAGATTTTATCTACGACAAGGAAAATGAAATCATTAAAAGTAACAAAAAGTAACTCCGTAAGCCGCCACCAGCCGCCTGTGGCGCCTCTGTCGTATGAACGGTACAAAAGTGCCAGAATTCAGAGCCTTAGCTTTAGGTATCCTATTTTAAGAAGATAACCATTTCGATTCAGCTCCCGTACAACGAGCTGCACCGAAATGAGAAGCAAAACTGAAAGAGGGTTCATTTCGATTCAGCTGTCAGATTCGAAATTGGAGCTTTTCGATGCTGGAGAAGATAAATACGTTTTTCGTCATGCTATTCTGAAAGAGTATACGTTTTAGATATCGAAAACACCACACATAAACAATTAATCAATTAATATCTGCGATGGCAGTAAAACATTTTTTTCACTTTATTTTTTAATTTTTTTGGCTTTTTAAATTGACGCGTACCTACCAAGCTTATTTTATTCGTGTAATTGAATATTAATTCCCATTAATCGATTCCGCATGATGGACGGGCTTTCAGTGTCACTGGTTCCCGGACCACGACATTGAAACTCAATGCACGTCATAAAATAATGTCTTCATTATCGTCGTAGTGATTTGTGTCTCTTGGCGGAGTTAATCAAAATTGCATTACCCATCCTTTCATTCGGTCACGGATTGATGCTGTGCGATGCGGGAAAAAACCGCAACTGACGAGCCTTTATGATTGTACAGACACTTCGAGTTCGACATGCATTATTTATGAATTCTCCCGATATCAATTATGAAGAGAGTGGTGATCTGCCGAGTACTGCTAAGACTTAATTCCACAGCTATAGGTATACCTATCTACGGATATCCGATATATCCGTAGATAGGATAGACCGTGGATTGATGAATAATGAATTTAGACGTTACTTTTGGAGCAGCTTCAGTTGTAAGAAAATATTGTCATGCTTAAATCGTGTTTCATATATGAATATTGATAAGTGAAGCCTGTATGGTTTTAAGTTGTCAAAGGTGTCGGCTGGCTAAAAACACTAATCGGATAATAGTTGAAGTTGAATAAGTCTTAGGCTGAGATCTATAGATGGCACTATCACTCAGCTCAGAATGGAAGACTGTTAAAACGAGACAGATTTATGCCAGAACATATTTGTTTCTCATTTTACCTCTATCTTGAGCAGAGCCAGAGTATGATCTATAGGTCTCAGCCGTAGAGCAAAATCCCTACCGTTATTCGACGAGTAAGGAGTCGGGACCAACAGCAATGAGAAATACGGCGCAGTCATATAGAATATGAATTAGGTTCAATCACGTCGGGCTCAAAAATCAATATTATCGTTGTATGCAATCTATACCCGTGTCAGGTTTGGTTTGAGATGCATCGAGTGGTCATTGTTGATACTCGGGATGACTCGACCAATGAGTGGAGGCCGAGGTGTAGGTGGTACCACTAACCAGTCTGTAAACATTCGCCACCACTGACACCACCAGTACATACCTGACACGCAGCCGGCCTTAAACACACAATACTCATTCCAAGTAGCTAGAAAAGTCCACTTAAACCCGGGCGTCATGTGTACAAGTACAATGTTTGAAAAGCACATGTTTTGTACTAGCGACCCGACCCGGCTCCGCACTGATGAAGAAATTTAGATTATCTTACAGAAATACCATCCACTGACTTTTCCGGTAGATTTTCCAAAAACTTCCATACAAACCTTGTTCTGCCAATTACGAAAACAAAAAAAAGAAATGCCAAGATATGTTTAAGTCTCTACAAGAGACCTTAATGTCCTGTTGAACATAAACCATATTATATTATTGGATAGACCATATTATAATTATATTATTGTTGGCAAATAGACCTGTGCTGTTGGAAGAAGATAAAGAAGAATATGCAACTAATTTCGATCTAACGACGACTAAATTCCTGCTTCAACTACTCAACTTACCAAGTCACCAAACCACCGACCAGCTAGCAGGTTTTCCATAAATAAACAACGCAGAAGAAGCAGCCAACTAGCTAAATCTCAGCATCTCATTTACGGGTACTTGGGCCATGACATCATTGAACATTATCGTGATTTGTGATCAAAAGCATTTAATAAAATTTGCATAGCACGCCTACCCAATATCTTGAAAATTTCCGTTAGATAACCAACCTCCCAGTATTAAAAACGCTTTAAATGTTCTTCACAGGTTTAGTTTAAAGGTAGAGAAAAACGAAAAAGGTATCATCGATTAAATATGAAAAATAAACATAAATTGTTTGAATAGGATCTACGTGGGCGCGAGCTCTCGATAATTTATTTTGACTGGGGACACAAAAGGCTGTTTGTGGTCGCCATTGTTGCCGCGTTGGCCGCTGTGGTTTCTAAACAAGCCCACGTACTCTCGTAGGTATGAAATACCAATACACACAACTGAAACAATGATACAGATTATCTGATTTGCAAACTAAGTAACAAAGAAAGTTGTTTGCAACCTAAATCGGAAATAAAGAAATGATAGATGGCTTAAAAGTGTCACTTAAGTAGTTTTACATATTTAGTAAATATTGGTAGATATTTAGTGTGGGTAATTCAGTTATTATTTGTACACAATAGAATTAGATATAGTGTCTATTTACATGTTTTAATTTAAGTTTAAATGTTTGAAGCTAACTTTACAACAAAAGTTAAGTTTAATTCGGCCATTGATGAAACAAACCTACGGAAAAAACCGAAAAGGAACTGAGAAAATATATCACGCGAGATGGTAACGCTAAGGCCTAGCGCAAACAAACAACTTTTAGTTGAACAACTATTTAGTTGTGTTTCATATGTTTATGGGAATGTACTGCGATCATAGAATGTGCGCAAACTATCAACACGATAGTTGCTCGACAAAAGAATCAAAAAGCCCGATTTGCTTTTGATTATAGTTTAGTTGTGTGGAATTCACGAAAAGTATACAACTCGACTAAACAGTTTAGTCGATGTAAAAGTTGTATGTATGCGCCTTACCTAAGGCTGGATGAATGTAAAAAAAAACGTAGGAATTTGAAAAGGTATATGAATGACCACGTAAGAGTCGGAAATATAATATAAAAACACTTCAATTGATGTAATCTTATTAGCTAATAACATGTCACATGGCACCAAATGGTTATGTTTAGAAATAAATGAATACATTAATCTTAGTTAAAATATTCATGTTACACATCAATAAAATTAGAAAGATCTGTGCATATTTATTCGACTATCATTAATGAATTCAGTGAATGGTTGTACCTATTATTTAGACGTAGTAAAGCTTCTAAACTAATTTTTCATTATAATAAAGCTGCTACGATTAGTTGCTTTTATAATGAAGAAGAATAGCGCAATAAATCTCAAAATCTCGAACATTCCACCGGTCGGTGAGCTTCATTATTGTCGCCTGAGCCACAGAATAATAACTAGTAACTAGCCTGAGCGGCCATTGGCGATATGAAATAGGATCCTGTTTGCAGAGTGAACTCGACCGCAGACCAACCATTATTGCCAAGACTATATATTTTTGATTATTTTCTCCTCCTATTAACATTTGCCATGAAACCGACTTTTATTACAACAATTATTGTGCCAATCCCAATTATTATTAATAGCAATTATTAAATGTTAACGTTTAACAGCTATAAAATTGAAAATGTAATTTACTAGATGATCGATGTTTAGCATTTTTTCATTATTTCTTTTGATGGTTGATTGCGTAGGTGCTCCATGCGTAAGTTAGAGCTGTAAACGACTAGAAGATTGCTAGGTACTTGACTTCTTGAGATTTTTCTTGTTTGTCCAGTTTTATATGTACTATATTAATTATCAAGCCCATTTTTACTGTATAATATGTTTTAACCTAATAAAACCTTTGAGACTTAACACATAATATACTTACCTAGCTAAGCAGAACGTGGCGATTTAAAAGTTCCAATAATTTCCTTGAGCCTTTTGTTTAACAAAGTTGTACAAAAATAAATAATAACTTTAATAAGTATAGTATGGAAGGATATATAAAAGATTCGTTATTCAAATTGGTCAGTAATGGCAATGGCAATCATTGACGTTTTTCGTATAAAACCCGTTATATTCTCTCAATAGAGTAGTATTTTTCAGAAAAGAATTCAACCTTTAAATAAATCAACATTTTATAATGGCAATAATGACATTCGTATGCAAATTTATGTCGAAAGATCTAAAGAATAATATTGTATACACAAAGAATAGATTAACATTAAGTTTTATCCAAATTATGTAGTGGATAAACTTTTCATTGTGTTGATTTCAATATGTTCTAAGCTTAAACTAAGTTTTCATATTCATAGCACAACCTTCTGTGACAGGATTTCCCTCTAATGGATTATGGATTCTTCATAACTTCAATTTGTAGTCAGTGCAGCGTAACTATTTCCTTTATTCATCAGTAGCTAGGCTCGCGACTACGTTCACGGGGATTTAAGGTTCCCAAAACCTTGTGGTAGTTTATGTTCTTCCTCAGGTTGTAAGCTATCATCTAGCCTAATTATATCCGACAGACTGACATAGTCGAGTTTTACCAACAATGGCTGAGGGTAGACCCCTAACTTAAAATGTTTATTATTGCTTAAACCTTTTAAAATTTATGTTTCTTTATTTTATTTTTTACTTGTGCTTAAATGGCCCCGTGACCTGCAATGGAAAGATTATTATTATTTATTTTTTAAAGTCACTTTCGCTTTTAAATCAATTTCAATATAGGTATGCCACTTACCAGAGATCGCTAATATCTAACCTTTTAATTATGCCTCATTGGAATAATTATCTTTTTTGCGTGTTAATTATGTTTTTGGGAGGCTTCTCGATTAAAGTTCCGATGCACCGTGGCGCGGACGCATCACCCGCAGTCTGCACCCTTCACAGTATGTGATGGGAAAATCTTTTTGCAAAAGCATCAAGGGACGCGCCGATATTCCCGGGGGACTATCGATGCAATTATTTACAATTATCAGTCGCAATCAATGTCGACTTCATAAAACAGCACAATTAGACTTAATGAGATATTGTTAGTAGCAACGTTATAAGGCACCGGAATTTGTCGGTCAGTTTTGCGAATACCTTATTCGATCGTTCGATGGGTGGCTGTCATCTAGATTGATTTAAGGCTTCGCATTCGAGACTATAATTGGGTATTGGATTCTGACCAAATTCAGATTTGATGTTCGTTAAAATATTAATTATTATTAATGCAATTGTAATTGTATCGTTTAAATTGTTCTCTTAGTTGCAGGAATCTACTAAACCGTAAACGATTAAACAGCATTTTCAGAAGGGTTTATTTCAGTATAGTCAATTATTAGTTCAGTGTATAGAAATTTATTACATTAATGATGCAGTAACGGAAGACAAATTTCAGTTCATTCATTCTAAATCGGTTGAATTGCGACATTGTTGGTTCCCTTCTAAATCTCCTTGCTTGTGAGACGGTCATTTAAATTAACGAATATAGATATTAGGTACCTACTGCTCTGCTGCACTGAATATACGTATGTAGTAAGTACTGCAATTCTATTATATAGTAGGCATAGAGCTGTAGAATTAGATTTAATGAGGGCCGGTAGATCAAATGGCTGGTGTGGTTGGCGCGTGCCGCAAGGTCGGTCAACTGAAGGCGATACCAATCCCTCCGCCACTTCTCACTCGCACGCGAGACTTGCTCTATAAAGGCCCTCGTTATGCCCTAATGCACCAACCCGTTTGCCTGAACACGTATTGGTCATCGGCATCGTTATTCGATACGCACGTGCTCCGTAAGGCATTGCAATCGTTTCGACGACTGGACACCACTATAATCGTATTTAAATTGGGCGCAGCAAAAACCGCTCGGTCGCCAAATAGAGAAGTGGGCATTTAAATGAATTTGGTTACGATGAAATCTGGTGCTTATTTAGTCTTAACGATATTCAAATATGGGCTGCAGCTTGAAGTAAATCACTAGATAATTACGCGGATCCGTTCCATTTTTGCAAGCGTGAAATATTCAAAAGTTATGCCTGTTTAAATGGACATTTAGTTTATACCTATAGCGATGTAGGTAAAAGGTGCCTACGTGTTCGGCCAGGCCGTATCGGGAGTAGCCCGGGGCGAAGACTTTCCAGGGCGTAGAGGTCCACCGTTAAATAATAACAAGTAAGTATCTACATGTGGTTCCAGCAAGCTATAAATTGTTGGCTGCCGCCGGGCACGCGGCACGCAATCCGAACGCGGAAAATATAGTAACCACTAACCAGTTGGTAACTATATAAATACCTAGCTAGATCGAGCTTACAATCTCTGGCCGCTGCAACAGGCATTGTTGCACTAGCCGCTTACAATCTAAAACCGCTTTCGATCTGATTGTAGTAAACTTTCTGAAGGCTTAAAATATTAAGTGCCAATTTCTTCAACGCCGAGTAACGTTTTCCTTAACGTTTTTCTTCTGACAGTTTTTATATTGAAAATCTGCCAAAACTTCAAAATTCCTCAGTTAAAATTACTTGAAATTGGCACTTAGAGTAATTACGGAGATAAGTAGTACATACCTATTGTAGGCTAAATAAATTCTGCTAATTTTCAGCCACATATAAAAGCTTTCACTGTGTCAAAAATTTCACTTAACAAATAAATACCGTAGTGACAAAATGTTTATCTTTTAGAATAATAGTTTTGTTTTCTCTATGGGTACAGCTTCGTTGTTCCTATTTCTAGCAATAGGGCATAGGCAAAGTAATATTACGAAGTAATTACTTCTAGATACCTACATCACGCCTGATTCAATCATCAAACAAAGAATCAAACAAAGATTTGATATGTTTAACAAACCATCTGATATATTAACAAAGTCGCGTGCTACTACTTGATTGGTACATGATGTATCTATATTATCAAAGGGTTATCGAGACTCGGTGACTGGCAGTTTCAACCGGGCGCCGCGGCGGTCCAGCTCGGTAAATTCCTCAGCTTTGTCGTGGTCGTGCTCTGCTTACGGCACATTAAGGCGATTTATTAACTTCGGCGTGTACAATAAACTACAGACGTCTAACTACAAAAAAAACTAAAAAGTTTTTATAACATACTTTCTATAATATTACTTATAACGTTCTTTAGGCTTGAGGCGTTAGAAATTTTCGTTAGAAATTTTCAAACAAACGTAGACATTACAGTATAAATGCAAGTAAACGTAACAAATAATTTGTAGTTTTAACATGGCCAATTTTTAGTTCTGTAACTATTATTCGTTGCAAGAGCTTTCAAACCATAGATTAACTATTTTACTATACCTAATTAATCTAAGTGTCAAATATATGTATAAGCACGGTGTGTCCAGCAGATTACTTTTCTATGTGTAGCAAAATCCTAGCGTTGAATTTTTAGTTCCCCAAACCAATTCAATGTGTTGAAGTGCAATTCTATATGTTGTGAATTTTCGCTTCATTTTTTTCTGACTATAAACTGCATCAAACCATGGTGAGCTTATTATTGTTGGCGCAGTTTATGTATGTGATTATAATTATGTAAAACTATCACTGACCCATTTTTTATATAAGAGCTGAGAACTGATGTCCAAAAATAACCATAAGCTATATTCTTGTCTAAAAGTTATATTTTATATATTTGCAACTCTTTTACCGTTACTGTGGAGATTGGAGATACATCAATATAAAAGAAAGGGTCCGGTGAATTGTGATGAGTTTTCTCCGACCGAGCGTGAGTTAACACAAATTAATTTAGTAAAGCAAAAACTCGCGACCGCGCCGCGCCGGCTTCGAGTAGGTATCTCAGTACAAGATCGTGTTTTCATCGCCTCGGTAGATTTATTAAGTACGTTCTGCGCTGACCACTGTCATCATCACATACATGATTTATGATGCTCGTTATTATTATTTGCTCAGGCTTTAGAATAATGACTCTATGTTTTGTGCATTACTCATTTCTTAATGAAGACAGTAAAAATCACCGAAAGGGTAGGGGGCCATCCATAAATTACGTCACACAAATGTTATGGTTTTTTGTTTTTTTTGACATTTTATGGTTTTTAAGCGTGAGTCGTGACCACCTGTGACAAGGACGGGGGAGGGCCCCGTCCTTGTCACAGGTGGTCACGCTTGTGAAACCCCCTCCCCCTAGTGTGACGTCACACATTTTCTAATTTTATATTTCAGAAGTACTTAATTTTTTTTTTGCTAAAACTAAACTAAATTTACTAATTATTAAATTTATTTTATTTAATTTAATTAAAACAGCAAATTTTCCAAATTATTTTTTATTTAAATCAAAAATAATCTTTCATATAATTAAAATAAAGTCAAATATTTTAGATAATGGAGATAACTAGTAGGTACCTACATAATATTTTAAATTTTTTGGTTTACATATAAATTTCGAGTTTTAATATTTTAGATTTCAACATGTGACGTCACATAATCTTTTAACCCCCCTTGTCCCTTGTCACACAATGTCACATTTTACTGGCCCCCTCCCCCCCACTCAACGTGTGACGTAATTTATGGATGGCCCCTAGGGGGTCTCCACTCTCCTCCCTTAATAAGACTATAGTTTCATTATACGTAACTATAAGTATGAGGAATTTTGGATTAAGACGCTGTACCATATTTCACAGGTTCTGAAGATGTTTTCTTTTCTTTTACTGATCATAAGCTGAGTGCATATTAAAATTGTCATATTTCCATCTAAAGATACGAGTATTTATAAAGAGATATTTTGAAAGACCTAGTTAGGTACTAGTACGTCGTAATACTTATTCTAAGAATTACTTAATGATAAAATAGTATGAGCCGCATTTGCTGCCTGACTAACGATCATGCTTCAATAGATATTTGATCAACTTCATTTATTTGCAATTATTAAAAAAAATGTATTTTCATTTTTATGAAGTCGAAAAGGGTGGGTCAAAATATTAAGTATATAAATAGGGTTACTAGGCTAAGTGTGGGTTTTTACAAAAACTTTGCTAAAATAGGTGTTTAAGTACTTTTATTTTGGACTTACACTGAAGCTTTCGCACTTGGGCCATTCTTTTTCTTTTTCAAAAATCAAAAAGTGCCATAGTTTTGACAATTTCACGTAAGATTTGTCCAATAGATAAGATCAAAGCGTACGAGCCCGCATGTTGATGTATGTAGTTCACACGGACGATCACGCGCGGAATACGCAAAGAGCCGTGAGAAAGCGCCGTGCGGTTTGCCAATGGAATACTAACCAACTCACTTGCGTTTTCGTTTACATTAAAGGTATAAGTAGGTAAGTACCTATATTTGATAGTGTTTTCTGTGTTTTGAATTTTTGATACTGTTTTTTAACTTCATTTCACAACCGTCATGTATAATAATATGAAAACCAATCAATTTCGGTTGGTTCCAAAAATAAAATAAGTAGACATACTACTACTACTACTACTAAGTATATATTAATACTTAAAGGTGTCATATTTATTTTATTTCGACATTATTTAAATAATCATTCGTAAAAATCAGTCTTGAAATAAAAAGTATAAAGTATATTGAAAGACGAGTTTTATATTAACTAATTCGGGTTTTCTTTTTTAAAGAAATTATGTAGCTCCATACGTTGGACTTATGGAGCTACATAATTTCTTTGGGAAAGAAATTATGTAGCTCCATAAAGGTACATAAAACCATTTACAGAAATGTTTGTCTGTATTACACATAATATCATATCACAAATCACAATCGACATTGTTGGTAAAGTCTATTAACCTAAAAATAGGTATCAGTAGGTAATTCGACATTTTCACTCAAAGATAGGCAAAATGACAAGAATGTGACAGTTGTATGACACCTGTCATGTTGTATGTGAACGTGTGACCAATTTTTATCACATCAGATATCAATGACACGGAAACCAAGTTTACTCTAGATGTACCTAACACATGCACGATAATAATCTTAAACACAATCAAATTCACATCATCGATATTTTGACTTTTGAGCATTTAATTCGGAAGTAATGTTAAAATCTTAAAAAGAATTAATTAGACAAGGGGAACTACTCAAAATTCAAAATTTATTTATATTTCTTGACAGGCCTTGTGGCTCTTAAGACAAGTCAATACTCTACCATTGGTTCGTAAAGCAGATTCAACTGATTAAGTTGTTTAATAATTTAGTTAATTGCTCCCACAAATAATTCATACCTTGATGAATGATTCATAATATTATACCTATTATTAAGTTCAAATATTTTGCAAGATTATTTGCTGCACTTTCAAACATTTCTCAGCCGATATGCTGTTGAGAATATAAACTGTTACCGCAACGACATAAGTACGTACCTATACTCTATTTTTATGACAGTGTGAGAAAAAATGTTATCAAAAATTTACGATGGGATCGTAAAATTATGTGCATTATTTGTGATTATTTGTAAACATTCCCACGATTGGCGTGATCACGTGAAAGCATGTGATCGCCTGAAGTATCCTATCACCTTATCGATACATATTTTCATGCGATCCTTTCGTCTCAATTATTTGTATATCTCACAAAAATTGTTTGCGTAGCATGCGATAATTTTTTGATACTTACCCTTTTTTAAGTCTCTCTCTCTAACCTAATCGCTATTTATTTATTCTGCTATAAGTATTATTATTATTGTTCATTGAATATTTGTACGCTATTGCATGGCCATTTGTAATGATACTAGCAGTCAATTATGTTTTATGACATCTTTATCAGCATAAAAACCCACATGTATGCAAGGATTGAATTGAATGGTAGGAACTTAGAGTACTTAATTCTTTGACTTAATTATATGAATAAATATAAAAGCTAATTTACTTACCAAATAAGCACGAAAGAATTCGTTAGAGGTTCAATATCAGTTTTGGGCCATAGACGAATGATATTTACTACCATAATTTTTTGGCCCATAGATAAAATATATTGTATAATAGTCTATTGATAATCCTGAAAATTTCATAACTTAAGTTGTGTGTAACATGGTGTAACAGTTGTATACCTAACTGAAATATTCCGGTTATTAAATTTTTAAATTCATAAATTATTGTCGTTACATTTATACTTGTACCGAACAGTCATTTGCAGTCATTTAGTTTGTGACTTGTTTGTTATTCTGTTTAAATAGCGACGTAAGTATAATTTTGTTCAAATTATTTAATTCCAAGTTTGAAGGAATTTTATGTCAAGGGAATTTTTCGAGATCAAGGTGCAATCAACAAAGCATGTGCTATGCTATGTCGTCGGCTGCTCTCTAATTACATATTTTTCAAATTGCGTGTAATGGCGGTTGCTCTACGGGCTACGGCTGTTTTGTTTACGGTAGTTTACGTTTTTTCAATGTTTTATAATCTCGGCAATGTGTTAAACACCCTTATTTAACTTAATTATGACCAATCATGACGAATATCTCTGTCATTGTGGCGCAGTTGCACAGTTATGAGAATGCGCTCTCGAGTTTTATTCACGTTGGGGTCGTATGATTAAGATTATTGCATTCAATATAATTATAATTGTAATTTTTTTAATTCCTTAAAAGTATTTCATAAAGAAACTCTTGGAAAAATATTTTTAGTTCACCAAATCGGTAAGATATCGGATCGGATGATCAAAGTTAAATTCAACCGATAGATGCTTAGTATAGATCATAGATGCCATGTAGGGTACTCCACACCCTTGTACCCAACGCCCTCCTGCGACTCTTGTTGTCGGCTGCCCAACTATCTAGGAATTTCAGGAATGAAAATTGCTTTTTTGTGTAGGATTTCATATTAAGTCTGTGGCGGTGATAATTTAACCATAACATAATTTTACCTCCTATCAGTTGATCTTATTCTACATCATCAGAGAACATTTATTTAATGATTTTATGGTCAACAATGCAAGCCCGCGTCGTCATCGTTTATCATATTAGGTACCTACATCAAATTTTATTTTGTTTTGAATTGCATTTAAAATTCTTTATACATTACTTTTATTTTGGTTACAAGGGCTTAGTCTGCATTAAAGATGTTTATAATTTACATAAAGATACCTACTCACCTACCTATTTATCGAATGTTTTCTTTCTTGCAAGTTGCTTAGGCATTACTTTTTGTTTAGTTAAAAAAGGCTGGGTCAGCATTGGCACCTACCTACCTCGGTGTGTTGTTAAAGATATTATTTACAACGTCTGTCAACTGCGCACTCCATGTGTTGCCCTGGCGCCGCCGCTGACGTCGCCCGCACATGCGCACTCCAAATTCATGTCTCAACAATAAAAAATGCCTTACGATTGCTCCATACAAAAACACGATTTAAGACTAATGGAATGTGAAATTAAGGGACATAAATTGACTCGTATTAAGTGGTCGTCGTAGCTCATAAACGGTCGCTGTTTTTGTTTTGGGGCATTTTTATTTGTCACGCCTTTGGTGGAGTATCTAGAAATACACATAGAGTAAGACACAACTTAGGCCGCGTTTATGCACACGCGGGGCGAGGCGTGGCGCGTGGTGCATCGCGTCGCGCTGTACACTCAAACATTTATGGCCAAGTATGAGAGCGTTCACGCGGCCGGCCGCCGGGCCGCGGTGCCCCAGCCCGCGTGAACCCGTGTGAACGCTCTCATCTATGTTTGAGTTTACCGCGCGACGCGACGTACCACGCGCCGCGTGTGCAGAAACGCGGCCTTATGCTTATTTCTTAGCAATATTGTTTTTTTTTAAATAATATAATTTGAATAATCTAGAGAATTTTACCTTATAAAAAAATAGTTGCCAAAAATTTATTGAAAATATTCCAACATAATGAGCAAAATATTATATTATTATTATCCTGCATCTAAGACAGTGTAGAATCCAAGTGTCTGTGTTCTATAGGTATGTACGAGGTATTTAATTAATAATTCCTATTACGTGTCTATATTTGTCGGAGTAACACCATAATATGCCCATTGCCCAGGTGTTTCCTGTACCTAAGTAATCACCTCAAACAATGCAGTTTTTAGGGTTCCGTACCCAAAGGGTACCAACGGGACCCTATTACTAAGCCTACGCTGTCCGTCCGTCCGTCCGTCCGTCCGTCCGTCCGTCTGTCAGCGGGCTGTATCTCGTAAACCGTAATAGATAGACAGATGAAATTTTCACATATTATGTATTTCTATTGCCGCTATAACAACAAATAATAAAAATTAAATTAAATTAAAAAAATTAAATTAAAATGGGTAGGTGGGTAGATGGAAATCTTTTAATTTAATTTTTTTAACGGAACCCTAAAAGAGCGAGGCCCGACTCGCACTTGGCCGATTTTTTTATGAAAAAATATGTTTTTTATTTACCATCGACAATAGGTAGGCAGGTAGGTACAATCTATCCATAGCGAACAAGGTAATTTATTTATGCTTAATTCAGTAGATATTGTTATAGTACTCAGTTGTAATAATAGAAACCTACCTACTTTCGATTCCAGTGATGTTTTTGTAAGCAGTTATTATAAGATCACGTAGTAGGTTGATACTTCTGTGTTATGTTATTTCGTCGATAGTCATTCATTTGTGCAGGTGGATAGAATAGTCATAATTACTAAACTAAAGTTTAAAAATATTATTTGGTGTAGCGGTGATAGCCAAGTGGTTAAGACTTGACCTCCTTTTTGGGGGTCCGGGGTTCCAAACTAATGAATCTAATTTTTTGGAGTTATGTTCGCTTTAAGCAATTAATTTACTTAAAGGTGCTTTAACTGTTAGGAAAACAACAACGGTGAAGTCTGTCAATCCGCAGTTGGCCAACGACGTGGACTATGGCCAAAATCCTGCTTATTCTAAGAGGAGACTCCTGTCCAGTATTAGCCCGGTGATGGGTAGACGGTAATCATTTAAAAAACATGATTAGTGCATAAATACACACGTGTCAAGGAGTGGCCTTTAGCGTAGCCTGTCTTTAGCTTTAGATGTATTATGTATGAGCTAGAAATATTTTCAGTTAATTTTTGAGGTTCGCCCGCCGCTCATATAATTATGTGCACTTAAAGTCTGAGAAAAACTATGTGTAACCATGACGAAATACAAAAAGTTTACGCTCACTTCTATACACGGACAGCGGACTATTAAAGGAAATAATATTATAATGTGTGCTTCTACCGTTTGTCATCACTGTTGAATTAGCAAGAGACCTATGATAAGAAACCTATGTTTTTTTCAAACGTTCCAACTTCCAATAGGTGCCAGTCTAGGCCATAAAGAAATATGCTTTTCAAGGCACTATAATATCTCTATAGGTACCTTTCTAGGCCAAAAAGGAATAATGGTTTTTAAAGGCGCTAACAACGTCTCTATCTGTCTAGGCCAACTAAGTGGTGTTAAATAGGTCAGTATACAAATTGATCTCCAGTGGCCCAAATTGACCTCAGGCATTAGTGAGGTGAGGTGCAGAAATGTAATCACATACGACGAGTGTAGTTGAGCGGTGATGGAGGGTCGCCCACACGCCCGCTGCCTGCTCGCACGAGTTGCTCCCATTATACAATCAGGGCAATCATCGCTGCCATTCTGTACTATTACACTATTGCACATCAACATCTAATATCCTTGCATTCGTAGTCTCCTTGTATTTATATTCCATACACCTACGTGAAAATGATGTAGGAGGCGAATAGGTATTACTCTCTTGTCCTTTGGTTGTCTGTATTTTGTGAATTAAGTAATAAGTTTTCTCGATAAAAATGCCAATAAGAACAATCACTCTGTCATTAATCTACATCTACACTGTCGTAGAGACGCTTTAATTATACAAAAAACTGAGTGAAAAATTGTTTGAAAAACAGTTGATAACCACCAAAGGAAAATATTAAAACACAAATGACATGAAGGAAGACAAAGGTCCGAAAATGATAAACAATAAATAAATAAATTCCAATTCTATCTCGAATTGAAAACCTGGACCTATTAGAATTCTTATTCTTCTCTTTAAATGTAAGATCGTATTCGTAAGTATGTATCTAAAACCAAGGCTGTATGTTGAATCAGGTTTAATATCAGCATATTATGAATATACAACGACGCACGTGCGGTTCAGTCCAATGCATTGTCTGAACGCCTTCTACGGTGCCCATAAAGTCGAATGTTTCCCAAAGTGTTGTCAGTACAAGGAAATATACCTAATGTTCATAAAATGGAGAAGAATCTCTAGATCCACTTAATAGATTTTTAAGAATTTCTATTTTAAAACACTGTTATTTAGAATGCTGTACTTTTCGGTTCTTATAGGCAACATTTTTTCAACCATCGACTGTTTTTGTTCAGCGTAAAAAAAAAGCCAAGCAAACGACTTTAGTGAAGAAACTGTATTAAAACGTGTTTTATCTTTGTATTCCTACTACGGGTAGGCAAATGTTCTCTTTGCTTTGCAACGCATACCTGAGTAATTTTCATAGTTTCGACTTTTGTACTCAATGTTCTTGACATATTATTATCTTGTACCTATAGTGTTAGAAATTAGAATTTAGAGCCAATATACAATACTATGAAATACTTATGAAAAATGAGATTTTTAATTTTCATCTATGATCATATAGATCGATCGATCGATCAATCAATCAATCGATTTAGATTTGAATGATTGTCGATCCCACACGTCACGTGTGGGATCGACAATCACAATTTGGGGAACGCTGAAAACTGGGTAATTATATTTTCTCAAATTTGCTCGGAAATCGCTTCTTTATTTAAAAAAAACGAAACGTCAATTGGCTCATAACTGGCGTGGCGCCAGCAATTACGTAACAGGACAATAATGTAAATTGCTGGACAGGTACGAGGTTTTTAAAATGTACACTTTCCTCTATAAGGTGCTTCTCCTCTGTGATTAGGTGTTTTAAATGTGCATTTCTTTCGCTGAGTTATACAATTTAAAAAAATAAGAATGAATTTTTTTTTAATGGAACTAAAAGAGCGTGGTTTAATTATTTAACATGAAATAAAACAGTGTTTCTTTAATTATTTTTTTGTTGTTTCCTCGCAAATTAGAGAAAAGTACTATATAAGCCTCGGCCGAAATAGCAATTCATGGCCTCGTTTACTTAAAAAGGCCTCGGCTAGCGCCTTGTCCTTTTAAAATCACTTGGAAGTCCTCGGCTTCGCCTCGGCCTTCCAATGTTACTCGTCCATAAATTGCTTTATTCCGAGCCTCGACAATAATGTACTATTATTACATACAAAATCCATTGTTTCACGGAAATCCGTACATCATTGACAACAATAAATCGAGCACATGTGTAGACTCTTTTAATCTTTCTTTTAATGCGTCGATGTTTGATAATCTTTTTATTTTCGTGCGACTCTGAATCATGGATTATACTCACTTGTCCATAACGTTCTCTCCATTTGAGCTAACGCCTTTGCCTCGACTTGAGGCATACTTAAGGGTCCGGCGACCATCGTTCGCAACTCCAATTCAAGGCGCGTGCAAAAATCGGCCGGTATATTGCTATCTCTATTTATCTATACACATCGCCTCCATGCTTGGTGCGACAGCAATATTTAGCGTCTGAATTTGGTCTTTTTCCATAAATACCAAAAATGATGAATGAAAGTTTGTTGTGTTTTTCACTTTGTGTTGTTATTTTGTAACTTGACAATATAAGCTATGTTCCTGATCAATAATTAGCTAAGATATCGTTGGTTTTATTATGAAACAAATAAGAAGAAAACATGCCATTTACGTCGTAAAAGGCATTTACGTCGTAAAAGGCGAACGAGGCGAGTTGCGAACGATGGTCGCCGGACTCTTAAGATGGTATCTACATATTTTGCTCGTACGCTTTCACTAAACGTACGGTTTGGAATGAGGCTCTTTTGAGCAGTAATACAAAAATTGACGCGGGTTGAGGCAGCATTTCCACTTAAGCTGCCTCGCTTTAAGTAGAGACATTCGTAAACGCTGTCTTTAGTTTAGTGGATAAGGAGCTTAATGATTGTCTCATTTTAATTTATAATTTCTGATTCATTGTGCAAGTCTACTAGTAGAGCTCTTTACGTTTATGAATATGCATTCAAGGTACTTTTACTTATTAAAGTGCAAGGCTTTATTTTATGGCTTGTCAGAGGACAAATGTAACATTGGCATTTTAGAAGATTATACTAACATACATTATTAGCTTACTCTAAAATCATATAAAAATTCAAAAATACATATAATAACAAAATGATTATACAGATACACTAAGTGAATACATATCCAGGCATTTTCATGAAAGTAAGAAATGGAAATCATATCCTCTAGGTACAATTTGTACATCTCCTAATAACTCGTAAGATCCATCATTTCACAGAAACCAAACATGCGCATATTCGGTTCATACCTACTTTTCAAGTTAACATGTTGCTTTTAGTTTTATAACAGTCACAGAGAGCCAAAATCGTGTTGTTTGCAGCATTGACGCTGACCTAAAAATGGCCGCAGTGTGAGTCAAGAGCCGTTGAGGCGTTGTTACTGTGTGGGTGAGCTTGAAAGCCTATAAATCTCGCTGCCGGCCGGCTCGTGGCGGGGACAAGACCTGAAATTGTATCGGACAAAGCCTTTAAACTATATTTATAACTGTTAAGGCTTGGACACATAATTCTGTGGAGTCAAGGTAAAAGGGATGTCAGAAATTTTGAAAAATGATTTAATTACACAGTTGGATAAAATATATGACTAAGTATTACTATAAAAAAGAAATGAGTCAATATAATGTATTTTCATTTCGTGAATCTCAAATAATAAATAGAGTTTAGTCATCATAATTAATAGCAAAACCTAAACAGTAAAAAGGTGTTATGTGTAGTCATCTTCTTACTACATACATAATTTTTTACTTTTTTTATTTTTCAGACTCATCCGGCATGCCCCTTTAACATTTATAAGCATTTTTTTTATTAGTCCCCGGTGAAAAGTTGTTTTTTAGACTCAACCTCTTTTACCTTGACAGCACAGAATTAATCACATTATGTTGTCCGTCCGGATCTCTGATCAAATCCTCAAGCGTGTAAATCCTCCCCATAAGTGTGAAAAAAGCAACGTCTCTATCCAATAGGCGCACGATAGGCAAATCAATCGAGAGTTTAATCCGGGTGCGTGTAGAAATCATGTCGAAATACACATTATGTCTGAACGGTTTCGTTCTGGCCGACTATTTAGTTTAGACTTTAGACTATTTAGCCTCTGTCTTATCCAGCTGAGCAACTTCTGTTAACTCCGAGAACAGCTCTCTCCAACGTCCACTGAGCGACCCTGAGCTTTCTTTTACTATGTTTTGGAACCTTCATTCATCACTGGCTACATGCACTGTTCGATGACTTTAGTTTTCAGATGTATGACATGCTTCATTAAATTTCTCGTATGCGGGATGGCTTGCTTTCGCTTCCGTCACTGTGATCCGTAACGCTTTGTGTGTGTCCAAGGCTTTAGTAAACAATACCTATAAGTACCTAGTATCTTTACGAACTACGGCCATTATATTTATATCCGCGTCGCCTGAGCACTAGATATTATCTCCTAGTTCGTACTGCACCTCCGTAACAGTAATGATTTTATCATTAGCTCTATTTATTGTATGGCGATTTCTAAACCTAGTGTACCCTATCCTTTATAGATAAGGCAATATGTAAATAAGTCCAGTTCAGCCTCATTGTTTCAACTATCTTTAACTGTTATAGATAAAGGGATATGTATGACGTACGTAGTTATTTTTGGTTTGGGAATTTTTTTGTCAGATTATTTTATTGGAACTTTAGTGAGAGACTAACTAAAATGATTGACCAGTAAGGTCAAAACGCGCACCAGCACGAGAAAGAGTCATTCAGGTTGTTACTTTGTTAAGTAGGTAGGTACTATGTATTAAAAACTAGATGATGCCCGCGACTTCGTCCGCGTGGATTAAGGTTATTGATTCCCGTGGGAACTCTTTAATTTTCCGGGATTAAATGTAGCCTATGTGTTAATCCAGGGTATAATCTATCTCCATTTCAAACAGCCAAATCCCTCGAGTAGTCGTGAAAGAGTAACACACACACAAACACACACAAACACACACAAACACACACACACACACACACACATACATACACACACACACACACACACAAACTTTCGCCTTTATAATATAAGTGTGATGTGATTCAGCTAGCGAAGCGAGGTCTTTTATTTTATTGAGTAATGGAGTTAATTAGGTAATTTTTTCTAAAACTCACATTAGTTGATTGGTCTAACTAAAGCCTACAGTCGATACTGCTATTAAAAGTAAAACAGTAAAGGCCGATTATTATCTAACCAGGTACTATACTATCAGGTAGATGTCGGGCTTTTGCGTTGAAGATGCAACGCGAGTACGCGACATATTCAAGGGATTACAATAGTATGCCACGATGGTATCGACTATCGAGTATGGTAATACGCTACCGGCACGGCGCGCGGCGGCGCGGCGCGTAGGCCGCACAAGCGCATCTCATAGGGTTGCCAGATTGCCATTTGTACCTACCCGATTACCTACGGCAAAGCCAAAAGGAAGGGCGTATGTGTCTACTGTCTATTGTCAAACATCCTTCTTAACATTTGCATTTTGAATTTTCTCATCTAAGCATTTCTATCTTATCATAAAATTGGGAACAACCTCAATAATCGATTACAAATCCAATTTGAATTTGTGTACGGTACGTATGACATACAAATAGTTAAAGATCACGAATATTGGCAAGAATTTTTTGTCTGAATAAATTTTTGACCTATTAAGGAAAAATAGCATTAAAAATTATAATACGAAAAAAAATCAATTACTAAGTAGATCCCTCACTACGTTTAGTTAATACATAATAATTAGGTAGGAATACAGGTTAATTGACTGTTAACTATCATCATTTGATAAAGATCACCGTATCTATATAAAATGGAAATGAATTATCGTATAAGAACTATTCATAATCATATTTGATGGGATTTTTATGGCTTTGGTATTTAAAGATTTTTATCGATTTATCACTACATTAGATTGGAAATAAAGAGTTGGGATTTTTATGTTGTCATGATAAGACTTGAAAAATTAAATCCAAAAATATTTTTTGTACATCTATGGTTCTGGCCATTAAACGTTTCAAGGGCTAACTTTACTTACCTCATCGATGTTACCGCAGCGTGATATAGTACCCAAATTGCTGGGTTGTTCCTCACTCATCCCACAGAAACTCATCCCACTAATATTTTTTTCTTAACTCATCCCATTTGTATTCTTAATTCATCCCACAGCAATTTTTTGGGATTTTTGTTCCATGAGTATTCTTAACTCATCCCGCTGTAATTATTATTATTTAAAACCTGTGATTTTGAGTACGGTCCGACAAAAAATATGTTGAATATGAATTGTATTTTTAAAATCAAAAACATGTAAAAATCTACATCAAAATTACTGCTAAATAAAACAAAAACAAAATAAAAGGATATAATATGTGTAATTATATATAAAAAAAAAAACATTTATAAAAATCAACTTTCACAAAAGTCTGAAGTCAATCAACGTCTGACTATTAACAGTCATAGCATAAAACTAAAGCTAGTTATTTAAAAAACATATAAAAATATTCTTTACTCTGCATCTGTTTGTTTCTTTACCAGCGGTTTGCTGGCGAAAAACGAAAAAATAATAATTAGATTATACAATATTTACAATATGAAACAATCAACAAGAAATGATAGGTTAAAAAAATCAACATTCGCAAAATAAAGAGCATACCTACATAATTATGATAAAACAAGAGCTACTTTTATAAAACGAAAAGATAAATGACAGAAAATTTACCTTTAAAGGTCATCAACAAGGTCACAAAAACCATATTTATATTTTTTTTAAAAGGAACGTTAGACTAGACTAATAATTACTCATTTTAAAATCAAAACCCCTACTTATCTTTAAAAAAACATATGGGGCCAACTTTTCAAGACAGTGGCCTATTACAATTCTCCCTTCAACTAATTCCTGGATGGCAATTTTGATTTTTTCTTCATTTTCTTCATATTTTTTCACTGATTTTGGAAAACATGATGAACTTTGGCTAAGCCTGGCATTTGCAGATGCGCATCTTTTTTTAAGATATAAAGTAACTTTATCATGTTAATGTTTTTGTTTGAAATGTGCCTGTTTAAAGTTGCATGCCAGCTTTCTAGTGCATTAGTTGTTCTAGTTGTAAGATTACATACATTCCACATATGTGGTGGAAATATGCCATCATATAGCCAAGTTTTAACAAGATAATCATTGAATTTAGTAACATTATCCCCTTGAGGACAATCCTCCATTATATACAAAAAAGCATCGTCAACCAGGTCTTCTGGAACCAGAGGCAAAGCTAAACAAAGAGAGAGATGTTTTAACTTATATGTGTCTTTTGTCATTTTCAGTTTTTTTTGCACGTTTGACAAGTGCTTGACAAAAGTGAAAATAACAACCTTTGATTGCAGTATTTGGTAGTTCTGCCCCCGTAGCCATGATACACTAACGATTGTCTATTTCTCTTTCTACGATTGCAAACGCTTGAAGGTTTGGCTAGAGCTAGACTAGATGGCGCAGCAGCTGATCAAAGACAGAATTGTATTGATAATATTTCGCAGCACTTTATATTTTATTAAATGTTTTTTTAGCATTTAAAATGCACAAATTATTCACTGTAGTGTCCATTTAAAATGCACATTAAAATAATTAGGTAATTTAAGCGCCATCTAGTTAGCATGTTGAAAGGTTTGAGTTTCAAAATTAAAAACCGCTATATCGAAAGCTATTGCCATCTCTTTTATTTAAATTTGGTATCTTAACAATTATTGGAAAAGTTGCTAATATTTATCTATTTAAGTTTTTTTAAAGGTATAAATGTGTACAATATTTTAGTTCAAATGCATTTTTATGCTAACCATACATAAATGTTCGAATGTTTAGGTAATTTTTGTTTTGGGATGAGTAAAGAATACATTTGTGTTGAGTTAAGAAAATAAATACAATTAATGTAGTGGGTTGAGATAAGAATATCAGTTTGGGATGAGTTAAGAAAAAAATATTAGTGGGATGAGTTTCTGTGGGATGAGTCAGGAACAACCCAAATTGCTGGCAGCATTGCCCCTAATGGATGGCCAAATTAGTTCTTTGGCCAAGGTAGTTGCCACTTGCCAGCTCTTGGATCCCCGATAGACCCGATGACCTTTTTTGAAAGTTCTTCAAAAAGAGCTCGAGCCACTGGGTCCCACGGTCCCATGGTCTCCATTCTCCACCCCAAAAAGGCACACATATGAAACTACCATCAAGGTTTTCTTTTCCCGTATCTTGGCCTGTTCGGTGCTAGTAGCTGCTTCGCCCGCCATAGAGGAGGATGCAGCTGGGGTTTCTGCACAGGTGGCACTCCAAACGAGCCGTCTACAATTCTCTATGGAACTCTACCATCAGAGCATCAGGTATCTTGCCGTCTCTACGTGCCAAATCAATAAGTTCTACTAAGTAACTACAACACCTCCTCGTTTTTGAAGTCGCTTAAGCGATGTCGACCCTGCATCGGATGAAGGGTGAACGCACGCCTCATTGTTATCTCGCGACTCGCGTCAGGTTTGGGCGGGAATAAATAAAAGTGTTCGTAGAAGAGATACACATTTATTTTATTATTCAGACGCGACTGTTGTAACTGTGATAAAGTTTTATGGCGCTTTTTGTTATGAGCTAACGAAATTTCGTTTAGATTTTGTGATACTTAAATTGAGCTATCAAAATATTAACTGCCTTTTTCCATAGAGATGAAACTTTTAGGCTCAAAAGAGCCAAAACCCAGGGCTGTCATTAGTAGTACTTGCAGTTTAATTTTTTTAATACCTACGTAATGAATTAATTTTATACTGCTGATCATAAAATAATAATGTACAATGCTGCTGATGTCATTAGTATTTTCAGTACTGAAAAGTACATTCCGTTGATCTTCTGTGGATTTTGTCTGCTTTTACGAATTACGATTCTTTTCGTAGTACACCTATGATACGTAGTTACCTAACCAATAACCATAGATTTAAGGAAAACCTATCAACAAATAAAACACACACATACACACGTTCTGTTTTATCAATTTAATTAGATAGATTTGATTTTCCTGTTGAATTTGATACATAATTTATAAGGGTTTAATAGTGCAAGTTTTACAAAACAATAAAACTTGTATTATTTAGCAGAGATGATGCACAGCATCTGTGAGATCACGTGGTACTTCCCTTTTAATCCTTCGACCAATCAGAGGGACCTGTTAAGCTATCAGTCAATCATTAGTCACTTCCGTTTGTTGTTTGTCACGTGGTCACAGGTATGGCGGCGCTCGCCGCGCTTTGCTCATAGAAGTCTCACACCAGGAGGCCTTATTGGGATGCTGTGCATCATCTCTGCTAAATAATACAAGTTTTATTGTTTTGTAAAACTTGCACTATTATTCGGCATGTGATGATGCACAGCATCTGTGAGAGACGTGTTTATTAACTCCTGGTGACCACAAACGACGCTATGTGAAGAAATTATAATTCTAAAGAAATTATAGTATTATAGAAGGATGTGATCTATATTAAAAAATAAATTAATATGTAACAGCATATCTG
Source organism: Oeneis ivallda (assembly GCA_029955525.1). Lineage (NCBI taxonomy): Eukaryota > Metazoa > Arthropoda > Insecta > Lepidoptera > Nymphalidae > Oeneis > Oeneis ivallda. Next base: position 18,628,869 of record JARPMR010000013.1, on the reverse strand, counting down.
AAATATAAAAATCATAAGGATTTTTCCAAAACAAAATAGAAAGTACTCATCAAATAAGTATCAGTCTAATTGTAGCTTCCAGACAGCATTCAATATGTTACTATATAAACCAAACCAGATCTTTTGTTACCAACTTAAAAAAGTTGGCTAAAATTTGATCGGCCAATAAACAATTCGTTATAATAATAGTTTAGTCTATTATTAACGTAAGTAGGTATTCAAAGTAATTAATTGGATTAGAGAAGCCAATTTTCTGCAAAAAAAATGTCTTCTATAGGTGACTTCAGACCAACTTTCAGAGACATTCCTTGGATCATTTTTATGTAAATATCGTCATTAAATCTCTTAAAGAACTGTTATTTATTATAACTAACTGACTGAGAATGAACTCTTCTATACTGAAGAGGTAATTATGTAAGGTTAGAGAGACACGCTTTCGGGTGAAGCCCATACGTCAATCTAATTTTCAAATGCTGCGTGTTTCCCCTTTTATTTGGATAAACAAATAATAATTATGACTCTGGGTTACCCTCTGTAAGCATTGCCTATTATCAATTTTCGAACCGGACTTAGTATTACCTTGTCATCACCCTGAATGGGCTTTTAAGAAGGCGAGATCAAAAGCGTAATGCGAGAGGCTAGTTTATGTAGCACCTCAAACAAGGTTAATTTGGAAGTATATTTGGCAAATATGTCACTAGGGTCCCAACTCGAAGATTTCTCTGCTTTTGGACTCCGAAGAGAGATTGCTTTGAGCACTTGTTTAACTTGGAAATGTGAACTCAAGTTAACCTAACCTGACTAAAATTTGGCAACACAGACAAGTGTCAAACTAAAACAAGCGCAAGGTCAAACGAAATGACCGCGAGGCACCTGTTGTGTTGCCCTTTCCTTTAAACATTCTCAAAAGATTCGTTGCTTTTTATGAGTCATGTTCTTGTGGTACTGGCGGCATTGGAGTTGATTTGCCGCCGAAAGGACTGGATAGATCGTTCGATTATGAAACTTGCTCTTGACATTTCTTTCCAACCTTATCCAGCGCAAATACCAAAATTGGACCCACATATTCATACCACCTGTCACAACAGCAACTGACCCTCATGAATTTGGTGGTTTCAAAGCTAGGCAGGATATGGGAGCAAACTGGACAAGAATAAGTATAAGTCAGGAGGTAAATGGTAGTCGCATTCCCGTATATAGAGAAGGGCCTTCGGAGCCCAAAGCAACTACCACTGCCTCCGATACGCTCAGAGGCAGCCTCCGAAAAACTCGAGCTGCGATGGCAGCGAGTCATTGGCCGACAACAGCCCACCTGTCCACGCCACCCATTTCTTATGTATACAACGGCAACTTTAAGCATGATCACTAATTGATCATCATCAAATTCAAAAAGATATTTGTAACTCGGAGGTATCTTACACAGGTCCCCACAAAAGTTTTTACTACTATTTATGTAACTTATTTAGGACTTACAACCACAACTGTATCCATGATCACCATGATCATCATCGAATTCAAAAAGATATTTGTATCTCCAAGGTATCTTACGCAGATCCCCAAGAAGTTTTTATCTTATTTATGTAACTTATTCATTACTTACAATGAAATTATCATCAAATTCAAAAAGAAATTCGTAACTAGGAGGTATCTTACGCAGATCCCCACAAAAGTTTTTATTAGTATTAATGTAACTTATTTTGGACTTACAACCACAACTGTAAACATGATCAACTAATCATCATCGAATTCAAAAAGATATTTGTATCTCCAAGGTATCTTACGCAGATCCCCAAGAAGTTTTTATCTTATTTATGTAACCTATTCATGACTTACAATGAAATTATCATCGAATTCAAAAATAAATTCGTGACTAGGAGGTATCTTACGCAGATCCCCACAAAAGTTTTTATTAGTATTAATGTAACTTATTTTGGACTTACAACCACAACTGTAAACATGATCAACTAATCATCATCGAATTCAAAAAGATATTTGTAACTCTAAGGTATCTTACGCAGATCCCCAAGAAGTTTTTATCTTAATTATGACTTACAATGAAATCATCATCGAATTCAAAAATATATTCTTAACTAGGAGGTATCTTACGCAGATCACTACAAAAGTTTTTATTTTTATTTATGTAACTTACTCATGACTTACAACCGCAACTGTAACCATGATCACTTGATCGTCATCTAATTCAAAAAGATATTTGTAACTCGGAGGTATCTTACGCAGATCCCCTCAAGAGTTTTTATTTTTATTTATGTTACTAATTCATGACTTACAACCGCAACTGTAACTCTGATCACTTTATCATTATCAATTTCAAAAAGATATTTGTAACTCGGAGGTATCTTACGCAGATCCCCGAACGCCATGACAGCTGATGGCAAGTGAAGATGCACCCCAAGAAGAAGCGAGCTTGTCTAGAAAATGCCTATTCACTTTTGTTTTAAAGGCACCCAAATTGTAGTTTAGTGGTTATAGAGAAAATGGAAACCGGAACGGCATTCCAAATTTTGGCTTTGCGTATTAGGATCGAAAAAGCAACCACTCAACAAAAAGTTACAGATTTTGTTCACATTGAACATAGATACGTTCGGCTAGCAAAGCATTACACATGGCGGCCATGGCCTTATTAGAATTAACAAAGTAGTCTCCATCATTCTAGGTTTTATTCATTAATTAACTGCTTAACCTCTTATCGAGATCCTACTTCAACAAGTCATTCTCTGAGGTTACCTACATTCCAGCGCGAACTTTGACGGGTCACTGTGGTTAAGACACAATGTATATCCTTAAGCTACAGGGCATAGATGCATGCACGTTTTGCCAGGAATCGATTGAAACACCGTTACATATTATTCAGTTACTGCCCCCCCCCGTAATGCTTAAACTGAGCATCTATCCAGGGAAACGTATCGTATTCCATATCGTATCACAAATATTGCAATATTGTCGAGGGAGGTTAAGATAATGGCAAGTACAATTTACGCTCAAAGTTTTAAAGCGTCTTTAAGGCCTGTGTAGCATGACCAATTTTTGTAAAATTACAAGCAAGAAAAGCTCTGAGTACGCACGAGGTATTTTTGTATCTTTCTATTTCAAGTGTTAATATAAACTAAGCCTCGATTGTTTCAATTTCAATTTCATTTAGTTATTCGATATTACCAGGATGAGGCAAAAAGTTACTCATACCCATCGTATATTCGTACTAGTCACAGCGTAGCATCTGCGCTGGCAAAGCAACAGACGAAATAGATAATGGCGGCGGCACAGAGCGCGCGACATAAAGATAGTATACATAGGAGTATAGCTACGCTCGCTGCGAACGAAAGTGACGGTAGCGTGCACGCAAAAAACTGTGTGTATTATCACTATCGGCATAGTCAGTTGCACAACACAAGAAAAACATTGCTTCTCAAAAATGTTGGTCAACGTGCTGACTCAGCAGACCAGACTCCATATATAGAAGAAAAACTGGGTGACTTACCGAGATTTCTCCCGTTTACCTCGCTTGACGCTGGTGACCGACCCTGCGATCCAAAATTAATGGACTCGTGATCCGTAGCGTCCCGACGACGCTGCATAACGCTGGCTTGCGGTAGAAGCCCCAGCCTCGGCGCCAGCGACGGTGGTAACGATGCCACGTGGCGATATGTATCACGTTATCCACACAGGAATTGTCCATAATTACGTTTAGAAGTCCGATAAAACACACATTAACCGAAACTTTACGGTAATTACACTCAATTAAATTCACTATTTTAGAATTTATTTATTTACAGCAATTACACTAAAATAATTTCACTGATTCTAAAATTATTTTCGGTGAAAACGTGTTTTCAAACCGGGAAGTAACGACGCTATGAGCAAAGCGCGGCGAGCGCCGCCATACCTGTGACCACGTGACAAACAACAAACGGAAGTGACTAATGATTGGCTGATAGCTTAACAGGTCCCTCTGATTGGTCGAAGGATTAAAAGGGAAGTACCACGTGATCTCACAGATGCTGTGCATCATCCATCACATGCCGAATAATATTCTTCAATTTATTAAATAATCTACTATAAGTACCCTTAACTTAAAGGAGAAATCACCAACATTTTCTTTGAAGTACAAATTATTTTATCACGATAATAAAATTACAGTACCCGGCGTTACCGCTATGTTATGCTTTTATCGTATATTGTTTATTATCCCTTGCAAGATTATGCCTCCTTTATATTACTGACCAGACCTTTTAATGAAGGCACTCTTTGGAGCCTTGGTAACATAATTTATGTTTTATCACCAATACGTTAAAAATTTTAATTTATCGATTGTAATATAACGTCGCGGCTCCATCGTAAACTAACAAAGACATTTTTTACAGATTATATAAATTTATTTCGTACTATAAAATACAATTGCTTACTTCATCCATCAAGAGTTTATGTTAGAGATAACCGCAGACACCTGTGTAATTGTTTATTTGAATGTAAGCTTTTTGGTACATAAGTTGAGTTACCTAAATCTTTCAAGAACGAGATTTTGAATAAACCTTTAACTTGTTACGTATAAAGAAGATTGTTTTTTCTTATGGCTACCTATATTAAGTAATCTGTCCCATGTAGCACATCCATTATATTGTTCAATGACCCCATCATACCAGTTTTAGCATCTAGTTTTCTCTGAACAAAAACAAAGAATTTGACATCTGAATGCTATTATTTTTAAGAATTTATGTGGGATAGTATAGTATTTTAATATGAATGTAATTTTTATCCTGCTTTTTTATTATTATTTTAAAACTTGTTTACAACTATTTGGACTTTATAAAAAGTATCTGTTATTTTATTGTGCTGTTAAGTATAAAATGTTGATGGAAATATTATTAATTGTTACAGAAAAAATTCACACATTTCATGTGGTTAATCTAGCAAGAAAAGTTCTGATGAAAGGGCCACAAAATAAAAAATTATACTAATAATACGGCCTAACTAAATTTTTTCTTGGATATCTTTTTGAGTTTTACGCGTAGGGACAGCGGTGCATGCAGAAGAAGCACGTTACGAGATATTTAAATATGATTTGTACAAAAAATGTGGTGATTAAAGATGCGGAACACCCGCGTCATAAACACCCCGTAACATACGTATTACGTATACGTACACCTTTTTCGTTTCTGTGTGTTTGAAAACAAAAAATCCTAGATGTGGTTTTTATGTGGCACGGTTTTTGTAACGTGTTTGTTTTAGCGCGCTGATAGCGTTGGTTACGTTAGTCAGGTGTTGGTAACATAAAAAGAAGTCTTATCTATACGAATATATTAGGTATGTACTAGCTAAAACATTATCAATCATTTATATCCTGTGCACGTATAACTTTCAAAAATATATGAATAAAAATAAATATCCTTTTATTTCAGGCCTTTGTCCATATAAAAATATACAAATAAATAAATATTATAATACATACAACTGTTTTAAATTTATATTTTATTTTTTACTCATTTCTTAACCTATTTAACCAAATAAAATAATTATTTTAATTAGTATGAATTATGAACCTAAATTGCAAAAGTCCGAGTAAAAAAATACACTACAATTGTGAGCACTACAAAAGTGAGCGTCTTGTCTAAATGATTACTAATGCAAAATGTCAACATCAGGCATCACCTCTACCAAGAAAAAAACTGAAGAAAGTTGCTTATAAGTTTCTATTTTTACGACGAGCTTTCAGACTAGTCGGTGTGGGTGTAAGCTTTCTCGTTCATTAATTGGGAAATTTTTATTAATTGTCTCAGTCGCTAGTCTTATAAAAGTCGAATAATTGCAATATGTGCCTAATAAATAATCTGCCCAAAGTTTATAATAATTAACTTACCTGCATTAAAAATATCGTGTAGTTATCGTCGAATAATAAATAAGGCATTGGCAATGCAATAACTAAATATTCATCATATCGCTACCAAGAAAGTAATCGATTCTATAAATGTTGCAAATCACATCCTAATAAAGTCTCGTAATCTCATTATGTACGGGTCCAGCATTGCAAGACATGCCTAGTTCATGGATGCAAGTCTGTGCCGAAGGTTGTTCACCCCCGACAACCCTTGTCCACGTGTGTGTCGCCGGTCGCGACTCGCAACGACGACGGGCGACCTGCCCACGTCAGCCCCATAATGTATTGGAGTTATATTTACAAATATTCAAATCACTGGCAAATGGAATGGATATTGAAGAGATATTACTCTTTAGGCGCGGTAGAGAAGATTTATTTTTAAGGAAATTGCTAGAGGTTTCAAATAAATCCCAACCAACCAAAAAACAACAAAAAAAACATCAAATTGACCAAAAATCTAAAATCTAAAAAAAAATCTAATATAAAGTATACTTATCAATAAAATTGTAGCTAAAATAAATGTAATGTAAAATATATGTAATGTATTCCAATTTTCCATTCATAAAAACCATCATATATTCACATTGCAACAGCCAAAACTTTCGAAATTTTTTCAGTTTATGGTAATTGATGCCACAATTGAATTATTTCTTGTTTCAAATTAAATAAATGTTTGAAATCGAAACGAATTTTAAGTTTACGTTCTGTCAATGATACCTAAACAGGAAAAATCTAGATATATGTGATATTAATGAATCGTACATAATTACCATAATCAAGGAGAATAAGTTAAAAAAAAAGTATATAAAAGTTTATTGCTGCTGTAGATTTTCGAAATTCTATGTGAGGGAATTCTAGTAAACTTCTACGTACCATGGTACCTAGAAGTTTACTAGAATTCACTGCAGTGAATGCTTATAAATCTAAAAGCGACAAGAAACTATAGGGTTACTAAAAAAGTCATTATACTACAACATTAATACTGCCATATTCAGAAGCCTTAAAAAACTATGTGTAGAAGTAGTATGGGGAGCCCCATCTTCATAGCGACGGGTTTTTATATAATCCTTTAATACTAGGGATGTGCTTAGAAACAAATTCCAAATGATAGTATCGATATATTATATTATTTTAACGGCACAAAAATATTGCTATGATAGGGTACCTATAGGTTGGTAGTTTGGTACATAATACCTACTCTATCTATAATATAATAAAACTGTAACAGGTCCAATTCTGTACATTGAAGATATTTTGAAAATTTTTGTTTGAGGGCACTCTATAATCGATACTGAAGCCAAAACAATTTTTTTTTAATTTTTTGTCTGTCTGTCTGTCTGTCTGTCTGTCTGTCTGTCTGTCTGTATCTTGGCCGCGCATCACGCCGAAACTACTGGACGGATTTAAATGAAACTTGGCACCATTTAAGATAATACTACGAGGTATAATATAGGATACTTTTTATCCCGAAATTCAGCACGGTTCCCTTGGGAGAGGGGCTGAAAGTCCAAATGGGTATTTCGCTGTAATTCATTAAGGCATATTCCGATTTAATCCATTCTTTTTTTGTTAGAAAGCAGGTTCTTAGAGATTGTCCTGTAATTATTTCAAGGTCGTCAATTTCGTAGTTCAGAAATTATAGACATCACGATCTTCAGTATAAGGTCCAAATAACTTGAACCCCGGAATCTACAAGATACTTTGAATGTAAGGCTCATCTTAAGCTGGCAAGCGTACTTTATCGTATATAGCCATCGTGGATTGCCCTATTTTGTCAAAGTCAAACTACTCCAAGTCCAAAGGCGTCAGATTTTGCCAAACGATTATTATACCTACATACTACATAGTAGGTATGGATGTAATATATCGTATGGACTTAATGCTACAGTGTTTTCCTATGCAATTTAATATTCTAATCATACTAATATTATAAATGCGAAAGTGTGTTTGTTTGTTGGTTTTTCCTTCAATCACGCCACAACAGAGCCACGGATCGACGTGATTTTTTGCATGGGTACTATAGTTGAGGACATAGGCTACTTTTTATCTCGGAAAATCAAAGTGTTCACGAGGGATTTTAAAAACTAAATCCACGCGGACGAAGTCGCGGGCATCAGCTAGTTCTATATAAAATACTAGCTGACCCAGCGAACTACGTACCGCCAACAAAAATATTTAGTGGTTAACTAACACTGTGACACGAGAATTTTATATATTAGATTATCTTAAATTAGTCTAGACCGAGGAAAATGGAAATATCACTGTGATGCTGATTATAACGTCATGATGTTGATAGGTGCCCATAATGTTACCAAAGATTTCAGTTTGTTTTAGTTGGCATCTGGTACCTAAAAAATAATGATCTTTGAATACATAATATGTTATTAGCAAAGTTTTGATATTAATTATTAAAGTTTTAATTATGTGATTCGATTGCTAATTTATTTGTATGTATAATAATATGAGTAGGTACTTAAGTATATCAGGAAAAATAGTTATAAACCCGATATTTGTACCACATTCTAGCAATTTTAAATTCTTATAGAAATAAGAATTCAAAGAAAACTATGAAAATGTCAACAATATCTAATAATCATAATTGATATATATCGATATTTTTACCCAAGCCTAACATAATACAGGGCATATCTCAAGATCCAGCCCATTAAGGAGGATTAAGGAAGCCCTGCGATGACGTGAAAGTATTAAGGATGTGACTTGTCGACGTACATTCTAAATATAACTCCTTTAAATGGTGTAAAAAAAACTAAAAAATACGACAGAGTATTAATTAATAGAGGGTAATGCGGCGAGTATTAAATAAAATTAAATAAAAAACTTTAATAAGATGGTTGAGTTGTACCTACTGCGTTGGAAAGTTTAGAAAAATAAATAAGCCGAGGGTTGCATAACCTCCTTGAATATCTGAATTCTGACCTCCTATGGGAGAGATGGGGTCACGTCGGATTCCTACCCATTTACATTCCCGCGGTGGCCATTATCACCACATTGTGAAGGGATCCAGTAACTCTTAGGAACCTGCTTCTCCCCCCGACGCCCATTTGGTTCCAGAAATTATCCCCTAGGCTCATTAAGCTCAGTCAAGGCACGGCATGCTGCTGTTTTGTCCGGGTTGCGACTTGCGTACTTCAGCTATACTACCATCCATGGGACAAGAAACACTTCGACTGGGCTTCTAAAATTAAACTTACACGCTGTTTTAGTTTTGAAAAATTTTTCAACATAAAGCAACCTCAGCAATAGGTACCTCATAAAATTATGCAAAAGTGATGGGGTCACTAACAAAAGTATTACTTTATATATCCCCACGTCCAAGTTCCCGGAAAGCCTTTTTATTCAATAACTTGCACATTTACAAAGCCATACTATAAATCTTGACTGAGTTTCTGAGTTGCTGCAACATGACTAATAAAGGGGCGTTCGTCGGCCACACATACAATACAATGCGTTTTACATAAAAGGCTTGTCGCTTTTTTACTGTCGCATATACCTCCAGGCATGTTATCTTTTATAGCATGCCCTTAGCCGTATATCTCAGTTTTATGTTAGCCTGGCTTGGGCAGTGGGCAGGGCGTAGGCGCTACTCCAGAAATTCTGCCCACGCGACATGATTCGAGATAAGTAGGCAGACCGCAGTATATTGTGGCGGGCTACGATCATTTCGGGCCTCGAGGCTAGTTCGGAGCACTTTCCAGTTTTCAAACAGCGCGTTGGTCGCGTGCCGTTATCTGTTGCTTGCAACTTGCAGCGTAATCTTATCTAGATGGCCGTAAAACTGACTCGTGCTTTTTTGTACAACAACTTTTTGCTTGCCATCTCGCCGGCGTGATTTAACTCATTCTACGAACCTACCTGCCACGGAACGACAATACGATTTATCAACTTTTCAACGTTTTAGTTTTTGTGATCGAGATGGTATCTTTTAGCACTCATTGCCTCGAAGCTCGAACCCATTCTATACAGGCTCTTTTTACAAAACTATAACATTTCACTTCATGACGAGCTGATGTCTGTGATTTCGTTCTTATCCATCTTCAGGATTAGGTAGGTATTTTATATCAAATTGATCAGGCCATATTTTCTTGCCAAATTTTGTGTTACATAGATAGGTATAATATGAGGTATACCTACACTATATACAGTGTAGATTTATAATATACTCGTACTACTATTATGGAAAGGTGAAAGTTACAAAATTGGTATCTATGCAATACAATATAAGATTCTCATGAATTACTAATAAACATTTTTTAGACGTTCAACATACATTTATACATACCTACTGGCATGACAGTAGTTAAGGAAAACATGTTAATGGGCAGATTACGTGTCCCATTACTGGTTCTTGTTCACTAATGGCTTTTTTTGTTGAACAGTGATAGCTTTGTGGTTAGGGACTGTGGTCTCTCAGTGGAGGTCGCAAATTCTATCCCGGGCACGCACCTCCGACTTTTCGGGGTTATATGCGTTTAAGCAATTAAATATTATAATATGCTTCAACGGTGAACGAAAACATCGTGAAGAAATCTGTTGGTACGCCTGAGATTTCTCAAATGCGTGTGAAGTCTGCCAATTTACATTGGTCCAGCGTAGTGGATTATGGCCTATAAACCTTTCAAAGAAGACCTGCGCTCGGTATTGAGCCGTTGTTGGGTTGTTGATGATGATGATGGCTTTTTTGTTGCAGCGGGTTGACGTCGAGCGCTGAGCGGGGAGTCACGCCGGTCTACCTGAGGTGTCGGGAGGGGAGCGTATCCTGGCTTTACCCAAGAGGTGCCCTGAGACTGCTCTTCAAGCCTCCTTTACCAGCGGACGAACGGGACTTCAGGGTTTGCGTCAGAGTCATTCGAAGACCGGACCCTCCTGACTTTTTCCAAAGCTTACAGCTAAATGAGACAGGTAATTATACTTAATTAGGTACTAGTAGCTAGTAGGTAATGAATGAGTGAGAGTAACTCGTACTTTATACGTACGAAAGTGTGTCGTATAGCCTTTGCGTTGTTTTGTAGCCGGGGCGGCTTCGCACGGGTAGACTAGTATAAGATAATATACTCTTTTGAAACAAACTGCTTCGTTCATATTTATTGTTACATTTCACGGAAGATCAGCAAGTAAGAGTGTCCCAAAGATCCAAACACAGTGTTTTTTTGCCACTTGTTGTCCTTACAACTATAATATACCTATATAAAATGTCAGACACAATATTATTGACGTTCTTATTGACGTTCTTAGAGACTTCTGTATTCAGCTGTAAGACCATCTATTCGCTATTTTACAGAAACAGCAGAGCGCTTCCCAGCGCGCATCTTTGTAGAGGGCGTCCGAAGACTGGTCCCCCTGTACGCGCCGGACGACGGCGATGTCCGCGAGCTGCGATGTTTCCGCAGCAGACAGGGACAAGCGGCGCTATACGTGGAAGCGGAACCCGAGGAAGGGACGAAGAGACGGGTTGCCACCTTCAGATACGAGGCCCGGCCCCTGGTCAGGCGGCACTACGACCCAGCCACAGCCGATTGCCGACCTTGCTCTGATTCTGAACTGGAAATGGCCTTCTGTACTAGCGATCTCGGTAAGGAATTAAGGATATAGTTTTTATAAGAAGGAAAAAACATTTATACAATAACTAAGCGTTTGCCCGTGACTTAGTCTGCGTGGAGTAAGGTTTGAAATCCCACGGGAAATCATTATTTTTCTGGAGTAAAAAGTAGCCTATGTCATTCTCCAGGTTCGTCAATCCATTGCTCCGTTGCTGCGTGATTGAAGAACAACAAATAAATACTTTCACATTTATATAAATATTAGTACCTAAGGATGGTATCACTGACAAACAAATACACTAACGTAACATTAATCTTCTCAGACATAAAGAAAGGGTGTACCTACACTGTAAAACACTCATACAAAGTGGAGTGCTGATTTTCAGCTGTGTGTGGGTTTCAGTTTTCAGGTGGGTAAGGTACGTAAGTACCCTATACATTTTCGTGACAGCGTTGAGAACATCTGAAAAATTTACATTTTAGTAAAAAATTGCACAACTCTTGCAGCATTAAATCATTAATACGCGTAAACGCAACATTTCATTTATCCCTCTATAATATTAGCTGATTATTATGGAAGCTGTTACACCACCGCGATAATGAGTTAGCTCAGGCCAGAAGTGGTGGCACAGCTCCTGAATGTTAATGAAGCTCGGCCTACGCCGACCGCACTGCAATTTGTCGTTATAACCGACATTTCTCGACGTCCCAAATGAAATTTTATGAAATAAAATAATAATCTCCTCTTAGCAACCGAGAAATATTCCGTAACGGCCAATTAGGAACACGCGTTGTTAGAGAGGAAAAGATGCAAGTCAAATTAGCGGTTTTCTCTGACTACCTAACCTAATGTCGGCACACTTTTCACAACAAAACGACAGAAGCTGATAATTTGGCGAATGTTTAAGGCGAAATAGGGAAAGGGAAGCCATACATAAATTATGTCGATCTGAGAAACTATAATAGGACCAAATTGAAAATATTTGCCAAAAACTGATTGCGGATAATGTAAGGAGTGCAACAGAACATACTGAGACTATAATATTTTTAAAACTTAGAGAACTTTAATCTCCAAAATGGCTATACCAAATTTCTTGGGCGTAGTGTGGAGCTTTATCAAAATCAGCTCACGGAAAAATGTCTAATTTAAAGTTTTAGGAGTCTGCTCAGCTTAATTCTAATATATCAGCAAGAAAAGGTTAGAATTATTTTGCTATAATCCGCCAACAGAAAAAATCTGTATGGTCAAACATGCAATTAAAAGCTAAGCACCACTCAGCATCCTCAGGAGATGTCGACTTTACAATGCTGTATGGTCTAGTCGACATCTCCTGAGGATGCTCCGGTGTCGGGGCGAAACGTGCGTCGAGAGTAGTGTAAAAGTCTTGTGTGGTGGTGCATGTGAGTGGTGGTGGCATTGCTTGCTTGGGAACTTGGCTTTTTTGCTTGGCTGGGTAGGTGAGTGGTGCTTAGCTTTTAATTGCATGTTTGACCATACAGATTTTTTTCTGTTGGCGGATTATAGCAAAATAATTCTAACCTTTTCTTGCTAATCATGAACTTCCGCAAAGTAACGCCTGCTTCTATCCAATACTAATTATCTACAATTCGCTGAAAAGTTTTAAGAGCGTTTATTAATTAGCGTTTCATTAATTGTATTCAATATTAAACCTAATTCTAGGCGGATATCCATAGAAATAGGATTAGACGCAGTCGTAATTCATAGTTCCATGCGGATATCATTGTGCTAAATAATAGGGTTAGCAAATTCTGATCTCAGTGATGAAGATGCGATGCAACCAAACTCTAAGAAAAAATCATAAAACGACACCGGATCCAACTTGTAAAAGCTAAATGGCCGCGCGAATTTCTCGGAACGGGCAGAGATTAAAATGCAACCCGTACCGGACTCGGTCTACGGAAGCTTTTACATATGCAGCAGGAGTATGGGATGACTGCTTAGATTCATTTACCACCATAATAAGCAAGTGACAAGTTCAGGATACTGGACAAACTAGTATGGAGGCACGCGACGCGGCGGCGGGGAGTGACCGTAGAAGGCTTTTTGTACTTTTTTTTGTTACTTGATAGATTATAATGGTGGAGCTGTGTCATAGCTCAGGATTCGAAGCGGTGGGCGGCCGTTATTAGCCGCCTCTAGCATGTATCATAGAAATTTTTGTCTGTCATCCTGCATAATAATTGTTGATGTTTTTTTGACTGCATGAAATCAGTGGAACGGGTACAGCGTCCAGGCGCGTCGAGAATCGGGATTAGTGTTTGATTTATTTTATGTTCATAATAGCTGTTTTGGTAAAGGATTACAATATATTATGTAATATTATAAATAACAATTCAATCCTTGAGCTAATTGATTAGGTATGTTGGAATATTATGGTAACAAGTGTAGGACGAGATTTTCAGATTCAAACTTGCGGAACCTCTTTTCCGGGATGAACTGTCTCCAGGATGCAATTCTGTCCCAAGTTTTGGATTAACGGATAAATACAAATGCACATAGGGAGGAAAAAAACATATTTTTTGGGATAAAATTGCACTGAAAGAAATAGGTTACAGATAAAACTCAGAATAAAAGAGACCATTAAGGAGATATCTTATTTCTATGAAAAATGAGGTAGAAAATAAATTATTTTACAAAGAGCAACATCCCTTAGAAGTAGATACATTGATAGGTACAATGTACATACCTACTATAATCTTCTGTTCAATAAAATAAAAATTTGAATATTTCTTCGAATATTCTAGTCGCAATCTCTAGTCCAAAATTATACGCCTATAAATAACACTTTCGAGACAATCCAAGATAAATAACAATAGGTGTAGTTGGAACTGATGCGAGTGCGGAGCGAGGTTAGATGTGTACCAGAGATGTATTGAGGCTCGTTAGTCAAAGCCTCCTCTGTAATTATCCGCTCGGGGCGGGGTTGATGACCGTTTGCTTTTACAACTATTCACTTATCTTTCCTTCACCAAACAAAAGACGCATAAAAGTAAGGTCTTATACTAAGGTATTAGGTACCTACCTATTCGGTTAAAGTCCGTTTCCGTCGTCCACAGCGATGTGAATTTACAAAAACAGATTCAATAGCTAATCAATAAATAATAAAATTAATTACTTAAGTAGGTACAATACATTGAAAATTGTATATTATTATTAATGTCATTTATAATTAATCTTATTAAGTACTTACAGGACATCATTTTAAATGTTTATTTAAACTAGAGCCAAGACCAACTCTGTAGTATTTTCTGGGATGTTAATATTTAATTCCTAAAACTGATAATAATAATCAAGTGAATTCTTAAATAATTCAAGTAGGTACCTACTTTTGTATAGCTATTTTAAATCCAGCTTTTTACTAAATACTACTTTATACTAAAAAGGCTTTTTTCCTTGACTCTACCTTTGTGCCCGGCCGACTCACTCTATTCGTATTTAGAAAAAATTACATTTATTTACCTAGATACTGTAGTTATCGAAAGTTGCGTTGGATAGGTACGTACTATTTTTCAGTGCTTACTGAAAATGTGAACGAGTAAGGTTTGATTCACGAGTCTTTGTAAAATACGTCGCTTGTTGATTCGATCGGAGTCTGTGAATGCGATCCGCACACAAATTGAAGGCAGTCCTAGCTCTCCGAACATCACCTTTATCAAAAACGTTCGCTACGAGGACAATAGTGACAGTTATTATTATTCGATAACTTTGGACGGGAGTGGATTTTTTGCCTCGTGATGATGTCAGTTCTATTGTATCCAGCGGAGTTTAGGAAGACGGTGACCACTTTTAATTTAGATTCAACTTTGAGGTTGTTAAAATTGGGCGGTGTCTTCTCACGTAATTAAAATCTAAATGAATAATATCGAACTTGACGTGAGCGAAGCCGCGGGAAAAGCTACTGTTGGGAATAGCAAACAATAAGATGATGATGATGAAATAGATAACTTTAATATTGTGTAAATGTTTCTCAGGGAGGAAATGTGGCTGAAAGGAAGTTCTTTTGTAGTATTTTGGAAATTCGTTTTTCATAATGCTGCCTTAAATAAAGTCCGAAGTCCCGTGGTAAAGAAAACACCCTGAAAAGGCAAGCATACCTGAGAGTTCTCCATAATGTTCTCAAAAGTTTGTGAAGTGGGGCATTACCCTGAGCTGTACAGTTTTACACCCTTTCGTGGTGGTGACACGGCGGTGGTGATAATTAATGTTACCAGTATACCTACATAGATACATAGCATAACATCTATTGTATTGTAAACTTGTTTTAAAAAAGAGCAACCGCCGAGTTTCTTGCTGGTTCTTCTCGGCAGGAAGGGCATTTCGAACCAGTGGTAGACTCATCGACGATTCAAAAGCACTTGTAAAAAAGTTTATTTGAATAAAAAATATTTCTTTTCTAGTCTGTTCTAT
Source organism: Oeneis ivallda (assembly GCA_029955525.1). NCBI lineage: Eukaryota > Metazoa > Arthropoda > Insecta > Lepidoptera > Nymphalidae > Oeneis > Oeneis ivallda. The sequence continues at coordinate 18,612,992 of JARPMR010000013.1, read as the reverse complement.
TCTATAGATATTCATTTGTCTGTCACAACATTATTAAACTGCGGACGGTGGCGGACTATGGCCTCAACTCTTCTTTTTTTGAGAGGAGACCTGTGCCCAGCGGTAGGCCGATGATGGGTTGAATGAATGACTTGGTTGCAGTGTCCCGCGGCATGATGGTGGGCAGCGAGCAGCGCGCAGACCTGGACACCACGCAGCTGACGTGGCGCCTCACCAAGCTCATCCGCGCCACCAGCGCCGGCGCCGCCGGCGACTTCGCCGACGACCACGAGTACTACAGGCAAGTGTTATTACTGGTCTTACACTTTTTGAATGTTATCACTTTTTAACCGAATTCAAAAAAGGAGGTTATCAATTCGTCGGAATCTTTTCTTTTTTTTTTGTATGACCACCATATGTCCACCCACACTCTCGAACACCCACACTCGAAGACGCCTGAACCGATGTGGGAAATTCTTTTTTTGTTTGAAAGGGTATACCTACTCCCCAAGTGGTCCCTTAAATTTTATCGAAATCGGTCGAGCGCTTTTTGAAATATCAACAATAATATATATACTTTTTAGTGGCGCGGGCGTTTGAAGTCGGTGTTTTAAAAATATTTTTTTATATTAAATTAGGTATACAAGTGTACCTACCATTATGGAAGTGAGATAATTATTGTCGACAAACCATAGTTTTAATATTGATTTGAAATCGTTTTTCGCAGGTACGACATCGACAACAGTGTAGAGCAGACGAGCCGTCGGACGCACAAGCACGCGCGGTCGCGCAAACCGCGCGGCCTGCACGCCCACGTGCACGTGTCGGCGACGTGCGGCGCGGCGGCCGGCGCGGGCGAGTTCCTGCTCATGGCGCGCCGGAGACTCGGGAAATACACGCTCGTCTGCGCGCCCCGCCTGCACGACTGGAAGACGTTCGTTGAAAGGCGAAACGCTGAAGGGACTGCGCACTGCTACTTGCAGCATTGAAGATATAATGTTAAAATATTTGTTTGCAAAATACACGCTCGTTTACGCATCCCGGTTGCAGAACTACGAGTAGATGTTAACGCGTTCGTCTGTACGACTGTAAGACGTTTTGAAGGGCCTGCGCACAGCTAATAGCAGCAATGAAGATATAATACAAAATTGTTAGTGTACCAAATACGCGTTCGTCTGCGTTACCGGTGGTGGCTTTTATGAGTTGCTTGAAAGTCAAAACGCTGCGTTATGTGACAAAGACGCTCGTCTGCACGTCTTGATACCTTGATTGGATGACATTTGAAACAAAGACTTCTGTACTTATAAATAGAAGTCTTTAATTTGAAAGGTCAAAAGCGAAGCTGCGTGTACATCACATCTGTGCGCATCGATTCGCATTTTGTCCATATATGACACTGTAATTTTGTATGGAGTCGTGTGCGTATCGATTCGGCTTTGCGATGCGTACACGATCCCAGCCTTACGTTGCATGTAACAAACAAAATTCGCGAAATGTATGCGGTCTTGGGAGCCTCGAAAGTGCACGCTAGATGAATTTACTTCAAGAGTAGGTATACCTACTCTTGAAGTAAATTCACAGAGCACAACAAACTACTTAAATGCCAAGAGAGACAGTTTATAACAAATCGCGATGTGGCCCATCTAAGCGTTCACGACCTTTACATTTTAACAATTTCAAGAAGTTTTAGGCACTTTGTGCATAAGTTAAAATTGTGATTGTATGTAGATGCCATTTTAAATTTTAATTAGTAGTTAGTAAAATTACGTAAAATTTAAGTACATTAATCCAAGTAGGTATGTACATCTAACGTATTCAAAGTTATACCTTTAATTATTCAAAAACTGTACAAAAATTTTATTCGGACCATCTTGTTCAATTTAGAGAAAAATATTTTGAAAAAATAAAATTTTAATCCAGTATTTTGTGTGCTTGCTTCAACTGTATTTTGGTCGTGGTGCTAAATCTATTGTACACAAATCTCAAACTAAATTGAGATCTCTTGTTGGCATGCTACTTTTTCCGCAAGGAACATTGTGAAAAGGATCTTTTTGACTTCAGAGATTTCGTCCAACAGAATTAGTACCATCGTCTATTGAATATAAATGAATGCTTGCAAAAACATATTATAGCCATATAAGCTTGTAAAGATGCAATATTGTACAGTTTAGTTTATTTATAAAAAAATATATTTTTGGTAGGTTTACCGCAATTAATATTAAGCATAGATATTAAGTGATATGTGGTCCACAGTGCCAAAATCTGTAAGATCTTTATATTTAGCTTGTATATTAATATAATGCCAAGGTTGATCTCAACTATGTACATATTAAAGTTAAAATACAGCGGCTAAATATAAGAAATAAAAATTATAGTTATGTAATATGTACAAATTTTATCCCACTTCTGACGTTATCGATCAACATCTTTTTCAACACAAAGCTTTTTAATGGATTAATCATTATTTAATCAAAACATCAGTCATTTCAATAGTTTTACTGTGTTAGGCCTTACCTATAAATTTAGACCTTGTGGTATATGTGCTTCCATTGAAGAATCTATTTTACCTATAACAGACAAATATATACGAGTATATTCTATTTTTACATATAAATTATACTAGTAAAAATCCTATATAATTTAAACTATTGCAATTCATTTAAGTTAAATATTTTAAGAGATTATAAAAATAGTTTAATGTACAAAGTTATTCGAAAAATATAATCATTTTATTTAGATGTAGGTACCTAAACATTTTTAAAGAGAATATAGAGATATTGAATGAACTGCGTCCTTTAAAAATATATTGATGCCTCTTAATCTTTTTACCATTACTTACCTAATAGATTTTTTCCTATGCCAATGAATGCAAAGGAGATTGGCGAATTAGTGGCGAATGATTGGTAAATAGAGGTTCTGACCCAGAGGAACTGAACTGAACACTGAACGCCCACGTTCACGAATCAAACTTCTCATACTTGTTCTAGTAAACCAGACTAACAAAAAATTAATCAAAGTCTATCAAATGAAGTTGGGAGAAAAAAGATATTCACTTGTATTGCCCTGTAACGGTTATTTATAATTATGTACTTGTGAATAATTACATTTTTGATCCCCATCTTCTAAAAATATGGGGCTTATACAGAAAAATACTCTGAAAAATATTAGTTAAAATTAAATGTTTTCTGAATCTGAACGGTTTTTAAAAATGCTGGGTCAAAATTCGCCAACCTCCTTTTTGTGGTAACAATTTCATTTTGTAACAGATTTTCAAAAATAAGGACATTCTTTATTAAATGCATATTTCTTAATTAATTTATGGTAGGTTTCTAGCTTAGAGTATTTAACCAACAGTAGAAACGTGTTCTAATTTCTTTGCAATATAAGTCAGTACCTACCTAACTCTCTGTGGGGCCCAAGACTTTATTAAAATGTACATTTTTATAATTAGAAAACACTACCACACAATAAACGTACTAAAATATCTACAAACATAATTAAGTATACGAATACAATTGCACTTTTTTTTTTATATATAGACTAGCGCTTGACTGCAATCTCATCTGATGGTAAGTGAAGACGCAGCCTAAGATGGAGCGCGCTTGCCTAGAAGATGCCTATTCACTCTTGATTTAAAGGTACCCAAGTTATAGTCAGTTGGAAAAACAGAAGCCGGAAGGGCATTCCAAATTCTAGCGGTGCGTATTAGGAACGAGGAAGCAAAGCGCTTAGTGCGGGATAGTGGAATTTCGACCACGTAGCGGTGCAGAATCGAGCGATGCCTTGCGGTTCGATGGTAGAAGGGTGATGGAGGAACTAGTTCGAATAGTTCTTGAGCACACTCTCCCAATTTTTTATTGATTTTACTTTTTAGTTGCTTTACTTGATAAGTAGTACTCGAAGATTTCTTGCACAGAATTATACAAACCGATTCGCGCAGTTCATTCACTATTATTTTTGTTCTAGGTAAATTAAGTATATTATAATATTGAATTAGTTGTCAACATGTGATATAGCTATACAACGAATAAGTGCCTGTGCAAATGTATATACGAGTATTAAATTGTGTATGATAGAGATACTGTTTCATATAGAGCTGTTGAATGAAATAAAATAGTTAAAAATTAACCTCGTCGTTTTATGTTTTATTAAATTCAGAAAATCCTCACCATTAAATTATGAATTTAATTTATATTTCATTTTTAGGGTTCCGTAGTAAACAAGGAACCCTTATAGTTTCGCCATGTCCGTCCGTCTGTCTGTCTGTCTGTCTGTCCGCGGTTTAGCTCAGAGACTATTGATACTAAAAATCCGTAATTTGACAAGGGTATAAATATCAATCACGCCGACAAAGTGGTGAAATAAAATTTTGAAAAATAATTTTTTTTATGGTACCTCCCCTACATGTAAAGTGGGGATGAATTTTTTTTTTCTCATCTATCCCATAGTGTGGGGTGTCGTTGAATAGGTCTTTCAAAAACGTTGTGGGTGTGCGAACACCATTTTTCAATTCAGGGATCCGTTTGTGAAATATTATATTTTAAATTGCTAAATTTTATTAGAGTCAAGTGTCCCCCCCCTCTGCCAGCTAAATGGTTGTATATAGGATACAAGAAAAAATTCACAGCAGTAGTATATAAAATGAATTTTAAAGGAAAACTATCACGGCTAAGTAGGGTTCATTAGTGAAGGAGTTATATCGGTTTTTCTAAGTTAGATATTACACGTAGTGTAAGTTGCATATTTTGTAGTATATTATAGTACTTAAACCATGGAACTCAAAATGTATGTTGAGACTTTCAACTACGGAACCCTACACTGCGCGTGGCTAGACACGCACTTGGCCGGTTTTTATTTAATTCATGTTGGCCAGTCTGTGGTTCTCTTCACAAGTTTCAGTTTATAATTCTCAACATCCGGTTCAGATAGCAGTTTCTGCTAAGAGGCGATGTTTGCTCTTTACAACCAGTGTTACAGTGTCGCTAATTCTATAATTGAATAGCCCCTATTTTTTGTTTTGGAAAAATGGACTTTAACACAAGAAGTCCATTTTTTCTGTTTTGGAAAAATGGACTTAAAAACTCCTTGAACTGGGCCATTATGGACTTAGGGATTTAAATTGGGCCATTCAAGTGTACGCAATCTCTAAACTGAGTTTGACAGCTCTGTCTAAATATTGTACCTGCTATCCCTTTCACAATGCACCTTGAGGAAAAGGATAGCACTAGATAAAAATTAAAATAAAACAAAACATTAAATATAGCAATTTATTTATTGACAAAATCACAACTGATACCACATAGAAAAACTACTCGGCACGGTTTAACTCTTAACTATATAATAATATAATATCACATTAACACTTTATAATTTGATAAATTATATACATAGATATTACAGCGTTTGGTTTTTGGTACAATGTGAAAATTATGTCAACTGTGAGCACAGCTATAAGAATAAATAATATTAGTTAAATGACAAATCACATTAATGCTGGGAACACACTTTGAAACACGCGTGGCGTGGCACACACACGTCTCACAAGTGTACCCGGCTAATAATAATACATTAAATAATATAACGCCCTGCACATAAGGTAAATTATCCAAATATAGCTATTAGCAATAAAAAAATATAGAGCCATGAAACAGCACCAATACGAAGTAGGTACTATTTTATGGTTCTAACAGATTTCCCTTATCCTCCCGATCCGATCAAATAGCAAAACGTCTAACTACGTGAAGTCTTTGAAAGAAAGAAATCTCCTGATGAGTATCTTCAGTAAGTCCACATTGAATTATCAACTACTCTCTGTGCAGTGTAGCATGGTGCGGGAGATATGCAATAGTAGGTAACTCATTTTGTACCATATTGCTGCAATCATGAGGTTCAAATTCACACAATCTTTTTCAGAAAATCAGTTTTCGTAATTTGAACCTTATTTGAGAAACAATAAGGTACAAAATGAGTAAAGTTCTATTGCGTGTCACCCGCACCATGCTACAGCGCACAGAGTGTATATCACGACACATCGAGCCTCAGTCATTATCTATGCTCAGTCAGATACAATCGGCTAGCTTCATCTTCGTAGAGCGTCTCTTCACTCGTATATTAAATAACATTTTGTGACTTCGTGTAACTTCGCTTTACGAAGCCGAAGCCGGTCAATTTTTAATAATAACCGGGTACTTCATATCCTTATTGTCGGAAAATTTTAGTTATGCACTGGGAGTTATAATAAAAATTATACGCACAATTATTATATTATATTTAAGCGATTGCTCGTTTGCAATAAAATGTTTGTTCCATATAAGTTTACAAACGAAAATGTTTACATGTACCTTACAATACAATGATTTATAAGAAATACCCAAGAATACTGAGACGCTTAGTTTAGTTTAAGCACACCCATCTTAACATTTCATTTATATACTTAATATTTGAGGTGCGCTTAGCAATAAATTGGCATTTCAGCAATCAAAGCAAAGGAATACACATTTGCCTCGCCAACAATAGGTTATATACCCGTAAGAAAGCAATCAATCAATTATACAAAATTGATTAATTATTTATTATTATATAATTATTCAAACAATTATATCGTTATACAAAAATAAACTACAATAATATATCAAGCTTAATACAGCATTGTAAGGCAGTCTTCCCAACAGAGATTTGCGATAATTCGTAGCGAAAAATCAACTATCATCATCATCATCATCAGCAACCCATCAACGGCTCACTAACTCTGATTCCTTGTGAACCTACTATTAATTTGTCTAATTCTTGCTCGCTCGCAGGTCGGAGTGCAGGTCTTCTCTTAGGGTGAGATCTATAAATGGCACTCCCACTCAGCTCAGACTCCACTCAGTTAAATCGAGACAGATTTATCTCAGGACATATTTGTGTCTCATTTTAATTCTATGTTGAGTCTTGAGTAGAGCCAGAGTACGATCTATAGATCTCAGCCTAAGAGGAGGGTTATAACTTTATAAGCCATAGTCCACCACGCTGGACTTCATACACCTTTCAGAACATTATGGAGAACTCTCAGGTGTTCAGGTCTTTCAGGATATCTCATTTTGGCCCCAGTATAGCATCCATACTTAATTTCATAAATGTGTAATCGTGTCTGTTAAACAACGTTTACTGTAACGTTTAAGGTTTTAACTGTAACTTTTAACTTCACTCGATTAACCGATTTAGACGAATCAAAGATTCTATCTTGCGGTTTACACTCATCCCTTGCGATGCATTCTTCACACTCTCTGATGGATGGCAGCCTGATCGTAATGTTAACCTAAGTTATTCAGCAGTAATCATTATTTGTGCCCAATCGGCGCACTTTAAATATACATTCTTCCCTTGCTATACGTCTTTCTCAAGTTACAATGAAATGCATAAGATCTTCCTCATTTTCAGACAATACTTATAAGATCACGTAGATGTAACTAAACTAGCATAAGATAAAATCGAATTAAAACGAAAGAACAGAATACAAGGGAAAACTTTATCCTGCTGATGAGTTAGAAAATCTCGACAGCTTTGATAGGTTCTCTATCAGTAACAGAATAATGTAAAAAATATTCAAAAGTAACGTCATACTTGATTGGACCTAACTTACTGCACAAAATAACGAATAGGTAGCGATTTTAATTTATTTTTATTACTAGTGTCATGATTTTAATTTATTAATAAGGTATTGTTTTGATTTTTGTTGATTGTCATGATTTTCAATTAAATAAGACATTATTTTGATTTTTAAAATTAAGAGTGTGTGTTTTGACTTGAATGATTTATCGTTTGAGTCAAGACAGAATCTTTATTGAAAAACGTGACGTTCCAAGCAGCTGACTAGTTTTAAGTTAGTTCTCGTTGAGCGTTGGAGCCGGTTGTGGTTCTATAAGTATTTTCATGTGTTTATAGAATTGTGCTTGTGCTCTAAGTGTGCAAATTATAACGTCGTTTAAATATTGATATTCTTACCATATCAGAAGTGGGATGAGCCAAGGAAAAAGTTAAACAAGATTCCTAAACGCCCACTGTTATGAAACTTATCAAGATATGATAAGAAGCATAATTATGAGGATTTATCAATCTAATTGATATCAAATAAATGTATTAAAACCTGCAATAAACTAAATAATATTATACAACAAATAAAACAATAAAAATAAATAAAACAAAAAAATGTATAATAACAAGATATTTGGAGCTCGCTCCTTACACAAACTGAGAGAAATGAGCTACTCCGGAAATCTGCGATTGATAAGGAGACCTTACTCTGCACCATCAGATGAAGATGTCGATCACGAGAAAGTGTCAAATGACAAATCGAATAGTAAAAATTTTAGTCGAATAGTCGTAATTTTTTTTGCATTATTTTAGTATTTTTCTCATTTTCGTCTGACTGAGAGAAATAAGCTACTCAGGAGATCTCAGATGCATGAAGCGACACTAACTCTTCATGAATCTCTATCTGTGAAATCGAAGGGGTTTTTACCATTGCGGGTTCGACATAATTAGGTGTGAATTAATATTTATGTTAAACTTTTTCTTTGTTATTTTTCAAGAACTCTGTGTTGTGTTCTACTTTCTCTTATAGGTATCTAATTAAGGAATAATAAAAGAAATTTTTCAATTTTTCAATGTGGAAACTCATCAACGAAATTACAAACAAAAGAAGAGAGAAGCATCATCACACTGCAAATCTAAAACCAAAAAATTACCTCGGCGGTTGAAATAACGAATGCATACAATAACTATTTTGCTACAGTTGGACTGCCCTCTTCAAAAAAAATTATGAAAAAACTACCTCAGTAGCCAATCACAGCTATCACTGCAAAGAGCAAACGCGTATACGCTCCGCATGAGCAATAAACACAGTTTCCAGTGTGATGATATACTTACCTATTTCTCTAATAAAAACAATATCTTATTAATAAATTAAAATCATGACACTAGGTATTTGTTTATTGTTTTTGTGACAGCGCCGCTATATCAGCGACTCGATAGATAGTAATATATATACATTAAATAGGAATATTTCAGGCATAGTTGGATGTAGTTAAGTAAAAATGTCCCAACCCACAAACCTTTGTCAAATTGAATACATACTTAGAATAAAGGTTAACCTTTTCTCTTGACAAGTTTTGTGGGTCGGATCCTTTTAACTAACTACGCTACTAAGACTAGCTTAAAAATAAACTAAATCACAAATATAGCAACTTATTACATGGGCGCTTATAGTTCCTTCCCCATAAAGCAATGAAACATAATGATAATTCTATAATATCATAAATGTCGAATAAAATATATAAAATTTTGAAACAGGTACATAATTTACGTCAATGTGATATGTTAAATATAATAATACGGATTCATAATATAGCGTACATTTTGAATGCACTTTCAAATTTGGTTATACATACATAGATGTTTAAATATAATTTGAAAATAGAAAATCTTAAATATCAATCCAAAAACTTCATAAGACCTTAGTCGGTATCAAAATAAATTATACAGTCGCACGGTACGGTGTTTCTTTACAGAATCAATCGTAGACAGAGAAAACTATAGACTGCATGATGATGTTTTTGGAAGAAAGAGAAGCATTTATGCGTGCCGATTAATTTCAGGTGACGATTACATTTTACTGCATAATCCGTTCCACTAAATAAAGGAATCTTTAATGGGGGCTTGTACTTTTAATGATAGGGAAATATCTAGGTAAATGTCAGCAAAAAGAGTTAATTAATATTTGAGTGGTCCCGTGATAAAAAACAAGGTTTTGTACGATTGTTTACTATTATGAACAAATCGTAAGAGCGTAGAGGTGAGTGCCGCCATTTTGTATATTATTACTTTTAGGGCCGATTTCACCAACGTAAAATAAGTCTTATCCGAGCGTAAATTTGATATTTTGACAGTATTTTTAATACAAGAACTGTCAGAACGCCTAATTTATTCTTTGGATAAACGTCACTCGACGTTGGTGAAATCGGCACTTAAAATTATAGATGGATGTCTTTAGGGTTTCCGTGTACGAAATCAACTGTCTTAGCCCAATGTTCGTACGTTTAAATATATTATATTCACAAAATCTCATGAGCAAAAACATTCAGCCTTTAGTTTAAAATCTACAATTTAATTTTAATCAATTAATTTTAAACCATTTTTTTTATTTAGAGACCAATTCATAGAATAAAAGGTGAATTAATATAGCATATTTGTTGAGCTATTTATATAAAAAAAAACATGTGATGAGCCGAGCACAACAAATTACAACTTCATCTAGTTTTCTAGAAAATTTATAAGTTTTTTTTGCTTATTTGCTATTATTTATCAATATTTTTTTTGATGATAAAGCTACACACCCTCATTGAAAGAACTGACATGGACTTGGACATTGGTCTCATACATTTGCAACAATATTATTATTTTTTTATCCATGGTAGCTGAAACAGTTGATTGGCATTGGATTGGAATGAACGAGAACAAACTTTCAGTACTGTAATCAGAATAAAGTTCAATGTTTAGACACTCAACGGTTAATAATATCCAAATGTTTTATTTAATTTTTAACAATTAGTAAAAATAAATTTACTGCCGTTCGCAAATCCAAGTTTTATTAAGAGTTTTAAGCATTATATACATAATTATCATATTTTATAGTTGTGATTTGGAATTATTGTCAAAGTTTTTTTTTATTTCTAGGAAGCTCCAACAATTATTTTTTGGGTGTAAATATTATATTTTAGAAATTTAATATCTAAATATTGTGATGTGAGTTTATTTTTACTAAGCTTTTATTTCTATATTTCATTTTGAAGAAAAAGGTAGTTTTATTTTTAAAAATCTTTTAAGAAAAGTTCTGTTAAGATTTATATTATATACACGCAAAACATATATATAAATATTTCTGGTGGAAGGGAGTGCATAACTATGATCTCTTATTTTATAAAATAATTTTCTATTTTCCATAATAATTATAGTATATACTAGAAAAGCAAAACAATAATAAATACTTTGTTAAATAATAAAAAAATAAAAGTTCTAACACACATAATATTCTATGTTATTATTATTTAATTCATATCATTATATCGAAAAACGTAAAAATTAAATAGTTTTTTTTTACCATTTTAAAACAAATACATTTTCATTTAATGTAATGCCGCGTCCATACGAATAAAAATTCGTGTCGAGTTTAAGCTTTATGTTTGAACTTTGAATGTGTAAGGATCTAAGATTGATTTGAATGTCTGGCAGGTACGGATTAGATTAAATGTTACCACAAAAAAATACGATTTTGGGTTGAAGAAGTAAAGGGTCAAATATATCCTCAACATTAAACACGGTTGTAAGACTACCTGTACTAATGCAACCAACTTTGTTTATTTTTGGTGGGCAAGTTTAACCTTAACGGTAATTTAACTTTAATCGCCACGAATTTTTTCACGAAACGATGTCCATAAAGCCGAAAATTTGAACTTTGCTACACAAATCATCGAACACAACGTGCGCAAACTTTTGTTGGTATGGACGCGCTTTAGTCTAAATAGTTTTTCTATATTTTACAAAATATTTACATTTTCTTTTCTTGTTCAGACAGATTTTTTGAGCTTGATGGTAATTTATGTAAATAGATTCTGTTTTATAATTTTTAAATAATTTTTTCTTTTGTGTAAGTATTTATATATTTTTTACCCTAACAACAGAAATTTATTCAATATACGCAGTGTATTATAATAAGCATTGAAAGACAAATTTACAATACCCTATATTTATAATCTAACCTAAGACTTTGAAACAAATAATATACAGGGTAAATTTTAAAATACCTACAAACCTTTTACAGGCTTTTTGTTTCACGACGTTTTAAATTCTTAAGAAAGTCTCAAACAATACTTAGTAAAAATATTGTTTTATTTATGTATTTAAATTTTAAACCTATCAAATTTTGTGAAAAGCGGATGAAGTTGTTTTAAAATTTACCTTGTAGGACCTACGAAAAAAACCTATTGTGTTTAATGTTTATTTAGTACAAGTTCCCGGAGCACTCATAGTTCATTATTATTAATAATAATAAATGTTCATAGTTTTCCTTTTTTTATCGGTCTTTATCTATCCGGCTTATAAAAATTCAACTTGTTTTAACAACAGCAACCTACATATAAGATTTTTTTTCAGTCGAATTATTCAAAGAGTTTGAAAAATATTACTTCTAACACTAGTAGTATCAAATAAATGCAAGTTTGCTGCTTCTAAAACCTACATAGGTATAGTATGACTGAAAATTAGGAATCATAATATTGATGACTTACAAAATATACTTTCATAAAGGTCAACACTCACCTACGTCGCATCAGATAGTGGGATTGTCTAAAAATGATTGTATCAGTTTGACGATCGCAATCTAGGTAACCTCTCTAGCTAATTAAATTTTCGCTAGTGGTTAAAATGTATTTATTTTTTGCACAATATAGTAAGCAGTTGATTCAAATGGACTGAATGAAGACAACAAATAGTCTTTTTTGTTTTCTTTTTAAAACTTATCTAAAACACATAATCTAAAGTCCGTAATATTTATATGATCTGTATGTCAACGGTGCGGTGTAAGTGAGTGACGACCATTATCCTAAGCTATTTTATATCAAAGACATAATATGTAATATAAAAATTATTAATATCGTTCGGCAATCACATAAAAAATTTAGAAAATTTTAGAGAGTATAATATAACATAACAAACATACAGTTCAATTGTTTCCGCTTAACAATACAGCATACAGGTTTAATCTTGTGTTGCTTAACGCAATATAATTCATAAATTCATAATATAAGAACTGTTAAGCTACGTCTACACTAAGCGAGCGAAGTGCGGCCGGAGGAAGAAACATAGTAGTACAATATGTAATAACTACTATTGTGAATGAATTCCCAACACTGATGCTTAAATTAGCATATCATTCATTTAGTACTTCGTTTCTTGGGGATCTATTTAGTCCGTGATTCGGTTCTGTCTGTACAGTGTGGCTAGTCCAAGTTTTAATTCGTTTGATCGTAATAGTTAAATATGACAATTAGCAAATAAAATGAACCATAATACTATCGATTTAAAGTCACAAATTCAATACAGACGATTTTAATTTAGAACGTCTTTGTTACGTAAACGTATAAGAATACATATGCACACGAAATTGAGCTCTAGCTCAATACTGTTATGGTTTATTTTACTTTGATGGTAATGTCATAGTTTACTATTCGTAGTTAACTATCCAATCTTGTACTAACTTAACAGTACACAGTACAAAATATCACGACTATTGGATGTTATAGTACTCAAAAATAGTATGTATAATTAAAAATAATGATAATAAGATGTATGGTCCTGTATATTCGAAGATATTGGGTACGATATTGAGACTGTATATTGGGCAAGTAAAGATTTGTATAATACTAACCGCAATAGCTGTTGTTGTTATAGTAATTAAATCTCTGTGTACTGAGGCGCGAGCGTTGTTGACCAGTTTTCGTTGAATATCGTTAACCACCTCTAACACCGCGAACAGAAAGCTCGCGAAGGTTCCGCTGGCCTAGTGTAGAGGCAGCATAATAACTTCATAGCTAATGTAAACCAAATCAATTACCTACTTTATTCGAACTCAATGGGCGTAGGCGTCAACACGTCGATGATAAAATCCTCCATATTGGGCAAGACTAGAACTTTCTCGAACTCCTTGGTGAGCTTCTGCTCGATCCAATTGGAGATGTGCGCGAACCTGACCGCTCGCGCGCCGACCGCGGGCCGCGCTTTCAGTACCAGCTGAGGATTTGTTGAGAATCTGAAACAAATTCATACAATTTATTTTAATGATGTAAAATTGAGCAGTGATACTATTCGGGGAGTCACGGGTTCACGTACCTCGTAACTTTTCGGAGTTATGTGCGTTTAAGTAATCAAATACCAAAAACATCGCGAGGAAACAATGCATGAGAGTTCTCTGTAATGTTCGATGATATTAAAAGTAAAAGTAATATTATTTTGCTATAATTTGCCAAACCAGAAAAAAAACGTACGTTTTTTCTACACCTGGAGAAACGGGAACGACGTGCTTTGCCACACAGATTTTTTTCTGGTTTGGCAGATTATAGCAAAAGAATATTTCTTTTGATTTCTATAATGTTCTTAAAGGTGTGTGGATTTTGCCACCTATTTTGTTTCTCCTAGAGAAGACTTTTTTGACGTGATAACATGTTATATCTCGATGAACACGGGCTGCACGCACGAAAAAGTGTCACGTTCCGCCTGAGCCTGAGCGTGCAAGCGAGAGCGCGGAACAAGCGAGAGAGAGGCACAATCGGCCCAAGCGTTGGCTTGCTTATGACACATTTATTCATCAATGTTTCTTTATGACGTTATCACGCAAAACTATCGTCCGTAAACCGACTTTACGGACAACTAATATTTTTTTCGAATTTCCTGTATTGCAGGCGTCGTAAATGTTTTGTATGGATCCCCATACCACTAAATACTCCTAAACATCTTACCCTATCCACAACCGGTCGTGCGGCGGCGGCGGCAGGTTTATGGCGAGCCTGCCCTCCAGCCCGTTCACTTCGAGCTGCAGCTTGATGTCCGTATTCGACAGGCCCTCCATCGCACGTTTCACGTACTTGTAGTCGGTCACCTGTGGTTGTACGAAAAGAGGGAAATCTCAATGCCATTCATTTTTTTCCATCATACCTATTCGAAAAACGAATATTGGCTTCAGAGGATCGCGGGAGCAAAATTTAATTTTTTAGGCCCATGGGAGTTTTCATTTCACTCTTCTGATTGGTTCGCGTTCCTGCTTTAGTATGTGTTTATTATACTACTGCGTTCGTTGTAAAAACCTGTCGATCGTTCATTTCGTACGAAATTCAAAAATATTTGAGAAGCTGTTGTCTTCGATAAGTCACGTGATCAATTTGTCGATCGGATATACGCCCATACATTTTTTGAATATATAATAATAATTTGAATTTTTTTCATAACAATTTATTTGGTTATAGGTAATGTCTATACGTAGTAGGTTGATAGAATTATTAGAAATTATATATTTGAATAAAAAATAATTCTATATTAATATCATAGAATTACTTTTTATTCAAATAAACTTTTACAAGTGCTTTTGAATCGTCGGTGAGTCTACCACTGGTTCGGAATGCCCTCCTTGCCGAGAAGAAAATGAAGATCATGAAGGTATGCAGTGTTTCCACAATGAGGGAAAGTTCCAAAAAATGTTTTACAATTCAATACATGTTAAGACGGGCAGGCAGAAAGTAGCCCCATTCCCGCCGGTGGCACCCATTCACGAGCATGATGCATGATCCAGCCGATGCTTCGCTCAACCATATTTTAGGGAACGTAACAACCCGCACCACGCGACACCACCACAGAAATGTTTAAAGAGTTTGACATACATAAGCTGCCCATGTTAAGGCATCGAATTGAATACTAATAATTATTCAAATACTCATTTAAGACATGACTTACACAAGAACCGATAGACGTTATCCCAGGGTTCTGGAATGGAGAACTTTTACAGAAGGCGCATTGTTTAGAGACTAGTTATACGTAGACCGACGACGTCATCAAACAAGTTGCAGGATGCAGGCGGCGCAAGACTGCGGTATAGGTCCACAAGAGACATTTAATAGGTCGATTAGATCGGCTAAAAGTTGCTTAAATGATAGATCACCTGTTGGAAATATTTATTCGTAGCAATCTTGTCCACCATGCGGAGGAATTTCTTTTTCGAAGAACCGCCTTCGGCTGTTGATGTTCTGGAAACATAATCTCACATGTATTATACCGAAATTATACCTCAAATTCAGTAGAAACGTACCACATACGTTGAAATCAAAGGTATTCAAATTCACCAAAAACTGTTACGAGTTCTCTGGTAAGATTTGGTAGATTTTTTTAAGAAAACGCAAAAATTTAAAAAGTTACCATTTCCAGAAAAGGAAATACTTTTGTAGAAACGGCAGGTTCAGCTGCACGCCAGGCGGTTAAGGTTAACCTTTAAACCACCAAAAAACCAGTGCAGTGGTTTGCATAAGTCCATGATGATGATAATATCCTTCAGGCCTCTTTCGGTCACGTCCACTACTTGTCCCAATTTGTACTGGGGCTCCAAATTCTGATGTTCTGTCCTCATAATATGTGCCCTCATTTCACTGGCGTACCCAATAATTGCTGCAAATTTCCAGGAGCTACATCTGCTCACGCTCGCTAATTTTTTTAGGCCATAGTACACCACGCTGGCCCAATGCATATTGGCATACTTCCCACACCTTTGAGAACATTATGGAGAACTGTTTGCATAATGTTCTCAAACAGCAATTGATTTTTGGAACGATGTTCCTTATCGGTCAGTACGGACTTGGCGGATGGGGGCTAGGCGAAAAAAAGTGTAAGAATTTTTCCGTCACGACCCTTGTGAGTTGCCTTCGTTTGTTACACACGTTCCGTCATAGCTTTGGTGGCGTAGCGGCTAAACGAAGGTGTGAAACTATCGGTTCGGGGGGTTCGAATCCTGACTTCAAACTATTTTTTTTTTATTATTAAAAGGAACTTCGTTCCACGATACTCACGCATTTCTTATGACATATATAGATAGATATAATACTAACGCGGAGTCGCAGGCGGCCATGTTCTCGGCGCTGTCGACGGGCTGCACGGGCGGGCTCTCGTCGTCGCTGCTCGACTCCGCCGAGTCCTCCACGTCCGAGTCGTAGATGGCAGGTTTTCTTCTCTACATATATAGATAGATATAATACTAACGCGGAGTCGCAGGCGGCCATGTTCTCGGCGCTGTCGACGGGCTGCACGGGCGGGCTCTCGTCGTCGCTGCTCGACTCCGCCGAGTCCTCCACGTCCGAGTCGTAGATGGCAGGTTTTCTTCTCTACATATATAGATAGATATAATACTAACGCGGAGTCGCAGGCGGCCATGTTCTCGGCGCTGTCGACGGGCTGCACGGGCGGGCTCTCGTCGTCGCTGCTCGACTCCGCCGAGTCCTCCACGTCCGAGTCGTAGATGGCAGGTTTTCTTCTCTACATATATAGATAGATATAATACTAACGCGGAGTCGCAGGCGGCCATGTTCTCGGCGCTGTCGACGGGCTGCACGGGCGGGCTCTCGTCGTCGCTGCTCGACTCCGCCGAGTCCTCCACGTCCGAGTCGTAGATGGCAGGTTTTCTTCTCTACATATATAGATAGATATAATACTAACGCGGAGTCGCAGGCGGCCATGTTCTCGGCGCTGTCGACGGGCTGCACGGGCGGGCTCTCGTCGTCGCTGCTCGACTCCGCCGAGTCCTCCACGTCCGAGTCGTAGATGGCAGGTTTTCTTCTCTACATATATAGATAGATATAATACTAACGCGGAGTCGCAGGCGGCCATGTTCTCGGCGCTGTCGACGGGCTGCACGGGCGGGCTCTCGTCGTCGCTGCTCGACTCCGCCGAGTCCTCCACGTCCGAGTCGTAGATGGCAGGTTTTCTTCTCTACATATATAGATAGATATAATACTAACGCGGAGTCGCAGGCGGCCATGTTCTCGGCGCTGTCGACGGGCTGCACGGGCGGGCTCTCGTCGTCGCTGCTCGACTCCGCCGAGTCCTCCACGTCCGAGTCGTAGATGGCAGGTTTTCTTCTCTACATATATAGATAGATATAATACTAACGCGGAGTCGCAGGCGGCCATGTTCTCGGCGCTGTCGACGGGCTGCACGGGCGGGCTCTCGTCGTCGCTGCTCGACTCCGCCGAGTCCTCCACGTCCGAGTCGTAGATGGCAGGTTTTCTTCTCTACATATATAGATAGATATAATACTAACGCGGAGTCGCAGGCGGCCATGTTCTCGGCGCTGTCGACGGGCTGCACGGGCGGGCTCTCGTCGTCGCTGCTCGACTCCGCCGAGTCCTCCACGTCCGAGTCGTAGATGGCAGGTTTTCTTCTCTACATATATAGATAGATATAATACTAACGCGGAGTCGCAGGCGGCCATGTTCTCGGCGCTGTCGACGGGCTGCACGGGCGGGCTCTCGTCGTCGCTGCTCGACTCCGCCGAGTCCTCCACGTCCGAGTCGTAGATGGCAGGTTTTCTTCTCTACATATATAGATAGATATAATACTAACGCGGAGTCGCAGGCGGCCATGTTCTCGGCGCTGTCGACGGGCTGCACGGGCGGGCTCTCGTCGTCGCTGCTCGACTCCGCCGAGTCCTCCACGTCCGAGTCGTAGATGGCAGGTTTTCTTCTCTACATATATAGATAGATATAATACTAACGCGGAGTCGCAGGCGGCCATGTTCTCGGCGCTGTCGACGGGCTGCACGGGCGGGCTCTCGTCGTCGCTGCTCGACTCCGCCGAGTCCTCCACGTCCGAGTCGTAGATGGCAGGTTTTCTTCTCTACATATATAGATAGATATAATACTAACGCGGAGTCGCAGGCGGCCATGTTCTCGGCGCTGTCGACGGGCTGCACGGGCGGGCTCTCGTCGTCGCTGCTCGACTCCGCCGAGTCCTCCACGTCCGAGTCGTAGATGGCAGGTTTTCTTCTCTACATATATAGATAGATATAATACTAACGCGGAGTCGCAGGCGGCCATGTTCTCGGCGCTGTCGACGGGCTGCACGGGCGGGCTCTCGTCGTCGCTGCTCGACTCCGCCGAGTCCTCCACGTCCGAGTCGTAGATGGCAGGTTTTCTTCTCTACATATATAGATAGATATAATACTAACGCGGAGTCGCAGGCGGCCATGTTCTCGGCGCTGTCGACGGGCTGCACGGGCGGGCTCTCGTCGTCGCTGCTCGACTCCGCCGAGTCCTCCACGTCCGAGTCGTAGATGGCAGGTTTTCTTCTCTACATATATAGATAGATATAATACTAACGCGGAGTCGCAGGCGGCCATGTTCTCGGCGCTGTCGACGGGCTGCACGGGCGGGCTCTCGTCGTCGCTGCTCGACTCCGCCGAGTCCTCCACGTCCGAGTCGTAGATGGCAGGTTTTCTTCTCTACATATATAGATAGATATAATACTAACGCGGAGTCGCAGGCGGCCATGTTCTCGGCGCTGTCGACGGGCTGCACGGGCGGGCTCTCGTCGTCGCTGCTCGACTCCGCCGAGTCCTCCACGTCCGAGTCGTAGATGGCAGGTTTTCTTCTCTACATATATAGATAGATATAATACTAACGCGGAGTCGCAGGCGGCCATGTTCTCGGCGCTGTCGACGGGCTGCACGGGCGGGCTCTCGTCGTCGCTGCTCGACTCCGCCGAGTCCTCCACGTCCGAGTCGTAGATGGCAGGTTTTCTTCTCTACATATATAGATAGATATAATACTAACGCGGAGTCGCAGGCGGCCATGTTCTCGGCGCTGTCGACGGGCTGCACGGGCGGGCTCTCGTCGTCGCTGCTCGACTCCGCCGAGTCCTCCACGTCCGAGTCGTAGATGGCAGGTTTTCTTCTCTACATATATAGATAGATATAATACTAACGCGGAGTCGCAGGCGGCCATGTTCTCGGCGCTGTCGACGGGCTGCACGGGCGGGCTCTCGTCGTCGCTGCTCGACTCCGCCGAGTCCTCCACGTCCGAGTCGTAGATGGCAGGTTTTCTTCTCTACATATATAGATAGATATAATACTAACGCGGAGTCGCAGGCGGCCATGTTCTCGGCGCTGTCGACGGGCTGCACGGGCGGGCTCTCGTCGTCGCTGCTCGACTCCGCCGAGTCCTCCACGTCCGAGTCGTAGATGGCAGGTTTTCTTCTCTACATATATAGATAGATATAATACTAACGCGGAGTCGCAGGCGGCCATGTTCTCGGCGCTGTCGACGGGCTGCACGGGCGGGCTCTCGTCGTCGCTGCTCGACTCCGCCGAGTCCTCCACGTCCGAGTCGTAGATGGCAGGTTTTCTTCTCTACATATATAGATAGATATAATACTAACGCGGAGTCGCAGGCGGCCATGTTCTCGGCGCTGTCGACGGGCTGCACGGGCGGGCTCTCGTCGTCGCTGCTCGACTCCGCCGAGTCCTCCACGTCCGAGTCGTAGATGGCAGGTTTTCTTCTCTACATATATAGATAGATATAATACTAACGCGGAGTCGCAGGCGGCCATGTTCTCGGCGCTGTCGACGGGCTGCACGGGCGGGCTCTCGTCGTCGCTGCTCGACTCCGCCGAGTCCTCCACGTCCGAGTCGTAGATGGCAGGTTTTCTTCTCTACATATATAGATAGATATAATACTAACGCGGAGTCGCAGGCGGCCATGTTCTCGGCGCTGTCGACGGGCTGCACGGGCGGGCTCTCGTCGTCGCTGCTCGACTCCGCCGAGTCCTCCACGTCCGAGTCGTAGATGGCAGGTTTTCTTCTCTACATATATAGATAGATATAATACTAACGCGGAGTCGCAGGCGGCCATGTTCTCGGCGCTGTCGACGGGCTGCACGGGCGGGCTCTCGTCGTCGCTGCTCGACTCCGCCGAGTCCTCCACGTCCGAGTCGTAGATGGCAGGTTTTCTTCTCTACATATATAGATAGATATAATACTAACGCGGAGTCGCAGGCGGCCATGTTCTCGGCGCTGTCGACGGGCTGCACGGGCGGGCTCTCGTCGTCGCTGCTCGACTCCGCCGAGTCCTCCACGTCCGAGTCGTAGATGGCAGGTTTTCTTCTCTACATATATAGATAGATATAATACTAACGCGGAGTCGCAGGCGGCCATGTTCTCGGCGCTGTCGACGGGCTGCACGGGCGGGCTCTCGTCGTCGCTGCTCGACTCCGCCGAGTCCTCCACGTCCGAGTCGTAGATGGCAGGTTTTCTTCTCTACATATATAGATAGATATAATACTAACGCGGAGTCGCAGGCGGCCATGTTCTCGGCGCTGTCGACGGGCTGCACGGGCGGGCTCTCGTCGTCGCTGCTCGACTCCGCCGAGTCCTCCACGTCCGAGTCGTAGATGGCAGGTTTTCTTCTCTACATATATAGATAGATATAATACTAACGCGGAGTCGCAGGCGGCCATGTTCTCGGCGCTGTCGACGGGCTGCACGGGCGGGCTCTCGTCGTCGCTGCTCGACTCCGCCGAGTCCTCCACGTCCGAGTCGTAGATGGCAGGTTTTCTTCTCTACATATATAGATAGATATAATACTAACGCGGAGTCGCAGGCGGCCATGTTCTCGGCGCTGTCGACGGGCTGCACGGGCGGGCTCTCGTCGTCGCTGCTCGACTCCGCCGAGTCCTCCACGTCCGAGTCGTAGATGGCAGGTTTTCTTCTCTACATATATAGATAGATATAATACTAACGCGGAGTCGCAGGCGGCCATGTTCTCGGCGCTGTCGACGGGCTGCACGGGCGGGCTCTCGTCGTCGCTGCTCGACTCCGCCGAGTCCTCCACGTCCGAGTCGTAGATGGCAGGTTTTCTTCTCTACATATATAGATAGATATAATACTAACGCGGAGTCGCAGGCGGCCATGTTCTCGGCGCTGTCGACGGGCTGCACGGGCGGGCTCTCGTCGTCGCTGCTCGACTCCGCCGAGTCCTCCACGTCCGAGTCGTAGATGGCAGGTTTTCTTCTCTACATATATAGATAGATATAATACTAACGCGGAGTCGCAGGCGGCCATGTTCTCGGCGCTGTCGACGGGCTGCACGGGCGGGCTCTCGTCGTCGCTGCTCGACTCCGCCGAGTCCTCCACGTCCGAGTCGTAGATGGCAGGTTTTCTTCTCTACATATATAGATAGATATAATACTAACGCGGAGTCGCAGGCGGCCATGTTCTCGGCGCTGTCGACGGGCTGCACGGGCGGGCTCTCGTCGTCGCTGCTCGACTCCGCCGAGTCCTCCACGTCCGAGTCGTAGATGGCAGGTTTTCTTCTCTACATATATAGATAGATATAATACTAACGCGGAGTCGCAGGCGGCCATGTTCTCGGCGCTGTCGACGGGCTGCACGGGCGGGCTCTCGTCGTCGCTGCTCGACTCCGCCGAGTCCTCCACGTCCGAGTCGTAGATGGCAGGTTTTCTTCTCTACATATATAGATAGATATAATACTAACGCGGAGTCGCAGGCGGCCATGTTCTCGGCGCTGTCGACGGGCTGCACGGGCGGGCTCTCGTCGTCGCTGCTCGACTCCGCCGAGTCCTCCACGTCCGAGTCGTAGATGGCAGGTTTTCTTCTCTACATATATAGATAGATATAATACTAACGCGGAGTCGCAGGCGGCCATGTTCTCGGCGCTGTCGACGGGCTGCACGGGCGGGCTCTCGTCGTCGCTGCTCGACTCCGCCGAGTCCTCCACGTCCGAGTCGTAGATGGCAGGTTTTCTTCTCTACATATATAGATAGATATAATACTAACGCGGAGTCGCAGGCGGCCATGTTCTCGGCGCTGTCGACGGGCTGCACGGGCGGGCTCTCGTCGTCGCTGCTCGACTCCGCCGAGTCCTCCACGTCCGAGTCGTAGATGGCAGGTTTTCTTCTCTACATATATAGATAGATATAATACTAACGCGGAGTCGCAGGCGGCCATGTTCTCGGCGCTGTCGACGGGCTGCACGGGCGGGCTCTCGTCGTCGCTGCTCGACTCCGCCGAGTCCTCCACGTCCGAGTCGTAGATGGCAGGTTTTCTTCTCTACATATATAGATAGATATAATACTAACGCGGAGTCGCAGGCGGCCATGTTCTCGGCGCTGTCGACGGGCTGCACGGGCGGGCTCTCGTCGTCGCTGCTCGACTCCGCCGAGTCCTCCACGTCCGAGTCGTAGATGGCAGGTTTTCTTCTCTACATATATAGATAGATATAATACTAACGCGGAGTCGCAGGCGGCCATGTTCTCGGCGCTGTCGACGGGCTGCACGGGCGGGCTCTCGTCGTCGCTGCTCGACTCCGCCGAGTCCTCCACGTCCGAGTCGTAGATGGCAGGTTTTCTTCTCTACATATATAGATAGATATAATACTAACGCGGAGTCGCAGGCGGCCATGTTCTCGGCGCTGTCGACGGGCTGCACGGGCGGGCTCTCGTCGTCGCTGCTCGACTCCGCCGAGTCCTCCACGTCCGAGTCGTAGATGGCAGGTTTTCTTCTCTACATATATAGATAGATATAATACTAACGCGGAGTCGCAGGCGGCCATGTTCTCGGCGCTGTCGACGGGCTGCACGGGCGGGCTCTCGTCGTCGCTGCTCGACTCCGCCGAGTCCTCCACGTCCGAGTCGTAGATGGCAGGTTTTCTTCTCTACATATATAGATAGATATAATACTAACGCGGAGTCGCAGGCGGCCATGTTCTCGGCGCTGTCGACGGGCTGCACGGGCGGGCTCTCGTCGTCGCTGCTCGACTCCGCCGAGTCCTCCACGTCCGAGTCGTAGATGGCAGGTTTTCTTCTCTACATATATAGATAGATATAATACTAACGCGGAGTCGCAGGCGGCCATGTTCTCGGCGCTGTCGACGGGCTGCACGGGCGGGCTCTCGTCGTCGCTGCTCGACTCCGCCGAGTCCTCCACGTCCGAGTCGTAGATGGCAGGTTTTCTTCTCTACATATATAGATAGATATAATACTAACGCGGAGTCGCAGGCGGCCATGTTCTCGGCGCTGTCGACGGGCTGCACGGGCGGGCTCTCGTCGTCGCTGCTCGACTCCGCCGAGTCCTCCACGTCCGAGTCGTAGATGGCAGGTTTTCTTCTCTACATATATAGATAGATATAATACTAACGCGGAGTCGCAGGCGGCCATGTTCTCGGCGCTGTCGACGGGCTGCACGGGCGGGCTCTCGTCGTCGCTGCTCGACTCCGCCGAGTCCTCCACGTCCGAGTCGTAGATGGCAGGTTTTCTTCTCTACATATATAGATAGATATAATACTAACGCGGAGTCGCAGGCGGCCATGTTCTCGGCGCTGTCGACGGGCTGCACGGGCGGGCTCTCGTCGTCGCTGCTCGACTCCGCCGAGTCCTCCACGTCCGAGTCGTAGATGGCAGGTTTTCTTCTCTACATATATAGATAGATATAATACTAACGCGGAGTCGCAGGCGGCCATGTTCTCGGCGCTGTCGACGGGCTGCACGGGCGGGCTCTCGTCGTCGCTGCTCGACTCCGCCGAGTCCTCCACGTCCGAGTCGTAGATGGCAGGTTTTCTTCTCTACATATATAGATAGATATAATACTAACGCGGAGTCGCAGGCGGCCATGTTCTCGGCGCTGTCGACGGGCTGCACGGGCGGGCTCTCGTCGTCGCTGCTCGACTCCGCCGAGTCCTCCACGTCCGAGTCGTAGATGGCAGGTTTTCTTCTCTACATATATAGATAGATATAATACTAACGCGGAGTCGCAGGCGGCCATGTTCTCGGCGCTGTCGACGGGCTGCACGGGCGGGCTCTCGTCGTCGCTGCTCGACTCCGCCGAGTCCTCCACGTCCGAGTCGTAGATGGCAGGTTTTCTTCTCTACATATATAGATAGATATAATACTAACGCGGAGTCGCAGGCGGCCATGTTCTCGGCGCTGTCGACGGGCTGCACGGGCGGGCTCTCGTCGTCGCTGCTCGACTCCGCCGAGTCCTCCACGTCCGAGTCGTAGATGGCAGGTTTTCTTCTCTACATATATAGATAGATATAATACTAACGCGGAGTCGCAGGCGGCCATGTTCTCGGCGCTGTCGACGGGCTGCACGGGCGGGCTCTCGTCGTCGCTGCTCGACTCCGCCGAGTCCTCCACGTCCGAGTCGTAGATGGCAGGTTTTCTTCTCTACATATATAGATAGATATAATACTAACGCGGAGTCGCAGGCGGCCATGTTCTCGGCGCTGTCGACGGGCTGCACGGGCGGGCTCTCGTCGTCGCTGCTCGACTCCGCCGAGTCCTCCACGTCCGAGTCGTAGATGGCAGGTTTTCTTCTCTACATATATAGATAGATATAATACTAACGCGGAGTCGCAGGCGGCCATGTTCTCGGCGCTGTCGACGGGCTGCACGGGCGGGCTCTCGTCGTCGCTGCTCGACTCCGCCGAGTCCTCCACGTCCGAGTCGTAGATGGCAGGTTTTCTTCTCTACATATATAGATAGATATAATACTAACGCGGAGTCGCAGGCGGCCATGTTCTCGGCGCTGTCGACGGGCTGCACGGGCGGGCTCTCGTCGTCGCTGCTCGACTCCGCCGAGTCCTCCACGTCCGAGTCGTAGATGGCAGGTTTTCTTCTCTACATATATAGATAGATATAATACTAACGCGGAGTCGCAGGCGGCCATGTTCTCGGCGCTGTCGACGGGCTGCACGGGCGGGCTCTCGTCGTCGCTGCTCGACTCCGCCGAGTCCTCCACGTCCGAGTCGTAGATGGCAGGTTTTCTTCTCTACATATATAGATAGATATAATACTAACGCGGAGTCGCAGGCGGCCATGTTCTCGGCGCTGTCGACGGGCTGCACGGGCGGGCTCTCGTCGTCGCTGCTCGACTCCGCCGAGTCCTCCACGTCCGAGTCGTAGATGGCAGGTTTTCTTCTCTACATATATAGATAGATATAATACTAACGCGGAGTCGCAGGCGGCCATGTTCTCGGCGCTGTCGACGGGCTGCACGGGCGGGCTCTCGTCGTCGCTGCTCGACTCCGCCGAGTCCTCCACGTCCGAGTCGTAGATGGCAGGTTTTCTTCTCTACATATATAGATAGATATAATACTAACGCGGAGTCGCAGGCGGCCATGTTCTCGGCGCTGTCGACGGGCTGCACGGGCGGGCTCTCGTCGTCGCTGCTCGACTCCGCCGAGTCCTCCACGTCCGAGTCGTAGATGGCAGGTTTTCTTCTCTACATATATAGATAGATATAATACTAACGCGGAGTCGCAGGCGGCCATGTTCTCGGCGCT
Source organism: Oeneis ivallda (assembly GCA_029955525.1). Classification (NCBI taxonomy): domain Eukaryota; kingdom Metazoa; phylum Arthropoda; class Insecta; order Lepidoptera; family Nymphalidae; genus Oeneis; species Oeneis ivallda. Next base: position 18,587,088 of record JARPMR010000013.1, on the reverse strand, counting down.
GTCGACGGGCTGCACGGGCGGGCTCTCGTCGTCGCTGCTCGACTCCGCCGAGTCCTCCACGTCCGAGTCGTAGATGGCAGGTTTTCTTCTCTACATATATAGATAGATATAATACTAACGCGGAGTCGCAGGCGGCCATGTTCTCGGCGCTGTCGACGGGCTGCACGGGCGGGCTCTCGTCGTCGCTGCTCGACTCCGCCGAGTCCTCCACGTCCGAGTCGTAGATGGCAGGTTTTCTTCTCTACATATATAGATAGATATAATACTAACGCGGAGTCGCAGGCGGCCATGTTCTCGGCGCTGTCGACGGGCTGCACGGGCGGGCTCTCGTCGTCGCTGCTCGACTCCGCCGAGTCCTCCACGTCCGAGTCGTAGATGGCAGGTTTTCTTCTCTACATATATAGATAGATATAATACTAACGCGGAGTCGCAGGCGGCCATGTTCTCGGCGCTGTCGACGGGCTGCACGGGCGGGCTCTCGTCGTCGCTGCTCGACTCCGCCGAGTCCTCCACGTCCGAGTCGTAGATGGCAGGTTTTCTTCTCTACATATATAGATAGATATAATACTAACGCGGAGTCGCAGGCGGCCATGTTCTCGGCGCTGTCGACGGGCTGCACGGGCGGGCTCTCGTCGTCGCTGCTCGACTCCGCCGAGTCCTCCACGTCCGAGTCGTAGATGGCAGGTTTTCTTCTCTACATATATAGATAGATATAATACTAACGCGGAGTCGCAGGCGGCCATGTTCTCGGCGCTGTCGACGGGCTGCACGGGCGGGCTCTCGTCGTCGCTGCTCGACTCCGCCGAGTCCTCCACGTCCGAGTCGTAGATGGCAGGTTTTCTTCTCTACATATATAGATAGATATAATACTAACGCGGAGTCGCAGGCGGCCATGTTCTCGGCGCTGTCGACGGGCTGCACGGGCGGGCTCTCGTCGTCGCTGCTCGACTCCGCCGAGTCCTCCACGTCCGAGTCGTAGATGGCAGGTTTTCTTCTCTACATATATAGATAGATATAATACTAACGCGGAGTCGCAGGCGGCCATGTTCTCGGCGCTGTCGACGGGCTGCACGGGCGGGCTCTCGTCGTCGCTGCTCGACTCCGCCGAGTCCTCCACGTCCGAGTCGTAGATGGCAGGTTTTCTTCTCTACATATATAGATAGATATAATACTAACGCGGAGTCGCAGGCGGCCATGTTCTCGGCGCTGTCGACGGGCTGCACGGGCGGGCTCTCGTCGTCGCTGCTCGACTCCGCCGAGTCCTCCACGTCCGAGTCGTAGATGGCAGGTTTTCTTCTCTACATATATAGATAGATATAATACTAACGCGGAGTCGCAGGCGGCCATGTTCTCGGCGCTGTCGACGGGCTGCACGGGCGGGCTCTCGTCGTCGCTGCTCGACTCCGCCGAGTCCTCCACGTCCGAGTCGTAGATGGCAGGTTTTCTTCTCTACATATATAGATAGATATAATACTAACGCGGAGTCGCAGGCGGCCATGTTCTCGGCGCTGTCGACGGGCTGCACGGGCGGGCTCTCGTCGTCGCTGCTCGACTCCGCCGAGTCCTCCACGTCCGAGTCGTAGATGGCAGGTTTTCTTCTCTACATATATAGATAGATATAATACTAACGCGGAGTCGCAGGCGGCCATGTTCTCGGCGCTGTCGACGGGCTGCACGGGCGGGCTCTCGTCGTCGCTGCTCGACTCCGCCGAGTCCTCCACGTCCGAGTCGTAGATGGCAGGTTTTCTTCTCTACATATATAGATAGATATAATACTAACGCGGAGTCGCAGGCGGCCATGTTCTCGGCGCTGTCGACGGGCTGCACGGGCGGGCTCTCGTCGTCGCTGCTCGACTCCGCCGAGTCCTCCACGTCCGAGTCGTAGATGGCAGGTTTTCTTCTCTACATATATAGATAGATATAATACTAACGCGGAGTCGCAGGCGGCCATGTTCTCGGCGCTGTCGACGGGCTGCACGGGCGGGCTCTCGTCGTCGCTGCTCGACTCCGCCGAGTCCTCCACGTCCGAGTCGTAGATGGCAGGTTTTCTTCTCTACATATATAGATAGATATAATACTAACGCGGAGTCGCAGGCGGCCATGTTCTCGGCGCTGTCGACGGGCTGCACGGGCGGGCTCTCGTCGTCGCTGCTCGACTCCGCCGAGTCCTCCACGTCCGAGTCGTAGATGGCAGGTTTTCTTCTCTACATATATAGATAGATATAATACTAACGCGGAGTCGCAGGCGGCCATGTTCTCGGCGCTGTCGACGGGCTGCACGGGCGGGCTCTCGTCGTCGCTGCTCGACTCCGCCGAGTCCTCCACGTCCGAGTCGTAGATGGCAGGTTTTCTTCTCTACATATATAGATAGATATAATACTAACGCGGAGTCGCAGGCGGCCATGTTCTCGGCGCTGTCGACGGGCTGCACGGGCGGGCTCTCGTCGTCGCTGCTCGACTCCGCCGAGTCCTCCACGTCCGAGTCGTAGATGGCAGGTTTTCTTCTCTACATATATAGATAGATATAATACTAACGCGGAGTCGCAGGCGGCCATGTTCTCGGCGCTGTCGACGGGCTGCACGGGCGGGCTCTCGTCGTCGCTGCTCGACTCCGCCGAGTCCTCCACGTCCGAGTCGTAGATGGCAGGTTTTCTTCTCTACATATATAGATAGATATAATACTAACGCGGAGTCGCAGGCGGCCATGTTCTCGGCGCTGTCGACGGGCTGCACGGGCGGGCTCTCGTCGTCGCTGCTCGACTCCGCCGAGTCCTCCACGTCCGAGTCGTAGATGGCAGGTTTTCTTCTCTACATATATAGATAGATATAATACTAACGCGGAGTCGCAGGCGGCCATGTTCTCGGCGCTGTCGACGGGCTGCACGGGCGGGCTCTCGTCGTCGCTGCTCGACTCCGCCGAGTCCTCCACGTCCGAGTCGTAGATGGCAGGTTTTCTTCTCTACATATATAGATAGATATAATACTAACGCGGAGTCGCAGGCGGCCATGTTCTCGGCGCTGTCGACGGGCTGCACGGGCGGGCTCTCGTCGTCGCTGCTCGACTCCGCCGAGTCCTCCACGTCCGAGTCGTAGATGGCAGGTTTTCTTCTCTACATATATAGATAGATATAATACTAACGCGGAGTCGCAGGCGGCCATGTTCTCGGCGCTGTCGACGGGCTGCACGGGCGGGCTCTCGTCGTCGCTGCTCGACTCCGCCGAGTCCTCCACGTCCGAGTCGTAGATGGCAGGTTTTCTTCTCTACATATATAGATAGATATAATACTAACGCGGAGTCGCAGGCGGCCATGTTCTCGGCGCTGTCGACGGGCTGCACGGGCGGGCTCTCGTCGTCGCTGCTCGACTCCGCCGAGTCCTCCACGTCCGAGTCGTAGATGGCAGGTTTTCTTCTCTACATATATAGATAGATATAATACTAACGCGGAGTCGCAGGCGGCCATGTTCTCGGCGCTGTCGACGGGCTGCACGGGCGGGCTCTCGTCGTCGCTGCTCGACTCCGCCGAGTCCTCCACGTCCGAGTCGTAGATGGCAGGTTTTCTTCTCTACATATATAGATAGATATAATACTAACGCGGAGTCGCAGGCGGCCATGTTCTCGGCGCTGTCGACGGGCTGCACGGGCGGGCTCTCGTCGTCGCTGCTCGACTCCGCCGAGTCCTCCACGTCCGAGTCGTAGATGGCAGGTTTTCTTCTCTACATATATAGATAGATATAATACTAACGCGGAGTCGCAGGCGGCCATGTTCTCGGCGCTGTCGACGGGCTGCACGGGCGGGCTCTCGTCGTCGCTGCTCGACTCCGCCGAGTCCTCCACGTCCGAGTCGTAGATGGCAGGTTTTCTTCTCTACATATATAGATAGATATAATACTAACGCGGAGTCGCAGGCGGCCATGTTCTCGGCGCTGTCGACGGGCTGCACGGGCGGGCTCTCGTCGTCGCTGCTCGACTCCGCCGAGTCCTCCACGTCCGAGTCGTAGATGGCAGGTTTTCTTCTCTACATATATAGATAGATATAATACTAACGCGGAGTCGCAGGCGGCCATGTTCTCGGCGCTGTCGACGGGCTGCACGGGCGGGCTCTCGTCGTCGCTGCTCGACTCCGCCGAGTCCTCCACGTCCGAGTCGTAGATGGCAGGTTTTCTTCTCTACATATATAGATAGATATAATACTAACGCGGAGTCGCAGGCGGCCATGTTCTCGGCGCTGTCGACGGGCTGCACGGGCGGGCTCTCGTCGTCGCTGCTCGACTCCGCCGAGTCCTCCACGTCCGAGTCGTAGATGGCAGGTTTTCTTCTCTACATATATAGATAGATATAATACTAACGCGGAGTCGCAGGCGGCCATGTTCTCGGCGCTGTCGACGGGCTGCACGGGCGGGCTCTCGTCGTCGCTGCTCGACTCCGCCGAGTCCTCCACGTCCGAGTCGTAGATGGCAGGTTTTCTTCTCTACATATATAGATAGATATAATACTAACGCGGAGTCGCAGGCGGCCATGTTCTCGGCGCTGTCGACGGGCTGCACGGGCGGGCTCTCGTCGTCGCTGCTCGACTCCGCCGAGTCCTCCACGTCCGAGTCGTAGATGGCAGGTTTTCTTCTCTACATATATAGATAGATATAATACTAACGCGGAGTCGCAGGCGGCCATGTTCTCGGCGCTGTCGACGGGCTGCACGGGCGGGCTCTCGTCGTCGCTGCTCGACTCCGCCGAGTCCTCCACGTCCGAGTCGTAGATGGCAGGTTTTCTTCTCTACATATATAGATAGATATAATACTAACGCGGAGTCGCAGGCGGCCATGTTCTCGGCGCTGTCGACGGGCTGCACGGGCGGGCTCTCGTCGTCGCTGCTCGACTCCGCCGAGTCCTCCACGTCCGAGTCGTAGATGGCAGGTTTTCTTCTCTACATATATAGATAGATATAATACTAACGCGGAGTCGCAGGCGGCCATGTTCTCGGCGCTGTCGACGGGCTGCACGGGCGGGCTCTCGTCGTCGCTGCTCGACTCCGCCGAGTCCTCCACGTCCGAGTCGTAGATGGCAGGTTTTCTTCTCTACATATATAGATAGATATAATACTAACGCGGAGTCGCAGGCGGCCATGTTCTCGGCGCTGTCGACGGGCTGCACGGGCGGGCTCTCGTCGTCGCTGCTCGACTCCGCCGAGTCCTCCACGTCCGAGTCGTAGATGGCAGGTTTTCTTCTCTACATATATAGATAGATATAATACTAACGCGGAGTCGCAGGCGGCCATGTTCTCGGCGCTGTCGACGGGCTGCACGGGCGGGCTCTCGTCGTCGCTGCTCGACTCCGCCGAGTCCTCCACGTCCGAGTCGTAGATGGCAGGTTTTCTTCTCTACATATATAGATAGATATAATACTAACGCGGAGTCGCAGGCGGCCATGTTCTCGGCGCTGTCGACGGGCTGCACGGGCGGGCTCTCGTCGTCGCTGCTCGACTCCGCCGAGTCCTCCACGTCCGAGTCGTAGATGGCAGGTTTTCTTCTCTACATATATAGATAGATATAATACTAACGCGGAGTCGCAGGCGGCCATGTTCTCGGCGCTGTCGACGGGCTGCACGGGCGGGCTCTCGTCGTCGCTGCTCGACTCCGCCGAGTCCTCCACGTCCGAGTCGTAGATGGCAGGTTTTCTTCTCTACATATATAGATAGATATAATACTAACGCGGAGTCGCAGGCGGCCATGTTCTCGGCGCTGTCGACGGGCTGCACGGGCGGGCTCTCGTCGTCGCTGCTCGACTCCGCCGAGTCCTCCACGTCCGAGTCGTAGATGGCAGGTTTTCTTCTCTACATATATAGATAGATATAATACTAACGCGGAGTCGCAGGCGGCCATGTTCTCGGCGCTGTCGACGGGCTGCACGGGCGGGCTCTCGTCGTCGCTGCTCGACTCCGCCGAGTCCTCCACGTCCGAGTCGTAGATGGCAGGTTTTCTTCTCTACATATATAGATAGATATAATACTAACGCGGAGTCGCAGGCGGCCATGTTCTCGGCGCTGTCGACGGGCTGCACGGGCGGGCTCTCGTCGTCGCTGCTCGACTCCGCCGAGTCCTCCACGTCCGAGTCGTAGATGGCAGGTTTTCTTCTCTACACGCAAAGACAACAAGTTTTTAATGGAGAAGTTATATGTTGTTGTTAATACTTAACGTCATCATCACCATTAGCAACCCATCAACGGCCCACTACTGAGCGCAGGTCTCCTCTCAGAGAAGGGTTATAGGCCATAGTCCACCACGCTGGCCCAATGCGAATTGGTGGACTTCACACTTTCGAGAACATTTGAAGAACTCTCAGATGTGCAGGTTTCCTCACGATGTTTTCCTTCACCGTTGAAGCAAGTGATACTTAATTGCTTGCTTAAGACCTTACTTCATAGGATACTTAACGTAATGGAATTAAAATATAGATCAAAACTAATAAATCAGATTTTTAGGGTTCCGTAAAAAAAACGGAACCCTTATAGGCTCGCTGCGTCATCCGTCTGTCTGCCCGTGTGTTAAGGCCCTTTTTCTCCGAAACGGCTTGAGGTACTAGTTGTAATTTATACTGAATATAAAGGGCAATGGTTTCTTAATGCTGTGAAAATTTCAAGTTTCTAGTTTAACTCTTACTTAATAACTCTAGTTTAACTGCTTCTAGTTTAACTTATGATGAAATATAGCGTAGCGCCATTCCTGAGAAGTTCGTGGCCCTATTGACGAACCTCGGTTCGTGACAGTAATTTATTTTCGGATTCTGAGTGCGCGAGTAAGACTCGCACTTGGTCAGTTATTCAATATCTAAATGACTGAGAAATAGATTATTATTTAAGTTTACGTATTTTAGCGCGGAACGTCTGTGGTACAACGCACAATAACAGTGATAATTTTTCTAAAATTGATAATATATAAAACACTGTAATGGACCTATTTTTTATCTCAGCCATCGTGCAATAAACAAAACAGGACACAAACAGAAAAAAAATTCATCGGTGTGCTGACTGCAGGGTGTGGCGAAATTGTTCTTGCAAAAAGTCCCATAACTTTTTCATTTCTAGATATATTTAAATTACTTTTTTACATTTTTGTTTCGTTTTACTTAAATTTTTTTAATTCATCCATCAAACAATGGAAACTTCAATCATAAATTACATACGTTACAACTTAGATGTGAAAAAAGGAACAACTTACTTTTAAATCCGGCGAAACGCACGATTTTCTCGATTGATGCTGAAATTCAGTTTCTACGATCGTTTCATTCGTTTCCATCATATGGTCTTCTAGTGTGACATCTGGAAAATTTCATGAGGTGTACGTGTTGTATGTAATTAGGTACGTACGGTGTAAATTAAACACTTAACACGTGCGTGTATATAATATACCTATGTTTTATGATTTTTGACCGCGTGTGGAGTTAAGATTTTAAATTTCCTCGAGTACTCTGCTTTTGCGAGACAAAAATTAGCCTATGCCACTCTCCAGATCATCGACTACATAATAGGGTATTTTACTCTTTTTTGAAAAGTGTCTAAATTTGATTCTAAGGTGATAATAAACTACTAGAAAATTTACTAAAATTTTATTCAATCGATAAGTACCAAAAAAATGCATTTAAAGTTCGCCTTTTAAATTCCGCGCGTAAACGCTAGACGTCTCACGTCTAGGTTATTACTCACGTCAGACGATGTGGTGACGTCGTAAGGACAGTAAATTCGTTCGCTCAAATGGTTGGCGCCCTTTGTAAAGCCGACGTTTCGATTCGTTTCTCATATTTCTATCATAGACAAAAAAAGTGAAAACCTTGAAATTAAATATATTTATTTTATAACTTTGTGAACTGAAACTTCCACTTCCCGATTTCTTATTGCCTAAACTATCTCATTTTTATATTTTTAGATTATTTCTCACTAGGAGTAAAATACCCTATTATATCTATGCAAATAATCACGCCGATCCGTTGTTCGGTTGCTACGTGATTGGCGTGACAAATCAACAAACAAACAGCTCCTAGCCGCCTTGTTGGTCTAGTGGTTACTATGTTCGACTACGAATGAAGGTCCCGGGTTCGATTATCGAGTCAGACCAAAAGAATTCTCAGTACGAGCACGTAAAGCCGTCGGTCCAACGCCTGATCTCTCGCCGGTCGTACCGGATTTCCGTCCCATCGGACTATGAGAGTGAGGGAATAAAGTGTGCAACTGTGTTTGCGGACACGCTTGTATAATATATTCCGCGCAGATGGTTAATCTCTGTGGACATGTGTATTATGTATAACTTACTTTTCTCTTTCAGCTTCATAAGATTGATCTGTGTGAGTATGGTGATGGTGGCGCCACCGTCGTATCTCAAGTTCGCGTGCAGCCACAGCCCGCGCGAGTCACACGTGGGCGCCGCCACGCCGCCCAGCATTGGGCAAGCGCCCGCCAGACGCAGCTCCGTCACCATCAGTGGCGACATGAATGACGGCAACTGCGCAATCAAATATTGATTAGTGTGGCGACTCCACTGGCTACAACTAGAGGGCGCTGTACAACCTATAACAATTAACAACATCGCGATAGCGAAATAATAAACTCAGAGGGCTATAACAGAAGCTCCAACCAATCGATTTTATCATCTACATTCTACAGCAATTCTTTTTATATTCCTTAAGGGGGCTCAGTATGCGCGACCGAAGTTGCCGGCGCACGTGGGTAACCTGCTTGCTATTTTACCTAACATTGTGTGAGATAGAGATAGACTAAGTGTAGCGACACACGAGTGCATGCGCGCATTCTTCCGCTCCCGCTCCCGCTCCGTGTCGGGTGAGAGGCGCGATAATTTACACCGAAATCAAGCGCGCGAAAAGGGTTGAACAGTCGTTTGGGAAAAGTGTTTTTGAGAAAAAACTACTAAATGTATGTTTACAAGTAAAGTTATTTGAACTGATGAATAAATAAACTATGTCTAATGATAATTTTTTTTGGTATTTTAATACTCCTAATGTTATTTATTTGCGCCCAAAGTTGTCATAAATTTAGTGTGAAAATGACGATCTTTCGAGGCTCGTAACTTTATAACGAATATTTTTTTCAATATTTTATATATCAATAAACCTAGATAATGACGAGGCAAATCGAGCAATGGCGTGGATCAGCTGATTCCACAATTACTGAGTATTTGGGCGATCCGACAACCTCGGCAAATGTCTTTGCTGGGGTTGTTTTAGGATTGAGTGACTGTTCGGAGCGCATTGTCCTCTGTATCTCGGTTGATTGCTTAATATCAACTGTAAACGGCCTGTTCTGCAAGCGCAGTTCATGCCTCAATTTTGCAATATCATCTGATATTGTCTGCAGAGCTTCACCGTCACGGGAGGCTACCTTTTCAGTGGCCGACTCTGCGATAGGCGTAGTGCGAGTGGCATCGTTATTCCAGTAACTCGATAGTTTTTTGAGTTCGGTCTCTACTTTCTGCTCCCAAACGGCATGATCTTTGAGACGGTTCTCTATTTCATATACGAGAAATCTAGCGGCCTCTGCCTCTTTGAAGGTCTTAAGGACATTTGTCGCTAGTTCAGCCTCCCTTTCTAACTGTCTACTTTGCAGATCTTTAAGTTCACTGGCGTGCCTAGTCTCCATTTTAGCTATGAGATGTTCATAATAGGATTTGGATTTTTCCCTTTCGGCAATATGCCGGTTTCGAGAATCGGCCAGCCGTAAAATCATCTCATATAGGCCATGCATGCCGTTGCATATAGCCTCTCGAGTGGCCTTACTGAGGGTGTGACTCTCTTCCAGTTTTGCTTTGTTCTGTTGTAGGAGCTATTCTGTTGTAGCGACTATTGATCTGGATGGCTAATCTTTCTGGATATAGGCTGCCGCCGTGGCCGAAATTTGGTAGGGAGGACATTAATCCTTTAATGATGAATGACGGTATCTGCTTTTTAAGAGAAAGAAAAATAAAACAATGTTTTATTTTTCCGAATTTCGGCCACGGTGAAAGCCTATCTCCAGAAAGGTTAGCCATCTATGCGGGAGATATTAAAGTGCACAAGTGTGTGCGCGAACACAGGTGAACTCTGTTTCTTTACTCTCATAGCCCGATGGGACAGAAAATTCGACACGACCGGAGAGAGATTAAGCGCAGGACCAACAGCCTTACGTGCTCTCCAAGGCACGGGGTGAAACAACGCCAACTTCCTAACTCCGGGCTAGTACTGAGAATTTCTTATTGGAAAACCCCAATACTTGGTTTGGTCCGACCCGGGACTCGAACCCGGGACCTCTTCGGCTACAATCCAACACGCTTACCACTAGACCTACGAGGCAGTTAAAATTAAAGGACATACTGCAGTCGCCACAAACAATTAACATTTTTTTCAATAAGGTCGTTATTTACACGAATGAGGAACAAAGACTTTTGAAAAATCATAACTTTTTATCCGGCACATTGACATACAATTTTTCTTTTGGCAATCGAAAGAACATAAGTTGCTACAGTTTTTAAAAAATCACCAGTGCTATGAACCTCTTCTTTTCTTTTGTATGAACTTAATTTTCTTGAAATAATTTAAAATTTAATGCTCTTAAAACCAGCTAATCAGACTGGAATTTTTTCCTTAGAGAGCACAGTTATTAGATAAAGATATTCCATAAAAAAATTGCGGAAATTGTCACTGGAAAAATTTAAAATAAAATTAAAAGTTCGTCAAGGTAATGATATTCCAAAATTTCAAATAAATTTTTTTTTCTCGTAATCGGGTGGGAACCGATTTTTTTCCTTGCGGGTCCTGGTAGGCCCCTAAGTCAACATTCTAAAAAAAATTTTATATCCACCTGGTCTGGCCCACCCTGTATAATTTCGAGGGACAATATTACCCTCTTTGGACAGTCGGATAAAAATAAAGTGAAATACCACTTGAAGTACTAAGGTAAATTTACCTTGAGCGTGTTAAGTTTCCTCTGTATCCTGTTCTGCACGCGCGCGACCATCTGCGGGTCGCGCATCACGTCGTACATCAGGCGCGCCAGCAGCGTGTTCACCCACGTCGCCTCCGCGGGCAGCATGCGACACTCGCAGTCCGGGGATGGGTTTTGCTGCTATAGATGGCATTAACACTTACCTTGAGCGTGTTAAGTTTCCTCTGTATCCTGTTCTGCACACGCGCGACCATCTGCGGGTCGCGCATCACGTCGTACATCAGGCGCGCCAGCAGCGTGTTCACCCACGTCGCCTCCGCGGGCAGCATGCGACACTCGCAGTCCGGGGATGGGTTTTGCTGCTATAGATGGCATTAACACTTACCTTGAGCGTGTTAAGTTTCCTCTGTATCCTGTTCTGCACACGCGCGACCATCTGCGGGTCGCGCATCACGTCGTACATCAGGCGCGCCAGCAGCGTGTTCACCCACGTCACCTCCGCGGGCAGCATGCGACACTCGCAGTCCGGGGATGGGTTTTGCTGCTGTTGATAGTATTTATACGGATATAATATAGTATAGAATCGTCAAGATAATCTCATTTGGACGGGTTGTACAAATATATTATATTACGTAGTACTTTGTACTTCTTTCGTTTAAAAAATTTGGTCCATATTTATAAGACTAGAAATAGGTACTAAGGAAAGTTTGTTTAATATTTTACAGTACCAAGCCTACCTGGAGTAATCTAAATCTAAAACAACAATTACCTCATTCAAGTATAAAAAGTTCGTGACTAATACATTTTTGAGAAAAAAACTTGACTTTACTAACGAACTACTAAAACTAACGACAGTTATAGTCTATAACAAGATAGATATTATGATCTGATGATGGTAGTAAATAGATCGTAGTGTCCGACAATAACTCAACCATAAATGTAAAATAAAAAATATCTAACATCAGTTTTCTTCTTCTTTTTATTTTTGGACCTTTCGTGCGGAGTTGGCTCCAACTGGCACATCACTCCGATGTCCACTCTCTGATTTACCGCGACTTCATGCGCCTGTTTTGGATATTTATTAATTTTGGTAAACATCACACCTATGGCAATCGACTTTCCACGACCACGCTAATCTCAGGATTTTTCATACAAACGTGTTACGCTGATAAATAATATATTTTCATTTTTAGGGTTCCGTACCCAAAGGGTACAAACGGGACCCTATTACTAAGCCTACGCTGTCCGTCCGTCCGTCCGTCCGTCCGTCCGTCCGTCCGTCTGTCAGCGGGCTGTATCTCGTAAACCGTAATAGATAGACAGATGAAATTTTCACATATTGTGTATTTCTATTGCCGCTATAACAACAAATAATAAAAATTAAATTAAATTAAAAAAATTAAATTAAAATATTTCCATGGGTACATGGAAATATTTTTATTTAATTTTTTTAACGGAACCCTAAAAGAGCGAGGCCCAACTCGCACTTGGCCGATTTTATTCTAGATCTATAGTTTAGACTGATATCAATTTATCTCCTCATTATTTATGATATAAATCATTGATCGACCGCCCGTCGCCACCCCCCTTTTTAAGCCCTCCGTTTAAGGTATTATATGAATGTAATTTTTTAAATCATCCTTTCCATTTTTAACCGACTTCCAAAAAGGAGGAGGTTCTCAATTCGGCCGGTATCTTTTTTTTTTTTATGTATGTCCACCGATTTCTCCGGGATTACTGGACCGATTCGCGTGATTTTTTTTTAATCGACAGAGGATTTTTGCGAAATGGTCCCATAAAAATGTTAACCTTCAACTCCTCAATCCTGATGCTGCAGGGATATTGCTCACCTAAAACTATGGCGATTTAGGAAATTTCGATTACGAATTGATATTGTAGGTAACAAGTATGGACTACATCATGGAGCTCCAGGTCCTAGCTCCTCAATCATAGGATACTACACTTAAAAGCTTAAAATAAAAATTCTTTTCAAAAAACCGACTTCTAACGCCACTACAAAGTATAAAAATAATTTTAGTTTGTCCACGTTTGTTGAAGTCGGGCGGGCCTAAAATACAAACTATGAAACCGACTCGCGATGCTCGCTCGACTTCTACAAACGAGTCTATCATATTCTGTAGCGTCGCGCATCGGTTTCATAGCTTGTATATAGGCCCGCCCGACTTCAACAAACGTGGACAAACTAAAATTATTTTTATACTTTGTAGTGGCGTTAGAAGTCGGTTTTTTGAAAAGAATTTTTATTTTTATTAATACTGCCATTCTAGTTGGTCGATCTAAAAGCCGCCATTTTACCGCGCTTTCAAAACGTCAACATGCTAACTGATGTCGCACATTAGAATCTAACGATTGTCATTTGTGATGGGCTGACAACTGTTGTTTTTGAACATGTTTTTATCATGTCATGTTTTTAGAAGTCATATTTCGGGCTAACCAATGGCTTTGAAATTTTGATTGTATGCATAATTTGGTCTTTAGTTAATGATGTAATTTTAAGTATTTACATAGAAAATGGATGGCTGTGATATAATTTTATGTCGATAAAGATTACAGAAAAAACATTTCAACCCAATGCAAACCACATGCTAATCTCCTATTTAGTGACCGGAATCTGTAAATCATCATCAGCAACCCATCAACGGCTCACTACTGAGCACTTCCTTTCAGTGAAGGGTTATAGGCCAGAGTCCACCACGCTGGCCCAATGCGAGTTTTCGGACCACACACCTTCGAGAACATTATGGAGAACTCTCAGATGTACAGGTTGCCTCGCAATATTTTTCTTTATCGTTAAAGCATGTGGTATTAAATTTTAAACGCACGCAACGCTTAAACGCACATATGTCCGAAAAGTCTGAGGTGCGTGCCCGGGATCGAACCTGCGACCCCCCGATTAATAATAGACCGCAGTCCTAACCCCTAGGCTAACACTGCTTAAAAAATCTCTTAATCTAAATACCTGTATGATTTTTTGCAGATAAGGCCAGAATGACTTCTCGTATGAATCTACACTCGAAGGTACTGGATGCGACGGACTTGTGATAGTAACGCCTTCGGATATGGTATCATTGGTTTTATTCTGAAAAGAAGAGTTATTAAAATAGAATACAAAACCCGACTCTTTTAAAGAAGTGTAGAAGGTACGGTGGAATAAAGAAACTCAGATACATACATGCATCATAAAAGATTACTTTAATGTTTTTTGGGGCTGTCATTTGATTTCTTTCATGTAATTAACCGTCGCCCACAATTATCTATACTACCAGAAGAGCTGCCAATGTTTCCCGACTTTTAAGGATATCTTAAATAAATACCATCTTTACTAATATTATAAATGCAAGTTGTTTTTTAGTTTGTGTTTTCTGCGTGAATATACTCGTAGTTGAGGACCTGGAGTGATATAAGCTTCTTTTTATCCCGCAAAAACAATGGATTCCCGAGGGACTTTTTTCTTTCTTCTTTCTATGAAGGATGATTAATCTGAGATGCAATTGTCTAAAAATTGCCGATCAAAATCTTATTCATTTCATGGCATTAGCGTCAAAGTATTCCTTGATTTAAAGTCACAAATTCAGTACAACCGATTCTAACATGGAGCGTTATGGAGCGTATCGCACATACCTAAACGTATGAGAATGCATATGCGAAATTGAGCTCTAATTTAATGCTGTTATGGTTTATTTTACTTTCACGGTAATGCCATGAAATGAATAAGATTTTGCTCGGCAACTTTTAGAAAATCGGGGGGCAGAAAAAAGCTTGTGAGCCTGTCCAGATGAGGCGTTTTACGCGCGAGTCGACTCGCGCGTTCCCGAGATACTAGAGCTACATATATTCCGTCCAGATAATGACGCGCGTTTCCTCACTCGCGCGTAAGACGCTGGTAACGCGCGAGACTCTCGACTCGCGCGTAGAACGCGCGAGTCGAGAGTCTCGGGCGCCAATACTGCGTCCAGTACTACGCGCGAATCCGTAGCGAGTGGACGTATTACAAAATGGAGCGTGATAACTTCGATAACGAACTTTTTATAGACGAGATTGAAAAAAGAGTAGCCATATGGGATATGGATATTTTGACATGGAGTTAAATCTTCTTGAATAATTTCTAGTAAATCATCAAACGATGTTACTGACATTCGAAAGTAGTTGAAAAATTTTTCGCTGTATTCTCTGAGTTTTGGGTATAATGATATGAACATACTATGCGTCATTCTGTCACGTAGAATTGGAAGCACCTTAAATCGTCGACTTACTCTTCCTTTACGTCGTTTCCATCGAAGGTATGCAAGCCACAACACAATCACTGTATCCGAGTCCATGTTTATAACTGAATCCCTCCCAGTGTAGGAACGCGCGTAAAACGTGATATCTGGACGCAATATAAATTGAAACGCGAGAGTTCACTCGCGCGTAAAACGCCTCATCTGGACAGGCTCTGTAACTTTCCTGGGCGCACTCTCTCGAGTAAGTATTCCACGCACATACCTTAGCAAATGCAACGGTGTCCTTTTCCGTATACTTGTAGACGGACAACTCGACGCCATCTTTAGTTTCCTGGACCGTGTCGCTTCCCGACTTGTCCTCGCAGCTTGAATTGTCCTGCGACGCGTTCGCTTCCGTCACTGCTGTGACTAGGCGACGGTACCTGACGAATTTTTTTTTTAAAGAATAACGACAATAATGCGACGGGTAGGGTAAACCTTCCCGTTTTCAGTCCGCACCCTTAACAGTTAGGCTGTTTAGGGCAGGAATTCGGGAAGCACGTAAAGCCATTGGAGAACCAAGACAGTTCTCCGTTAGGGACTATTCCCGTCCAATCGGGCTATGAGATTGAGAGAATACAGATTCCACTTATGTTTGTTCACACACTTGTGCACTATGTCAAGCGGAAATTCAAATTGGAATAAAAAATATTTCTATTCTATTCTATTAAGGGATTGGACGATGCCAGTTGATTCCGTAGTTTTATATCATGCCCTCTTAGGCCAGGGTTGCTGTTTCTCAAAAACAAAAAAATGCGTGAGTCGTGGAACACTCAGTTGGAACGAAGTTCCTTTTAAAAACATTACCTTTTAGAACCAACGCCATCTCTCGCCACATGTTAGAACCATCTCGTAATAGATAAGCGTGCACCTATGACTGGGTACAGCCAATAGCAGCGCTATGGACCGTCTACACTACTCGTGACGAATAATTCTTATTAGAATCAACGCTATCTCTCGCCAATCGCCACATGTTAGAACCATCTTGTAATATATCATACGCGCTATGGATAACCATCTACACTACTCGTGACGGAAAATTCTTGCACTTTTTTTCACCTAGTCCCCATCCACCAAATCTGTACCGTGCGATAAGGAACTTAATTCTAAATACTCTCGAAATCTGAGATGTTGTAGAGCTTGTATGCTAGTACTTGTTAATCTATAAATAAATATTTGATGGACATACCATTCGTGCTTGTCTCTGCCGGTGCGCGCGAACAGATACAGCCGCGAGTGTTTGTCCTTCGAATGCTTCACGTGTATACTCCACTCGCCTTCTGCAGTGCCCTCGTTGCCGGGGTCCAACTCCTTACAACACAAACAGTACACACACATAATAGGGATGTTGCCAACTAATCACTCCAGTAAGAGCACCTACAGACTTACAATTGCAAGTTGAGCAACTAAATGTGGAACTTTGTTGTTGTGGAATTTTGTGGAACTTCCCCTCATTGTGGAAACACTGCATACATAGCATTAATATCTATTATATTGTAAACTTGTTTTGAAAAGAGCAACTGCCGAGTTTCTTGCTGGTTCTTCTCGGCAGGAACGCCATTCCGAACCAGTGGTAGACTCATTGACGATTCAAAAGCACTTGTAAAAAAGTTTATTTGAATAAAAAACATTTCTATTCTATTCTATTCTAAATCGCAATCTACTTATGGTAAGCCCACTGCTTTGAGCGACTGCAGACATAGAATTTCAATTGGGCAACTATCGTACAACTAAGTTGCGTACTTTTACAATTATCAACCGGATTGTGTGCGTAATCCTTTGAAGGTATATTTCATTATATCTGTAACTTAGAATTTAGTTCCAAATTTTTATTATTCTCTAAAAATACACATTCATCGGCGCAAAATAAATATTTTTATCTTTGCGAAGTGTAGTTTACATAAAGCAAACACTTCGTCTAATGTATGCTCAGAGCAGACCGGTTGCTTACGAACTGCTTTGCATTAGAATTTTATTTATTATCATTTATTTTAATTCAATTCAGTTTCATAAAATCACGCACATATCAAAAGGCTCGGGACCAGGATTGTACCGAATGTAATTAATAGTAGCTTAATTAGCAGTTGTAATATGTAGTTAATTATTTCTCTTTAAGTAGTTTTTAAGTACTAAGGCGGGTCAATAAGTCCGTGACTTTTTGAATTTCTGACCTCTTTACTGAAAAAGCAACACTACTCCTGTCAACAGGCATCTGTCAGTTGACTCCTGTCAAAATTTGAACTTGCTGCGTCAGTTAGTTTATGTTTGACAGCTATCTTTATCAGACTACCCAGTAATTTGAGGAAAAAATGGAAAAAAGTGAATTTCGTGTCCTTATTAAGCATTATTTTTTGCGAAAAAAAAACCATTACCGAGAACAAGGCTAAGCTTGATAAATTCTATGGGGACTCTGCACCGTCGATTTCAATGGTAAAAAAGTGGTTTACTGAATTTCTTTGTGGCCGTACAAGCAATGAAGATGCCGAACGTCCTGGACGCCCAGTTGAGGTCTCTTCACCCGAAACAATCGAAAAAATTCACGATATGGTGTTGGCCGACCGAAGATTGAAAGTGCAAGAGATTGTGGAAGCCGTAGGGATCTCGCATGGCTCAGTGGTTTCAATTTTGAATGATCACTTGGGCATGAGAAAGCTTTCCGCAAGATGGGTGCCGCGTTTGCTCACAGTCGACCACAAACGCAATCGTGTAACAACTTCACAGGAAGGTTTGGCGTTGTTTATTCGCAATATGGAGGAGTTTTTGCGCCGTTTTGTAACCGTGGATGAAACATGGATCCATCACAATACACCAGAGACCAAACAACAGTCAAAACAGTGGGTTTCTAAGGGTGAATCGGCGCCAAAGAAGGCCAAGGTGGGTTTGTCAGCCAATAAAGTTATGGCGACTGTTTTTTGGGATGCACGCGGGATAATCCACATTGACTACCTTCAAAAGGGAAGAACAATCGATGGGGAATATTATGCCAACTTATTGGACAGATTCAATGACGATTTGAAAAAAAACGACCTCATTTGGCCAAGAAAAAAGTTCTTTTCCACCAAGACAATGCAAGGGTGCACACATGTGCAGTTGCCATGGCAAAAATCCATGAATTGGGCTATGAATTGCTCCCTCATCCGCCCTATTCTCCAGATTTGGCTCCGAGTGACTACTTCTTGTTCCCAAACCTGAAGAAATGGCTTGGTGGAAAAATATTTGACTCCAATGATGAAGTCATCTCGCAAACAAAGGCCTATTTTGAGGACCTCGACAAATCATATTTTTTGGAAGGGATAAAAAAATTGGAGAAGCGTTGGACAAAGTGTATAGAGCTCAAGGGAGACTACGTTGAAAAATAAAATGATTAATTTATCAAAAAATCTGTGTTTTATTCCAAAAGTCACGGACTTATTGACCCGCCCTCGTATGTTAATATTACTAATATTATAAATGCGAAAGTGTGTTTGTCGGTTTGTCCTTCAATCACGCCGCAACAGAGCTACGGATCGACGTGATCTTTGCATGGGTATAGTTTAAGACCCGGAGAGTGACATAGGCTACTTTTTATCCCGGAAAATCAAAGAGTTCCCGAGGGATTTTAAAAACTTAATCCACGCGGACGAAGTCGCGGGCATCAGCTACTATCCAATAAAATAGATACGTATACCGCCAGGTATTGACGCTGGGACATTTACTTACAGTCTCTTCCAGAAACTCCTTGATTCTGGTCAGTTCGCCTTCGTCCAACTCCTCGTCGTCGTCTTTACCGCTGAAGGTGGACTTGGCGGTGAGATCCACTTCAGTGTCGACTTCCTCCAACTGCGTGCTCTTATCCGGTTGAGTTTGAGTTTCGGGTTCAGTGTTAATCGTCGCACTGTCTGTCTTCTTATCTGTTAATTAGTATGCCGACATGTATATTGTATAATGCTTCTCATCATCATCAGCAACCAATTAACGATTCACTACTGAGCGCAGGTCTCCTCTCAGAGAAGGGTTATAGGCCATAGTCCACTAAGCTGGCCCATCTTAAGATAGAAGTTAGTTGGTATGCATTTTTGGAACTTCCCTCATTGTGGAAACACTGCATAGTATTTACTGTATTGTAAATTTGTTTTGAAAATAGCAACCGCCGAGTTTCTTGCTGGTTCTTCTCGGCAGGAAAGGCATTCCGAACCAGTGGTAGATTCATCGACTATTCAAAACCACTTGTAAAAGTTTATTTGAATAAAAAATATTTCTATTCTATTCTATTCTAATGAGAATTGGCAGTCTTTACACACCCTTGAGAACATTATGGAGAACTCTGAGGCGTGCAGATTTCCTCACGATGTTTCCCTTCACCGATGAAGCATGTGATATTTTAATTGCTTAGACGCACATAACTAAGAAGTCTGAAATGCGTGCCTGGGATCGAATCCCGGAATTCCTGAATAGGAGGCCGGAGTCTTAAATACTAGACTATCACCGCTAATATTTGCTTCTCTTGTCATTATCTGTATTGAAATTAAAGGACCATAAAGGACAAATAAATGTCCACCTACCTCTGTGCATTTTCCTAACTATCCTATGACGTAAGCCCTCTTTTCCCGGTTCAGCTTCAGCGTGCGATATGCTGCAATAATAAAACGCATTATTACCAACACGTGTGATTAAAACTGAAATCCAACCTATTTACTCGCACCAAACGCGTGTAGTTCAAAGTTTCTGAAACGAACCGCTAAGGTGTGGGACACCTTTCCGGCGTCTGTATTTCCCAGCCACATATAATTTGAGTACCTTCAAGGCAAGAGTGAATAGACATTTTCTAGGCAAGCGCGCTCCAACCTAGACCTTCAGTGCTTTCCGTTCTTTCTATCATTGACTGTCGTCAAGCGCAAGCCTATCTCGTCTAAACAAGGTCGATCATTTTTATAAGTTACAATGATATTCCTTTGCAAGTTAGGCACGGAATTATCTTCATCCACTATTGGTTGTTTTAAACAAAAATTCAAAATTATTTATTTCTTATAGGCCAACCTGTGGCTCTTATGACAAGTCAAGACTCTACCACCGGTACGGAAAGCTGATTCTGCTGAGAAGCGTGTGAGCATTTCAAACGTGTCATAGTGGCGTACGCCGTGATGAACGAGGTAGCGGTTGATTTACGTCAAATCTAAAAAAGCCACAACAAAGCACACAAGCTATATTTCCTTGGTTTTTACAATCGCCTTAATTCGGCGAGACATTTTTTTTTTAAGAATGTTACCGTAGGAATCGAACCGTCAACCTTGCAGTTTTCAATCCGCAACTTTATCCCTAATTAATCAATATTATTTTCCATATGATTTATCAAACAAAGTAACGAAACAGGGACTCAGGAAATAAGGACGTATTTCAGAAGTTTGTGTGGTGTTGCGTGTATGTATTTTTTACTACTGGAAGAACGGCAATGTACGGCGCGAGCGGCACGTTGCGCTTTGTACCATACAGATTATATTATCTGGTTCGGCGGGTTAGAGCAAAAGAATTGTTTTTCCTTGTTTATCATGGAGTTCGGCAAATTAACTCCTGCTTCTATCCAATATTTCTTTCATAACTTTTTTAAGGACCAAAGATCATATTAATATTATGAATGCGAAAGTGTGTTTGTTTGCTGGTTTGTCCTTCAATCACGCCGCAACAGAGCTACGGATCGACGTGATTTTTTGCATGGGCATAGTTGAGGATCTCGAGAGTGACATAGACTTTTTAATCCCGGAAAATCAATGAGTTCCCGAGGGAAATTTTTGAAAATAAATTATAGCCTATGTTACTTGCTGATAACTTAGCTTTCTATTGGTGGAAAAATGGTTAAAATCGGTTCAGTAGTTACAGAGCCTATTCGGTTCAAACAAACAAACAAACAAACAAAATTCTTTCCTTTCTTTCCTTTTATAATATTAGTATAGATTACGTACGCTATATCTGTTTACATTTTATCTACTACTAGCAGCATTACGCGTAACAAAATGATGACAATTTATTTAATGTCATGTATGTATTATGTATGTTAGTACAGGAAACAGATATCTAACAGAAGTGATGAACTGACGACTGATAAAATTTTAACTTTCTATCAAATAGATAAGCAACGTGGTTTTTGTCAAAATAATCCATACAATTTTGTAAAAATGACAAAGCTGCAAAGTACTTTACCGACAGATCACAGATTAAATATAGAAAAAGACGTAAGAACGACGCCGCACGCTGCATTGCGACGCCGCAACTTATTGTTGAACTAGCTGATGCCCGCGACTTCGTCCGCCTGGATTTAGTTTTTAAAATCCCTTGGGAACTCTTTGATTTTCCGGGATAAAAAGTACTAGCCTATCTATACTATACTATACCCATGCAAAAAATCACGTTGATCCGTAGCCTTGTTGCGGCGTTATTGAAGGACAAACCAACAAACAAACACACTTTCGCATTTTATAATATTTATTGTTGAATTCGCGACTTCGCGTGGAGTTAGATTTTTAAATTACCGCGATAACTCTCTGTTTTTCCGGGATAAAAGGTAACCAGTCACTCTCCAAGACTTCAACTACACCCATGCAAACGTCACGTCGATCCGTTACAACGTTGCTACGTGATTAAAGGACAAACTAACAACCAAAACAATTTCGCATTTCTACTAATACATAATATTGTAAACGCGAAAGTGTTTGTTTTTCCTTCAATCACAATACAACAGGGATTGACGTGATTGTGTGCATGAGTAAGTTGAGGACTCCCTCGGACTTTTCTCCCTGAAAATCAAAGAGTTCTTACGGGAGTTTTAAAAATTAAATCCACGAGGGCGAAGTTCGGGTATCACCTAGTTTGTAATATTATAAGTAAGGATTACGAACCTCTTTTCTCTTTTTCTCCAAACGAACTTCTTCTTCTTCTCTGGACTCGTATTAGTCTCGGCACTCTCCATCTCTTGCGGTTGGTCTTTACTCTTCTTGTCCACGGACTCCGCCAGTTTCTTATCAGCCGTACTTTCCTTCTCGAGTACTTGAATTTTTTCCTTCTCGTTCAATATAACGCAGATCGGATACTTTTTGCTCCATTGCCTTAGTGGAAAATGAGTTTTTATTAGGTCACGAATATAGGTCGACGATATAGACGCGAAATAATTGGTAAAACAAGTAAAAGGTTTAAAAAATGTAACCCAACTGCAGAAAATTGGATGCAACATCAGTTATATAGATTTTCAACAGATTTTCAAAAAAAAAAAGGAGGAGGTTATCGATTCAGCGAGTATTTTTTTGTTTAGTTGAAGTCGGGCTAGCGTTGCGCATCGGCTTCATCGTTACTATATATAGGCTCGCCTGTCTTCAAAATACGTGTTCATACTAAAATTATTTTATACTTTGTAGTGGCATTTGAAGTCGGTTTTTTAAAAATAGTTTTTATATATTACTAGCTGCCCGGACAGACTTCGTTCTGTCAAAAGTTAAAAATAAAATTTTTTTTTTGTTTTTTTTTTGTATTTTTTTTTATTAAAACCTTCCGTGGACCTTAAGGCATATACAAAAAAATAAATTAACCGAATTGGTCCATCCATTCTTGAGTTAGGCGCTTACCAACATTCATTTTTATTTATATAGATAGATTATTAGGTCACGATTAAATTCGTCAGTATAGATAGACGCGTAAAATGTTTGAAACTGTAACCCGACTATGGAAAATTGGATGTAACATGCGTCATATTGATTGGTGAAATGTAGCCTTTGCCATCCGGTACATAGATTGACAAATCATTCATCAAAATCGGTTCCGTAATTTAGGCGTTAGCCTTTAGCTTTGTTAGTCACATACATGTACGTTTTACATACATAGACTGTTAAAATCATAACCCTTCCTTTTGACTATGTCGTGGTTGGGTAAAAAATGCTTAGAAGGGATTTGTGGAACGTTTCAAACGTTCCATTACAGCCCCCCGATTGTCTAAAAGTTGCCGATCAAAATCGTATTCATTTGATGGCATTAGCGTCAAAGTAAAGTATTCCTTGACTGTATTGATTTAAAGTCACAAATTCAGTACAACCGATTTTAACATGGAGCGTTATGGAGCGTATCGTACATACCTAAATGTATAAGAATGCATACACGAAATTGAGCTCTAATTCAATGCTGTTATGGTTTATTTTACTTTGACGCTAATGCCATCAAATGAATACGATTTTGATCGGCAACTTTTAGACAACCGGGGGGCTGGATGGTAATGAAGAAAACTAGCTATAGTAAGCGCCGTCAGAAATACATTCTCGTAGTTTCTAAACTAGCGGCACGCTATGATGGCCGGTTTGACACATTACAATAGTGATGTGGAATGTCAATTTATTCTCGAACAAAAAACAATTAAGTTTTGTTTTTGTACCTGATTAAATAGGTTTAATAAAACAAAAATGTATATGTTTATTTAATTTATTTGAACGAACTGAATATTTGAATGAAAATGAATATACATACTTTATATGCACACAAGAAACATATGAATACAAAAGATACCAAAAAAGGTGCCACAAAAGGCCATAATTAATCAGATTCGTCCATACTACTATTTTCACTGTCGTCACTGCTATCATCACCTACATTAATAATTATATGTTCGTTTTCTATAATATTATCTATTTTCACATCTCTTTCATAATCTTCCCTTATTAATTTAACAGTTCTATTCACAACCTTTTCCCAGTCTCCTTTAGTCACATGTTCACAAGCTTCTTCTAATAATTTTAGCATTTTTTTTGTGGTAAATGGGGGTTCTGTATTGTGTCTTGCAGCATATCCCTTAATTTGAGCCCACACCAACTCAATCGCATTATACTCACAATGGTAAGGCGGTAACCGTATAACTCTGTGCCCATGTTCTAATGCTATTTCGTCAATGACGTATCGGATCTTGGTTGGTTTGTTTTCTTTTAAAAGACGTACTAATTCCGCTTTTAACATATTCATGTTTGCATCTACGCCATTTTTACGAAGCCATGCGACGATATCAGCTTTCTTTTGGGATTGGGCAGGTGGCTTGTCAATTTGCATCGAGTGGTATGGGGCGTTGTCCATAATTATAATAGATGGTTCAGGGAGGCTACACAACATTGAGGTAAACCATTCAGTAAACTTTTCTCCATTCATGTCTTCATGATAGTCTCCAGTGGTTTTTGACGCAAAAGCCATGAGAGAACCTTCGACAAACCCGTTGATGGTTCCGGCGTGACAAATTATAAGTCGCGATCCTTTTCCTACAGGAACTTTGGAAGTAGATGCTGCTGTGTCATCGTTCCAAGAACGGCCTACAGTATGGTTAGCATTAAGCCATGTTTCATCCAAGAACACAACATTTTGCCAATTTTTGATTTCTTTCACTTGCCGTAAAAAAGTATACCTTGCCATCGCTATATCAAATCTTTCCATCAATATTTTGCGTTTGTTACATTTTTTGTATCGAAATCCAATGGTCTTCAAAATCTTCGTTAAAGAACTTTCCCCACCGAAGAATAATCCAGCTTCCTTCAGTGAATGCACCAACTTTTTTCTTGTTGGATACTCCTTCTGTAAATAGTAGCCGTAAACATGTCTTCGGATAGCATCGGCATCAAAGCTATCGATGCCTACGACTGGTTTTGCTCGTTTTCTCTTTTTTGGTGTGTGAAGTTTATTTTCTTCTGTGCCAGTCTCGCCATATTTTTTTTTAGTTATCCGTCTAACAGTTCGTTGTCCAATATTAAGCGCATCAGCTACGCGTTCAACCACTGACGTTATAGGTAAAATTGGCCCTCCATTTTGAGCTTCACGATCGAAATAGTTACGAAGGCGTATTACGAACTCACGTGTCTGACTATTTAGAACAGTTCTCTGCGTACGTTCGGTCATATCGACGAAATCCACAACAAAGGGCTTGAACAGAGTCCAAATTAACGAGCAAGGGTCAACAGTAATGCAGTATCAATATTTGAAATCCAAAGCCAGGTCAAAACTATATCACAATCGCATTGCACTGACAGTTTATACTTTTCGAAGCAACGTCAATTCGAAACTGCTTTGTTTTGCATTGAGCATTGACGCGAGTTTGCCGGAGGTAGTAGTTGTGCTAGCCAGCGATCCTATGTGACGATCGTATTAGATTCCATTTTTAAAAATTTTCAATTTAGAAAACCAAATGCCGAGTTGTGGTATATATCATATAAAAATAAAAATTTTACCTTTTGTATGAAACAGCTGATATTTTTTTGCGATTTCAGAGGTTTGTCCACATAGTGAAAATTGTTCATATTCACAAGTACATTCACCCCTTAAATGGTGCAAACTGATTTTTCTACACTTGTATACATTTTAGAAATCAATTTAATAAATAAATTTTGAGTCCTAAACCTAAAACTACATTCGATAAAATTTATGAATCTCTGCACATCACTATCGTCAATAAAGTAATACAATTATTTCCTTCAAAGTCGTTATCAATTAATACGGAACTTCATGAGCGGACAAACGTCAAACCGGCCATCATAGCGTGCCGCTAGTTTAGTATGAAATATTTAGAACATATTTTCTTATTTACACTATACCTCGAAAGTAGTCAAAAGTAGTCATTTCTGATGTTGGGTTTCTTCCGCAATCTATGGATGGTGTATTTGGATCGCAAATAAAGCTGGTAATCGAATTACGAACTAATAAAGCTGATACTCGTATTACGAACTTAAGTGTTTAACAAGGTCGAATAGAAAGACGAATGTCTTAAAGCCTAAATTATTTTTACTGCGTAGTATTTTTTGTCCCGATTTGTAGTAGATTTCTCTACCGATATCAAATAAAATAAGACTAATATTAGTATTAAATGATATAGGCAAGCATTAATCGTACTTACTACATCAAGACACGTTTGGCAATTGATAAGAAAAGGTAGCCTATTATATACCTGATAAAAATGTTACGAGTCAATAACCCTATTTGGCTCTAAACAAAGGTCAGCAACCAGTTTTTATTTTATTATTTTAATAGTTAATTATGTAACTCTATCAGTGTGTCCAACTCGTGTACCTACTTTTGAAGGGTTATGATATGATTTTCATAATCTATGTATGTATGTATGTGTGTATGTGTCTGTTTACGAATGTTCCACCGCAGCGAATAAACTACTGAGCACTGATATAAATATAGTACCTACTAGATGACGTGTTCCTAACACTTACCATGTTCAACTGAGTTGTACCTAATGCCGAACAATACTGTTAGTGTGGTCGACGGCACTCGCGAAAGTCGGTTTTTAAAAAATAATTTTTTATATTAAATTATATTATTAGTTGATAGATACTATAACCCATACAGTTGTCTTTTTCTGCTTACCCGCGCTAATCATCGCAACGTCTGAACCATGTACCTACATTTTCCCAAGACCCAGCATATTAAAAGTGTATTATGTATTTAATTAAGTATGTTTCCTTTCGCTTCGAACCGTCGCGTATTGAACCGGTTTTATTTTTAACTAGTTCGCTCGAACAAGGCTAGTATTTTCCGCGTGACAAATCGAACGCTTGAAAAATTATACCTCAGATAAGGACAAAATGAAATATAGTGTTAGTTCTTTATAGCTTAGTGGTGCTTATTATTTAGTTTGTATTAGAATGGGGAGCCCCTTTTCATTTGAGAGGAGACCTGTGCCCACCCGTGGTACCCCTTTTTTTAATATATAGACTATAGCGCTTGACTGCAATTTCACCTGATGGTAAGTGAAGATGCAGCCTAAGATGGAGCGCGCTTGCCTAGAAGATGCCTATTCACTTTTGATTTGAAGGTACCCAAGTTATAGTCTTTCAGAAAAACGGAAGCCGGAAGGGCATTCCAAATTCCCCCGTACAAAAAAGTTTTTTCCTAGATTTTATCTCATAACTTTGTAGGCATAATTAATATGTACCTGCATGTACATTCTACATAAGCCAAATTACATCTTTAGTATCAATAGTTTTTGAGTTAAACCGCGGACCGACCGGACAGACGGGTGGACTGTGTTTGTTTTACTACGGAACCCGAAAAATGGCAAACACAGTAGGTATCAACGAGTAATAGCAGACCATTGACATAGGTAATTGTTTTTCTTTCTAAGTTAAAGACGGACAGACGGAAGGACTTGGCGAAACTAAAGGTGTTCCTGTTTGTTTTAGTACGGAACCCTAAAAAGCTAATTACTCACCGTCTCCTCACGAGTCCGCTTGGCAGCATTATGACCCTTGCTCCGGTGAGGTTGTAGAGCCGGTGCTGGTAGAAAGTTATCTTCTCGATCTTCTCGTCCCATAGCGCTCTTTTTGCTATTTTCGTGCTTGTGTATGATATCCTCAAATTGCAACCTAAAATTATTCACACAGGCAATTATAATATGAAAAATACAGTAATACTAGCAAAAAGCTGAGCTTTGTGAGGTCTCGCGTAGTTTTTCTAACGGTTAATAATTTTCAAGTTAATGGTTATAAAATTATATTTTTTTGACAGATAACACATCTGGATATGAAGTTAAATTACTATGTTAAATCACAAATCTATAGGCGTGATAGTTTTTCAGTTATGTGTACCACAAAATGATCAGGTTGTGGGATAGTGATAGGTCTCGCTCCGCTCGCTTTAATCATTGTACCGTGGCGTTGTGCTGGTGAAAGGTCAATTAACGTAATTTTGTAACATACCTATTGTTGCAAACAAAAGGTTATTATCTATGTATATTATGGTGTGTTCATTATAAATTTAAAAAAAACGGGCAAGTGCGAGTCGGACAGGCACACGAAGGGTTCCATACAATCGTACAAGATTTAACACCAGCTATCGATAACAAAAGTTTTCAAGTAATTTCAGGTATCTACCAATTACGATACTATAAGTGCATGAGATACAGCCGCTGACAGACAGAAGAGGCTTATTCCTTTGAGTACGGAACCTTAAGAAACTGAACGTCGTTATAGATTTTTACAAGCTTTTATTTAACTAGCAATGTATTTATGTATGTTTCGGTCAAATCTTGTAAGATGAATTAGAACCATTTCCCGGTTTCCGATTAAGCTGAAATTTTGTTATGTAAATCGGATGACAGTGCATTAAACGTTTATCCCAATGGATATAATATGAAGCTGCTCTGATGATGGAGCTGGAAGATGGATATCGGAACTAATAAAATGACGTAACCCCACCGAATTTGGGCTCGTTTGATTCGCCTTGATAAGTACTCTGGTCCTAGATGATATCCAGGGTCTAGATGTAGCCAGCTACTAGAAGCTTGTTTTTTAAAAATTTTTTTTTAAATTACACAAATTGTTTGTAATAGACTTATTCAAGACCGCCGGGGCACTTGCCGTGGCCGTGCCTCCAGATCAGGAAATGTAAAATAGCATTTTTCAGTGGTCACGCTAGTATATTCTTCTCAAATAATAAACATAAGTTTACATAGGTACAGACTACAGATAGTTGCGTGTGGAAGTAAACCACAAGCTGCAATTGTTTATTAGTTTGGCCTACATTTATTGAAAAACGTTTAACGCGTAAACATTTGAAGGACATCTTTGTAAGAATCACATATTAACAAAGAAAATATATAGTACTTAGACTTACATTGTTTACGTTAGTTACGATAGGCGATAGATGGTAACAAGCTTCAAATATAACAAGAAAAAAATAGCGTTTTGACGGAGAAATTATAAAAACGTAGTGCTTTTCTAATTGAGGTTTCAAATTTTTAAAAGCACTTTAATACCATAACAACTAATGGCTTGCTTATAAATTACTTTGAAAGTGTAAATGTTCAAATAGTTGCAGTCTTTTTGTGAAGTTAAAATTTTATACTTACTTTAAAATAATTGTTAAAATAAAAGTTTGATTATATTTAGGATCGATTTGGAAATCTAAAAATGAGAAATTTCGTTGGGCAACATTTAAAAGGAAATGAGTAATGACATCACAATGGTCGAGCAGCGAGTTTAATTCCACCAACTACCTTTGAAGGTCATTCTGTTCTATTATCTGTGTTAAAGATGAACGCACATTACAGGGATTTTCGTCTGCAACCTTTTTTAATCTCCATTGCAAAACGAGGGAGTTGTTTGTTAATATGAGTCTGATGATGAAGCAAGTTTGATATAAACGCAGAAGGTTTGCCGGACTTATGCATCTGCTTCAAAGACTCCTTCGTGCAATATGTTAGGGGGCTTGTAGTAAGGAATACCATGTTTACGGTTAGGGGTGATTACAATGTTTAATTAACAATAATAATTATTGTTTGCGTTTCAACTTTTTAGTGCCGATTTCACCAACTTCGAGTGACGTTTAACCAAGGAATAAATTAAGCGTTTCGACTGTTTTTGTATTGAAATATCAAAGTAAAATAATAAAAATATGTATTATACATATATTTTATGTTGGTGAAATCGGCCCTTAGAGAAATTAGTGATAACATCGCAAAATATACAGCTTTACTCACCTTCTAGTTTCATGAATGCAGTGGTAGTTTTGTTTATATGATACGTGTTAGGGTCATAGTCTGGATACCTATAGTGATTAATCCAACCCTAAAAAGAGGACAAGTATTAATTATAACGTTTCATGCTGATTGCACATTTTAGAATATAGCCGTCTACGTACTTATGATAGGCCTACTGAGAATGCTGAGGTCGGTAGATCGAATCGTGCAGCATAGAACGCGCCAGAGAAATGCAGATGACGTAATCAGTAACATAAAAACACCTTATATTAAAATGAGTACCAAACTGCAGCGCTAATAACGCTGTTAGACGACTCTTGGCACTTGCGGCGACGGCGGCGTGGGTAACTTTTCCGGTAATGTGCGATCTACTTAATAAATAATGAAAGTAAGTAATAAAAAGTATTAGGTAAACTGTAATACATACCTCATATTTCTTTAGCGGCTTATGTTCCTTGACCGAAGGTACCGTGTACGTAAAAGGTACTGTACTAGTGCGCTTTAACTGGAAAAATGTTTTCCGAGGTTCCCAATCACTAAAATAATTGTCCAACACCCAGTCCTTCACGTTACTCATAAAACAGAAGAACCAAATTCCCAACCAGAAACCGTTCCATATATTACAATTCGGGAATAATAAATAGTTAATTATAAGGAAAATAGTTAATAAATACATTGAGAATTTGAACAGATAAGCTTTTTTTGGTTTCTTAGTAGATTCTTCTTTGAGTAAATTGTTCTTGCTTGGTGGTAATCCAAAATTTGTGGGTGTTGCCAGAGGTCGGATCACCTCCATATCTTGGGTAATGATCTGAATATTTGTCTCGATTTGATTGACATCTCCGAATGCATCTATTGTGTCTTCAAGGGCCTCTACTCCCGACTCTACTTCTAGACTGTCTTGTAAGAACTCTCCCGCTAAATCTGATTCGCTATGAGCTATAAAATTATCTGAATGTTATCTTATGTCATGCAAAAAGCTTTTGTATTAAAATTCTTAAGATAGTGTTATTATCATCTTCAGCAACCCATCAATGGCTTACTACTGACTGAGTGCAGGTCTCCTCTCAGAGAAGGGTTTAATCCACAGTCCACCACGCTGGCCTGATGTGAATTGGAAGACATCACACACAGTTGAGAAAATTATGTAGAACTCTCAGGCATGCAGGTTTCTTCACGATGTTTTCCTTCACTGTTGAAAGTTGAAGCATGTGATATTTAATCACTTAAATGCACATAACTCTGAGGTACATGCCTGGGATCGAACCTGCGATCCCCTGAATAGGGGACCGCAATCCTAACCACTAGGCTATCACTGCTTTACTATTTTATTATTCTTACCTAAATTCTTGTGTGTGTCATCACTGGACTCCGAATGACTTTTGTTCAAACTCAATTCCTTGCTGAGATCGGCGTCTGTAGGTTTGGCCGTTAGTGGTTGAGTTATATCCGATAAATTCTGTATACTACTATCCAATGATGATACCTATTCATAAGGTTTGTTTAAATTAAATTAGTATTAATATAAGCTGAAATTGATATCATAGTTTCCCACACCCACAATATTTTTGAAATACCTATTCAACGACACCCCACACTATGGGATAGATGAGAAAAAAAAAATTCATCCCACTTTACATGTATCTCCCATACATGTAAAGTGGGATGAATTTTTTTTTTCTTGTGAAATTGTGAAAATTTTCTTTAAAATTGTGAAAATTAATTTTTATTAGGGTACCTCCCGTACCCTAATAAAAATTAATTTTCACAATTTTATTTCACCACTTTGTTGGCGTGATTAATATTTATAAAAAATGTCCCTAGTCAAATTACAGTTTTCTAGTACCAATTGTCTCTGAGCTAAACCGCGGACGGACGGACAGACGGACGGACATGGCGAAACTATAAGGGTTCCTTGTTTATTTTACTTCGGAACCCTAAAAAGTCAAATCAATACAAATTGCACAAGTTTCAAAAGTAATCCGTTTGCCGCGTAAAGTTTTTTAAAATATTTTTTTAATTATTTTTAAATTTTTTTTAGGTTTGATATTAATATTGAGCAGTACCAACCATAGAGTGGGTTCGGTACCAACTTTAATATATTTATATGAACGACTAGCTGATGCCCGCGACTTTGTCCACGTGGATTTAGTTTTTAAGTCCCTCGGGAACTCCTTGATTTTCCGGGATAAAAAGTAGCCTAGATGTTGACCCGAGTAATAAGCTACCACGGTATAAAATTTTGTAGAAATCTGTGCGGTAGTTTTTACGTGAAAGAAGGACAAACAAACAGACAAAAATTTAAAAAAATCTGTTTTGGGCTCAGTATCGATAGTAAAGCATCCCCCAATTAAAATTGTCAAAATATATTAAATGTACAGAAATCTTCCAGTTACAGTTTTATTATATGTATAGATACAATAGTGCCAGAACTCAGACCCTCTTAGCTTTAGGTATCCTATTTTATGAAGATAACCATATCGATGCAGCTCCCATACAACAAGCTGCATCAAAATGAGAAGCAAAACCGAAAGAGGGTTCATTTTGATTCAGCTGTCAAATTCGAAAATTGGAACTTTTCGATGCTGGAGTAGATAAGTATTATTAAGATTCCACTATCTGTTCTGACTCATTCTTAAAAAAATATGTCATGTTGGCTGCAGTACACAGCTCACAGTGGCAAAAGATAAAAGTCCACTTAAGTGATAAGCAAGTCATTTTCTATTTATAATACTAGTTTTAGATTACTACTATTATTATTGAATAACTGTCTCTCTCTCTATAGTAAAAAAATTAAATTTAAATTCATTTATATCATGTACCTGAGGCACTTATGACATGTCAAGACTCTATCACCACATTGCTGAGCTATTTATAATTGTTATAAGGTGTAAGTGATAATAACTGGTACACATCTTGCTCTTAATGCTCTCAGAGGCACAGAAGAAATACTAAAATATGTCACCTATCACATAGCTGATTTCAGTCAACTTTGCACCTTGCTTGTTGCTAAGTTCAAGTGTGACAACTAGGCTACAGATTCATTATTTGTTACGACTGTAAATAATAATAAGTACTTTATAATAACATAAATAACATACCTGATTGTCTGTATCAGCCATACTCTGCTGGTCACAGTCCTTTATTGCAGAGTTATCCTCAGAGTCTGTAGAGTTCTCTCTTGGCAAGGATTTTTCTTTTTCTATTTATAAATTCAATTATTATAGTAAAAGATGAGATATAAACAACTAGACTAGATAATGCCCGCGAATTCGTCCGCATGGATTAAGTTTTAAATAATCCAGTGGAAACTCTTTGATTTGCCTGGACAAAGCCTATGTCATTCTCTAGGACCTCAACTATACCCATACAAGTCAATCCGTTGCTCTGTTGTGGCGTGATTGAACGACAAACCAACAAACGAACACAATTTCGCATTTATAAAATTAGTAAGAATTATGCATATTATATTATTTTTCTTAAAAGTATTTAAAAGAAAATTTTATACAATTGAAATATAGGCAGATTTTTCAGCGAGAAGTACCTTCAACAGACCGTGTCTTCATATCTTCAACAGCCTGAGCAATTTTAAACTTGAAATCATGGAATATTTTCCACGTCTCATTTGGCTCTTTAACTTCTGGTACAACTTCTGAATTGCTTCTCTTACCAAGACGGTTCAAATAATCTTTCATAGGGGAGGATGACACCTCTTTGGGGGTGTCACCTGTTCAATTATAAAAAAATTATACAAAATTCAATTTAATTTAACTGTAGCCATGCAAAAAAATCAAGTTGAAGGGAAGTTGATTGTTGCTTTTGATATTAATAAAATTAACTTTAGCTGTGGTACTTACATAGTATGCACTTAATATACATGATTTGATAATTTACCTTTTTTTTCATCAGTTTTTGGCTCTTTTGAATCTGTTTTAACTTCTTCGAATTTTTCAGCAGGCTTTTCATTTCTCATTGATTTAAAATATTTGTCTATAATGGAAGATGATTTTTCTGCCTTTTTTGGACTAGCACTCTCACTTGGGAGGGGTGGTTCAGCCTGAGGGGTTGGTGGGTCATCATCACAAGCCTGGTACAGTTGCTCCAGCTCTTCATTGTTGGCATTGTAGCGAAATGACAGCGATGTATTTGTTGCTTTCCCTGAAACAATATATTTTTTTTAATTTTTAATGAACAAAGAAATGTGTAAATTATAAAAGATAAATAATTTGAAAGACTCTTTTGCATGCTCAAGAGGACTGCATTTGAACAGTTTGAACATTTTGTATTAAGAAAACTGAGGTAATTCTTTCAAAATATAGTTTTTTCAAAATCTCACATGAAGTTTATACTTTTTTAGGGTTCCGTACCCAAAGGGTACCAACGGGACCCTATTACTAAGCCTACGCTGTCCGTCCGTCCGTCCGTCCGTCTGTCAGCGGGCTGTATCTCGTAAACCGTAATAGATAGACAGATGAAATTTTCACATATTATGTATTTCTATTGCCGCTATAACAAATAATAAAAATTAAATTAAATTAAAAAAATTAAATTAAAATGGGTAGGTGGGTAGATGGAAATCTTTTAATTTAATTTTTTTAACGGAACCCTAAAAGAGCGAGGCCCGACTCGCACTTGGCCGATTTTTGTCTTTATTCAGATGATTCTATGGAGGTTAGTTTTCAGGCTGAATATTGGATTTATTGAATATACCTTATACAGTTCTTTAACAGATTTTTAAATGGCAATAACAAATTCAGGACACAAACTATTTTAAATAAAATTATAAACTAGGTTTTAAATTACATTGCACTAGTAGTTAATTAGCATCTGTAGATGATTTAGAATAGAATAGAATAGAAATATTTTTATTCAAATAAACTTTTACAAGTGCTTTTGAATAGTCAATGAATCTACCACGGGTACTGGAATATTTAAAAAGTTAGAATGAAATGGTGAAATCACACAGATGAAGCAACACTGAGAAATGCTGCAATTTTTATCGTAAATAATTATGAATGTAAGTAATAATGTTTAGATTAATCTTTGAAACTTTTTGTCCATCAATAGGCCAAAAAAAATTTACAGGACAATATTGCGCTTTTCGAACAAAGAGTACCATCAACGAGGTTTGTTTACAAGATAGATTTTGTAGTCTAGGCAATGAAGCTAGTGGACCCCAACATCAATTCCTCAGGCGACGAAACTTTACAGAATGATAAAGTATCAGTAGTTAAACGTATTTTATAAATATCCAAAAAAAAATTAGAACGGAAGTTAGGTATTTTTACCTAAACTCTTTTATGCTTAATATCTCAGTTCGGCAAAATGCTCGGTCAAAACTTTCTTCACCTGAAACATTCATGTAAAGTCTAGAAACAAAATATAAAATATCCAAAATATACTCCTAGTCGAAACCACCAAATTTTGAAAAATACGTTTTTTCAATGTAACTTGCAGCGAAAAATTGCTCTGTGAATTTTTTTCACTGGAATGTCCTTTTATAGCCGTTTTGTACCTACAACTTGAAAATCCAAACAATATACCAAGAGACTATATTTTTTTCAAAAACTACCCTTTTACTCACAGTGCAAAATTTCTCCATCCATTTTTTTTATTGATATGATTACAATTATTTTTTTTTGTATCAAGTATCAAAATATCCAAAAAAATAATCAAGCGCATTAAAAACTATAAAATTTTAGAAAGAAATATTTTATATATTTTAATCCATCAAGGGAAGCAGGAGCGTGGTGAGTTGACGTAATGGTCCGGGAGCCAGTGACAGATTTTCATGACCAAGTCCCTCCCAATTAAAACTTCGTGAAATGCATTAGGGATTTATATTATGAATATTCGCGACCGTCAGCTGCGACTCCGTGGGTGGGGCGGGCAGTGGCATCCTCCAACGCATGGAGAAAAAAAAAGTTTTTTAGTCATTTCCTCCCATTTAAAAATTTGTCAGATATATAGAAAAGAAATAAAGTCAGCTGACCATAACATGGTCCACCATGTTATGGTTAGTTTTCCTTCAAAATATTAGTAAACTATAATCTGTCAAATTTTCAAATGGGAGGAAATGACTAAAAAACTTTTTTTTTCTCCATGCGTTGGAGGCTGCCACTGCCCGCCCCACCCACGGAGTCGCAGCTGACGGTCGCGAATATTCATAATATAAATCCCTAATGCGTTTCACGAAGTTTCGCTCGAGAGGAAATAATTGACCGAATTTTTACCTGGCTCCCGGACTATAACGAGACTTTATCTATTCAGTGACGAGACTGACATTAGTATCTGCCTTTTGTGACGC
This sequence comes from Oeneis ivallda, assembly GCA_029955525.1. NCBI lineage: Eukaryota > Metazoa > Arthropoda > Insecta > Lepidoptera > Nymphalidae > Oeneis > Oeneis ivallda. Next base: position 18,551,109 of record JARPMR010000013.1, on the reverse strand, counting down.
GAGCCAGTACTCGATACTCGAATGTATGTCGTAGAGTCGACAGTTCAATTTTCAATCAAAAACTGTTGACAACTACAGTGACTGTGTCGGTCAAATGGTTCTGAACCATATTGTCATGGTATTAAAGCGAAAAATCGCACGCAGATCTAAAACTAGTTTAAATGCTGAGACAAAAACTGCTTTAAGAGTGTATAATAATTTGCAATTTTGTATTTTAAGTAATTTGTAATTAGGTAAAAAATAGTACGTCGTCAAAAGTACGTCGCGCGTCTATCACTCTACTAGCTGATGCCCGCGACTTCGTCCGCATGGAATAAGTTTTTAAAAATCCCGCGGGAACTCTTTCATTATCCGAGATAAAAAGTAGCTCTCCCGGTCTGAGGAACCACTACTAAATCCATTACTATACCCATGCAAAAAATCACATCAATCCGCTGTTCTGTTTTTTTTTTTTAAAGTATCCTATGTCCGTCTCCTGGTTCTAAGCTACCTCTCCACCAATTTTCAGCCAAATCGGTTCATCCGTTCTTGAGTTATAAATAGTGTAACTAACACCACTTTCTTTATATATTATATAGATTTCTCACTCACGAGAACACAATAATTTGCCATCCCGCTCGAAAAGGGGCACGAAATCCATATCATAGCGACATTACTGCACAATTTTAAGGGCGCTAATGCAAATCCGTTAAACTATTGGAGTTTTCGGATCATTTTGTAACTAATTCGAACAAAATACAATGGAACTAAAAACTACTACACAGAGATTGGTCCTTTATCTCCAATTTTTGGTTTTGGTTTGGTGAAAAATCTTTCTTTTTAGTACTATAAAAATGATTTTTCGTCACCACTTCACACCGAAAATTGATGATTTAGGAGCGAGTTTAGTTAGGTTTAGGTACATTTTTTCTGCATAACATACCAATTTTGAAAAGAGATGACTTTCTTGCCGGCTCTTCTCAGCAGAATCTACTTTCCGAACCAGTGGTAGAATCATGACGTGTCATAAGAGCCACAGGTTGGCCTACGTGAAATAAATTTGAATTTGAAAGAAATGGATATTATTATTTTATAAGTTGTTATGGCTATTTTTAACTGACTCCAAAAAAAGGAGCAGGTAATCAATTCGACGTTTTTTTTGTGCCGATGTTACTCCATAACAAGGAGTGAGCAGGAGCGTGATGACGTCACGAGACCCGACTTTGTCTGCCCACGGCGACGTGAGCCTGTAGATGTCCAACGAGCGCAATCTCTGCGCGCGCAGTTCGTCCGAACCAACCGAGTATGACCGAGTATACTTACTCGTGGTTACTCGTATTTCGTTCGACTAAGAAATTAGAAACGGCCATTAGTGACCAAGGCGACCATTGTTATTAGCAAATTTGTTTGTTGTTGTACGCGTAATCGTTATGGAAAAATTTTGTATTTTGTGCAATAAGAGCTTTGCCGGCTTAGAGAAAGTTACAGTGAAAAAAAAGGAGTTGAAACGATTAAAAAATGCAGCATAAAAAGGGGCGACGAATTAGAGCATAAGCTTCACGGATTAGAAGAATTAGACTTACACGTCTCTTGCAGAAAAGCATACATAAACGATAATATGATCAAATCATTTTTAAAAAAGAAAAGACTTAATTCACAAGAACCATCTTCAGAGTTTGATTACAATTCCAAATGTATTTTCTGTAATGAGAATGCCGATGTGAACAAATCAAATAAAGAAGTAGTACATAAATATAATTGAAATTTTTTACGACAATTATTTAAACATTTTTTGGAGTTTACTCCTTAAGAATCGATTTTAGCAGCCCGGTATGAGAAAAATCCGGACAGTTAAATCAATTTATCAATGACCTTGTTACGTTTTTCACAACGTTGAAATTTCTACCCTAATGTTGAGTAAATAAGGTTGGTTTTCGCTTGAGTTTTCGAATGCCCGTGTCACGTTTTTCACAACGATGCAAATTTCTACCCTAACGTTGAGTAAATAAGGTTGGTTTTCGTTCACAACACCGTACGGAGTACAACACCGTGGCTATTCAAATAGTTTACACATAAGCCGAAAGATGGTGCTAATCTACATGTGAACGAAAGCCAACCTTGTTTACTCAACGTTAGGGGTGGAGATTTGCATCGTTGTGAAAGGCGTAGCGCGGGCATTCGACAACTCAAGCGAAGACCAACCTTATTTACTCAACGTTAGGGTAGAAATTTCAACGTTGAGTATGAAGTAAACTCCAGTTGTGCGTCGTGAGCTGACTCACACAATTTTTTTTTCACTTACAATTAAGACGGAAGTTCGAGAAAATTTTGTTAGTTAACAATTGTTTAACTTGTTGAAAAATTAACTTTAAGTAAAATTTCCAACGAGAATAAATTATTTATAGTGTTCAAAATAACTTTTGCAATTTTTCATGTGCTAATACACGCTTTTGGAACATTTTTGTAGGCGTCATTCCGGATCCAATGAGCTATCGCACATAATTTTAAGACCAGTATCTCTATTTTTTACCATTTTGAACTTGTCAACTAGACTATTAGAGCCACTTTATGAGCAAGTGTGTTGAAAAAAAAGTTTTTAGTTTCTACACATTATGTTGACATTGGGCGTGTTTTTATGCTCGCCCGACTTCAGAATGAGGCATTAGAATTAAAAAGTTGGATCCAGAAAGTATTGGGGAACCATCTCGAGAATTTCTTCTAGCAAGTGAAATAAAAATTATCCAAATCGGTTCAGAAATCTCGAAGAAACCGCTGTACATACAACACACGGTGTTTGAGGATCCCTAAAAAGTGTCATGCTCTTTTTATTTATTGTATTGTATTCATTCATAATAATTTATTGTATTGTATTCATTTAATAGGAATCTTGAATAAAAACAGTATGTCACTTTTTTAGGGTTCTCCTTAAATACCGTGCATAAGTTAAAAAAATAAGTGCTGAATTTAGAGCCACTTCCTTTTTGGAAGTCGGTTAAAAAGGTTTTGGTAACAAAGTAATCAATGAAGCTTTTGCCAAAAAACAATTGTTTTTAAACATTATAGAGCTTCATAATTTTTTATACTTTTTCAAAATAAAGATGTTATTTTTTGGTTGTTTGAAGCAGATACATATTATTTTATTTTCAGTGAAGGAAATGAATATTAGTTAATATAAGCTGTTATGGCAATTTTATGTTGTTTTTGTTTAAATTTTCCCAAAATAAACTAATTCGGAGAAACAAATTATGTTTAAGGGCCCTTAATTAAACTATTGAAAAGCTCATTCATTATCTGGAAGCTAAGTCGCTACAATTAGTGGTTGTATAAATAAATTAATGTTGAGGTACAGATTTATGTTTATTATTTAGCATCGTAGAAGGCATGTAGTAATATATTATTTGTGAAGTCGCTTCGCTCGCGCACGCTAAACTATATACCCAATGATTGAAGCATTAAGGTACATTATCGCGAAAACGCAGTTTAGATTTCAAAAAATTCTGTTTCAATATCGATGTTCTTCGTGATATTTTTTTTGGATATTTAGGATAAGTGTGTAAATGTGACTACCTACTATGTTAAAAAAAAGAAATTGGATAGAGAAATTTTTCATTCCGAGTTATAAACAATTTTCAGTTGAAGTAAGATAAATAGATTTTGGTATGGATTTTTTTTTGGATTTTCTTACACGTTATGCTAAATTACATTTTAAGGACATTTGAAAATAAAAAATTGACTGAGCAATTTTCTGGTCGAAATTACGGACAAAAAAAGGAAACCTCTTTAAAAAATGACAGTTCCGTTTGAAAAAAGTTTTGGATTTTTATCAAGTACCTCTTATTAAGGCTAATAATTAGTTTGGCAAAAAAAAAATTGGACGGAGAAATTATTCTGTTCAAAATATTAAGCTATTTGTACTTTTAGGTATAAATACCCAACTTCCGCATGGATTTTTTTTTGGATATTTTTGTGTAAATTTTGGGTCATCCCATACTACAACCTCGCCAAATTTCATCGACTGAGGATTTGATGTGGGGGTCTCCATACAACAGACCGCCCTATTGCCTAGGCTATTGATACAAATTATCAAAGTAGTTTTGTTATCATCTTTTGTAGTCAAAGAAACTAAATTTTAAACAAACACCTAAACTGATTGAAATGGTCGCAAAGCCGGAGGAAAGGCACATTAAAAGTTGTGGCACGGTATTCTAAATAGAAGTATGGAGCCTTTTAGATGAATTCACTTGCAAAAAATTAAATAGGTACACAAATAAAAATTAAACTCGCACCTGCCCCTGAAACTTCCATGTTATTATTATGACAAATGCACTACATCACCATTATTATTTTCATTTATGTTTTCACTACCCTAAATAATTGCTTTTATATTTTTCACTATGTTTTTCGAGACTGCACTCTATCAATTATTATTGGCATTAAATTTTAAATAATAATTAATCGTTCACTGTTCCTAGCAATACGTGTACAAGAATCATCAATTGAATTAATTTACATTTTACGATTCAATTGATTTAATTTGACACTATCAAATCCAAAGAATAGGATCAAATCATAACAGTCAGAAATGACAAGAAAGAATAATGTCAATACTGTCGTTTGTCAATGTCATAATAGAATCTTGTTTACTCTGTCAATAGTCCATCCATTGCCCATTGTCTTTCCCATTGTACCATATCGATACTTTACATCGATAGTTTTCCTAGGAAAAACAGAAGCACAAGCAAAACGCATTCAAACAATTCAAATCATCTGAACTCTTTACTTGGTTAGCGTAGCATGTCTTTTTAGGGTTCCGTAGTAATAAAACTATGAACCCATATAGTTTCGCCAAGTCTATTGGCACTTACTGTGGTAAGTCAGAGACTATTGGTACTTATGAGCTGTAGTTTGGCATGGTTATACATAATAATTATTATAACTATGCCGAAAAAGTTTTACAATACAATTTTGAAGAAAACTATTATTTTGGGTACCTCCTTAGACGTAAAGGGGGAATGATGTTTTTTACTCGTGTATTCCAGTGTGTGGGATGTCGTTGGAAAGGTCTAGAGGTACGTTATGAGCATTTTTTCGATTGAGCGTTTCATTTGCGAAATGCCAGCAGCCAGTCAGTATTTGGCTGTGGAATAAGGAAGTTGTAACTTAACATTTATATATGGGCGTAATACTAACTGCTGTTGTCAAATACTGAACATGAATCATGATATAATGTGGATTTTTCATTACTCCTGTGATTTTATTGGTTGTTTTATTTATTGTTAACGATTATAACAATGTTTACAAAAAAAAAACAGCGATGTTTTGTGTTCGATAAAAATCGAGTATCGATTACTATCGATGTTTAGCTAGATCGATGTCAACGTCGACGCCATCATCGATGTTTTTGCAATATCGTCATCCCTACCCCCGATGAAGTTTAAATCTGTGGATATGATTTGTCATCTGTCTTATAATAATCACTTGCACTTTAGTTTTTTTGCAAATGGCAAAAGCTGAATTGAATTCCTATTTCCTGGTCTGTGGCTGAAAGCAAGTGTTTTACCTCGCAACAATACTTTTGTTTAATATTTTAGGTATTATATGCGAATTGCGATGTACTGAGTTAATTACAGAAGGATTTTGTGAATAATGGATGCAATATTGTACAAAACTAGATAAGCCTAAATCAAAGATGAAGTTTCTATTTGTGTTGTTAATTGCGTTGGAGGCCTATGTTTTAGGATCTGAGGATAAAGATAGAAAGGTGAAGTGGTTGATGTGAACATTAAATATTAAAGTGCAAGGTGAAATGAATGCGAGTTGAATAGTATTTGTTTTGCAGGAGATTACGGAGGTTTCTAGGGCTCTGGATGACCGGCCGCTTTTGTTTGCCACGCTAGGCGGTGGCATGGTAGCGGTGGAGCCTCTTTCAGGGAATGTTGTCTGGAAACTAAAAGATGGTAACAAAACTTCCATACTAGTGCTTTCCCATAATCTTCAGAGTTCGCATTATCTCATTAAGCCTGTTCTCTGATATAGGTTAAACAAAGAGGAAAAATAGGCGTTTTTTTTGTTTTACTGAAATATACTTTTCATTTATTTCTTAACTAGCTGATGCCAGCGACTTCGTCCGCATGGATTTAGCATCTGTATGGATTTAGTTTTTAAAATCAATAAAAATATTTCTATTCTACTCTATTCATGGCCTCAAGAGCATTTTTCTGCAGCTAGAAACTATAATATCAGCAACATTGCCATAATATATTAGTATACCTTATAATATTGTTATTCTGTAAAAGTAGTTCAGTTTTGCTTACACTTCAATTTCAGCATTTCTTTTTAGGGTTCGGTACTCAAAGGGTGCCAACCGTCCGTCCGTCTGTCAGCGGCCTGTATCTTGTAAACCGTAATAGATAGACAGTTAAAATTTTCACATATTTTGTATTTCTATTGCCGCTATAACAACAAATAATCAAAATTAAATTATATTAAAAAAATTAAATTAAAATATTTCCATGGGTACATGGAAATATTTTAATTTAATTTTTTTAACCGAACCTTAAAAGAGCGAGGCCCGACTCGCATTTGCTGGAATAGGGTTTTTGACTCCTTTTAGAAAATCATATTATAGCTATTTATGCAACTGCATCGTAATGAGGGTCATTTTAATTCGAGTGCTGTTTTTTGATACGAGGCTTGCCGAGTATCAAAATAGGATAGTACGAGAATTAAAATGACTAATTACGTTCAGTTGCATACAAGATTTTATCTACGACAAGGAAGTAAAATCATTAACAAAATACGCCGTAGGCTCAATAAAGTAACAAAAAGTAACTCCGTAAGCCGCCACCAGCCGCCTGTGGCGCCTCTGTCAACAAAAAGTAACTCCGTAAGCCGCCACCAGCCGCTTGTGGCGCCTCTGTTATATGAACGGTACAAAAGTGCCAGAACTCAGAGCCTTAGCTTTAGGTATCCTATTTTAAGAAGATAACCATTTCGATTCAGCTCCCATACAACGAGCTGCATCGAAATGAGAAGCAAAACCGAAAGAGGGTTCATTTCGATTCAGCTGTCAAACTCGAAATTGGAACTTTTCGATGCTTGAGTAGATAAAATTGTTAATAGTGCTATGCTGAAGCTAACAAAATGTATATTTCCGCATAATTTTCAGTATTTTCATAAAAATCGAGAAAAAATTCAAAAAAATAAAATGCCGCGGAAACGTTCCATTTGTTTACATGACGTCACAGTTCACACACAGTTCAATGACAATTCCAAAGCCCAAAGGTGGTGTGAACTGTACGTCACAGAATTTTATTGAATCTTAATCACACATTCGAGATTCAAGAACCTTTTCGATCTCGTGAACAATGGCCAGAATCATAGCAATTTTGATTTTTTCTGATTAAGTAAAGCTTTAATTTTTAGTTTTGTCATATGGAATAATGTTTTTAGATAATAATCTTTTGGGATGACACCCAGATGAAACTATATTATTAATATAATCAAATATGTGTGAACGGCTGGACTGATTTTGACGGGACTTTCACTGACAGATAGCTGATGTTATAAGGAGTAACATAGACTACTTTTTTAACAGATTTTCAAAATAAGAGTTGTGGTTTTATCTATGTATCCGTGATTTCTAAACCGATTTGCGTAAATCTTTTTTCAATCAATACAAAAACTTCGCGAGATGGTTCCATAAAAACTTCGGGTTCTATATCCTCAATCCTGTTACTGTCCTCCTAAATTGTGGTGATTTATTAACGGGTGATTATGAATAGTTGTAGGTACCAAGCAGACTACATAGTTTTTATTCCAAGAGTGAACTCTTCAATCCTGATGCTGCAGGGGCGCTGTCCACGCAGACGAAATCGCGGGCATCAGCTAGTTAATACAAGTGCAAATGATTAAATTAATTTATCCACATAAATAAATGTATTATATGCCATAGCCATACCCCTTTTGTGGTGCCTGGCACATTTTTGTTATCTATTTTATCAATGCCTTTAACTATTTATACCCTTATCGCTCACGCATTCTGAGCCGGCTTCGTTCCACATGGCCGGCAACATGGAGTTATCAACATGTCGCACCTTCACTGGAAGGATGTCCATGTTATGACAAATAAAAAATTAAGTGGCACTCGGGGACTGCCGCGGTAAAGCTATTGCATAGCATTTTTTATCAACTTATGCAATTATAATATTTATGCAATATTTTTTTTGCATAATAAAAATTATGCAAAAAAAAATTAAAAACAGACAAACAAGAAAAGCGAACTGTCACTAGGTACTTCGCGAGTGAGATTCGAACTTGCGACATCTTACAAAGAAAGCGGTCGCTCGCCCACTGCGCCAAATAGAGCTACTTGAGAACCTCTAAAATGTTGAACGCTTACTGAACGACGGTGTTAGTTTTTTTCGTTACGGAATTTCTTGATTCGGTCGCCGCGCTCTAACTGTTTGTCCTAGTTCAAAGCTCGCGATAAAAGCTATGCAATAGCTTAAAAATTTCAGGATACAGGAGGCTCAAGAGTCAAGACCGTAGCCTGTGGAAGTTCATGGAAAAGACCTTTGTCCAGTTGTGGACGTCTTTCGGTTGATAAAGAAGAGGTATACAAAATCTAACTAACAGGTTTTAAAAATAGTGCTGTCTTTTTATGCTCACTGCAAACAAGAGTGTAAATTAAAATTTTTATTTTTAAATACAAGCTTTTAGTAGCTACATCATTAGACAGATATCATCTAGGATCAGAGTTCTTGTCATGAGTCATGACGAATCAAACGAGCCCAAGCTCGATGGGGTTACATCGTTTTATTACAGAGTTCTGATAGCCATCTTCCGTCTCCATCATCAGATCAGCTCCATGTCACAATAATATTGCATTGTCATCCGATTTACACATACATGCAAAATTTCAGCTCAATCGGAAACCGGGAAGTGGTTCTAATTCATCTTGCAAGATTTGACCCAAACAAATAAATAAATAAACTGGTCAAGCTAAATAAAAGCTTGTAAAAAAGGACATTTACTTAGTTCAGTTTTTCAGAGATTTCGTACAGTATAGTTAGCGCTGATATCCAACTAGAATTAATTTAGTGTTCATTTTTTTCATGTTTCTATGAAGTTCGCCCATTTGAAACCATCGATGTACGAATGAAACTTAATATCATTTAAACCGACTATTTAATAGTACCTACAGTTTTGTAATACCAAAGATAATAAGTACTGCGATAGTACAATTCAATTGCTTCCCAATTTCAACAAAAATACGGAAAACCAGTTTTGTATAATTGAACGACAACCTATAGTGCAGCTTATTGCTTGTCGTCAACCAGTTTTCATAGAATATTAATTTCGATCGTTATTGTTATTTACATATTATGCAAAAAAAATTACATTTTGCGAGAGAAAATCGTATTATGTATTATTAACGACGGATTATTAGATACGCTATGCAAATACATAATTATTTTCCACGAAGAATTGAAGTATTTTACGATTAGACCTAACTCAACATTTTTTATTTTATTTTATTATTTTGACCCTGATTGGACTGAAAATAATTATCTACCAAATCAGTAGGTAAAGTCATATATCATTTGAGTACAAGATTACTGAATAAGCTTTTTAATTATCCAATACCATTGTAAACAATGTATTTGAGAAGTCTTATCACCAGTTACATTTAGATAGGTATATTAAGAAACTAGTTGTTGCTCGCGAGCCGCGACTTCCGCGTAAAATTTTTCTTTTGCCTTAATCTTTAGGTACTTCCTTGTAGCTTGTAGCGTGAAGATTTACGTTGCAGGGTGCAGGGGAAATCAGACTAATAAATTGAATTATGGCTGATTTACACATGTTTTGTAGTTTAGTAGAACAACTAGTTTAGTTTATTGTTATTTATGTGCATATTTGTATGTATTTGTATGTATATGATGTCATCGATCATGTCTGTAAAACTTCTTTTCTGTCTCAGAACCAGTGGTAAAAGTACCGAATCAGCATGCAAACTTGATGCCACAGTTCCTACCAGATCCTAGACATGGGTTCCTATACATGTACGGTCCTAGAGGGGACAAGCAAACGCTTAAGAAGTTACCATTCACCATACCGGAGTTGGTTGCCAATGCGCCATGCCGATCCACGGAAGGAATCTTGTATACGGGGAAGAAAAGTGATACATGGTTTATATTGGATCCCTTGACAGGAACGAGGGAACAAGTTTCAGGTACCTTTTTTTTGGTGTTCTCGTAAAAAGTGCAGGTTTATAATTCGAAAGGTCTTAGTTTCAACCTTTATTTATTAGATTCTAGGCAATGCTTTTAGATTGTGGTGCTCACGTGGGATATGGTTGAATGAGTATTTTAAAATCATTGTGAGGTTTCGAAAATAGTTGTTCAAAATAACTTCTTCTTCTTCTTCTTTATCAACCGATAGACGTCCACTGCTGGACAAAGGTCTCTTGCATGGACTTCCACAGGCCTCGGTCTTGCACCGCCTGGATCCAGCGGCTCCCTGCGACTCGTTTGATGTCGTCGGTCCACCTGGTGGGGGGTCTGCCAATACTGCGCTTCCCGGTGCGGGGTTGCCACTCCAACACCTTGGGACCCCAACAACCATCAGCTCTTCGAACTATGTGCAAAACAAACTACCTACCTACTACTACTACAAAATAACTACCGTTTACAAATCAATGAGTATTGGCAGTTTTATGTGAGTTGGATGTCAGTCTCCATGCTTCTAAACTGTTAAATGTACACTAATATTTTAAAGAGGAAAGATTTGTTTGTTTGAATTCAATAGGCTCCGAAACTACTGGACCGATTTGAAAAATTCTTTCACCATTGGAATCCTACATTATCCCTGATGAAAATAGGCGACAATAGAGCAAAGTGATGTACTTACTACAGTTTTAAAGAAGACATCAATATCTACAAAAAAGTCCGCAATACCATATTATGTCTAACTATTACAGCTGTTATTTACAAACTACTTTTCTGTGTTAAAATATGCAATAGTAACGCCGAAAAATCCTACTATTATCAATGTGAAAGTGTGTTTGTTGGTTTGTCCTTCAATCACGCTGCAATGGATCTACGGATTGACGTGATTTTTTGCGTGGGTATAGTTTAAGACCTGGAGAGTGAAGTGTAACTAAAATAATCACGACTATCGTGAGAAATATCTAAAGGATAGTAGATCAAGATAATGACTGTGTAGTTATGCATTAACAGCTATTCAAATATTATAGTTGTAACGGTACCAATACAGCATATTACATACATATATTAATATATGTTTACTTTGTATACTTAATATTTGTTTACTGCAGGCCGATCACCGAATGTTAAGTGATTACCGCCGCCCATGAATATTTGTTACCGCCTCTTCAGGAATTTGTTGGTCTGCCCCTTGAATTACCCCATGTTATAATAAAGTGGGAACACCGTCGAAGGGAGTTGGTTCCACGGTTATCTCATACACACTTATTTATAACAGTTATTTACTTGTAAATGTTATTTTCGTGTCAGGTTTCGATACATCAAAGATATTCAAGAGCGAGGAAGATTACACGTGCCCACCGGATAAAAAGCGCGGTGTTTTTGTCGCGCGGACAGAATACAACATCTTGATGCACGACGCGAACAATGAGAACCACAAGTGGAATGTCACATTCTTTGACTACACTTCGCATGCTATGGGCAAAGAAATGCTAAACGATTACGGTATTTAACGCTTATGACCTGCAATACTAATAATTGCTACTACTTGGACTGAAGTGAGATTCAGATCTGACGGAGGGCGATAGGCTTAAAATTATTGTGGTATCTGAATCTTTGAACTGTATTTATATTATGTAGTTTAAGTAATAATCTAATTTTTAAAATATATAAATATTAATACGATATGGTAGGACGTAAATGGGCCTGAATGAATGTAGTTCCAACTGTTTAGCCTACATTCGATTGAATAAAATATACTAGGTATTTATTTACCTATTGGAACGTTGCAGCATTTTAATAATGAAAATTAAAATGCAATTATGTAAATTGCAGCTAATCTTCACATTTGCATGTGAAATAAAAAGCTAGACCACGGAATACACGAGCAGGCACTAAGTTTCCCAGAGAACTTTCACATTACAGTTTTTTTATCAACTTTATTGCATTGCCACCAAAGTCTGATGCGCTTCGTTAGATCTAAATCGTACTTTATCATTTGAAACCTTTAAATCCGAATGTGTGTCTCTTTGTTAATTGCAAGTAAAATGTGTTATATACACACATCAAAAGTGTCTAGGGATCAAGCATTTTTATGCGGATTTCTTGAGATTGAGATGTGGCTTTGTAATAAATTTATGATTTTATAAATTTATATGGATCCTTTTTGGTGCATTTCATAATTTGAATCAGGAACTGTCAATCAAATTCGAGTAAAAGATGAAAATCAGCTGTCAATATTTTCCCTATAAAAACATACAACGCATTGAAGACATTATTAGTGCTACTGCTACTACTGATTAAAACCAACGTTATTATGGAGCGGCGACGTCATTTAAGCAGGGAAGAAATGCTCAGAGCCGTGGGAATGATAGAAGCTGGTTCCCGGCAACGTACTGTGGCTTTAGCTCTGAATACAAGTCAGAGTGTTATCAGTCGACTTTGGACACGTTACCGAAGCACTGGTACCGTGGCTGAGCGCCATGGAGGACGGTATCGCTGCACCACACGGAGACAAGACCGATACATTCAAATCTTAACTCGAAGAGCTCCAACAATAACCGCCATGATGTTAGCCGTGAGGCTTCATCACTCTTCAGGGAACTTAATTAGCGACCATACAGTCAGAAACCGCTTGCATGAAGTGAACCTTCATTCCCGAAGACCGCTACGGGTACCACCTATAGCAATGCACAATCGTAGGATTCGATATCAATGGGCTCTTGAACACAGAAATTGGGCAGAAGAACAATGGCGTTTCGTGTGCTTTTCTGATGAGTCTCGTTTTGGTATGAGACCGGATACAAGACGTATACGACACTGGAGAACCCCTGGACGCCAACAGCGATTAAAATCCTGCCAGGAAGTCCATCCTTATAGTGGTGGAACCATCATGGTATGGGCGGGTATTTGGATCGGCGGAAGAACTGAGTTGATTTGGATCAGAGGCAACCTCAACGCTCAAATTTATGCTGAGACGATTGTATCAGACGTCATCGTTCCTCTACAAGTGCAAATCGGTCCCTTATTTCAGTTAATGCATGATAATGCACGACCGCACACCGCAAGAGTTGTAAGACAGACTCTCGCCGCAGCTAACATCAATGTCCTGCCCTGGCCTGCTCAGTCGCCAGACTTGAACCCGATTGAGCATGCATGGGATATGCTACAGAGAAGAGCTCTGCCGAATATGGAGGGTATCCAGTGGCAAGAAGACCTTTTTTTGTTGTTGCAACGAACATGGGCGGCCATTCCACAGCGTGATTTGGATGAACTCATTTTGAGTATGCCAAACCGATGTTCTCGTGTTGTTAGTGTTCGCGGTAGAAACACGGATTATTAATTGTTTAAGTTACCCAATAAAATTTTAAAGAAAACTGTTATTTCAGTCTTTTTTTCGAACTTTAATGTTAGTGGTTCAAATGTCAAAAATCCCTTTATTAGGAAAATGGCAAATTTCTTTATTAATGCAAAGGTGACTTGGTTTATCGTTACTGTGACAAACGAAAACACTTTATTTGATGAATCCTTAAAGAAAATTTTAATTAATATCAATCAGGAGAAAAGTTATTGCAAAAATATATGTTGATCCCTAGACACTTTTGATGTGTGTATAATATATTTGCACAAAATACACGCAAATGTGACAATAACTTATTTGAGTTACCTTGAGAATGATAAGTACCTAGTATAATCAATACGGGTGATTATTTATATCTGTTACAATAATTGTAACGCAACTGTTTTTAAAATTATGTAATAAAAAGCAGTTGACATGTGGGCGTTCAACTGCCATTTTATAAATTGATGTTTAGCTATGATGCAGTCTAAAACAGAAAACACCAATACTGTTTATCGGCTTTACAGCGGCGTTGTTGAAACGTCGCGTAGCGTCGCTGGCTTATTAAATTATTAGGATGTAGGTGTTCCTTTGCCATAATACACAAGGATAAGCAAAATACTTTTGCTATAATCCATCAAACAAGAAAGTCTGAATGGTACCTGAATGTACCACGAAACACCATTCAAACCTCTAAAATACTTTCAACGCGCGTTCAAACAACGGAACATCTTTCCTGAATTGAGAACTAGGTCGAAAATGATAGAAAATAATTAAAACAGACGGATTAGTAACGCCGACAAAATTGTGTTGTACCTATGTAATCGATAACATTGAATTGAGTTGATAAAAGCGTTTACTTTGAAAGTAATCTGTTTATTTACAGGTTATCAATTTATATGGTAAAAACCAAATGTTATCATAGCATTGTTTTTAGCTACAGAAATGTACGAATTTCATTAATAATAATTAATAGTTTGTGCACTTTGTGTAATTTTTTTTATAGCTCATTCGCGCTTTTCTAAATAAAATTTTTGTACGTAGGTACATAACAGTATTGTACTTAACAGTAGTTTTTTAAGCATTGCTATAGTGCGGCTTTAGGTTATGCGGTTCCATAAATATTTTTAAGGCATTTAAATAGAAGATTAGCTAGAAGAATGAACCGTGACAAAAAAATTAAAAAAAAAATTGTAAAGTACCATAACTCCGATATTCCTTTTTTAATATATAGACTAGCGCTTGACTGCAATCTCACCTGATGGTAAGTGAAGATGCATACTAAGTTGGAGCGCGCTTGCCTAGAAGATGACTATTCACTCTTGATTTAAAGTTACCCAAGTTATAGTCAGTTGGAAAAATGGAAGCCGGAAGGGCATTCCAAATTTTAGCGGTGCGTATTCGAAATGAGGAGGCAAAGCGCTTAGTGCCGGATCGTGGAATTTCGACCACCTAGCGGTGCAGATTCGAGCGATGCCTTGCGGTTCGATGGTAGAAGGGTGATGGAGGAACTAGTTCGAATAGTTCTTGAGCACACTCTCCGAAATATATTCTTTGGAATACCGACAGACAGGCAACCTTGCGCCGATGTTCCAGACTTTGAAGTTGTAAGAAAATGTTTGTACGCCTATACTTATTATTAACAGTCCAACCGATTTTAACAAAATTTACCAGAAAACTTAAACAATACTACAAACAAACAAAAGGCTCGGGCATATGATGTCACGAATGAAAGATAGATCACGGGGAATTCTGATTTATGTGTAGTGGGCGTCAACTTTACTTCGATTATTCGATTCCTATCTCTTATCAGTCGACACGCCATCCAATCTTCATAAAATTGTAATTTAATCTCCCTTTGGTTGTAGGTATAATTCATTTCACGTCAACATCAAATGGGCGGGTAATGTCATTTAATAGAAAAACAGGTGACCTTGTGTGGTCACATAATTTCGAAACCCCAGTTGTAGCTGCTTATTTGCTTAGCAGAGAAGGACTGATCTCTGTCCCTTTCAACTCAATTGGTGATGATACTTTGGACCATATAATGGAGGATGCTACTACTTTGAGAAATGGACAGGGGATTAAGAATTCGAATATTGAGTTGTAGTAAGTATTCAAGGGGTTATTTTAATATACCATTGATGTTATGTAAGCGTCTACAACGGTATGTGCACATGGGTGGTAGCTTAGAATATCGAAATACCTAATTTGTATTGAGGTAGCCTACCAAAGGGATTACAAGAATTATCAGTTACAAAAAAATATCGCCGGCTCACTATGCGGGCACAGGTGTTTTCTCAACAAGAACATTATAGAGAACTTTCAGGCATGCAGGTTTCCTCGCGATGTTTAAAACACCATATATCAAGCATATTTAGACGCGCCCTAGAAAAGGAAACTTAATCTTTAAGAGTAGTGTCTAGTCACGAAACGCGACGCGAGTAGGTATTTTCCAAAATGCTATCTGTTTCACAAAGCTTCGCTGCCCGACCCGCATCGTGCGATAGAGAGAGTTGCAAGTCCAGGAGTTATTTGCCTAAATTTTATTCTTGAAATATTGTTTCGGGTCATAACGTTTTTACCCCCCTAAACGTTTACAAAATTAGTCAATTTTGGTCTCATTAGATTTTTTTAGTATTTCAGTTTAGTTAAATTTAAAAAAATAAAATTAGTCGAGGAAGTTTTTTTAGTCAAAAATATGGATATTTAGTCACTAATAACTTTTAACATAAGCAATATTTCTTTAAAATTAAAACGTACGGGCATAGTTTTTCATTGTATCTGCAACATTTCAAAAAATTATGAACATTGGACAACATTTACGGGTAGCAAAACGTTATCGCTTTTTGTATGAAAATTTTCAACTAGACACTCCTCTTAACTACTAAAGTGGTGAAAACTTTTAAGAGTTGAAAAAGACTTAAGAGTTGGATGGTGAAAAAATAATCCCATCTTACTCTCAGGGCATTTAACAAGCTTACAGGCTCCTTTTAAAATGCAATGAGAGTAAGATGGGATTATTTTTTCACTCAGTCACCTTTTTAGATCATATAAAATTAAGAAACAACACCACATCTAGGTGAAGTCCATTTATGCTTTTTTTTTGTGCTCCGACATGATGATTGGAGCCCTTTTATAGCTGACATGGATTACTTTTTCTTATTTTTTTTTCTTATTTGACTTTCTCTGTTGGACGAGAATAAGCAGCTTTGTTTTTTTTCAGCATGTCATTCATTATAACATATTATTATTATATTTAGAATAGAATAGAATAGAAATAGAATAGAAATATTTTTTATTCAAATAAACTTTTACAAGTGCTTTTGAATAGTCAATGAATCTACCACTGGTTCGGAATGCCTTTCCTGCCGAGAAGAACCAGCAAGAAACTCGGCGGTTGCTCTTTTCAAAACAGATTTACAATACAGTAAATACTATGCTATATATGCAGTGTTTCCACAATGAGGAAAGTTCCAAAAATGCATACAGACTAACTTCTATCTTAAGATGGGCAGACATAAAGTAGCCCCATTCCCGCCGGTGGCACCCGTTCACGAGCATGACGCATGACCCAGCCATTGCTTCGCTCAACCATATTTGAGGGAACGTAACAACCCGCATCACACGACACCACCACAGAAATGTTTAAAGAGTGCGAGAGTTTAAATACTTATTTCCATTTATGCTTCAGATACTTAACTTTGTTTCAATTTCAGCCCAACTTTATACATTGGAGAACACAATCACGGACTGTACGCTCTCTCTTCACTTGTGGACAAAAACACAGTAACCATATCGACAGGGCATAGACCTCTGCTCTTAGAAGGGCCAGTCACAGAGACGCAAGCAAAAAGCGATAAGGATACATATGAGCCCTTTAAAAACGTGCATTTTCAACTCAACGATATAAACCTTCACGTCACACCTCCCTATTTACTACTAGGACATTATAAAGTGCCAGAGCTTACGACAACATGGGTACCGCAGCTGCCAAATACAAATTTGGTAAACCAAAATGTACCCCAGAAAAACGGTATCAAACTGATAAACGGTCAAGTGCATTCAGCTGAGCAAGATGGCGAAAATGAAACGAAAAAATCAAATTCCGTATCAGTGTCTGTGCAAACCGACGAATTTGAGCTCAAGGAGTTTTATTTGAGGCCAGATTTGTGGTACAAGCAGGCGAACATTTGGCTCCATCAGCAGGAGAATAAAGCGCTGAAAGTGTTGCTTATAATTCTGATGGGATTGGTGGTTACAATGTTTTGGTATCTGCGATATCAGGTTTGTGTTCTATCAAACTGAAGCTTACGTTATACGACAAACCGCTAATCAGGGAAATATCTCTTGAGAAGTTTTGATAAATGGTATCTAGCTAAAAGATGTTTTTTTCTATTCGATGACAAGGATAGCCCTTGACTGCGATCCAATCTGATCGTGAGTGACGATGCAGTTTAAGATGGTAGCGGGCTAACTTGGAAGGGGGTAAGGCAGTTTTTAACCAACTTCAAAAAGGAGGAGGCTCAATTCGTCAGATACTTTTTTTCTATTTTTTTTTACTTATTACTTTAATTTTACTTTACTCGATTACTCGAAGACGCCTGAACTGATTTGGAAAATCCGTTTTTGTTTGAAAAGGGTATACTTTCCAGGTGGTCCCATTTAAATTTTATTGAAATTGGTTTTGTAAAAAGATTTTTTTATATTAAACACATTATCCCTAATCGGTTTCTACACGCCACCGTGTCGGAATGAAGTCGGCACATCTAACAGTAGAGTTGTAATTAGCCACTGCCCAATGCCTAAATAATAATAAATTTCCAAATTATCCTATCTGTCTTGACCAATTAACGCTAGGGAGATCTAAACTTTTATTTTATCGTTGTTGTTCCTTACAGGCACGGGAGTTTCAACAACTATCGCAAGGAGGGTCTCGAAGCTCGAACACGTCGACGTCCTCTCACGGCGAAGTGACGGGACAGTTAGTGGAAGTAGGCGACGGGGAAGTCCGCATCGGCAGAATTAGTTTCAACACCGATCAGGTGCTGGGGAAAGGTTGCGAAGGAACTTTTGTGTATAGGTCAGTACGTGCTTTTGCCCCGCCCCGGGTGGAGTTAGTTTTTTAAAAAATCCCTCGGAACCCCTCTGTTTTTCCGGGATAAAGGGTAGCTTTTTTCACTCTATATCCATGCAAAAATTCATATCGATCCATTGCTCCGTTACTGCGCGATTGAAGGACAAAACAACAATCGAGCACACCTTCGCATTTATAATAGTAGTAAGGATTTGTAGGAGAACCTAGGTAAATGATCCATCCCATGCCACCAGCAAGCTGAAGTCAGCAAGCCCTTATATTTCGAAAATTCTACTTGGAATCTGTTTATAGGTAAGCAGTGTATGGGATCTTCAAAATTTAATATTGAGGGTTATGGCACTATGTTATGTCTTTATTTTTGCAGGGGAATGTTTGACAAGCGAGCGGTGGCTGTTAAACGGTTACTCCCAGAGTGTTTCACATTCGCCGATCGCGAGGTGGCATTGTTGCGCGAATCCGATGCGCACGCACATGTAGTGCGGTACTACTGTACTGAACGGGATAAACAATTTAGGTAAGACGATCACTATTACAAAAAATAAACTATGAATATGGATGCTATTGCATTAATGTTTCTGTTACTCTTGATATGCTTATGATATTAAGAAATAATTTTTAGAAAAAGAGGGCATATTTTAGATTAGTGTTTTTGAAGGGTCAGAACTGAGAGTATATCACTTCTAGCTGGACATAAGTATTTGGAACATTTTTAGGTTAATCGTTTTCGTTTTCGGATACCTACGTTATTCAAAAATACAAAGGTTTCGCGAATTTACAACTTTTTTTATTAATTGATTATGAAAATATACAACTAGCTGATGTCCGCGACTTCGTCCGCCTGAATTTAGTTTTTAAAATCCCATGGGACCTCTTTGATTTTCCGGGATAAAAGTAGCTAGCTTATGTCACTCTCCAGGTCCTCAACTATACCCATGCAAAAGATCACGTTGATCCGTAGCTCTGTTGCGGCGTGATTGAAGGACACACCAACAAAAACACTTTCGCATTTATAATATTAGTATCTGTATGATTCGTTGAAATGTATTTTCAAGGTTAAGGGCGACTTTTAAGGTTATTATGTACAAATCCTTGAATTGGTACTTGGGACTACAATACAACTTTCAAATTAATTAATGTTTTCAGGTACATAGCGCTAGAACTATGTTCAGCGACATTACAAGATTATGTGGAGAAGAAATTGAGTTTTGAATGCCAAATCAATGCAGTTGAAGTGTTACGGCAGGCCACATTGGGCCTTTCTCATTTACATTCCATGGATATTGGTAAGTTTTAAGTTTAGTAATATCTCGCCAAGAGAGAGAGAGAGAGAGAGAGATATTGTCGATGTAGACTGATTACTCTTTTACTGTTTTAAACTTCAAAATTCAAGAAAATGTCGTCGTTACTCGATATTTTAGGGTTCGTAGAGAAAAATAGAGAAAATAATTGTATCTCTACTTTGACGTAAAGAGGCGAATCATGGTGTGCTACCATGTTAGTTTCGATAGAGATATGGAGAATCAGATAATACAAGAAAAGGGGTTGACAAAGTTTTCTCGCGCGTGCATGCTAGGCCTGCAGGGCGACGAATATTAAACCACATTTAAATATACTAAGTTCTGCCCAGTTAAGTGCATAATCCTACTAATATTATAAATGTGAAAGTTTGTGACGATGGATGGATGTATGGCTTGATGGATGGATGTTTGTTACTCGATCACGCCACAACGTATGTACCGATTTGACTTTAATTTGGAATGGAGATAGCTTATACCCAGGATTAACACATAAGATACTTTTTATCCCGGGAAATTACAGAGTTCCCGCTGGAATCAAAAACCACACGGACGAAGTCGCGGGCATCATCTAGTAAACACATAATTAGGCAGAACATCTTTTTGTATTTGAAACTGTTATGGCAGATATTGAAATAATTTATTTCGATCTAAACTTTTTTTTTCACAAATAGTGTTTGTAATTTTCACATTTTTAATCAGGCTTTTCATGGCTGACATAATATAGTGATGCATGGCATAATTTTTGTAACAAACTTTGTTTTTTATAAAGCCAAATATTTCTGGATATGATATATTTTTCTAGTAACCCATTTTGTTACAGTCCACAGAGACATAAAACCTCACAACGTGTTACTGTCAATGCCCACCGGCTCGGGCGAAGTTAGAGCCATGATCTCGGACTTCGGTCTGTCAAAGAAGTTAAACATAGGACGAGTTAGTTTCTCGCGAAGATCCGGAGTCACTGGCACGGATGGATGGATTGCTCCTGAGATGATCAATGGGGAGCGCACGGTAATCATAAATTATTTTTATTTTAGCCAGATTATGGTACATGCAACATATTATTTACTGTGCTAAGATTAAAATATGTATATTCATAAAAAAATAATTTTTATAAGTGCTTAATCTAAAAATTCAAATCCTTGACAAATTGAACACAGGTACAGAATATCGAGTTGGACGTGAGTTACTCACAAATTAGTCGATACTAATTTCTCAAACTGGTCACTTTCAAATAAAGATTTTTATATAAACCTGTGAAGAAGATACTGCCATTGTTGGCGTAATTAGAATGCCATAAGCCTACTTTGTCGTATTAGTTTACAAATTGCATAAAACCAAATTAAATTTGAATTTCCTGGGCAGACCTGTACTATCCACTTTAACAGGATGAATATCTGCAGATTTAGAAGTTCCGTGGTGTCGACGATATATTATTGAGTTTTACACAAACATAATGTAGATAGAAAGTAGGTATACATCATCGTAATGATGAGTGAACTTTTTAGAAACTTCATATTTTTTATTTTCAGACAACATCAGTGGACATGTTTTCCTTGGGCTGCGTATTCTATTACGTGCTGTCGAAAGGCTATCATCCGTTTGGGGACGTGTTAAGGAGACAAGCTAATATATTGACTGGAGATTATAATTTAGATCAATTGGAGTAAGTTAGACAAAGTTTCATTATTTCGACACTAGAACGTCGTAGAACAAAGTTGCTTCTACAAAATTGCTACTTTACAGGAGAGCAGTTTAGCGACAGCAGCGCTTCTTTACAAGCGACGTTTTTCTTCGGAATGATTTTCCGACTTTGTCCGATTGTATATCTCCGAAACTACTGAATATATTTTTTTTCTTGTGCTGAGGTGTTAAGCATTGTTTATAAAAGCTGTTAGTGTTGAAATCAAGATTTCGCTGTATATTCATATGCGACAGTGTTCTAAGACAGTGTCGATTTTAGGGTGTGCCTAGTGTAGAATTGAATGTCTAAAAAAGTTGGCGTAAGTGTTAGAATTGCAATCTCCTCAGATTGGCAGATCTATAGCGTTCTTGCTGCATCAATGCATTTTAATCAATAGGGAGGGAGTACCATCCAATCAGAGATGATTGCAATTGGTACACCCGTAGCAATAATTTTTAGAGGATCCTGTGGCAGGTTTAGTGGTTGTTATCATATTATTGTCTATTTATCTTCTTATAGTACTTTTTGTTTTAGCGAAGTATTGCCCATAGAGGAGGTAGTGGTCACGAAGATTTTGATCAGAGCGATGATATCCGGTAACGCGCACGCGCGGCCGCCGTGTGAGACTGTGCTCAAATATCCAATGTTCTGGGGCAAGCAGAGCATATTGAACTTTCTGCAGGTATGCATTTTTTCATAATCTATCATATTAAACAACCAACTTAATATTATTCAATATGACGTAATTTTGGCAATCTCAGCCAACTACTCAGAAGATAATTTATATCTTACTAGATGATGCCCCAGACTTCGCGTAGATTAAGGTTTTTGAATTCCGGCAGGAACTATTTAATTTTCCGGGATAAAATGTAGCCTACGTGCTAATCCTGGATATGAGCTATCTCCATTCCAAATTTCAGCCAAATCGGTTAATTCGTTGTGGTCTTAAAGAGTAATAAACATCCATCCATCCATACGTCCATCCTCACAAACTTTCGCATTTATAATATTAGTAGGATTAGGAAATTAAGAAAATTTTGAATTAGGAAACCATCACTGTAGCATCTGTTACATAGTAGCTAATACTTTATCTGTGCTCAATTTCATAGACCGCTGGGATAGCAGTCTGACACAATCTATGTTTCATCTTCGTGTCTCCGAGAGCATGTAAAACCGTCGATCCAGTGTTTGATTTGCTATTAGAGTGAGGGAATAGAGATTGCATCTGTGTTGGAAAGTCTCCTATTGGGATTGACCGAAATCCGCCAGAGAACAATTATTTATGGTAATTACGTCAAAAATTTAAAACTGATAATATTTATTTCGCTACAGGACGTAAGCGACCACGTAGAAAGTTCCAGCAAAGAAGGCATAGATCATCCTCTAGAGGAGGGCGGAAGATGCGTCATTCGCAGTGACTGGCGGTTGCACGTGTGCTCTATGGTTGCGGGTGATTTGCGTGCGCGACGCACTTATAGAGGAGACAGAGTCTCCCATCTATTGAGGGCGATAAGGAATAAGGTAATGCTTGACTTTTGTTGACGGCTATTTAAATAAGGGCAAAGGCATATTAGAGTAAGTATATTCTAGAAAAGGGCGCAAGATACGTCATTCGCGGTGCCTGATGATTGCATATGACTGGACACTATGTTGTGAGCGATTTGCGTGCGAGAGGACAGTCTCTTGTCTTTTGAGAGTAATTACACTAGCGGCACGCTATGATGGCCGGTTTGACGTTTGTCCGCTCATGAAGTTCCGTATTAATTGATAACGACTTTGAAGGAAATAATTGTATTACTTTATTGACGATAGTGATGTGCAGAGATTCATAAATTTTATCGAATGTAGTTTTAGGTTTAGGACTCAAAATTTATTTATTAAATTGATTTCTAAAATGTATACAAGTGTAGAAAAATCAGTTTGCACCATTTAAGGGGTGAATGTACTTGTGAATATGAACAATTTTCACTATGTGGACAAACCTCTGAAATCGCAAAAAAATATCAGCTGTTTCATACAAAAGGTAAAATTTTTATTTTTATATGATATATACCACAACTCGGCATTTGGTTTTCTAAATTGAAAATTTTTAAAAATGGAATCTAATACGATCGTCACATAGGATCGCTGGCTAGCACAACTACTACCTCCGGCAAACTCGCGTCAATGCTCAATGCAAAACAAAGCAGTTTCGAATTGACGTTGCTTCGAAAAGTATAAACTGTCAGTGCAATGCGATTGTGATATAGTTTTGACCTGGCTTTGGATTTCAAATATTGATACTGCATTACTGTTGACTCTTGCTCGTTAATTTGGACTCTGTTCAAGCCCTTTGTTGTGGATTTCGTCGATATGACCGAACGTACGCAGAGAACTGTTCTAAATAGTCAGACACGTGAGTTCGTAATACGCCTTCGTAACTATTTCGATCGTGAAGCTCAAAATGGAGGGCCAATTTTACCTATAACGTCAGTGGTTGAACGCGTAGCTGATGCGCTTAATATTGGACAACGAACTGTTAGACGGATAACTAAAAAAAAATATGGCGAGACTGGCACAGAAGAAAATAAACTTCACACACCAAAAAAGAGAAAACGAGCAAAACCAGTCGTAGGCATCGATAGCTTTGATGCCGATGCTATCCGAAGACATGTTTACGGCTACTATTTACAGAAGGAGTATCCAACAAGAAAAAAGTTGGTGCATTCACTGAAGGAAGCTGGATTATTCTTCGGTGGGGAAAGTTCTTTAACGAAGATTTTGAAGACCATTGGATTTCGATACAAAAAATGTAACAAACGCAAAATATTGATGGAAAGATTTGATATAGCGATGGCAAGGTATACTTTTTTACGGCAAGTGAAAGAAATCAAAAATTGGCAAAATGTTGTGTTCTTGGATGAAACATGGCTTAATGCTAACCATACTGTAGGCCGTTCTTGGAACGATGACACAGCAGCATCTACTTCCAAAGTTCCTGTAGGAAAAGGATCGCGACTTATAATTTGTCACGCCGGAACCATCAACGGGTTTGTCGAAGGTTCTCTCATGGCTTTTGCGTCAAAAACCACTGGAGACTATCATGAAGACATGAATGGAGAAAAGTTTACTGAATGGTTTACCTCAATGTTGTGTAGCCTCCCTGAACCATCTATTATAATTATGGACAACGCCCCATACCACTCGATGCAAATTGACAAGCCACCTGCCCAATCCCAAAAGAAAGCTGATATCGTCGCATGGCTTCGTAAAAATGGCGTAGATGCAAACATGAATATGTTAAAAGCGGAATTAGTACGTCTTTTAAAAGAAAACAAACCAACCAAGATCCGATACGTCATTGACGAAATAGCATTAGAACATGGGCACAGAGTTATACGGTTACCGCCTTACCATTGTGAGTATAATGCGATTGAGTTGGTGTGGGCTCAAATTAAGGGATATGCTGCAAGACACAATACAGAACCCCCATTTACCACAAAAAAAATGCTAAAATTATTAGAAGAAGCTTGTGAACATGTGACTAAAGGAGACTGGGAAAAGGTTGTGAATAGAACTGTTAAATTAATAAGGGAAGATTATGAAAGAGATGTGAAAATAGATAATATTATAGAAAACGAACATATAATTATTAATGTAGGTGATGATAGCAGTGACGACAGTGAAAATAGTAGTATGGACGAATCTGATTAATTATGGCCTTTTGTGGCACCTTTTTTGGTATCTTTTGTATTCATATGTTTCTTGTGTGCATATAAAGTATGTATATTCATTTTCATTCAAATATTCAGTTCGTTCAAATAAATTAAATAAACATATACATTTTTGTTTTATTAAACCTATTTAATCAGGTACAAAAACAAAACTTAATTGTTTTTTGTTCGAGAATAAATTGACATTCCACATCACTATTGTAATGTGTCAAACCGGCCATCATAGCGTGCCGCTAGTGTAGTTATAATCCAATGCTTTAATTTGTTATAAAAGATGTCCGCGCCTCTCTTAACCATGCCACTTCAAGTACATACGCAAGTGTAGTGAAGTGCGCTTAGGGTAGAAAATGGATTTGAATAATCTAGAGCAGGGATTCCAAAACTATTTTGGGCAAGAGACCCTTTTTTCAAATTGAACTGATACCTCAGACCCCCATAACCAAATTACCTTAAAAATCCTATCTAGTTTTTTTCCTATTGATACAAAATACTTACCAATTTAAAAACTTTGCGGTTAGTTAAGTGAGTAGTAACTTGACATCATTTTCTCATCAAAATTCTTTTCAATTCTTACAAGTTGCTACACAAACACAACTTATACAGTATCTTGAAAGTTTCAAATAAGAACTTGTGTTGATTAATAGGGGTCTATTTTAGACCTTGTCGACCCCCAAAATCAGTTTTATTTTATGTCGACCCCTGGGAAACCGATTTCGACCCCAAGGGGTCGATATCGACCATTTTGGGAATCCCAGATCTAGAGTCTAGGGAGTTATTTCTAAAATCTGTTGAACCAAAAAATCTTTGTAGAAAAAAATTTGAGGAATTTGAGGATTCCACTATAATTCCACAATAATGTAATATTTTCACTTCTTTCAGAAACACCATTACAGAGAGCTGGAGCTCGAAGTAAGGGACAGTTTGGGGAAATTGCCCGACGGTTTCATAACATACTGGATAAGCAGGTTCCCCCTTTTACTCCCACATGTGTGGTTACAAATGCAACAGCTCAGACAAGAGGATATTTTACAAGTGTACTATTCACATTCCTTCACGTTCAATAGAGAAGATGTATTAGAACTCTGCGATGACAAAGATTATGTCGATGAAATACATGTCGAAGTTGACCCAGAGATAAATGGGCTATTCCTTAAGAGCAAAGTGTACTATGACGATAATGATAAAGATAAGAGGTTTTATCGACACGGGTCGCCAAAAAAACGCTTCGATTGGCGCAGTGAGCAAATTGACTTCAGGTCGCGACAAGATGACGTCAGAATGAGGGACAGGCATTATAAGAAAGACAAGAAAAAGGAGGAAATTCCCATTTGGAGTTTACCTCCACAGTAGGGTTTAGCCGATATCATTTGTAGGTACTAATTAATTAACATGTACAATTCACATCTGTCGGAGTGCATTGCTAATGTAATAAAAAAAAATGTTTTTCAATTTTTTTTATTTCATCTTCATTTGCGCTCTTTTGCGTTCCTAGATGTGAATCGTACTTTACTATAGTTAGTTATAGTAGTGTTACTTAATGAAATCAGTTAGTGCATTTTATATTATGAAGGTGAGATATATATTTTGTGGACAACTTAAAACTTTGACACATTTTGTGACACAATGAATGCACTTTGGTCAGGGATTATTGTCCCTTGTTTTGAATTTTTGATCTCATGTAATCAATTTAGTCTGGGTCGTAAAAATAAGGCCTGCGGAGCCTGAAGGATGCTTCATAAAAGCTGAAAATTTGAAAGATTTTTCCGGAATATAAAGTATGCCCGTGTCTTGGACTGTATGTATGATGGGCAAGTGCTGTTCCTATGGACGCTTGTACCTGTGGACACGATCGATTCCGTCGAAACTAGCACCCCTAAAATTCTAGTTTGAACGCGAACTGTCAACCATAGACAAAGCTTTACCGTCGCGGGTTACATCGTTTTATTACAGAGTTCCGATAGCCATCTTCCGTCTCCATCATCAGATCAGCTCCATGTCACAATAATATTGCATCGTCATCCGATTTACACATACATGCAAAATTTCAGCTCAATCGGAAACCGGGAAGTGGTCCTAATTCATCTTGCAAGATTTGACCTAAATAAACAAATAAATAAACTGGTCAAGCTAAATAAAAGCTTGTAAAAAATAAAAGATGGTTAGGCTGACTTTTATTTTGTAAAAAAATTAGAACTTCTGCTACTTTTAACGGCAGCGATCGCGGCGTTTTTATTGCCTTTAGCGTTTTTATGGCCTTTTGCGACTGCATCGCGAAAATCGCGACTCATACGAGTTCACGTTATGGCTTTTGATCGCAGAATCGCGAAATGGCGCGAAACGCGATGCACGCAGAAGGCCATAAAAACGCGCCAGTCTACGCTCTCCCTTAGCTGACAAACTGGCAGGTCCACATGGCCATAGATAGCCCAATGAAGAGTATAGACATATCTAACCTAATTATCTTGACACTATAATAAGTTAATAACAGATATTGTACCTATATACCTCACCTACACAGCGTGCCCCACATACACATCAGGAAATCTCACTATTAATTGTCAGTAATAATAATTTATAAGTCTAATTATAAGTTCGTCATTCACACGCAGAGTACTTATTATTTCAAAAAATATTTACTTCTTGGTGGAATCCAAAAGGTATTCTTTAACAAAATAATTACTTTTCTTTTTAAGACATAAATGAATGTTTCCTTGCTTTGGATAATGTTTTTTTTTTAATAATAGTGGGACCAAAATATATTTCTTTTTCTTTATTTTAAATTATAATTATTCATTTCGCCATGGTATCATTTTTTTATTTCAAACTTTATGAATTGGTATTGCGGAATCAGAATCAACCTTTACAAGGTATTTCATAATAACGAGTACTGTGTACGTTGATATCATCAATCATTTGAAGATTGTGTGAATAGGATAGATTAATTTATAAAGTTTGTTAAGTTGTTAATTTTGATTTGATTGTTAAGATTGTTTAATTTCTACTTAAATAATTGTACATAATTAGTTTGTAAGTTGACATGAATTAGAGGTTCAACTGATTTTAAAACATACCTCTAAAGCTTTTTGACCATTTCGTCTGAACATAAATTTTATTATTTATATAGTTGAATCTCTATTAACATGTTTTAAGAGCTACAATATACCTACATTTTATAGTAAATAAGTGATGTGATATACAAGATAATATATTAAACTATTTATAGATATATATTATACAGTGTGTCTTCATAATGTGCACATATTAAAAAAAGGGAAAATATGCTTAATTTTACCGACGGAAAACGTTTTAAATAAAATCTAAATTTTTTTTAAATTCTTTTTTTATGGAATTTCTAAAATTTTTGTTCGCTACTGTGACCCTTTTGTACAATATGTTGTAACATTTATACTAAATGATCTATCACGATGAATCAAACGCATTAATGATTGGAAGTAATTGGGCATTCTCATCAAATGAAAATTTAGAAAAAAACTAACCTCAATTGAAAATAAACATGTTTTTTTTAGCAAAAATCTGTGTTTTCTTCACCAATTTTTACAATAATCATAAAATATATCTCAATAAAACAACCAAATTACCTACCTTTTTTATTAGTTAAATTAAGAATTTTTTAAAACGTTTTCCGTCGATAAAATTGACCATAGTTTCCCTCATTTTAATATCTGCACATTATGAAGACACACTGTACGTGTATTTAAAAAAAATTTTTACCAATTGACATTCGTAACTGTAATCATGACATCGCGAATAAAAGTCATTACATTTTATTTAAACAATAAGTTTATTTTTCAGAATATTTAGATAAAATTCGCCTTGTGTTAGTAAAAAATAAAATCAATTAACAATAATTATTGTAATCAGTCTTAGTTTGACAAACACATTCTACAGTATGGCACAAAAATTAAAAAAAAAGAACACTGCAGTTTTGTAGAATATTTCCATAGATTTAGGATCGGTTGGTACTAGTTAGGTGCTAAGCTACTACCAATCCTAAATCTATGAATATTTCATACAATTGGGTATTTGATTGTAGTGAAAATGTTGATATTCATTATTTATAATCGAAAATGTAACATGTAAAATGAAATGAAATGAAAATTATTTGCATAAACATGGGTAATAACAGTATGGCGTAAATTATGATGTAGTTCCAAACATGTTTTGCCTCAATTCTGGCGTGCAAAATATTATAATAACTACTAAAACTAATTTATTTTATCTCTACATAATATTAAACTAATTAAAATCTAAAACCCCATCCAAGCCACCGCAGTGTGGCATAGTACCCAAGATGCTGGCAGCATTACCCCTTTGGATAGTGTGTTATATTGTGTTATATTTAAAAACGTTATTTTAAATAAATAAAAAAAATATCAATCAAATACCCAATTATAATTATTATTTATGTATGAAATTAGTAGAACTTATTATATTAATTTGTGGCAATTAAAAAATAATGGAATTACTTAGCTGAGTAAAACTTGTTTTAATTGTCGACAAAAAGTTGCACTTGGCCAAAATGCGCCCAAAACAAGCAAATTTTTGCTCCTTTCGAATTTTAAGTGCAGCCATTTATTAATGATGCCCATGATATTTAAACAATAAAGTCAAGCTTTGGCAAAACAGGAGAATTTCCCGCGGGATATTTTTTGAATTGATTAGCTTTAACTAAATGGATGTTTTAAAATTGGTGTGCGTAGTTGGATACATAAAATATTTGCGATAGTTATACATTGTCCATTTTATTAGTTTTTTAACAGCTTTCAATAAACTATTAATAAAATGGACAAATTATAGCCGCCCGTATCCCGCGTTGTATTCGCCTCAGTTCAACTGAAGCTTTAAACAGAAAAAATTGTGAACAAATACGATAATTTCTTGGGAATAAATTCTTGTTTTCAAAATATTCATAATACAAATTAATATTTTAATATAGTAAAATGATATACAATTAACTTGAACTAGTTATTATGTAGCATTTTTGATTATTATTATAAAATATAATACTTAAAGTATATAAAATCTAAATAAAGCACAATATTTTGTTATATATTAATAATAGTGACAATTAAAATGATTAAATTTATAAACTTAATATTGTTTTACTTTTGCAATTACCTAAATTAGTAGAAATTATTAACTTAACTTAAAATTAGTAAAGCTGTAGTATAAAATTAGTAGTTATCTTAAACTCTGACTACACTGGATCATGTTTAATGTTAATTTTGTTTGCATATTTATGTATTAAATCTATGACTGTTAAGTGAAGTTTTTCTTTAGCTACATCAATAGCAGATTTCTCAGATCCATTCAATAAGGTCACATTTGGTTTGTAACTTAGCAAGACTTTAGTTGCCCCTATATTTCCCATTTCACTTGCATCGTGCAATGGTGTGTTGCCTGAAAAGTCAGTCACATCTATATTTGCTCCATTATCAAGTAAACATCTGATTACCACAGTCTTGTTATTTATAGCTGCCAGGTGTAAAGGTGTTTGTCCCTTTTTATTGAAACAATTCACATTGCATTTATTTAGTACTAGAATTTTGCACAGCTCCTCTAAGCCATATCTAGCAGCATAGTGCAGTGCTGTGAATCCATTTGTATCAGAAAAGTTAACATCAAAATCTGACACTGTTTGAAGAGTTTTCTTACAAAATTGACATTCACATAGAGGATGACAAGATGGACTTTTGTTTGCGCTTTTAGTGTTAACATAATTTTCGTAATTAATATTCATATAAAAACAAGCAAGCTTCACATCACCAAAAGAAATAGCTTGTATGATTCTCTCAAGTCTCTTTAAATTTTCAACAGTTTTTGAGGCATTGTTTGCATCATTCTTTTTAGTTTTGAGGCTTTGTAGTTTCAAGGTAACAGGATTGTCGGTTTTACAATTTAATGTCTTGACATCTGTACTTGTTATGTGAATGTATTCATAAAGACTGGGAGTGCTGGATTTGAGAACTTGCAATATCTTCAAATTGTGTGCATAGTCAAATGCTGTTTTATTGTGGCGATTCTGAAGGGAAGGTTCTGCACCATTTTCAATCAACAGTTTAGCTATGCCCTCATATCCCCATTTTGAAGCTAAATGCAAGGGTGTATTGCCAACCTCATTTGTACAATTTATTTTTAGCTTCTTCCTACCATGTTCTGCAAAATATATGAGTGCCTTCACACAATTCAAATGCCCATTATTTACTGCCAAGTGCAGTGGAGTATTCTTATCAATGTTTTCCTTATTTATAAAGGCCCCTGAGTGTAATAAAAGCAGTAATGCATTCTGGTGCCCTCTAGATGCAGCATGATGTAAAGGTGTGCATTCATTATGATCAGTAGCATTTATTTGTGCACCCATATCAATGAGAATTTCTACTATTGTTGCCTTTCCATGTACAGAGGCAACATGCAAAGGTGTTAGGCCATGACCATCTCGTGAAGACACTGTTGGGGAAGTCTTTAATAGATTCTTAGATATTTTGGAGCAACACTTTTTACAATTACACAGAGGGTGACACAACCTTTGATATATTTCAGTATAAGTTTCATCATTATCATCATCGTCGTCATCATCTGTATTATCGAGTGGAGTCAGTTTTATAGCATTTTTTTCATGTTGGATACTGTCCAAATGTTTTTGATTTTTCTCTAGTAATATTTGCACTTGCTCAGAGTTGTTAGCTTTGATCAAATCAAATACATATTCAAGAGTTTCCTCTCTTCCATTCGTGTCGGAGGTTGATATTGATTCAGTTAAACTGCTTCTTCTTTTTGATGTATCATTTAAGTTGTCCTCTGTGAGATTACTTTCGTAATAATAGGCTTCAGGATTTGGTGGTCCACCTAAGGCACCAGATTGTATGTGTTCTATGACTGCTTCCAATGTTGTAATTAGAAAATCACTTTCATCCCCATCTCCCTTTCCAACTCCACTGAAATGAAATTCTTTCATGTATTTAAGCTGACTGTACCAGTTTGGTAAACCAGATTTGATTAATAAAAATACAAATACAGGAAGTAAGTCATCTGCAGTTAGTAGAACTATGTTATTGCTGTTGTCAATCTTGTTAATTGCGTTTAATGCTTGCTTTAAACACAACACCTTTTCTAGTACAGTGCTGTAGGTATCAATTTTAGAAAGGATTTGTTTCGCTTTGGGCACTGCTTGATACAATTCTTTCTTTATATCAAGGTCTCTGAGTTGAATATCAGACATGTTTCTTATCTTCTTATTCAGATGCGAATCCTCATAAGCACAAATAGTACAAATGGGTCTAAATAGACAGTCAAATAATAAATGTTGCATGTAGCATTCAACAGAAAGCTTAATATTCTCTAGAAGATGTTTAGATGATTTAGATTTCTCCCTGATTCTGCGATTCTGCAATGTGCTTTGAAGGCACAGTGTGTACAATTCGCTGATTGCATCTCTCAGAGGTGCAATGGCTGTCGGTAAAGTTGAATGTTTTTTCATGAACAGCTGCACGTTAAGTTCTATTTGATCTAAGACTTGACGGCCTGCAGCCTGTGTCCACAGTAGATCAATGCAATCATTTATTGAGAGTAAACAATCTTTAGTCACCATGTTATCACCTAAATTGGCATTCGGTTCTAGAGGGCTCTCAACACACCATACCTTGTATTTTATATAGTCCTCAGTGTAAAATGTTTCTTCAAATAGTATGTGGCTCTGGAGAGGCAAACCTTTGGTAACTTCGAGTGTGATGACTTTGTTCGCGACACTGACTTGCTTTTCTGTGAGAGTGCTGTAGTGAGTTTCTGGTAACTCGTCACTTGGGACCAACACATGTGCACAGAAGTCCTCGACGGCGAACGCGCGCGTGTTCAAACTACCGATACGAGGCACACATATTATCCACGATTGTGCAATGCAATGTTGGAACAAATTTGCATATTCATTTTTGAGTTGTATGAAAAATGGATTGTCCGAGATTATTTCGTCGTACGCACCTTCCATAGCGACTGAGTGGTATGATCCAAGTGAAGTAATAAATTATTATAATTTATTATGCAACGACAAGTTATTACTATATAAATATTATGCTTATTAGTTTCCTTGAACTTGTTTCTAAATGTTATGGACAATCAAAGTCTCATTACCGCGATCTCACACCGAATAAGCTTTGTCAGACGCGATTAGGTTTTCGGTGTTGCACCGGCTGCGTTGTGAGTAGTAGTTGTGATGTGTCTCATCATTTTTCGTATAAATCTCTTAGAGATGATAGTTCATATTTTATTAATTAACACAATTTATCACTGAATTATTGTAGTAAATAGTGCAGATCAAAAATAACGAAAATAATAGACCAAAAACGTAGTGGTTACATTCTCTTTGAACATAGAGAAGAATTTTATATTTGTACACTCTTTGAGCAACACAAGCAAAACTTTTAGATTTTTGACATAAGTATACGTGTTGCCACCCTCTGATTTTAATTTTCCCCGGACTTTCCCTAAAATAGGCACTTTTCAAAATGATTTCCCCTAAAAAAATTTTTTTCTACAATTTTCAATATAATTTAAATATATACTTTTTCTTATTTTTTTTTAAAACACTATAGAAGTGAATTAAACAGTTTTTATTAATATAAACTGTTTAAATTATCTATTAAACTATGCTATTTCTATAATTATATGTTTAGAATGCAATACTTTTTTTTATATTTTTGTTCCGGGCCTAATGCTTGAAAGTGGAAGCACAGGTTTTACCTCTAAGCACCAGTCCCCACATTAACACCTGTCAAAAAAAACATACTGAAAGTTTCTAATAAAATGATACCTACTAGTGGTTCGCCCCGAACTGAGACCTCGCGGTAACGATATCCCATGATTATTCATTCAATCGATACATGACGACCAAACCTGACATTATTATTATGCCCGTTTTCACCAAACATACCTAAATCATCAAATTATTGTTTAGTTAACAAACTTCAATAAGTTTGATATTTAACTAAATATCAAACTTCAATAAGTTTGATATTTAACTAAAAAATAATTTTAATTGAATAATATGGTATTATATTATTATGTAACTAAATAATAATGGTCGACGCAAAACTGTTTTTGGGATAGGTCGTAGTCGTAATCTCCTAGTTCCATGGAATAGTGCCTGATGTAATGACTGCGGCATCTATTAGCATTATATTGTGAAGCTATGTTGATGCTATATGAATTACTGATGCCCATTAAAAATTAAATAATCTCGTTTCTTTATAATATTCATATAATTTTAGTATTTGTTGTTCAAGTACAGGATATAAGTGAAATAATAAAAATAAAACAGGTTGAAAATACGTAGCGGATTTTGCTAGAGAGCGTCTTCAAGCGAGCGTATAAAATCGCCACTTTGAAAGCCCCCCATTTCGTCAATTTTAAGGAAAAAATAAAAAAAAATATTTTTGTACTCGGTTCGAACTTATCTTTAATATGATATGTTACAATTTTATATAACGCGATAATTTTGTTTTTACTTCGCATTCACTTCTATGAGAGCCCCCCTGAAATAAAGGTTTTTATAATTTTTTATGCAATATTCGGCTGAAGGCCATCAGTTCACATATTATATCTAAATTTGAAGTAATTACGTTCAGTAATTCAAAAGTTATAAGGCTCTGACAGACGGACGGACGGACGGACGGACAAGAGCAAATTCACCTAGTAGACTCAGAGACCTCGCTTCGCTCGGTCAACTATAGATTTAGCAAAACATATAATTTTTCTTATAACTGGCTATTTTGCCAAACATAAATTTGCTGCTTTATGTTTAGCAAAATACTGGCTATTTTGCTAGTTATATTATGTAGTAAATATTGTAAATATTTGTACATAGAAATATTAGATAATTGCACTGCACATCGGCACACCAAGTTACGTTCGGATACATGCAGTCACGCATTCAATTCTTTGCGAATCGAAAGTCTTCGAAATCGAAAGAAAGAAAAGAAATTTTCCTAATAAATTCCCTAATTATTTTTTTCTCTAAGGATACCGCATTATAATTTTATACCCTAAAAATCCCTTATATGCGCAAAAATCCCCTAAATCTAGGGGAAAATACCCTAAGGTGGGGACACTGAATCCTTCGAAGTGAGTGACATTTTGGTTTGTTGACATTTGACATTGACGATGACATTATTTTGACACTGACGGCTTATTATAAAGCCCAGAGGCTTACCCTACGGTTATACGGGTCTGCCCGCGAAATTCAAATTTAATTTGGTTTTTCGCAATTTGTAAACGACAAAGTATGGCATTTATACAGATCCGTTTAATCAACCTTCGACTTTTTTACGATCAATTTTTGAATGTTAAATGAGGTTTATTGTATTAATATGAAGTCTAAGATAATAATAAAAGATAGGTAATAATTGAAAAAACATAGTATATTCATAATTCATAATTCATTTACATTATATTAATACTAGCTGACCCATCACCCAGCCACGCGTTGCTGAGACCCAGTAGGTATAATAGATTAAATTAATATTAAGATAAAAACTATCCTATCTTTCAAGTTGGACCAAATTACAGATAGTTACGAAGTTTTATCAAAATCGGTTAAGTAGTTTAGGAGTCCATCGCGGACAAACAACGTGACACGTAATTTAATATCAATTTAATATATATTAAGACTAGCTGACCCGGCGAACTTCGTACCGCCAACTTATCTATATAAATAAAACAAATAAACTACTTATCATAATAGAAAAAACTATCCTATCTTTCAAGTTGGACCAAATTACAGATAGTTACGAAGTTTGATCTAAATCGGTTAAGTAGTTTAGGAGTCCATCGCGGACAAACAACGTGACACGTAATTTATATATATTAAGATGGTAGGTATACATAATAGAGATGTTACATTAACATAGTAGGTAAGATTCACGTTCTACCGTTGCCGGTGTACAATACTAAAGTATTTAATTATTCATTATAATTGTAGGCACACATTAACTAATGCATATTATAAATGCATATTAAATATTATGTATTATTAATCTTAACTATTTTTTATAGTAAAAATCATCTAAATCTACGTAAATTACCTATTATAAATTAGTATAATGCATATTAATTTTAATAATAATTGTGACTGTTAATTATTGTCAATAGATGTAATAGATATGATTTATTTAATTAATTAATTTAAGTGCGACGAATTCTTTAAGGTCTTAGAAATTATGCATGCATAATTAAATTGCATGCAAGTTATTAAATAATAAATTAATAATAAAAATAAAAAAAATAGGGAAAAATTCCACATGTACTTAGAAATTATTTAAAATAAAATTGAAAATAGAAAATTCAGTCTGTCGAGCTGGGATTCGAACCATCGACCTTTAACTGTTTAGCGACTGTAGAAACCACAAGGCTACGGAAATCTAATATTGTAGTGTGAAAATATTGAACACAATGCCAAATTAATTAATCGAAAAGAACTTCGTTCCATCCGGGTGTCCCTTGACACCTCTCAAGTTTTTTTGACTACCTATTTTTGTTTTTCATAGGTAACCTATCCAACCTGCTACCTACTTACC
Organism: Oeneis ivallda; assembly: GCA_029955525.1. Taxonomy (NCBI): domain Eukaryota; kingdom Metazoa; phylum Arthropoda; class Insecta; order Lepidoptera; family Nymphalidae; genus Oeneis; species Oeneis ivallda. Next base: position 18,514,186 of record JARPMR010000013.1, on the reverse strand, counting down.
TAGTAAAGTCAGTAAAGTAGATGAATTTTTATAATCAAAACAATATTTGCCATGCTAATCGTGAGATTCTTTCCCCTCTGAGCTCTAACTAAGCGTAAAGTGGGTAGTTACGACATTTTGATTTGAACCCTCCGCATCGACCTTTCGGATAACAGTCTGCGCCTTGACCGTTGCGTTATTGAGGCTAAAAGCTATAAAATAGTTACTAAGTTTATCTGCCCTAAATTAATTGTGAAACTGTTAATTGACGGTTTATTCAAGAATATTGTGCATCATCTAAAACATCTATGCCTAAAACTATCAAAATACAACTATCAGAAATTCTGTAAGAGTAGTAGGTAGGTACGTACCTAACGAGGCGTATTGAATCGGTTTTATAGTTTAATTTCGCCGCATCCGTAACTTCTACTTGACGTACCTAATGATTCTACGTGGGAGGCTCTAGTTCGATTCTCGGCAGAGGCAATTTGGAAAATTCTAAAGTCTAGTCTAACTACTTACCACCATACATGCAAAGAAGTGCCGTCAAACGATTTATCGTTTCGGTACGATGTCGTGTAGAAAGCGTTAAGTTATAGGTTTACATAATACTAGCTGACCTGGCGAACTTCGTACCGCCAACTTATCTACATAAATAAAACAAATAAACTATCCTAATAAAAAAAACTATCCTATCATTCAAGTTGGACCAAATTACAGATAGTTACGAAGTTTGATCTAAATCGGTTAAGTAGTTTAGGAGTCCATCGCGGACAAACAACGTGACACGTAATTTATATATATTAAGATTATGTAGGTACCTAATTTAATTTACCTGAATAAAGCGCCAAAAGAGCCCACCTCCATCTAAAACTGCAATGTCACATACCAAAGGTGAGATTGCAATCAAGGGCTAACTTGTCACTGAACAAAAAATTAATATAATGTTATGTGTAGGTAAGTAGGTACAGTCCGATTCAAACTTTACGACTTCTCGGGCTTCGTGCGTTTCGATGCGCAGAATTCAATAATCGGTACCAGCCAATCAGTGGCGCGCGGGGAGGCCGTGAACCTGCGTAACCTAGACTCGCGGCTAACATCCGTGTGGACATAAAGTTTGAATCGAACTGTAATAATTTTTATGAATCCACTCATATTTATTAAGTACCTACTTATATTATTTTAGGTATTAGGGACTTCAGATGAATGGAAAGAAATATTTTACAGCTTTATTAAAATATAATTAACTATTGATTTTTGATTTTTGACCTTATCCGCGACCACCACGTCCACCAAAACCACCTCTACCTCCAATACCTCTTCCACCAAAGCCTCTACCGCCAAAACCTCTTCCGCCAAAACCTCGTCCACCAAAACCTCGTCCACCAAAACCTCGTCCACTAAAACCTCGTCCACCAAAACCACGAGGTCCGAACCCTCCGAAACCTCGTGGGCCAAACCCTCCGCCAAATACTATTGGTGCCCCTATCCCAAATCCGCCAACGATTATTGGTATAGGTCGCCTGTAATATCCTGAAAATAAATGAAAAAAGCTAAGTAGAAATAGTATGAAACTAGTCGGATAAACTGGACATGTGGTTATGTAGGTATGTGTGTGTATATCAGGTACGATCACAAAGGCCTGAAAGGTGAGAAGTTAATTAATTTTAATTAAGTTTGGATAATATTTTTTCCGTTCATCTCAATTCATCGCTGGCCTATAATTGGGAACAAAGTTGGGCACACATCTCTCGAATGAGAAGGGTTAAGGTTAGGTTCGGTTAAGCAATAGGTAGTATACATCATTATAATAAAGAAACTTACCTGGTCCATAATATGAATAGGGCCCAAAACCAAACTGCCTTTTCACCCTCGAATGTTTATGTTGTTCAGTAACACCAGTTGGAATGTCATTATTTTGTATTCCTTCACTTAGTTTATTAGAGTCTAGCTCTTCAATGTTGTCGCCTGAGTGTGCAAGGTCTAATCCACATATTGTGGTTTTTTGCACGATCAGTATTAAAATAATCGAGGAAAATATAATGGTATGAAAATCCTGTAAAGGAAGACAAGAATAAATAAAAATAGTGAATTAATTTTGCCCGCGACATGTCTTCAAATATTTCATGCAAAACATCTCGTCGATCCGTTGCTCTATTGTTGCATTAAGGACGGACCAACAAATTTGTTGTTGTTTTTGAATAGTCTTAGCAAGTTGTAGATGATACTTAGTTTCAAATAAAATCAACTTTATTACTTAAATGAAGCTTAAAATATGTCTTGAGTGCCGATTTCACCAACGTCGAGTGACGTTTAACCGACGAATAAATTGGGCGTTCTGACAGTTTTCCATCTGAAAATCTGCCAAAATATCACATTTACGCTCGGATAAGACATATTTTACGTCGATGAAATCGGTCATCTCATGCCACCTTTGCATGGCACGCATCGCAATAATCGCTATCATCTAAATCTTTATATCTTAATATTATTTAAAAAGGGTCAATTAAATGAATAAACTTACGTAAACTGCCATATTTGATCGTTTTCTACGACTGAGTGATTCAGTCGTGAAGATCACATAGTTTAATATAAAGTAACTAAGGCTCTGATACCCGACTTGCTAATTGGTATGCATCATACAGACCTAAGTAATGGAAAAGTTGTGACAAATATAAATATTATGATCTTTATTGTACGTTCTAATATAATATTGAAACAGGTAAGTCATCAAGCCTATAGGTATAGATGTCCACTGTTGGACATAGGTATTTTGAAAGGGTTGCCACTTGCCACCTAGATACACCATCTATTACTGCCTGTATCTATTGGCTGCCAGCAATTCACTTGTGTTCGTCCGTCCGACGGTCCATCTAATAAAATTTTTAGTGTTGGTACTCAATGACTTTCTCAGTGTACGTACCTACTCTATAAGGCTTAATTGTTTTATTCCAACATTGGAGAAAGAAGGCGTAAAAATACTTAGGTATTATAATTTTTAGGGTTCCGTACCCAAAGGGTACCAACGGGACCCTATTACTAAGCCTACGCTGTCCGTCCGTCCGTCCGTCCGTCCGTCCGTCTGTCAGCGGGCTGTATCTCGTAAACCGTAATAGATAGACAGATGAAATTTTCACATATTATGTATTTTCTATTGCCGCTATAACAACAAATAATAAAAATTAAATTAAATTAAAAAAATTAAATTAAAATGGGTAGGTGGGTAGATGGAAATCTTTTAATTTAATTTTTTTTAACGGAACCCTAAAAGAGCGAGGCCCGACTCGCACTTGGCCGATTTTTTTTAATTAATCCCTCTCCGACGTCTCTTGTGTTTACTTGCCTTTAGCAAGTTTTCAATTACAAAGTGCTCAAAAAATAAACTGTAAGAATATTTTATGTGAAAGTATTTTATCTTTGCGAAATTTTCAGTGCTAATGATTTCGTTCATTAACAATTTTCAAAGAGAAGTATTTGCTACAGCCTTAGGGTTGCCATCGTCTCCAACATTCTAGTTAAGTGCAAGTTACTGGCGTCATTACATCCAGATTGAACACTCTCACTTACACTTTAGGTGATTCTGATACTGTTTTAACTACTAGGGGAAAAACATCAGGTATATTGAGTGTGACGAAAGTAATAATTAATGAAAGTTTCTGTTTAACTGAGTTAATAGACTCAGTTAAATTATTTGCTATCGATAGACAGGTAATTTATTTGCTAACGATTATAAAGCATTGATAATTGCTAATGATATTGCTAAAAGCTAACTAAGACATTGGTTTTACAGCATTCCAAATGAGCCACTGGCTTAAACAGTGTGCTTTACAGAGTTTTGAAATAGCCATCAGCGATTAAACTGCAGTAAAATTACGTTGCGTGTGGTTCTTGCAGGCCATCTTGTTGTACGCTTATTATTTTTTTAGAGTTCCTTACCTCAAGAAAAATAAGAATACGAAAGAGATGAGATTTGTAGGTACACGTTTGTCATAGCCCTTTTTAAAGGCATTGTTTCCTGGGTGCGTCGACAACCCTAGAGACTTACCTTAGTGTAACTTTCCACGCGCTCATTGCAAAGTGACCTCTTTCTAAGAAACAATAAGGTAGTTTTTATTTAAAAACGGGGTCGTGTGAAGGAAAGAGCAGTCGCTTTCAAAGGCGTCTTTTGTTCCTTTGGGTGAACTTTCAGTCAGTCCTGGACTGTGAGTGCTCTATTTCTATGATGTGCATAAGCGTTATTTGAGTTTACGACTTTCAAGTAAACGCATAAAGTTTAAGGAGATTTCAGGAACTTATTAACCGCACTGCATTCATTTCGCTCCTAACTATTTGAAACTTTCTTATCCGTATTATGAATGCGAAGATGTTTGGTTCCTTTTTTCTCATTCAAGACCACATAACTCTTGGCATCTTGCTGGGTCTGTTAGGTGACCACTTTTCTCGGGAGATCTAACAGGAAGATAAGCAATGGAAAAAGCGAATTAATTCATTAAGTATGGCTACGATCTTATTTACGACCGATATAAATGATAGATTATTATTCGCTTGCTCTAGTTTTTACTGCACATTGCTCATCTATGGTCTCATATCGCTGTAGGACTATGAAAGCTTTCCATTCATTATAATATACAGGCTTTATTTTTTGAGGGGTGTTCATGACATCAGCGGCTTGGATTTAGGTTTTCAAATTCCATGGGAACTCCTTCATATTCCAGTGCAAAAAGTATCTTGCCTTCCAAATTATATCGAAAGGCGTGAAAAGGTAACAGACAGACAGACTTATACCTAATTGGAACGTAGTTCCTAATCGCGCGGTGCGGAACTCGGAAGGGGGCTAGACGGATCGACACTTTTTTTGAAGGCATTGTGTTCGGTATTTTCGCGGTACAATATTGGGTCTCCCTAGCCTTGTGGCTTCTGCTTTTCCCTAATTTTTTATAACTTATAAGTTATACAAAAAATAAGATTGAGAAGCACATAATAAGACTGAGGAGCGTACCTACGAGTATAGTTAATAATTTCTACGTGTGGAATTTTTTTGTGGAAATTCCACATGTAGAAATTATTTAAAATAAAATAGAAAATTCAGTCTGTCGAGCTGGGATTCGAACCATCGACCTTTGGCTGTTAGGCGACTGCAGAAGCCACAAGGCTACGGAGACCCATTATTGTACCGCGAAAATACCGAACACAATGCCAAATTAATTAATTGAAAGGAACTACGTTCCATGCGGGTGTCCCTTGACACCTCTCAAGTTTTTTTTTCCACATTATTTTAATTAAACGTTACCTAGGTACCTAATTTACCAACAGTTATCTTACGCCCGTCTAGAATCTAGCTAGATCCGATGTATGGAAGTTTGCTGGGTTTCTACTATATACAAAGTAAGTAGTGGGTATTTACAAACCAGAATATGAAGTGGATAATTTGAATTCTGTCTGAACGCCTGCCGGGGCCGGCGCGGCCGCGGGCGCTCCGGATGTGCCACTTTTTGTACACTTTGTGCCCGCTTCCTCTCGGAATGCATAATGGGAGGTTTACGTTAGAGGTGCACCGACCAGCCGACTGAAAAGAGAGATATGTTCTTTTTGGCTCATGAACTGTATCTTTCAGATCTTTCTCTCAATAGTAAATGCTGTACGTACATGCACAAGGTGAGACACACTTATAGTTTGCATACATTAGGCGGGTCCTCTCCGCAACGCAATTAATTGCAAATACTTAATTCTGCATCCTTCTCATTACATTTCTTATATTATGAACCATCACTACTAGAGGTGGGCCGCAGCGGAGTACACTGGCAGGTCTGGATTAATCTTTAAATTCAAATATTATATAATATTAATTATTATATGTTTTTTGCAATGTGATACGTCCTGCAGCAGATGTAATTTGTGCGTGCCCTAATCATGCTGTCTATATCTCTTCAGGCGAGTCCACACGGTAATGAAAATAAAATAATTCCATTTTACTTATGGCTCAAACGTCTTATCGAAAGGCCAACTAGCTCGTTCGATAGTGTCTTGCTTTCACAAGTCATGGCTACTAGACTCTAACGCACAGAATAAGGTTGAGGAGCGTAGGTACCTACGAGTATAGTTACGGCAAAAGCATCTTATTGAATATTCACCTAAGGTATTATTGTTCTTCCGAGATTGACATAACAAACCGATGAACGAGTTTAACGCGTGAACGAAAGATAGTTTGATACTTTTGCACTAATATGTACTTAGTTCATTTACATCATTCATTAGCGAACAACTCAAATTGGTATGCGAGTTGCGAATGGCACGAATCGGGCAATTTTTATTTACGAACCACCGGTGCTGCTCGGAATAAAATTATGATAATTATTATGAACGAGTTAATTAAACCCCTTTTTATGAGTTCCTTTTTGTCTTTATTATTTTTAATGATAAAAATTTTCTTTATATATCAATAAAAGAGAACTTATTTTATTATAGGTACATGTTTAACTTAATGATTACGTATCTCCTTAAATTAGGTACTTAAATAAAAATATTATGCATTTTAAAAGGATGATTTTCATAAAATGTAGGTAAGTAGTCACATCATTGAGAATCAAAATCGGGATTCAGGACAATCAAAAATCAATTAGTACTTGTGCATCAGGTTTGAAATTAAGTTAGGTACCATAACGTAATTATTATAATTCTCAATCAATAGGTATTATGACAGATAGGTATACCTTTCGCTATTTTCCAAAGCTAAAATCGTTTTTGGTAGGATAGTTACCTGTCAATCTAGTTAGCCTCGAGAAATCGAGGGTTAACTTGTGTGAAAAAGGGCTTATCAATATAAAAGCATCAGCCTAAGGGCCGATTTCACCAACGTAAAGTAAGTCTTTTCGGGCGTTTTGATATTTTGACAGTATTCTGTTTCTTCGTCGGTTTTTTTAAAAAATCTTTTAAAAAAACCGACTTCAAACACCCGCGCCACTACAACGTAGGTATATATTTTATTGTTGATATTTTAAAAACCGCTCACCCGATTTCGATAAAATGTCAATGGGACCACCTGTGAAGCCCCCTTCCCAAAACCTTTGAAACAAAAAAGAATTTTCTAAATCGGTTCAGGCGTCTTCGAGTAATCGGTGAACATATAAAAAAAAGATTCCGACGAATTGAGAACCTCCTCCTTTTTTAAAGTCGGTTAAAAATAGGTAGGTAATGAGTGAATTGTGATGAATGCCAATAATTGATTTTAAATTAATTAGTACTAGCTGATGCCCGCGACTTCGTCCGCGTGGAAAAAGTAATAAAAAAGAATTGTTTTATGTTAATCGTGAGGTTTTTACGATTGTACTACGCCACTATATAATATTCTGTGCCTACTTGGTACCTGCAAACCTACAATATCAATTCAAAATGGAAATTTTGTAATACCACACTTTGGTAGGATATGCGCATTTTAAATTGTATATTATAACATCTTGACTGTACCATATTCACAAATTAATAAATGAATTATGAATTATGAACCCACAATTTAGGCAGGACCAGCAGCATCAGGATTGAGGAGTTGGTAACTGGTCTTCAATGATGGATTGGCAACTGGTCTTCATTCTCGCCTGCATTGCACTGGACTGTAGTCCAGTGATGCAGGCGAGACTTTTCGATTGCACTACGCTTCTTTTTAGTTTATACTTTACTTTACTAAACCGAAATTTTCGTGAGCGAAGCGAGTGCGAAAATTTTTTGATCGCACTACGCCTGTGTAGCCCATACTAATTGGTATCTACAAAAGCAATCTATAATCGACATTATCGCTAGTAAAGCCAGTGCGACATTTTAAGGATTGCACTACGCCACCATATAGTCCATACTTGGCACCTACATAAGCAACACAAAAGCGACGTTATCGCGAGCGAAGCAAGCGCGAAATTTTCAGAACTGCACTACTTAACTATGTACTCCATACTTGGTTTACACTCACAACAACAATTAAGAAAAGACATTTTTGCCAACTAAGCGAGCGCGAAAATTTTTAAGATTTCATTGCATCACTTTCATTGTCCAAAACATTGTCCAAAACGGACATTTCGCAAAATTTTTAGGGCCGCACTACATAACTGTGTCATTCATACTTGGTTCTTACAGTATCAATCAAGAAAGACACATTTCGCAAGCGAAGCGAGCGCAAAAATTTTCGATTGCACTACGCCACTATGTAGTCCATACTTGGCACCTACATAAGCAACACAAAAACGACGCTGTCGCGAGCGAAGCGAAAAGTCTCGCCTGCATCACTGGACTACAGTCCAGTGCAATGCAGGCGAGACTTTTCGATTGCACTACGCTTCTTTTTAGTTTATACTTTACTTTACTAAACCGAAATTTTCGTGAGCGAAGCGAGTGCGAAAATTTTTTGATCGCACTACGCCTGTGTAGCCCATACTAATTGGTATCTACAAAAGCAATCTATAATCGACATTATCGCTAGTAAAGCCAGTGCGACATTTTAAGGATTGCACTACGCCACCATATAGTCCATACTTGGCACCTACATAAGCAACACAAAAGCGACGTTATCGCGAGCGATGCAAGCGCGAAATTTTCAGAACTGCACTACTTAACTATGTACTCCATACTTGGTTTACACTCACAACAACAATTAAGAAAAGACATTTTTGCCAACTAAGCGAGCGCGAAAATTTTTAAGATTTCATTGCATCACTTTCATTGTCCAAAACATTGTCCAAAACGGACATTTCGCAAAATTTTTAGGGCCGCACTACATAACTGTGTCATTCATACTTGGTTCTTACAGTATCAATCAAGAAAGACACATTTCGCAAGCGAAGCGAGCGCAAAAATTTTCGATTGCACTACGCCACTATGTAGTCCATACTTGGCACCTACATAAGCAACACAAAAACGACGCTGTCGCGAGCGAAGCGAGCGCGAAATTTTTTAGGAATGCACTACTTAACTATGTACCTACTCCATACTTGGTTTACACTCACAACAACAATGAAGAAAAGATATTTTCGCGAGCGAAGCGAGCGCGAAATTTTTTAAGACTGCACTATTTTTATACAATTTTTTTACAATTACGTTGCATCACTATGTAGTCCATACTTGGCAATCGAAAACGTACATTTTCGCAAATTTTTAGGGCTGCACTACTTAACTGTGTCCTTCATACTTGGTTCTTACAATACCAATCAAGAAAAGACACAATTTCGCGAGCAAAGCGAGCGCAAAAATTTTAGATTGCACTACGCTCCTTTTTAGTTTCTACTTGGCACCTACATTAGCAAGCGAAAATCGAAATTTTCGCGAGCGAAGCGAGCGCAAAAATATTTTGATCGCACTACGCCTCTGTGTAGTCCATACTAATTGGTATAGACAAAAGCAATCTAAAATCGACATTTTCGCGAGCGAAGCGAGCGCAAATATTTTCGATTGCCCTACGCTTATTTGTAGTTCATATTTGGCACCTACAGTAGCAACTAAAAACTGATATTTTCGCGAGCGAAGCGAGCGCGAAATTTTTTAGGACTGCACTACTTAAATATGTACTCCATACTTGGTTTACAAAACAACAATGAAGAAAAGACATTTTCGCGAGCGAAACGAGCGCGAAATTTTTTAAGACTGCACTACTTAACTATGTACTCCATACTTGGTTTACACTTACAACAACAATGAAGAAAAGACATATTCGCGAGCGACGCGAGCGCCTAATTTTTTACAATTACATTGCATCACTACGTAGTCCATACTTGGCAATCGAAAACGGACATTTTCGCAAATTTTTAGGGCTGCACTACTTAACTGTGTCCTTCATACTTGGTTCTTACAATACCAATCAAGAAAAGAAACAATTTCGCGAGCAAAGCGAGCGCAAAAATGTTAGATTGCACTACGCTCCTTTTTAGTTTCTACTTGGCACCTACATTAGCAAGCAAAAACCGAAATTTTCGCGAGCGAAGCGAGCGAGCGAAATTTTTTAGGAACGCACTACTTAACTATATACTCCATACTTGGTTTACACTCACAACAATAATGAAGAAGAGACATTTTCGCGAGCGAAGCGAGCGCGAAATTTTTTACAATTACATTGCATCACTACGTAGTCCATACTTGGCAATCCAAAACGGACATTTTCGCAATTTTTTTAGGGCTGCACTACTTAAGTGTGTCCTTCATACTTTGTTCTTACAATACCAATCAAGAAAAGACACAATTTCGCGAGCAAAGCGAGCGCAAAAATTTTCGATTGCCCTACGCTTATTTGTAGTTCATATTTGGCACCTACAGTAGCAACCAAAAAGTGATATTTTCGCGAGCGAAGCGAGCGCGAAATTTTTTAGGAATGCACTACTTATCTATGTTCTCCATACTTGGTTTACACTTACAACAACAATGAAGAAAAGGCATTTTCGCGAGCGAAGCGAGCGCAAAATTTTTTACAATTACATTGCATCACTACGTAGTCCATACTTGGCAATCCAAAACGGAAATTTTCGCAATTTTTTTAGGGCTGCACTACTTAAGTGTGTCCTTCATACTTTGTTCTTACAAAACCAATCAAGAAAAGACACAATTTCGCGAGCAAAGCGAGCGCAAAAATTTTAGATTGCACTACGCTGCTTTTTAGTTTAAACTTGGCACCTACATTAGCGAAAACAAAAATTTTCGCGAGTGAAGCGAGCGCGAAAATATTTTGATCGCACTACGCCTCTGTGTAGTCCATACTAATTGGTATAGACAAAAGCAATCTACAATCAAAAAATTTCGATTGCTCTACGAATAGTTGTAGTTCATACTTGGCACCTACAGTAGCAACTGAAAACTGATATTTTCGCGAGCGAAGCGAGCATACTTGGTTTACACTCACAACAACAATTAAGAAATTTTCGCCAATGAAGCTAGCGCGAAAATTTTTACAATTTCATTGCATCACTATGTAGTCCATACTTGGCAATCCAAAACAGACATTTCGCAAAATTCTTTAGGGCTGCACTACATAACTGTTTCCTTCATACTTGGTTCTTCTTCTTCTTATTCTTGAGGTGCCATCTCCTACCGGAGGTTGGCTATCATATTGGCTATTCGGACCCTACACACAACTGCGCGGAATAAGGATCGAGTACTCAGTCCGAACCATGTCCGGAGATTCTTGAGCCAAGAGGTCCGTCTTCTTCCAGGGGGTCTCCTACCTTGTATCTTCCCCTGTATTATTAGTTGGAGCAACTTGTACTTATCGCCACGCATTATATGTCCCAGATATTGCAGTTTTCGTTGCTTTATTAGTTCGTTATACTTGATTCTTACAATACCAATCAAGAAGACACATTTTAGCGAGCGAAGCGAGCGCGAAAATTTTCGATTGCTCTACGCTTCTTTGTAGTTCATACTTGGCACCCGCAGTAGCAACTGAAAACTGATATTTTCGCGAGCGAAGCGAGCGCGAAGGTTCTTTTGATCGCACTACGCCTCTGTGTAGTCCATATACTATGTATGAGTACCTACATAATTTAATATAATTTTTTTACAAAACAAAGTATATTTTTTTTTTCTTAATTTTTTAAAACCGCTCAACCGATTTCGGTAAAATTTAAAAACCACCTGGGAAGTACCCTTTCAAACAAAAAAGTAAGAATTTTCCAAATCAGTTCAGGCGCCTTCAAGTAATCGGTGAACATACATAAAAAAATTTAAAAAATAGATTCCGACGAATTGAGAATCTGCTCCTTTTTCGAAGTCGGTTAAAAAGAAATCTACAATCGACATTCTGGCAAACGAAGCGAGTGAGACATTTTTACGATTGCACTATGCCACTTTGTAGTCTTTACTTGGTTGGTACCTACAATATGAATTCATTATCGACATTTTGTAAACACCCACTATTTAGGTGGGTATTATTATCAGCAGCACAGACCTTATAATACTGACGATCAGCAGCACAGACCTTATAATACTGTCAGCAGCATCGGGATTGAGAAGTTGGTACCATTAGTAGTTGTAGCATGGGGAGGAGAAGGGAGGTGGGTGATTCCTAAACCGAACCGAGCGATAATTAAATTAGCTGAATAGAATGATGCCATCTAAGAATACAAAGCTACTGTGGGAAATTTTAGTAAACGGAAAACGGAGACGCGAAATTTTTTACGGCTGCGTTATGCCACTACCCTAAGTAGTTCATACTAATTGTTACCTATCATTGTTGAGCAGTACCCAGCAGCATCAGAATTGAGTCCTCTTTTACGGCTCCACTACACTATTATATTTTAAATATTTGGCACCTACAATATCAATTCACAATCGACAGTTCGTAAATATCCATGATTTAGGTGGGCAGTACACTGCACCATCAGGATTGAGGAGCTAGGGCCTGGAGGTCAGTGATATAGTCTAAAATTAGTATGTAATGAGTAGCTCAGGTCAAGATATGGCTATGGTATGAATGTAATAAGATCCATATACGTATATATCGTATGCGAGTGACCTGGAACTATCCGAGAGTAGTTTTGTCCTCTATCTCCGATAATATCTAGCAAATCTTCACCAAAATTGGTCATTGTATTTCTTGTCGTAGACACTTTCAAATAAAGAAAAAATTATTAAAATCCGTTCAGATTTGACTGAGTTATGGAGTAAAATCAACAAAAAGTTTCATCCCCTATCCTGGAGTAACCTTATGTTTTATCGGGATAAAAACTATCCTATATGTTGACCCGGAGTATCAGCTACCGCTGTACTAAATTTCATTTAAATCCGTTCAGTAGTTTTCGCGTGAAGCGCGGACAGACAGACAGACAGACAGACAGACAGACAGACAGACAGACAGACAGACAAAAATTAAATAAAAATCTGTTTTGGGCTCAGTATCGATAGTCAAGCATCCCCCAATTAAAATTTTCAAAATATATTAAATGTACAGAAATCTTCCAGTTACAGTTTTATTATAAGTATAGATTAGGTATTGATATCAACTAATAGTTGAAATCTCATTATTTATGACCACGAGTCACGAGTGATGATTTTGCTTTTCATTATTTGGAGTAGGTATTTCAATAACGTATTTATTACCTACCTGTTATCATTTAATTTCAGAGTCCAAAATTAAACTGTGTCTAAGTATAATTAGCTATTTATGATACGATTCAATTATAATTAATCACAACAATAATTTTATAAAAGCTTGCCACCAGGCTAAAATTATTGTATAGTATACCTATCTATAGGAAACAATTTTTGACGACCTCCCTGGCTCAGTGGTGAGTGCTGTTGTCTTATAACTGGGAGGTCCTGGGTTCGATTCCCGGCGGGGCTCAATTTGGGAATTTATAATTTCTGAATTGTCTCTGTTTTGGTCTGGTGGGAGGCTTTGGTATGGTGGTAACTAGCCACTAGTTACCACCCTACCGTCAAAGACGTGCCGCCAAGCGATTTAGCGTTCCGGCACGATGGCGTGTAGAAACCAATTAGGGGTATGGGTTGAATGGTCACTGCCATACCCCTTTCAAGTTAGCCCGCTACCATCTTAGACTGCATCGTCACTTACCATCAGGTGAGATCGCAGTCAAGGACTAGCTTGTCATCGAATAAAAAAAAATAAAAAAAATCCTAATTCTGAAAACAAATTGATATATTAGTTTAATCCAAGCCGTATTTATTAGAAGCTAAAGCCTTACAGGCCAAACTCACCACAACAGTGTTGTAATCTATTCGAATAGCCACTCCAAAAATTCACAAACACCATTGGAGCACCCTCAAAAGACGCAAGGATTTGTCTGTCATGTCCTCACACCCTCGCAGCGACAATGCGAGCCTCGAGTGTCACTCAGCGGTGAATAGAACCCATTAGGACAGCCCCATTTCAAAATGAAAATAAGAAATGGAATTGAATATTTATGAAAAAGTGAAAGAACAGAAAAGTAATTTTAATTTTTGGGCCATTCTTCTTCAACTTCACTGATTATTCTGATCCAGGAAACATTTTGTGTTATGGTGTGATTAACATTTTCAGGGGAAATTATTCAAACTTTGTAAGTAGGTATAGTATGTTGTATTGTATTTTTTAATTAATTGTATGTGTATTTTTTAATTAATTATTTTCGCTAATTTACATATTATTAATTATTGACATAGAATTGTATTTTAATGTATATTTGACCTGATTATTTTACTATTTTAAATATTGACTTATATGATGTAATTTGTAATATTAATTTAATAAATCTTTATTTTATCAAATTATGAAAGTTAAAAGATTATATAAATTAAATTAAAGAATAATGTAACTCTAAGCGAATAGATCTAATTGTAATTCTGTAACGTATTAGAAATAAAGGGTTTTTTTATTTTATTTATTTATTTTTATTTTTTATAGTATGTTGTATAATAATATTATATTCTAATTTGTAGGTGTAGACTGTAGAGTCACTCAGTGGTAAATATAATTCATTAGGATAGCCACATTTCAAAATAATAATATGGTATATTTATGAACAATAAAAGAAGAGAAAAGTACCTACTTTTAATTTTATGGGATATTATTATTCTAATCCAGAAAACATTTTGTGTTTTCGGGTGATTTCCATTTTCAGGGGAAATCGCTAGTAATATAAATAACGATTGAAATGCTGTCTAATTTCTTAATATATTTTGAAAAGTCTTTCTTGGATACTGCGTATATCTTCCGCTTTGTTCCGCTTCATGTACCTAGTATTTTATGCAAATATACATTATTTTATTATGCTATCTACTTTAGTGATAGCATTCTTAGCCGACTTTAAAAAAGCGTAGTACGAAAAAAATAAAAAAAACACTACTACGTTAGTGTACGTAGTAGTGTTTTTAGGGTTCCGTACCAAAATGGTAAAAATGGAACCCTTATGGTGAGACTTTCTCCGTCCGTCAGTCCGTCCGTCCGTCCGTCCGTCTGTCACAGTCGATTTTTTCAGTAACTATTAAAGCTATAGATATGAAATTTGGAATAGTTGTGTATAATAGTGGCCCAACATCATTGGAATAAAGAAAAATCGAAAATTATTTTTAGTTTTATTAAAAAAGGGGGAAAGTCGGGGGTTTGAAATTTCAAAGTAAAATAACTATACCAAGTGGGGTATTATATAAAAGGCCTTTACTTGTGCATTCTAAAACAGGTTTTTATTTATTTCTATATATAATAGTTTTTGAGTAATCGGCCAAAATGTCGAAAAAAATACCGGTCCCCCCCCCCCCTCCCTTATCTCCGAAGTTTATCAATCGAAAAATCTGAAATAATTATGGTCAATAGAGGTTTATGTATATTTTACAGGAAAAATAAAAGCAACGCGAAAATTATTTTAATTTGATTAAAAAAGGGGGAAAATAGGGGGTTTGAAATTTCAAAGTAAGATAACTATACGGAGTGGGGTATCATATGAAAGGCCTTTATTTGTGCATTCTAAAACAGTTATTTATTTATTTCTATATATAATAGTTTTTGATTAATCGGCCAAAATGTCGAAAAAAATACCGTTCCCCCCTCTTATCTCCGAAGTTTACCAATCAAAAAATCTGAAATAATTATGGTCAATAGAGGTTTATGTATATTTTACAGAAAAATAAAATCAACGCGAAAATTATTTTAGTTTAATTAAAAAAGGGGGAAAATCAGGGGTTAGAAATTTCAAAGTAAGATAATTATACCGAGTGGGGTATCATATGAAAGGCCTTTACTTGTGCATTCTAAACCAGTTTTTTATTTATTTCTATATATAATAGTTTTTGAGTAATCGGCCAAAATGTCGAAAAAAATACCTCCCCCCCCCCCCCTTATCTCCGAAGTTTATCAATCGAAAAATCTGAAATAATTATGGTCAATAGAGGTTTATGTATATTTTACAGGAAAAATAAAAGCAACGCGAAAATTATTTTAGTTTGATTAAAAAAGGGGGAAAATCGGGGGTTTGAAATTTCAAAGTAAGATAACTATACGGAGTGGGGTATCATATGAAAGGCCTTTATTTGTGTATTCTAAAACAGTTATTTATTTATTTCTATATATAATAGTTTTTGATTAATCGGCCAAAATGTCGAAAAAAATACCGTTCCCCCCCTCTTATCTCCGAAGTTTACCAATCAAAAAATCTGAAATAATTATGGTCAATAGAGGTTTATGTATATTTTACAGAAAAATAAAATCAACGCGAAAATTATTTTAGTTTAATTAAAAAAGGGGGAAACTCAGGGGTTAGAAATTTCAAAGTAAGATAATTATACCGAGTGGGGTATCATATGAAAGGCCTTTACTTGTGCATTCTAAACCAGTTTTTTATTTATTTCTATATATAATAGTTTTTGAGTAATCGGCCAAAATGTCGAAAAAAATACCGCCCCCCCCCCCCCCTTAGCTCCGAATTTTACCAATCGAAAAATCTGAAATAATTATGGTCAATAGAGGTTTATGTATATTTTACAGGAAAAATAAATCCAACGCTCTAACTAGCATAGTTTTTTTATATTAACAATAAACCTATACAAACTTTTACTTTTGGAGTACGGAACCCTCGGTGCGCGAGTCCGACTCGCACTTGGCCGGCTTTTTTTTTTTTTTGTTGGCGTTTTACCTCCTTCGTGAAATCTGTAACAATATCAATAATTTTGTAAAGAAAGCATGCACCTTAAACTTACTTGGTCCCATTACTTCCAATCCATTGAAATTTGGTGAAGATTAAGATTAAATAAATAGGTAAGAAGTTAGGTACAATGTTTTTGGATGAATTTGGAAGTCAGAATTAGAATTTAAAAATATCACTCGGGACCTTAATCCACAATTAGGTAGGTACGGTAGGTAGTAGATAACTGAAACCAACATGGTACCACCCCATCACTTTTGTACAATAAGAAACCTGTTATCGTTAAGCATTGTTTTCAAATATATTGTCTATGGTGTCATGACACCCTCGCCATAATCTCGGCGCCGAATGTCACTCGTCACTGAATAGAATCCATTAGAACAACCCATTCGTAAGCGATATAGCAATGAAATTGAATGTAGACCTTGGAATTGTTACTATCCTCTAAGGGTCTAAGTCTATCCTACTTACATAACATTATATTGGGTATTTTACATAAGATTACGATAACGATGTACCATTGTATTTTCTTTGTTAAAATTGCTGGCGATTCCCTACGTCAAAAGAAATAAAAATATCTTTCTTTAAATTGCTTGTTTATATTTTTAGTTGCTCGTATTTCTTTCGTGCTGCAATTCTTTGAGCGTTTTATCACTTTATTTGTATTTTAAAAGCTATGCGGCGGCGGCTTCCATCTCACTGTTTGCAATTTTGCGGGAGCCAACTGAATGTCGGCAACAGATAGTGAATACAAGTTATCGTCTTCAACATGATGTCTTTTAACTACAATTATATTATGTCTTTGTGTAAAACGTTCTTTAACTGTGGATAGTCGTAATATAAAAGCCTTGATAACAAAAGCCTATTATTTAGTAGGGATAGGTAAGAAGTACCCTTTTTAATTAATTAGATATAAGTATTGGTTTTTAATATTATTCATAAATTTGTTCGATCGTTCTATGTTCTGAATGTATGGTATCATATTTTCTTTTCTTTTTATATAAATTTTATCCGGGAAAAGCAATTATATTTTCCACAGGATTAAAAAAAATCTAACTCTACGCAAATGAAAAAGCTTGCCGCTATAGCTTAAATGTGACCTTTTCCATTATCATTACCATTATCTACTCATATGTAACCAAGAAGTGATCTCATCCCTAATTAATTTCTGTGGTAGTAATGTGCGGCCAGCCGTAGCCCGTAGAGCAGGCAGACATCACAGCGCGAGAGCCGGCTCGAACAACTTTATGCGAACACGGCTACGCTTTTAAGAAGTCGACTTTTCACTTTTCAGTGCTTTGTTTACTGTAACGTGCGCGAAATAGAGATCATAGAACTCTGGAGAGATTTACTTACTCTTAACTCTAAAGCTGAAACAATGGGGAGTTTATTTGTCTGTAAAGTAAACACATTTTACGAGGCACATTTTAGCAACTTAGAAATTAACTTTAGCATTACACATAAACTTGCGTAGGCAAGTGTCTACGTGAAGTATTTTTTAACTCAAAATAATAATTATGAGAAATGCAAAGCTGAACTTATGCCATATGGTTTATACTATGGGTCCTGTGTAAAAAAACTAACTTAAATCTGTCAATATTGAAAGAAGGCAGTTAGTTACCCTAATATAAAAGACTAGTAAAACCAGCGTTTTCGGCATGTTTCTCTTTATTTTAACTTTTATTTTATCGTAAATTAATATTGCAACTAATATATTTTTTCTTACCGACTACCTAGTGCCGATTTTACCAACGTTGAGTGACGTTTAAGCGAGGAATAAATTGGGCGTTTTGACAGGTTTTGTATTGAAAATCTGCCAAAATAATCTTTACGCTCGGAAAACAAACGACTTATTATTTTGAACCCAACACAAACAGCCAAGTGTTCTCACATTCGTTTAATAATTTGTTTGACTTCGATAAAAGCACACCCCGTGTCGAAACCATGACTAAAATAATATGTATTGAACACTTTAATGATTTGAAGGGGAGGCAGTACACATTACATTGATTGCAGCAACATTTCTCACACTTAAGTCCACACACCGTTTCAAGAGTTCGCAAATTTCCATTTAAATAGAATTTGTTGCTTTTTAATATTTTGAGTGCTATTCTGTAAACATCATTACTTCCATCTCAATATAGTTATTTGGTTATACTTATAATAAAACTGTAACTGGAAGATTTCTGTACATTTAATATACTTTGAAAATTTTAACCGAGGGATGCTTTAAAATAATGTACTATGTTATTGGACATTGTTCAGGCTCCAGCTGTAAGTACCGTTGCGTTTGTTTTATAGCTTACCCGTGCGAAGCCGGGGCTGGTCCACTAGTTTGTTATTATAATATTATAAATGCGAAAGTGTGTTTGTTTGTTTGTTGGTTTTTTGGTTTGTCCTTCAATCACGCTGCAACAGGGCTACGGATCGACGTGATTTTTTGAATGGGTATAGTTGAAGACCTGGAGAGTGACATAGGCTACTTTTTATCCCGGAAAATCAAAGAGTTCCCGAGGGATTAAAAACTAAATCCACGCGGGCGAAGTCGCAGGCATCAGCTAGTTTGTTAATAAATATACTAAAATTGTATTTGGCAATTGAGCAAGTTCTTGCCATAGCATGAAACAAAAAATTGCAAAGTTTACAAATGGGCAACCAAGTTGATAATTTGGTAGATGACGTTGTTTCAAGTAGGTAATTTGGTAAATGACGTTGTTTCAAGTTGGTAATTTGACTATCCACGGCATTGCATCAGTGTAATTGCTTGATGATAATAAAATTATAGTTACCTATGCAGTGGGATGGGAACTTTTACCGCGTCTGAATACTAATACATAAACCTAATCATTAATGAGCTAGACAGCTCTAGCTCTTACTTTAGCTTCACTCAGAAATGAAAAAAAAATCTAAGTTAGTGGGAAATGTGGGGTTAGGGGTACTTACCGCCTGTAGAAAAAATAAAAATGCAAATAATTTCCTGTTGGAAAGAGAACATTTTACTCGTATCTCCATTACAAATTTCAGTCAAATCGGTTCATTCGTTGTGGCGTGAAAGAGTAACAAACATCCATCCATCCATCCATCCATCCATCCATCCATCCATCCATACATCCATCCTCACAAACTTTCGCATTTATAATATAGTAGGATAGTAGGAAGTAGGAAGTTCATTTGACTAACATAATAATTCCAAAACACTCAAAAAATTCCATTGTATACCTATTAAGATTGCAGGGCGACAACGGACAAGGTAGATATTTATAATACTGCATCAAAGAGATACATAATATTATACACACATAAATACATAATATTATATACGTACATTAAGATGAACTTATGAAACTCCTTCAACAGCTTTTGTGGGAAGATCAGAAGTGGCAAAAACAAATAGGGCACACGATCGGTGTCCCGCCGAGTGGCCATTAGGCAGTGTTTCGCCTCCCGGTGATACTCGAGCACCCTCGAGCTACTGCTTTGTCTTACAACACCCGACGTGTCCTGTCACAATACTGCCACACGATTGCTCCCGAGTGTCTTGTTTACACTTTGTCCCGATAGGTCACGTTTAGAGGCACTTGATTTTTTGTATCGCGTTTATGAATATTTGATATATTGCTTTTTCATGTTAGAGTAGGTACCTACTGTAGAAGAGTCACGTTCGGAAGTTTTTGATTTTTTTGTACAGCGAGAGCGATGTAGGACTAATGGAAAGCTGTGATGTAATTTAAAATGGAACATGCTACGCGTCAATATAAATTATGATTAAGTAGATATGTGGTACGTCGGATAAAACGAAAACGTGTAAGTGCATCGGTGATGCAACCGTTTCATCATCATCATCATCATCATCATCATCATCATAGCAACCCATCAACGGCTTGCTACTGAGCGCAGGTCTCCTCTCAGAGAAGGGTTATTTATACAGGATGGGCCAGACCAGGTGGATATAAAATTTTTTTTAGATTGTTCACTTAGGGGCCTACCAGGACCCGGAAGGAAAAAAATCGGTTCCCAACCGATTACGAGAAAAAAATTTTTATTTAAAATTTTGGAAAGTCATTGCTTTGACGAACTTTTAATTTTTTTTTTAATTTTTCCAGTAACAATTTTCGCAATTTTTTTATGAAACATCTTTACCTAATAACTGTACTCTCTTAGAAAAAAATTCCAGTCCGGTTAGCTGGTTTTAAGACCATTAAATTTTAAATTATTTCAAGAAAATTAAGTTCATCCAAAATCTACAGAAAACTTTAAAATTCCATTAAAAATAAAAAAAGAGGTTCATAGCACTGGTGATTTTTTAAAAACTGTAGCAACTTATGTTCTTTTGATTGCCAAAAGAAAAATTGTATGTCAATGTGCCGGATAAAAAGTTATGATTTTTCAAAGTCTTCGTTCCTCATTCGTGTAAATAACGACCTTATTGAAAAACATGTTAATTGTTTGTGGAGACTGCAGTATGTCCTTTAAATTTTAACTGCCTCGTTGGTCTCGTGTTTGACTGCGGCCGACGAGGTCCCGGGTTCGAGTCCCGGGTCGGATTATATCAAGTATTGGGGTTTTCCGTAAGAAATTCTCAGTACTAGCCCGGAGTTAGGAAGTTGGCGGTGTTTCACCCCCGTACCTTGGAGAGCACGTAAAGCCGTTGGTCCTGCGCCTAATCTCTCTCCGGTCGTGTCAAATTTTCCGTCCTATCGGGCTATGAGAGTAAAGAAACAGAGAGTGCACCTGTGTTGGCGCACACACTTGTGCACTTTAATATCTCACCCTGTATAACGCCATAAATTCAAATTCAAATTCAAAATTATTTATTTCACGTAGGCCAACCTGTGGCTCTTATGACAAGTCATGATTCTACCACCGGTTCGGAAAGCGGATTCTGCTGAGAAGAGCCGGCAAGAAACTCAGCAGTTGCTCTTTTCAAAATAATCATTTTACAATACTAGTGGTTCGCCCCGAACTGAGACCTCGCGGTAACGGTATCCCATGATTATTCATTCAATCGATACATGATAACCAAAACTGACATTATTATTATGCCCGTTTTCACCAAACATACCTAAATCATCCCCTAAGTAGGAGTCTCTTAACGTAGGTAGCTCCTAAATACAATCCTAAGTCCTAACATCCGTCCCAATATCCTTTTAGGTGTCCCGTACAGGATCGTGATAAATAAGTTGACAGAAAACATCAATCACTTAACTTATAGGTAGCCCGTAAAGGTTAGGGAACGTTAGTGAAAACATTGAATTATTTATCAAACATTGAATTTAACTCGTAGTTCCATGGGAATAGTTACTGACTGCGCCATCTATTAGCATTATTGTGAAGCTATGTTGATGCTATATGAATTACTGACGCCCATTAAAAATTAAATAATCTCGTTTCTTTATAATATTCATATAATTTTAGTATTTGTTGTTCAAGTACAGGATATAAGTGACCTAAAAACATAAAATCAGTTTGAAAATCCATAGCGGATTTTTCTAGAGAGCGTCTTCAAGCGAGCGTATAAAATCGCCACTTTGAAAGCCCCCCATTTCGTCAATTTTAAGGGAAAAATTAAAAAAAAAATATTTTTGTACTCAGTTCAAAATTATCTTTAAAATGATACGTAACAATTTTATGTAACGCGATTTTTTTTTTTTACTTCGCATTCGCTTCTATGAGAGCCCCCCTGAAATAAAGATTTTTATAACTTTTTAAGCCATTTTCGGCTGGAGGCCATCGGTTTACATATTATATCTAAATTTGAAGTAATTACGTTCAGTAATTCAAAAGTTATAAGGCTCTGACAGACGGACGGACGGACGGACGGACGGACGGACAAGTGCAAATCGCCCTAGTTAACTCAAAGACCTTCGCTTCGCTCGGTCGATTATGAAGCTACTAGCTGATGCCCGCGACTTTGTCTGCGTGGATTTAGTTTTTAAAGTCCCTCGGGGACTCCTTGATTTTCCGGGATAATAAGACGTAGCCTAGATGTTGACTCGAGTAATAAGCTACCACGGTATAAAATTTTGTAGAAATCTGTGCGGTAGTTTTTACGTGAAAGAAGGACAAACAAACAGACAAACAGACAAAAATTAAATAAAAATCTGTTTTGGGCTCAGTATCGATAGTAAAGCATCCCCCAATTAAAATTTTCAAAATATATTAAATGTACAGAAATCTTCCAGTTACAGTTTTATTATATGTATAGATTGAGTACATTGTAATAAGTTTTTTATACTATCTTGTGGGCAGCTGGATGCCAAGCCGATTTAACCTATGCAACTTTCTTAGAATAAAATATAATATTTCCACAATGAGGGGAAGTTCAAAAAAAAAAAAAAAGAATAGTACTACAATTCAATTCATGTTAAGACGGGCAGACACAAAGTAGCCCATGTAGCACATAGTCCACCATGATGGCCCAATGCAAAGACCTCACACCTTGGACCATGAGAACATTATGGAGAACTTTCAGGCATGCAGGTTTTCTCACGATGTTTTCCTTCACCGTTGAAGTATGTGATACGCACTAACGCTGTGAATGGTGCTAAGACGGAAGCGGGCTTGAGGTGGTGTGTTGTGGCGGGTGACGCATTGCACTTGTTCGGATTTTTCTCGTTGGCCGGCTATAATCGTGATCATATTTTATTTACTGCACATAACTAAAGCGCTAAAGGTTTGAAAAGACCGATTGCCTATTCATTAATGGAAATATTTATTGCCTACTTTAGCAGCTACTAATTGTACCGTAAAACGAATGAATCTTAATTACCTAACGTACGTATACTTAGCATCCTCAAAATGCGTATACTTAACGGGTAGCTCAACCGTATATGTTTGAGTTTTTACGAAATCTAAAATACGTTTCGAGTGCTTTTTACCCCTAGTATGAGTTCGTACATCTCGATTAATTTGATGGTTTTCGTGTGTTGTTATATTATAAAGTCAAGAATTTATTTGATTATGAAATAAGAGTTCGATGAAACAGTGAAATATAATGAAAATAAATTTGAGCTTTTTTCAGTGATTTTATTCCATTTATTTCTAAAGCTCTGGTTTACTCGTAGGAATATTCATCGTATTCGACATCTCAAGCCAAAAACGTCCATGCTGTACATATCTCTTGTAAGGACCGCCACAGAACACGATCTTGTGCCGCTTGTTGTATGTTTGTGTAATATATTCAGTTATTACATAATTTTCCTACAATGTTTTTTCTGTGTGTTTACTATATGTACTTTTAGATAATATAGACAGGAAGTCGAGATGAAATTTTGTTTTGGGAAAACTGTAAAAGCTCTTATTAGGGGATTGCTCTCATAAAAATTATAAAAATTCATCCGTACACTTAGACAAGATGTGCTCGTGATTTTTTTAGTTGATTCTGTTACAGGGGTTGCAATAAAATAATATGAGCTTTAGAATTTTCTTTCCTGATTTTTTTTTATTTTGCCAACAAATTGGATGTATTTATGAATAGCTGATGCCCTATCATTGTTTGAAAAAAAATTGACGAGTTTTAAATCAATTTTAATTAGTACTCATGTATAGCAGAAGTGGATGCGTCAACTTGAATCAATATAACCACTTTAATCTAATAGAGATAGGTATATTTAGTATACTATGCCTGTTGCATTGTCCTGTCCGCCCATCCCATTGTTTTCAACGCAGTTGTCAGACGGGTTCATTGTTTCTAGATATTTCAATTTTGATTAATTTCACGAAGGTGAAAATTTAATTTATGAAACATAGTTATTGTCTGTCTAAAGTGTAGGATACTTATTGGTTTTGATTGGAACAAATCAAACTCAAGAGGCTTTATAGGTCCTGAACGATGTCTGAAAAAGGCCATCGATAAATTTTGCATAAAATCGCGGGCGTTAAATATATGTATTCAGCTGTACAAAAATGTATTCTGACATTATGTAATACTAAGGACTCGTTTCTGGTCACGCGGCGCGTTGCACGGCGCGTGGTGCGTCGCGTCGCGCGGGACGTAGCCACGTACTACGCCAGAACGCTTATGCATGAACGCTTTCATACTTGGCCATAATATGTTTGAGTTTACCGCTACGAGGCGACGCATCACGCGCCGCGTGTCCAGAAACGAGCCCTAAGGATTAGCTTTTGCCCGAGAATTTTTTGAATGACGACACCTCATTCATCAAAATCGGCTCAGCACCTAGTTTAGGTGCTACGGTGGAAAATACGAAAATACAAACATACATTCATACATAGGCTGCTAAAATCATAACCCTTCCTTTGGGCTTTACGGTAGTCGGGTTTTTAGCATGCCGTAGTAAAAAACGTTTAACGCTCACGGCTGCTAGGGCGTAAGGGCTCTCGTATACCGTCTTTGTAGCGACAACTTCACTCGGCGACCGCAATCCCGCACTCTACGCTGAAAGAAAGACAAGAACAATTCTCAATGGGCAAATTTTACCCTTCACCGCCCGCGCCGCTGCGAAAATCGAGTGTAAAATTCTAAAAGAAAAAGAGCTTAGAAATAAAATACTGGGTAGCTACGAAACAGCTCGAATTTTTTTTTGGTTTCGGCGTGGTTCGGTTAATAGAACATAGCCTTATTTTGTACCATATTTTTGAAGACACGTTCAACCTGTGATCGAAGCGTTCAACATACGGAAAAATATTTTCTGAAAAAGAATTGTCTCAACATCGTACCTATAGTACCTATCTATATCTCCTTTGATGATTGGACAAAAACCGACTCCGTATCACGTATAATGTCAGGGCGGCGTATCGAGACCGCGTATCATGATTCATGATGCATATCACCAACTGTCTAATGTGATTATGGTTCGCGTCGTCGATACGGATACGGTGATGCGATCGGGCAAATGATGTACATAATATTATGCGGGTGATGGATGTGAAAAAGGTTAAGTAGGGATGAAAAGTATGATTATTGATGATGAAAGATGTGATTATTCGTCGTTTAGCCATGGAAATCAAGTGTAGATCGTACTCGCACAAGAAGAATTGCGTACAATCGTACAAGATTTAACACGATGTTCATTATTAATTTAATTTTTAAATTTTTTATTATTTTTACAATAGAATACACACGGACAGCGGAGGTTTAGTAATAGGGTCTCGTTGGCACCTTTGGGTACGGAATCCTAAAAAGGTTTGGTAAAGTTTGTACTTTGTAGTCGTATGGAGCATATTGTATTCAGTTTATTTTGTGAAACACACATTAATTCTAAACTAAATCCCTGCAGAAGAAGTCATTGGCATCAGCTAGTTAAAGTAAACGTGTAGGCATCGATAATCCATCGTACGATTATTCTCGTCCGTGATCATTCGTCTATTAACATCGTGCGAGTAGTACGTACCTACCTATTATGTAAATTCTTCATTCCTTGCAACGTCGTACTACTAAGATCTTAGTTCACACCGCGTTTTACGAGAGAGGCTCTCAGTCGGTTTTGAAGTACCACGACCGTAAGGGCCCGTGAAAAAGGACTACTTAGCGAATACTAATTACAACATGCTCGGATAGAGCTCCTGAATATCGCAGTACTTAGTTCCCGGATTCAGCGCCCATTTGTATTTACATAATACCTTTTTAGCTGCCTTTTAGTTTAATTTTGGATATACTCTGAAGGGGGCGATGGAGCGAGTCTTCTGGTGTAGCCCATTTGATTTACTACACTACTAGTACTGTGTTGCATTACAAATACAGTAATTTACAATTACAATTTTTTAAAATTCTTCCCAATACATAAGTAGGACCGGACCATTCGATGATAGATTTCGCTGTCAGAAAAAGGCGCATAAATGCTGAAGAAGCGTAAGTATATCATAAATCATAATATTGTGATGACTGATCTTTGCATGACGAAAATCTGCATAATTCTCTGCTCTATGAGTCACTTATCACCCCAAATCTAATGCACCGTTCTACATTAGGTACAATAAAATTTTGTCTATTCTTGAGTACCTAATCCACGAACTGAGGTGTTAACTCCGTGGAAATCTCTATTAACTTAGCTTAGTGTCAGCCAGCTTGCAGTTGGCTCAAGAGATTCATTTGAAATTCATATTGCCGTCAATGGGATGCAATCATGCAAAGATGAACTATTCTCAGGTTGAACAAAACTTTAAGTGTCATAGTTTAATGACATTAGAGCTTTTAGAGCCTTTAATGTTTTAAGGATCATTACTATGTATTATAGATTAATTACCTATACCTATATTTTAATTAACAGGTTATGAACTAAAATTAAAGATACCTAGGTACTTACTTGCAAAATAAATAAAATAAAGTGCCAAATCTGTGATTTCGAAATAGCTGACCCTTATCATGTTCAATTATTATCTGTTTATTTGTCTGTCTGTTTGTCCGGGCTAATTTTCAAAACTGCCTAACCGATTTGGATGAAACTTTCACAAGCAGATAGGTAGGGTAGAGGTACATGACTATACACATAATAAAAAAAATGATAAAGAATGATCAAGGATAATTTTTAACGGGTTCCTGCTTTGTTCCCGTGTTAAAAATTAATACTTTCTGTTAGAGACAGACAGTTAATTAAACTCTAATAGCTTTGGCACAGCGTTACTTTGTATCCCGGATAAGTTTAATCCCGGTAAAACAAACTTCTAAAGAGGTAGTCCTAGTCTAGCTAATTCTAATTTTATTGAACTTCCACACCTACCGAGTCGTGAGTCCATAGCTTAGGTCCTGTCGACTATAAATATTAAATGAGGCATGAGCCTCTACATCTGACTAGCTGTAAAATTCAGGCATTTCTTGTGTTAACAAGCTATAAAATATCGGTAATGTTTTAAAGGATCGGTTTACAAAAGGATGTTGCATGAAAATACCGTAGTTAGTAGGGCAGATTTCACCAACGCAAGATACATATACATCTTATCAGAGCGTAAATTTGATATTTTGGCTGATTTTCAATACAAAAACTGTCAGAATGCCCAATTTATTTCACGGTTAAACGTCACGGTTTTAAGTTATATGTAAAAATTGCAAGTAAACCTAATCAATTATATACGTACAAAATAAAAAATAAATTTATTTTTGCGCAACTCAAAAATCCAAATTATTATCATACTTATTTAATTTTCGTAAGATAGAAACATGGTTTATATATAACTATTAAATGCTAAAGGACATAAGTACTAGTAATTTATCCTGGAAAAAATAAAAGGTTACGGGCGAGATTTTTAAAAAACCACGTCATCGTGGCCAATTTTTTAATTCCGTATCCTTACTTCCTTAGTAATCCTTACTAACATCTTTACTAATATTATAAATGCGAAAGTGTGCTTGTTTGGTGGTTTATAGGTTTATTGGTTAGTTGGTTTGTCCTTCAATCAAGCTGGAACAGAGCTACGGATTGACGTGAGTCCTGCATGGATATAGTTGAATACCTGGAGTGATATAGGCTATTTTTTATCCCGGTAAATCAAAGAGTTCCCACGGGATTTGTAAAACTTGCCATCCGCTATTACATAACAGCTTATCATCAGTGTATTAGAATTTGATTGGAACGTATCTGTCGTTAGCCTATGTCTCTATCATAATAGAGACATAGGCTAGGCGCTTTAAATTGCAATACCGATCTTTATAGCCTGTTACACAAGAAATGCCTGGATTTTACAGCTATTCAGATGTAGAGGCTCATGCCTCATTTCATAGTCATAGTCGACAGGCCCTAAGGTGAGCACTCACGATTGGGTACATAAGGTACACTCTGTGGGAAGTTCAGTAAAATTAGAATTCGATAGACTAGAACCACAGTATCTAGAACTACCTTCCTCTTTAGAAGTTTGTTTGCAGCGATGGATCATTAATTTATGTATTAGCCATAGCTAACACATACAGTGATCCATCGCTGCATTTAGATAATTGCTGGATAGCGTTGGAACTCTGCCGGGTGACGCTTTTGTTCCCGGCCGCAGTTCGCGCTTTGAAGTGCATAATGACGATTTGCATAACAAAACGTTGTTTGCGGCGTGCCCTGTCGTGATCGAATGATAATATCATCAAATCTATTTTTGTATCCCATTCCAATTTACTGGTTATCTAGCTCTAAAAACTTTAGTTAAATCATTGGCCTACACATTGGAAAGTATCAAACAAATCGCTTATTGTACATATATTAGAGTTGTCCTATTCTGCCGTGCTACTGTGCAAGAAAATCGTATTAAATAGACAGCTTAAACGTAAGTTTTATAAATAACTAAACTAAAACGTATGTATTTACGTTTTAGTTTTAGGGCTCACCAACGTAAAATAATGTCTTATCCGAGCGTAAAGATATTCTGGCAGAATTTCATTGGTAAAAGCGGCACTTAAGCTGATAAATGAATACCTACGATTTTCTTACACATTATGCGTGGCTAAAGGGATGAGAAAGACACAAAGTGAATACAAACATAAAGGCATACTTATTTAATGTTAATTTTGATTTATTTTTTCATTTTAGATAATTATGTAGGTAATAGGTAAGGTCAGGGGGAGTAAGTGAAACATACTTTACTGTTTTTTCTAGGAAATGACCTGTAAGCCAGTAAATAGATTGTCAATTTGAATAACAATAAATGCTTTATACTCTTCATTAAATCGGCTTTCTTATCACATGATCTTCAAGCCCTCTAGTCGTGCAAAAAACGACGAAATTATTCATTAAAAGTAGACTATGGTTTTGTTTCACTAACCCCCGAAATGGGGTAAGTGAAACTATGATCAGAACTCTATAAATATGAGGCCTATAGAACTATTTCAACAACTAAAATGGCATCTTTAATTGCCTCAATCGATAACGAGTCTCAGTGCATGGCTATATGGTCTAATTTCTTAAATAAATGGAAAAAACTGAAAATGGGGTAAGTGAAACATAGTCGCCAAGTCAGGGGTAGTAAACCAAAACAAAGGAGTTGTCCAAAATTGGTTTTTTAAATTTGAATTTAATTAACAAGGATGATTTTAATGTAGTTGGATAAAGATCCCAAAAGGCTTCTATCAAAATAATTTACAGATTTTTTAAAGCCTCCGATAATAAAAAAATTTTTTTTGTTTTGACTCATTTTTTGCTTGTGATTTGTCGTAATTCCTTGTTCCATGTGATTTATACACCGGTAAAAAACTGAAAATATTATTCTACGTAAGTTGTCAATGTCAGATGATTGTCAGGAACAAATAATTTCATTTTCGATTAAGCAGTTCAAAAGTACCTAGTCGTAATTCCTAGTTCCTGGTCTGTGATTCCTAGTTCCATGGTTCAAAATGACATGTATTTGGTTCAAAATGACATTTACGTGACATTAACCGGTGCCAGATTTGATAGTCTATAGATTATAAAAGTTTTTAGTGTTACCATCCATTGAAAAATATTTTCTACAAACGGTATTTTTCATAATTAATTTAAAAAAACCGAGGACTCTAAAATTATTATTTTTATGGCGTTTAATTTTATTTTTTTTCTCTTTCACGTAATGACAGTTTGGTTCTGGTTAATGGACACTCAGAATAAAAAACCACCCTCCATACTAAACTGGGACATGTCTTTTTGAGTAAGTTCTAAATTTATTAATTTTTTAGTTCAATAACATAGCTAACACCGTGTTTACAATATTTTTACGTCTTTCTCTATTCTTGCTTTCACCAATAAAATTAATAAATTTGGTGTGGCACTAATATTTGATTGATGACCTATAATCAAATATTAGTTTTTTTTTAATAACATATAATTTAAAGAAGGTTGGTAACCTCTGAAAATGGGGGAAGTGAAACATATGTTTCTCTTCCCCGCTCATCTCTGTTTCACTTTCCCACTCTGAACTTTTAGTGACTAGAATCTTTAACATGTCTTAAATTAATTAACTGAACGTTTAAGACAGAAAAAACAATTGGAACATTAAATCTATACATTACTCTGAGTACTTACCACAAAAAACTGTTGAAAACTCTATAAAATCACTTTAAAACAAGCAATAAATAAAACCGAGTCTAACTCGTGTTTTGAGTTTTGAAAAATGGCAAATTTCTTTCTTTAATAAAACCTTGAAGAATTGTCGCAGCGACATCTCTTTAAAAAAATTTAAACCACTTCGACAATACTGTTTTATCGACTGATAGCAAATTTCGATAAACTGCATAGTTTGATAGATAAAGCATTGTGTTTCTCTTACCCCACCGTTTCTCTTACTCCCCTTGACCTTATGGTTTGTTATTATTGTATACCTGACCAACCTAACAATTTTATTATTCAGAGTTAAGATATTGTTTAAATTTAAACAAAAATGTTATTTAATAATAATTATGATTGTTAGAGATGTAATTAGATTTGAAAAGAGTATGTAGGTATGCTTTGTTCGTCGACACGATAAATGCGGCGACTGAGCTATGGGTTAAAAATCTACCGAATATTTATCATGGCATATTTTCGTATAGGTACACTTTATGTACCTATTTAAGTTATAGTTTTCCTCCCTTATCACTTTACAGGTAGAGAGGGTGTTGATGGAAATTGGAACTGGAAGGCTTTCAGTCACCTCTCCTATTTAGGGTGCTTCAAACAGTCTTTTAAAAAAAATCCCTTTGGAAACCACTTACTTCGATGGCATTGCGCCTACACTATCAATGGATGGAACGGATTCTGTTAAATGCACCCATTGAGTTATTAGACTATGGAGCAGCAACCTTGTGTGGCGGAGCGATGCCACACGGCACGTTGCTGTAGGTCACTAATGGTTTCCTTCATAGATATTATTTTCTCTTAGGTGTAAAAGAAGACGTACCTACGCATAGAACTAATAAACATTTACCTGTCTCTTTCACTCTTTGCTGCATTACCGCAATGAAAGACAGATTTCCGCTTGCAACGCGTAACTGCGGCTCGTAACATAACACTTGGGTGGCTTCCAATGTATACTGCTTTGTTATTTAGTGAAATGGTTACTTAAGTTGTTCTTTGAGGAACGCGTAAGCAACGTGAAATCACGATTAGTGACATTTGGCAAGCGAAACTTGCTCATAATTACTTTGTATGAAAATGTATTGAGTGACGCATGACACTTAGTTTAAGGGTACGTTTATGCACACGCGGCGCGTTGTGCGTCGCCCGCCGCGTCGACCGCCGCGGTACCCGTCGCGTGCTCCGCCGCGTTCAACGCAAACGCTTCTGTATGAACGCTCTCATACTTGGCCATGTTTGAGTTTACCGCGCGACACGACGCACCATGCGCCACGCAACGCCCCGCGTGTGCATAAACGTACCCTAAGAAAAACTCGATCGCGCGACTTTCAAATGCTGACGATACACAAGCGATGTCGACGTACATAATTAAGCAGGTTCAACTCAGTGAAGAGCACACGAAGTACATATGAATTTTTACACTAGTTAAGTTGGTACGATTTTACGGGACATTGCTGCCCTAGGAATACAATAACTCTCTGCATGTGCCCATGTAAAAGAGGCGCGCACCGATTTGATGTTTGCTTTGTAGATTACTTTTCGCGCCTCAAAGCAGAAGCCTGGTGCTGCACTTAGTATAAATTGAATGTCGGGAAGTCCGAGGCTTTTCTTTTGCTTACAGTCTGTCTGTTTTTGATTTAATCACAGTAATGTCTTTATGTCCATGGAGCAAGCTATGTTTGGTGTTTTTCTGAGAAATAAAATCAGTAATGATGAACAACGTTAGGAGACCAAAGAGCCTACAGAGGTTCTTGCTTCTTTCTTCAGAGGTTCATGATCCTTATGAAGGTTCGTAAGCTGGAAAGAGCATGTTTGTCTGTAGTGGTATTCTCTAAAAATTATTGCATCAGTGTAACGATCGCAATGCCCTCTGATTGGCTGAATTTATGACGTTCTCGCTGCATCAATGCATTTTAACCAATAGCGGGGGAGCACCAGCCAATCGGAGGTTACTGCAGACGTTACACTGATGTAATCAATAGAGAATACCACTATTGTCTTATGATAGTTGAGGCACTTGCGTTCTGGAGTGTAGACTTTTCGCCAGTAACGACAGTGTAGAATGACTTCCAGCTTGCTGCACCGACGATTGACTAGTCGGTTGCGGTAAAGCTGCACCAATCATTGCTTCAGTCTCAACTACCACGATTGGCTGATTATAATGCATTCATGCTGCAATGCATTTCAGCCAATAGCAGAAGAGGGCCGGCCAATTAGTGGCGATCGCGGTCGTCACACTGTAGCAATCATTTTTATTCTCGCGGCAGGCTGGCGAAATAATGACCCGCACCCCACACCCCGATTCAGAACCTTACTATGACACAATTATCGATCGATTCGATTTGTTATCGTACGATAAGATGAATTTTCAATTTAGAATAATCGTATCGACAGAGAAGTTGTCGAAATCGAAACCGAATGGAACCGACGCGCGAAGTAGATATCATACGATTTCTTCTACCGGTCTCTTATCGTAACACAATATGCATAGTCTATAATTTAATCTTTCTTAAATTATAAAATATTATGCGAAAGTGTGTTTTTTGTTTGCGCCTCTATCACACCGCAACAGAGCTATGGATCAACGAGAACTTTTTTCAACGAGAAAACAAAGGATCCCTGCGGGATCAGAAAACCTAACTCCACGCGGATGAAGCCGCGGGCGAGCTGCTGTGAAGTGAGTGTGAAGCTGTGATGTTCCATCGTATTTTGGATTTTAGGAACCTTCCGAGGTACCTATTACGTCGATATTTGCATACATTGCAACACTCTCTGCGCTAGTATGGAGGCCATTGTTTGTAGAATAATAATTGAAAATCGGCTCAACCCGCCCGCGTGCCCCTCTAGCCAAGTTACACTTGTACACATTGTATAATATATTCTCTTTCTACGATCGTTGTCACTTGAAGTTTTGGCTAGGGCTGGACTAGATGTCTTGTAAGCCATGTTGTAAGTGGTTCGGCATGACATTTTACGACCGGCCGCCTGCCTTCCGTCAACCCTATTTGGGAATGCTTTTGTTGGTGGAAAGGATAGAACCGGCACCATTCGGTTCAATAGGGCAGTGTTGGGATCCCCTTTTTTAAATCTCCAGACTCAAGCCCCAGGCCTCGAACTGTGGACTCTACGTGGGCACTATATATGTGGCGTCCACGCGTTGGAGAGCTTCTAGTTCTTTTTTATACGTGGATAGCAAGGTGGTGTCCCCTGAAGACAGAATAATCAAGTGACAACGATCTTAGAAAGAGAATAGATACAACGAAGTGTAACTTGGCTAGAGGGGCAGGATATATTTACGTTTATCGTCGGCAGCTCACTCAGCCAATTCTGACGGATTAAAATATTTTATTGACTGTACCGCTTTGATTTTGTTTTAGGGTTCCATACTAAAATGGTAAAGAGTATTTACTATTGTACTAAGACTTCTATTTGTTTATTTTTCATTCATAACTTCTTAGTTCTGTTAAGTTAATAACATTTATTTATATAACAATTTATAAAAAATATATAAAAAAATATATAAAAAAAAATATAACATATATAACAATTTATAAAAAATATATATTAAAAATGCAATTTAAGGTATCCGGCATAGTTGTTATTAGGTCAAAAGCAACTACGAACTAAATAACGTCAAACTAAGTATACTTACCTATATATAAATGTTTATGAGAACATAGATAAAAACTTATGTTTTTTTCAAGCACAGTTTTTAAAAATATTTATCAGTAATATTTCTAACAGCAGCAGCTTTGTCTAACTATGCAGCATGTTTCAACTTGGCTCTTACTTGAGACAGTGATTAAAACGAGACAAATATGTCTTGACTTGTTTCGTTTTAATTTTCCTAAAGGTTTAACTTCGTTATATTTTTTATCGAAGAGTTTTAAGTTAAAAAAAGTAACAGCATTTGCCCAAAGTCGAGGTTGCTATATAACTAGTAGAAAATATATAAAGAGCGAGCTTTTATTTCGACAAAAA
Organism: Oeneis ivallda; assembly: GCA_029955525.1. Taxonomy (NCBI): domain Eukaryota; kingdom Metazoa; phylum Arthropoda; class Insecta; order Lepidoptera; family Nymphalidae; genus Oeneis; species Oeneis ivallda. The sequence goes on along the minus strand of JARPMR010000013.1, from coordinate 18,479,670 downwards.
ATGTAAGTGTACATAGGACAAAAGAGAAAAGTCCTTTATAGAGACTCTCGAAAATGGAATTCGCAATATCGCAGGTTGAATTTTACATTGTAATGAAACTGTGCCAAACGGAAAAAGTGCCGCGTACCGTACCTGCAACTTTCAAACATCAGACAGACTCGGAAACTGAAAAAAACTACGCGTTCACACCCGATAGCGCTCTTTGAATAAAAATAAATGGAGGATGAATGCAATCCTTTTCATTCTGGAGAACATTGTATGATACTCCACTTTTACTGTTCAAATTTAAAATACATAAAGCTGCATTGCTGTATCAAATGCATTTAAAACAATAGAATCTGTACCTATTGGATACTAGTTGTTGTACTTTAAGATTTGCAACTCTACGAAAAATATATTATACTAGTTGATGCCCGCGACTTCGTCTGCGTTGCTTTAGTTTTTAAAATCCTTCGAGAACTCTTTGATTTTCCGGGATAAAAAGTAGCCTATGTCACTCTCCAGGTCCTCAACTAAACCCATGCGAAAAATCACGTCTATCCATAGCCCTGTTGCGGCGTGATTGAAGGACAAACCAACAAACCAACAAACAAACACACTTTCGCATTTATAATATTAGTAATTATAGCATATATTTTTTAATTTAGTTCTTTTGGTTTGTGTCATGGTGGTACAGGTGAAAAAATGAGAAACAGAATCATTTGATTGTTTCCATGAGTTTAGTCAGCACAAATGAGTGAGATAGGTCACTTTTTACCGGGGAAAAGGGTTACTTATTGAGGATTTAACCTGAACTCCACGAGGACGAAGGTTGCGCTTATCAAATTGCCGGTAGGCCAATAGTTGACTAGAAATACCTCTCGATATATCTAGGTTTCTGCTGTGAATTGTGTTATCCCTACATACGTGTAGCGTGTAGTGCTTAATCAGACTCTATTTAGTACCAGCCCACCGGAAGTTCACTGAGCACCGGAAGCTGTGCAGTGAAAGCAAACCGGAAATGTACTGGTACATTATCACCGTAGGCTTTTCCGCTTGTATGTGGCCTCTGTTTTATTTTCTTTACTCTGATTTAAATAGAGCTAATTTTAACTGCACTAACATTAGGAGATCGAGTCGATAGATATATACAGTCGATACAAAATCGTATTTTGTGGCGATTTTTATATACTAAGGTAAGGGCACCTAATTCCGAGGGATTCTAAAATTGGTACCTAATTCCGATGTATATAGAAAAACAGCTTTTTCTACCCATCACCAAGCTCATATGCACTGCAAGCTATTTTAATCAATTGATAGTTTATCGTTCCGTGATTGATTGACAAAAAGGTTGGTTTTATGTGTGTAAGTTTTAAATTATCCGATAAATTTTGCGGTAGCAGACGGCCCGAACGCACGCTTCATACATTCTGAACCTTGTGCACGTGAGTACCTAAATTTTTTAAATAGTGTTTACTCGTTAATTTTGTACAGTTTTTGTTTTTGTTTAGGTTAAAATATTGGAAGGATTACATTTTTTATCGAAAATGCTTAACTTTTGTAAGGTTTTGTAAAGAAATGAAGTTGAAAATGAATATTAAAAATAACACGGCATTAGGTGCCAAATATTTTAGCCGGTTTCTAATGCCGAGGTATACCGCGGAATAGCAATTTCATAGGCCTAAACATTTTTTTAATTCTTAGGGCCGTTTTTATGATAAGCATTTCTTGCTTCGATTTCTAATACTTAAATGGTCAATCAGCATTAGAACACCTTATTCCGAGGTACACTTTGGCGTCGAAATCACTAATTATAGCATATCAAAGATTATCTATTTTGGTAATTCATTAACTGATCGTATGGGAAAGTTAAGAAAGGAAAATTAAGTTCATACGTATTTCGATGCAATGTTGAGAGAGTATAGTATATTTTTGCGAAGATATGCCAATTGAGAAATAATTTATTTATTTACTGTGGAAAAAGCTTTTCTTTTTTAATACTCGGAATTAAGAAACATGTTTTTTGTTATAAAACGCTATTCCGATGTATATACATCGGAGTTAGGTTCTATGAGCACCTTATTACGTGGTATAAACAGAAGTTAAATACAGGATGTTCACAATATTACCGCAGTGTGTATGATTTCAGTGTATTATATTTGCCATTTAAAATAACATTCGTAATCTAAAATGTTTATGTAAAATTTGCAAATACAATAATGAAATAAGGGGTACTTACCCGTGGTACTACCGGTGGTACTACTGGTAGTACCACAGGAAATCAGGTCCTACCAGACACGTTGGTATTAACACGTGCAAAAAAATCACCCGTAGTTTTAACTAGTTAATTTTATAAATAAAGTTAAAAGTTTTTATAGAAAACAATTAAACTTAAACGACACCGCATGAAAGTAAAAACTAATTTACACCACTTAAAATTCAAAATTATTTATTTGATGTAGGCCAATCTGTGGCTTTTATGACAAGTTAAGACTACCACCGGCACCTACTTAACGTTTAACAATTAACTGTATTAAAGCATTACCAGACGATCGCACCGCACCGTGACCTTGGTGCGCTCCGGACCATATTCGATAGTGTGTACATCGGTCCGCCGCACATTATTATTATTATTGACGGTCCGCTCGGTCGGATGGTTCTGTTCGCTCGTGTGGACCACGCACCGCACCGTTTAGCGCTTTAGTCGCAATTCTGCCTCCGAGCGAGACACGCGTAACGAAGTTGTAATGGCGGCGGCGTCGGAGCAAGAAGCCGTAAATATTACGGAGAAAACTCATGCGAAGGTATATACGAAAGTCTTCATCGTCTAGTTCCTTTATCAGTCGCATATGACTGTATGAGTCTCTGTATCTTAAATAAAATTTTGCCCATTCTTTCCTTTTTTTCCTTTGCCTTTGGATAGGCGTGCTAGCTACGACGGTTGCCGCAATTAAAGCTATTTTATAGAATAGAATAGAATAGAATAGAAATGTTTTTTATTCAAATAAACTTTTACAAGTACTTTTGAATCGTCAATGAGTCTACCACTGGTTCGGAATGCCGTTCCTGCCGAGAAGAACCAGCAAGAAACTCGGCAGTTGCTCTTTTCAAAATACTTTTACAATATACTTAACAGATATTCTATGTATGCAGAGTTTCCACAATGAGGGAAAGGTCCACAAAAGCATACGTAATTATTTCTAACTATAATTCAACACATGTCAAGACGGGCAGACAGAAAGTAGCCCCATTGCCGCTGGTGGCACCCGTTCACGAGCATGAAGCATGACCCAGCCATTGCTTCGCTCAACCATATTTTAGGGAACGCAACAACCCGCATCACACGACACCACCGCAGAAATGTTAAAGAGAGTGTGACATACTTAGGCTACCCATCTTAAGGCATCGAATTGAAGCTAATATTCAAATCAAATACTCATTTTAAAATATGACTTGTACACAAATAAAGTGGAAACTCTGAATAGAATAGAATTATTTTGATATACAATTATACAGGTTAATCATTACCTACTGTCTCATGAATCGCTGGAACGAATTACATCCACGCTTTTTTGTCATTTATATAGTCTTCAATCGTTGTGTCGACACGGGTCTAGTACGAGCTAGAAGTCCCGTAACGTCATCTGGTTCGGACACGAAAGTTAATGAAATCCGTCGATGTGAAATCTAAAGTTCACTCGTTCCAAAATTTGGCTTGGACAAATTGCAGGTACTTACGGTGTTACCGGAGAAATGTCCAAGCTCGGTGACTGGCTGACTTGTCAGGCGTACCCTCACGCGTCGATGATGATACCCATGTAGCTGGATGGATGATTGTTCGCAAGAGCACTACTAATAATGGCACATGCACAACACAAAACAGCGAGACGTTTCGAGGTTCACCGCGGTGATGAAAGGTTTAACAAAAAGTCCGAAAATGAGATAGGTCTTCAATACGCAGCACACAGCTATATCCGCTCATGTCCTTAGTCGATGCCAACTGGGGTGACACCGGAGACTCGAAGAGACCCGATAAACTACCGTATGCTCACGAATGAATGAGCTCTGCCATTCGTCCAAACCAAGGAATGAGTAATTGAACGAAAGCGACGGGTTTGAGACAGAATATCGAAACACAGATTATACAAATAGATAACGCGAAAAGCGTACATACCGCCCACCAAAATACAGCTGGTATTTTCCGGATAAATAAGATAAGGTTAGAATGTTGAATGATAATATTAAAAAAAAAGGAAACAAAATTAAAATATATTATTAAATTGTTAGTTAGTAGTTTCAATGGGAAGGGGACATAACTTAACCAGAGGTCGTTTGATAAGACTGTCCTTAGTTTTGACAGTTGCCACACGAGTAATTCCATCGGGGCCCGGATGCAAAGCAATTACCCTGCCCATTGACCAATGCATCGGAATGCGATTATCATCTTTGATGACGACGACTGAATTTAAACTCAATGGTTTGGCTACCTTTGTCCATTTAGCACGTTGCGTGAGTGAGTTTAAATATTTATTTCTCCAACGAGTCCAAAAGTTTTGAAGAAACGATTGGATAAGTTGCCAACGATTTAGGCGGTATAATTTAACATCAGATAAATCCTCATCTGGGACGGCTGTAAGTGGTTCCAGAGTCAAAAAATGTCCTGGGGTCAGAATGTTTAAATCGTTTGGATCTGCGCTCAGAGGGTATAGCGGCCTCGAATTTAAAACGGCTTCGATCTGCACAAACAAGTTAGTGAGTTCCTCAAACGTTAATACTTGGTTGCCAACAACTCTATAGAGGTGTGACTTCGCGGCCTTTATCTGAATTTCCCACACACCACCAAAATGCGGAGCTGAAGCTGGATTAAACTCGAATTTTATACGTTCGGTATGCGAAGCCTGCTCTAATAATGATAGATAGTTACTAGCACCAACAAAGTTGGTCCCTCGATCTGCATGGATGACGCTACAACGACCACGTCGCCCAACAAAGCGGCGTAACGCGGCCACAAAACCATCAGTTGAGAGGGTAGACACCACCTCAAGGTGGACTGCCTTGGTAGCTAGACAAATAAATAAGCAGAGGTAGGCCTTATCTATTTTGGCACCGCGATGTCTACCGATCTTGATTCGAAAAGGGCCACCAAAATCCACCCCGACCTTAGAAAACGGTTTGATTTGATTCAACCGGACAGCTGGAAGATCACTCATATAAGGTTCCAACGGTTTGGGTTGCGTTCTAAAACATCGAATACATTTCGAAAGGGAACGACGTATAGCCCGTTTGGCTGATAAAATCCAAAAGCGTTGTAGAATTAAGTAGTGTGTGGTGTTCTGTCCTGTGTGACAATGTTGACGATGAACGGATTCGATGAGCTTGGATGTAAACGGGTGATCACTTGGTAAAAGAGCAGGGTATCGTTGTTCATATTCGAGACCAGCGCGGGATAGACGACCGCCCACCCTTAGGATACCCTCCTCATCTAAAAATGGGTTAAGTTTTTGAAGCGGTTTCGTTAAGACTTGTTTCGACCGCAAACGTTCAATTTCGGTGAAAAATGACTCAGCTTGAACAAATTTGACAATGAGCAATAATGAATCGTTCACCTCCGTTTCTGTAATATGTGAATTGGTGCGGCGGTTTTGCGAGTTCTTTAGATTATGAATAAATCGACGCGAATATGCTATAATACGAGTAATTTTTTCTAATGACGAAAAACGCCTCAACAGAATATCGATGGGTGATTCTCGTGGAGTATTTTCTTGAGTGACTAAGGCGACTGATTGCCGTTCTTCAGAATGCACAAGGCTATCTTCAATGTGGGAACACATGGGAACCTTCGACGAGCGGGGCCATTGGTTAGACGGTAACAATAACCAGGACGGACCGGACCACCACAATGAATTGTGGAGGAGATCGTATGGAAGCTGTCCACGGGAGCATACATCCGCTGGGTTATCAGAAGAGCTTACATGATGCCACGCTTCGGAAGGAAACATTTCTTGAATGTGACTCACGCGGTTAGCTACAAATGTAGTCCAGCGAGAAGAGTGAGCGCGAAGCCATGACAAAACGACAGTTGAATCAGACCACAAATAAATGGCGTTAACAGATATCCTGTTGAGGTACGTGTCTAGAACGAATTTAACTAGATCTGCGAGTAGCACAGCTGAGCATAGCTCCAAACGGGGCAAAGAAACTTTCTTGATGGGAGTCACACGTGCTTTAGCGCATAGCAGTCGAACTTGGACAGATCCATCTGCACCTATAGTTCGTAGGTATGTAATTGCTCCATAGGCGAGTTCGGAACTGTCACAGTATCCGTGCAGTTCATAGGTGAGTGCTCCATCGACAGTGAGACGACGAGGTAAGTGCAGATCCTGAAGGATTGGTAGTTGCTCGCAGAAGGTTTTCCAGGCATGGGTTATTTCCTCGGGAGGTTCCTCATCCCAAGAAACCCCTAGAATCCACAGTCTTTGCATTAAGCATTTAGCTTTAATAGTTAGAGGTGAAAGAAATCCTAACGGATCAAATATTCTCGCGAGTTCACTAAGAATATTTCGCTTGGTACACAACTGATTAGAAGACTTTACATCGAATAAAAACGCATCGGTAGTTGGATCCCATTTGAGACCTAGTACCTTAAGTGTAGGATGTTGGCCATCAGAGAATGTTTTTGGATCAGTGAGACACTCCTCCGGAGAGAGATCTGAGAGTAAGCTGGGTTCGTTACTAGCCCATTTCCTTAAGAAAAGAGTTGTTTGATTTGTGATTTAGCTTCTAGAGCATTCTCTAAAGTTGCACAGCCGGTGACAACATCGTCGACGTATATATCAGTGGCTAAAATATTCTTAGCTAAAGGAAACTTGGAGCCTTCATCCTCTGCTAATTGTTTGACTGTTCTACAAGCGAGAAATGGTGCAGATGAAACACCATAGGTTACCGTGTTCAGTCGATATTCTTGTAAGACTTGATCAGGTTTATTTCTCCATACGATCCTCTGATAATCGCGATGATTCTCAGAAACCAAGATTTGCCTATACATCTGACGTATGTCAGCGATAAAGACAACCGAATGTAACCGAAAATGGAGAAGAACTTCCGCAATGTTCGCTTGAAGTTTCGGACCCGTGAGAAGTGTACTATTAAGCGAATTGTGGTTGAAATCTGCAGCAGAAGCGTCAAACACTACGCGTAACTTGTAGTGGCGCTCTCTGGTTTCATCACACAGTGGTGCGGAATGTAATATTTGCCTTTACTTAGATCCTTAGCTGAAACTAAAGACATATGTCCAGATTGGAGGTAATCTTCCATAAATTCTGAATATTGTTGGTGTAGAAGAGGATCACGTGAAAGGCGTCGTTCAATAGACTTGAATCTCCTCACAGCAACGTCTCTGGAGCCCAGGAATGTGGGCTCGATCTGATCCTTAAATGAAAGCTGTACTACATACCTACCCGACGAATCGCGATAATGTTCAGAAACATAAGCATTTTCACAGGCAACTTCTTCTGCGGTAAGGGGGAACGCTGTAGGAACTATATCGAGTTCCCAAAATCTGTGAACTAAGGACGCTAACTCATCTGTGTTTGGTGAAATTTGAAGCAATGTTGAAGTGAGAAGTGGCGACCTTCCCAATAGAAGCCAACCGAATAATGAGTGAATGGCAAGCGGGTGACGAGCATCTCCCTTTATGTGTTCATTTAGTATGGAATCGGCGAATACATCAGCACCTAGCAGTACATCAACAGGTCCTGGTATATCGAACCCTGGATCAGCCAATGGTAACGTTTCAATGTGAGACCAACCTTGAGTATGGAGTTTGGCGATTGGTTGGTCCCCACAGATGGTAGGCATAACATACATGTCAACATTGAATAACGTGCATCCATTTGAAGCTATGGGACAGTTAATTATGCCAGTAATTTCAGCTGCTACGCCTCCTAGACCGTTGACATTAGCTTGGCACAGGGTGGGCTTTAATTTTAAACATTGCGCAGCCTTGAGTGTTATGAAGTTATTCTGACTTCCAGTGTCAAAGAGTGCACGAAAATATTGATACTCACCGTGCGCATCTTGTATTTGAATAATGGCTGTAGCCAAAAGGACTGTAGTGTTTTTCAAAGATTTACCAACTAGCCCACAAGAGTCCTTAGCCACAAGCGCCACAGATTTAGACTCGGTAGCGATGGAATTAACAGCAGCCCTTTTATTAGTATCACTGTCGCAGATTAAAGAGTGATGCTTGGACCTGCACTTAACACACCTAAATAGGCTGACACAATTCCTTAATTGGTGGGATCCTTTCAGGCAGTTGTAACACCACCCCTTTTCGTTCGCGGTTGCCCTCCGGTCATCGATAGATTTAGAGAGAAATGCTTTGCATTGTGTGATCGAATGGGGCTCCCCGCAAAATGAACATTTGACCGTAGAGACTTTAAGATTTTGCTCATTTAATTCCAAGGATGTTTGATTTGAATTATCAGTTAGTAAAGTGTGAGACATGTTAGGTCTCTTATTGTAAGAGTTCACAGACCTAGACGTATCCTTGATGGAACTAGAAGGCTTAGACGACTCACTAAAATGGCTATCACGCATAAGTGCTTCACATTTCAAATGTAAAAACTCTTTCAGTTGTTGATACTTTGGAAATTCTGATTTTGAACACTTTTCTTCAAAATCGCGACGCAATTTGGTATCAAGCTTGGATAATACATGGTAGACAATAACGAAGTCCCACTGGTCCACTGGAAGATTTAATTTCTTTAAAATGCATAAGTTCTCATCAACACTGTCTAATGTGCGACGAAACTCAACCGGGTTCTGAATTTTAAAGTTAACGGTCAAAAAATCCTTCCAGCAGGTAAAGGCTAATTCCCGCTTATCTTGATATCGCGCTGTTAAAGCCGTATACGCGTCCGAATAAAATTCGCCTGTAATTGGAAATAGACGAATAAGGGCCAGTGGATCGCCACTCAGAGAAGAATTTAAATAATGGAATTTTTCTACATTGGTAAGAGAGGGACAGTCGTGGATAAGGGCATTGAAGGTATCATAGAATTCAGGCCACTTTTTAATATCACCCGAAAAGGTTGGCAATTGAAGCTTGGGCAGCTTTACGTTCGACAATGAGGATTGTCTTTGAACGGCATCAACATTCGATAAGTTCAAATCAGTTTTTGTAAAAGTCCGACGCATACTCATTATTTGAAAATAGATGTCATCAAATCTAACGCGCACACGATCATCATCATCACCGACCTCATCTTCATTGCACTTATCGAATATTTCCAGAATTGCTAAGTGCGCCTGCTCGAAATCATTAGCAATTTTTTTTGCTTGATCGCAATATGACAAAAATAATTCGCATTGACTATCATCTTCTCTCGCCAATATACCAACTTCCAAGGCTTTGACCATACGGTTCATCGCTATGGTCCGCTTACGACGTAAAGTGGGCAAGTCTTGAACAGTGGGAGTATCTGTTCCCGTAGTTTTCGCTTTAGTTTTCGCAGAGCTAGTCTTACGAATTGCACGCCTCGTACTGAACGACATTTTTAATAATGACAAAAAATGTCAAACCGAAAATTATTACACGGACCTATACCTATGTAGGTGCAATAGGTTTGCTTCGATAGGTGTGATTAACTAAGCAGACTTGTTGGCTACTACAACGAATGATTTAAATTGTATCTGCCTGCCGTGGAAGTAGAATTCGTATTCGCGTACAATAGGTGTTTATAGTGTAGTGAGATTTATACTAAATACTTAACATAAATAATATAAATATAACTTTACTTATAATATACAAAATAAACACTATTTTAGATACTGATATCTTATAAGTAATCGAAACCGTAGGTTACAATAATTAATTTACTTAATTATTAATATTATTAGTAGATTATGTTTTACCGTAGCCGATAATACAATTCCATACGTATAAGCAAGCACCGGTAAATATCTGTTAGATTGCTTACCTATGCGTAGGTATGATCTACAGCAATACGCGTTTGAATCGATAGAAAATTGTCACAGTCGAATGCACTATATACGTAAACACCGTTTCATAGATAAGTAGTTTGTTTATACAACATACAAATTCACGTTTGATTCTTATAATCATTAAATTATAAGACCGACTAACAAGTTATTACAGCCGATAATTATACAAAACACCGTTAAGAGATAGTTTGTTCTGTATAAGATCTGTAATAACGCGTTACCTGCTAACGATTTGATGTTACTACAGTCGATATGGTATACCTACCTATATATTAGCACCGATAAATATTTAGTTTGCTACTTATAGGCAAGGTATGGTCTATAGTAACACGGTCAATTCGAGTTGGCAGAAAGGTAAGATTGTCACAGCCGGATAACATATACGCGTAAACACCGGTTAAGAATACTAGAACGGTTTTTTTTTTTTTTTTTTTTTTTTCTCTTTTTTTTTTTAGGCTTTTACCAAGGAGGTATGTCAGCCTAATCGTAACCCTAATCACAAAATAGGATAGATTGTTTACGCGTGATCTGTAACAAACTTATTAACCTTCCTCGAATGAACAAAGGTACCGAACCTAGCTGCAGATGCAACGTCTAGAATGTAAACAATAACGAACTTCGCGCAAGTGACTAGTATAGTACCAACCTAACAATAATAAAACATAGACTCAATCGGCTTTCAAGTGAAGTTGCAGCAGGCAACTTTTAGACGAGTCGTAATTCCTAGTTCCATGCAACTTGCATTAATTTGGAATGAATGTATTAGACCGAAACGGTGTCTATAAATAGCCTTATGAATGAGTTACGTTTTACTCTATGGTTACGTTACAACCTACAAAATGGCCGAAACGACTTAACTGTTGCTTAGATAACAGAATAAAACAATACGATACTTTAAACTTGAAATTACCTAATTAAACACTTGATTTACAAAGATTTTAATTAGATCGAGAGAATTTAAGCAATGTCTCACTTTCTATTGCGGGGGCCGTACCAAAATGAACAATTTTATAGTTAGAAATTACCAGCGTGTATTTTAACAGGTAGGTATTACAAAATACGACACGAAAATCAGTCAACACCTATATTCCCGGGTTTCGGCACCAAAAAGATGTGTCGACACGGGTCTAGTACGAGCTAGAAGTCCCGTGACGTCATCTGGTTCGGACACGAAAGTTAATGAAATCCGTCGATGTGCTAAAGTTCACTCGTTCCAAAATTTGGCTTGGACAAATTGCAGGTACTTACGGTGTTACCGGAGAAATGTCCAAGCTCGGTGACTGGCTGACTTGTCAGGCGTACCCTCACGCGTCGATGATGATACCCATGTAGCTGGATGGATGATTGTTCGCAAGAGCACTACTAATAATGGCACATGCACAACACAAAACAGCGAGACGTTTCGAGGTTCACCGCGGTGATGAAAGGTTTAACAAAAAGTCCGAAAATGAGATAGGTCTTCAATACGCAGCACACAGCTATATCCGCTCATGTCCTTAGTCGATGCCAACTGGGGTGACACCGGAGACTCGAAGAGACCCGATAAACTACCGTATGCTCACGAATGAATGAGCTCTGCCATTCGTCCAAACCAAGGAATGAGTAATTGAACGAAAGCGACGGGTTTGAGACAGAATATCGAAACACAGATTATACAAATAGATAACGCGAAAAGCGTACAATCGTATAATATGCTTTTTTCATGAGCGTAGTTTTAATCGATTTCTTAAACTTGTGTAAAGGCAAGTCCAAGATCGACTGTGGAATTTTATAATAGAACGTCACGCCCATTCCCACAAATGTCTTTCGGACCCTCTTGAGGCGCAGTCGAGGAATCACGAGCCTATTTGGATCTCTAACCTGCCTATCTCGTAATTCACCCTTTTTTTTGTAATTCACAATGTTTTGTCTGACAAATATTATATTGTTATAAATATATTGTGAAGCTACTGTAAGAATGCCTATCTCTTTAAATTTTTCTCGAAGCGAATCCCGCGGCTTTAAATTATAGATTGCGCGAATCGCCTTCTTCTGCAATACAAAAATTTTTCCAATATCGGCCGCTTTACCCCATACTAAGATTCCGTATGACATAATACTATGGAAATATGCAAAATAAACAATTTTTGCAGTTTCTATGTCAGTTATCTGTCGAATCTTCCTAACAGCGTAAGCAGCAGAGCTGAGCTTGCCAGCAAGTACTGCTATATGGGTGCCCCATTGCAGCTTTGAGTCCAGGGTTAATCCCAAGAACACTGTGGAGTCCTCTGTTTTCAAGGATTCATTACTTATCTTCAAATTTTTACTGACAGTTCTGGTGTTAGGCAATAAAAACTCAACACACTTTGTTTTTTTAGCATTTAAAAGTAGATTATTTGCCGTAAACCATTCAGAAACTTGAGATAATGCATTATTTACATCGTCAAAATTGTCTTTTTTCCTATCGACTTTGAAAATCAAAGACGTATCATCAGCAAATAGTACAGTATCGCAAGTATTTTGGACAAAATATGGTAAATCGTTTATGTAAATCAAAAACATGAATGGACCTAGAATAGAACCCTGGGGTACACCCATTACTGAGGCTGATCCGGATGATTTTACATCATTGACACACACTCTTTGAACACGATCCCTTAGATAAGACGCAATGAGGCTAAGTGCAATATCTTTAATACCATAGTGGCTCAGTTTAAGTAAGAGGGTTTTGTGATCAACGCAGTCGAAGGCTTTCGATAAATCACAAAAAATACCAATGGCATTCTGTGAGTTATTCCATGCATCGAAAATGTGTTGTAACAGCGTTGCGGCTGCATCGGTTGTTGATCGACCCTTAGTAAAACCGTACTGCTCAGGGTGAAGAAGTTTATTTAAGTTAAAGTGTAGAAGCAGTTGGTTGAACATTATTTTTTCGAAAATCTTGCTGAGAGTTGGCAAAATTGAAATTGGTCTGTAGTTATTCGGGTCAAATTTGCTTCCCGATTTATAAAGAGGTATTAATTTACTACATTTCATTAGGTCTGGAAAAGATCCAGTATCTACAGATTTATTAAAAATTAAAGCAAGATAAGGCGCAATAATATCAATGATATTGTGAATTAATTTAACTGATATTCCCCATAGATCTCCTGTTTTTTTATTTTGCAATGATTTAAATGTTTTGATAATATCATATGGGGTAACGTGTTCAAACCTAAATAGTTTATTGCACTCAGAGACATTGCTTCTTAGAAGATTACAGGCTTCTGTTGGCGAGGAATTTAGAGAACTGGTCGTGGTTACTGGTATATTTTTGAAAAAGTTCTCAAATGTATTTGCAATTTCTATATCGGAGTCAATTACAAGGTTATTAAGTTTAAGCTCCAGTTTATTATAATGCATCTTGTTCTTACCCATTTCATCACCAATAATGTCCCATACAGCTTTTATTTTATTATCTGAATTGCCAATTTTTTGTTTTATGTGAAGTGACTTTGCTTGTATGCACACGTTTCTAAACAATTTGGAGTAATTTCTTACATATTCTATAAACGCGGGGGTATAATTATATCGTTTTTCTGCATACAAGTCAAACAGCTTATTTCTACTTTTATAGATGCCAACAGTTGCCCAATCACTAAATTTTAAATTTTTAAATAATCTTTTGTCTATTACCTTAAAGATAAAGTTAAATTGAGAGTTTAAAAGATCAAAAAACTCACTATAAATTTCATCCGGACCACCCTGTGCAATATCAAGCGTCGGCAATGCAGCTGCGATATTTTGTTTAAATTGCCTTACTTTTTTTGTGGTAACTGGCCTATATTTTACTACTCTTGTTGTATTCTGCTCACTGCTCGGAATAGATATCATTTGTCCGCAATGATCAGATCTTAAATAAGTGATAATCGATTTTTGGATAATTTTACAATCACAGAAGATGTTATCAATACAAGTAGCTGAATTAGCAGTTATTCTCGTAGGTTCAACAAAAACATTTTCCAGGTTAAAACTTTTAAACAAATTAAGTAATCTACCTGTAAAAGGCGTGTGTTGCAGGATATCTATGTTGAAATCTCCACAGATTACTATTTTTTTTGATGTCCTACATAGCCGCCCTAAGGCGTCCTCCATGACCTTCTCAAAATGAACAAAATCGCCCGAGGGGGGTCGGTACACGCAGACTATAATATATCGGTCCAGCTCAACACAAGACAGCTCAATAATGCGTTCCATAGAAAGACTAACAATGTCTTTTCGCTCTTTGCAATTGCGCATTAATTATTGCGCATTATTATCAAAGAACCCCCGCGTATAGCAGTCTTTCTGGAGAACACACTTGACAGTAAATAACTATCAAAATGCATAACTAACTGATGAGAGTTGAGCCAATGTTCAGTGAGACATAAAATGTCAATATTAAACTCTTTAATAAATAACTCAATCTCATGCTCTTTGCCAGATAAGCCCTGTATATTTTGGTGTACAAGATTAATTATACATTGCTTATCTGTTGTCTTATTATTTAGTTTAAAATTTGCTTCTTCTTATTTAGTTTAAATCTTCTTATTATAGTCTTATTATTTAGTTTAAATTTTAGCTTCCTTTGACAAGGTTGGAGGCATGTCTGACGCGATCAAGCACGGATAGCACACTGGACCATCTCGTGTGCGGTGCGGTGGTGTGGCGTGTCGAGCGCACCGTACCGGTCCGGCGGTTCGGGCGGACAAGTTCGATCGTCTATTAATGCTTTTAGCATCCACCTTGTTGGTTTGGAAAACAGGTACCAACATCAACCCTAACGGGAAACTAACGGGAATCAGGTAAACGGACAGGCGCCTTCCCACGTTGACTTATACCGTCATTACTCGCTCGCTTTATGACTTATACTCACGGTAACGGTATCCCATGATTATTCATTCAATCGATACATAACGACCAAAACTGACATTATTATTATGCCAGTTTTCACTAAACATACCTAAATCATCCCCTAAGTAGGAGTCTCTTGACGTAGGTATCTCCTAAATACAATCCTAAGTCATAACATCCGTCCCAATGTCCTTTTAGGTGTCCCGTACAGGATCGTGATAAAGAAGTTGTCAGAAATCATCACCTAACATCATCATCATAGGTAGTCCGTAAAGTTTAGGGAACATTAGTTTAAAAAAATATATATATTTAAAAAAAAAATTAAAAAAATATATTTTTGTACTTTGTTCAAAATCGTCTTTAAAAAGATATATCGCGAGCCTATGAAAAGCAACAAAAAATATTTTCCTTCGCATTCACTTCTATGAGAGCCCCCTGAAATAAAGATTTTTATAATTTTTTTATGCATATTCGGCTGAAGGCCATCAGTTTACATTTTATATCTAAATTTGAAGTAATTACGTTCAGTAATTTAAAAGTTATAAGGCTCTGACAGATGGACGGTCGGACGGACAGACGGACGGACGGACAAGTGCAAATTCACTCAAGTAGACTCTGAGACCTCGCTTCGCTCGGTTAATAACCGGTCATAAATATTAGTAATTTTTTTTACCGGTATCGATAACATTGGATGTTATTTAGGAGTAATAATTTATTATGGTAATTAATATTACTCACCATAAGAATATTATTAATGGTAGATTGTGATATCATTTTACTAGTCATCTAAGAAGACAGAGACTAGGCTGATTTAGAAACCAAATTTAATAAATGCAGTTGGCTTTTAAACACCCTGTAGTACTCTTTCTACTCCTTTTCCTTTTGTATTTTGAACATTCGGAATTAGGTACCAAATGCATCGGAATTAGGATTTTTACATCGGAATTAGGTGCTCCGGACTGTTTTCATATTTTATTTAATTTTACATATAAATTAAGGTTTAATTATCAAACTTTTAGCTTATTTCAAGAGTAAGTCAAATAAAACTTCAGATAAAAATAGCCAGTCCGGTAGAAAGGTATAGTGAATGCTTAATTTTTGATGATTTTTCAAGTTTTGATGAAAATACCGCGGAATTAGGTGCCGTTACCTTACTAGCTGATACCCGCGACTTCGTCCGCGTGGATTTTGTTTTTAAAATCCCTCGGGAACTCTTTGATTTTCCGGGATAAAATGTAGCCTATGTCACTCTCCAGGTTCTCAACTATACTCATGCAAAAAATCACGTCGATCCGTAGCCCTGTTGTGGCGTGATTGAAGGACAAACCAACAAACCAACAAACAAACACTTTCGCATTTATAATATTAGTAAGGATGTTTAGGTACACCTACATGAATATACGAAGTAGGTATAACGGGTATGGGTGTCCAGTGTATTTTCGCTCTTGGTCAAACGCGTTTGGTCATAAATTAACTTTGACTATTCAACGGTAGTAAATATAATAAGTCTATGTAAATTAATTATCTTTTTTGCCGTGACAATTATTGTGGTGGAATTCCAAAAGAATTTTTGACAATTAAGACCACCCTCTCAAAGCTAAGTTTTGCTTGTGACTCATAAATTATACCGATTTCTTTTTATAATTAAATGGTAATATTAATATGCAAAAAACCCAATAGGCAACTATACATAAATGTAAATTGCACATGTATATGTATATTAAATGGCATTTTATGTATCAATTTCACACACCAATGATGATAAATTGCAGTATTAACAGCGTACGATACCCAACCGGATGCGTGCGGAGCGGAAGTATCCCTACATCCGACCTACATACCTACAGTTCCAACTGCCTGTGTAATCTGAACTGATAAATACTTTGGAGCATTCGCAATAAGCATGATCATTTAAATTGTATCACCATACTAATATTATAAATAGGAAAGTTTGTATATTGGTCTTACAATCACGCAACGGCCGCAACGGACAACATACAAAAAATCAAGTCGAACTGTTGCTCCGTTGAAGCGTGATTAAAGGACAAACATAATAATAATAATATTAGTCCTTATTAATATTATAAATGCGAAAGAGTGTTTGTTTGTTGGTTTGTCCTTCAATCACGCAGCAATGTAGCAACGGATCAACGTGATTTACTGCATGGGTACTGATGAAGAACTGAAACATAGCCCACTTTTTATCCCAGAAAATAAAAGAGTTCCTATCACATAGGATTTTTAAAAACTAATTCCACGTGGACAAAATCGCGGGCATCAGCAAGTAAGGTTATAAAATAAAGTCATTATAAAGTTTGCAAGTGTAACGCAAGATTAATCGACTCGCACTCCTCTCCCGGGCATAGATCACGAGTCGCAAGAGGAAACGCGTCGTGAACAACTTTAGAGGGACACGGATACGCTTTTAAGGAGTCAGTGGTTCTTTGTAGGCTGGTTATGTGCGCGTAATAAAGATGTGGCACTAACTATTTATTCTAGAGCTTTAGGGCTCTCTTAAACGAGTGGTAAGCTTGCTTGGGAGAGCTCTAAAGCTCCAGAGTCAACTGGTATCAGAAACTTCTTGAAAGGAAGCAAGGGTGGTTAGGGTGGCTCACATGAGCTTTCATTCTTCATAAAAAACATACAGCATAATATGAATAAATTAATGATTTTTCTTCTGCAGTTAAACATGAAAGCAGTCTTGAAAATAATTTCAGTCTTTTTGACAACATTTCTAGTGCAATTGTGAGCGGCGTGATTTTTTATGAATAGGGTGTACTTCAGCCTTATGCTCATATCTAACTCGACCATATTGCTGGTTATCAGGTATGTCACGGGCTGATAAAGCCAATTTTCACTTTGGATCATCTCAGGATATTTTAACTAAAGAAAAAGGTTTATTCAATGATACAATTGCTTTTTTAGTAGTAACTAGACGATGCCCGCGACTTCTTCTGCGTGAATTAAGGTTTTTTGATTCCCGCGGGAACTCTTTACTTTCCGGGATAAATTGTAGCCTATATGTTAATCCTGAGTATGTGCTATCTCCATTCCAGATTTCAGCCAAATCCATTTAGTAGTTTTTGCGTGAAAGAGTAACAAACATACACAACAGATACACAAACTTTCGCCTTTATAATATTAGTGTGATAGTGTGATGTGAAGTGTGATGTGATGTGATGTGATGTGATGTGATAATTGAGACGCAAAAAATATACTTAACCTCAAAGCAAAAAAAAATGGCTTATACCAAAAAACAAAATTGCTAAAGCATCATAAAACAAATTAGTACGAAAAGTACCTAATAAAATGTTTAAAAAAACATAATTCAAGTGGAGTGCTTAAGCGAGATCAAAAATAAATAAAATAAACAAGTTCACTAATGAATGAGTTGTACCAACATTATGAATTTTCTCTTTTGATACCTATCCGGTTTGGCTTTCAGGAAATTACGCCATGCCTTTTATTTCAAATTTCACAATTTTTATTCCAGTTTTTTTCCTACCAATTTCTTTTTTACTTGCTAATAAATAATAAATAAGCATTCTTTAAATTATATTTCTTTTGCTTTATAAAGTATTTATTTTCAGGCCGAGAAGCCTCAACTTGAGGCAAATTGAGGCTGTTCTTCGTTTTAGAATCAGCCCTCGTCCCACTAATGGCAAAATATGGGTGATAGCGAAATAAAGCCTCATGGCCCGGCGTGCTTCAGCTTGAGGCAGTTTGAAGCAGCATAATATCTCACTTGAATTGGCTAAGATTGTAATTTTTCTAAAGCTAGTAGGTATTAGGTAGTAGTGTTTTTACTCGCACATTGTACATACATACTACTTATATACAACAAACAGTCTTATGAAGATATATGGGTATAGTTTACCATCATTCACAAGGTTACAAAATATAATGAGTTACAGTTACATTTCAAAGAATTCACAAAAGACAATTTGAATAACAAGTGTAAATTAAAATTTTTATTTTTAAATGCAAGCTTTTAGTAGCTACATCATTAGACTCTGGATATCATGTAAGGTCAGAGTACTTGTTATGACGAATCAAACGAGCTCAAACTCGATGGGGTTACGTCGTTTTATTACAGAGTTCCGATAACCATCTTACGTCTCCATCATCAGATCATCTCCATGTCACAATAATATTGCATTGTCATCCGATTTACACATACATGCAAAATTTCAGCCCGATCAGAAACCGGGAAGTGGGTCTAATTCATCTTGCAAGATTTGACCCAAACAAACATTGCAAGTTATAAAAGCTTGTAAATAAAAAATATTCTGTCAAACTATTGTAACTGTAGGTAGGTACAAGCACAAAGACAAGTTGTACTGATAAAATAAAATATACAAAGACCTTTTAATAAAATGGGTGTTATTTATAACAGCATTTTATGGATGGAGTGATCAGTGGAACAGAAATCGTTTCAGCATTCACATCGATTGATGCTCGCAGCCAATGGCTCGGAACACGATACGTATTGTTGCATTCACACATACCAATCTAGATTCAAGCCATGCACGATTTGATGTAACATCGGGATTTTATTGGCGGTCATTGCTTTTACTTTATTTGGCCGTAAAAAGAATTTAATCGGACCTTTTATTGTGTTTTGTTTAACATTTATAATTTTTGGTTAACAAGTTTGGTTTAACTATTAGTTATAGCTGTAGTCTGTCTTATACCGATGCCTCACATGTACAAAGACTTGAACAAGGGAGTAACAACATTAAAAAACTATCACATTTTAAAAGCAAACAATCGAAGTGTGGCACGGAGTATTGCTGATCTTCCAAAAGGTGCTCAAATGTTTGAATGTGAAATGAATATGCCCGTCTTTTTGTTTACGGCTGTCAAAGGAACAGTTCGCTTTTGCATACATTTTAATTTTTCACCTCATTGTCATTACATTTTTTAAAATAGAACCTCTGGTATTATTCACGAGGTTACAAATGCAACAGGCAGGTACGTTCTACCACTCCATTATTAAAATGATGTCGGGATAAAATCATACAGAGACTATAGATGAATGCGCCATTGTTTAAGACTATGGAGCAGCGAACTTCGTATAACATCAGCCGGGCGACAGAAAAGAGCCCCTTTGCCATGACAAAGATGTAAGCTCGAAACTAATAAACATGATAAACCTTTACCTTTACCTTAACCTTTAATGGAACAGAGATGTTGCATGTGTTTTGTGTCCTTTTTTTACCTTTATCCAAAAAATTATAGATGTATAAGTACTTGACAGAGACTCAAGGCGGCGCTATAATCGCGCTTTTCAATTTTCTACAATTTTTCTATGTCTTTGAAAACAACGAGCTCAATTTTTCTGTCGTTGATTGCACAATACTAGGTACTACCACCTCAGACCAGGTAAGTACAGGCTACTAGAAGACGCTGAGTGGGTTATCAACTTTGGAGTTCTAAATGCCCCTTTTACACCTTTCACATTTTGAAAGTAACTAGAGTAAGTCAGAAATCAGAATCGTATTTTTAATCGAGCCGTATTTTAGAAGAAATCTCCTACCAATCACCATTATGATAAATCATTGTCACCATTCTCAGAAATGAGTAACTCGACATTGGCAGAATTCACGCATCTTTGAGCATTATGGGGAACTATTAGACGTGAAGGTTTCTTCACAAAATTTAAGCAATCGCAAGTGATATACAATTGCTTAAAACATACATAACTACAAAAATTCAGAGCTGCGTGCCTAGGGAACCCGGAACCGGGGTTCAAGGCCGAAGAAGGGCTGAAGTCTTAACCACCAGGCTATTATAGACTAGGGTAGATAATTTTTGAATAGACCAGTGCAGAAGCCTTTGAAACTCAATGGCATACATCATCAAACAATGTGTTGTGAGGCAAATCGTCGTTACACGTTCAGAAGTGCGAACCGCGCGGAAGCAGGACAAAGGCGCTTTTGTGGCAACAAGTTCCAGCACTATCCTGCAATTATCTAAATGCAAGTCTCGCCGATGGCTTCCCATAGATTTTACGTTGGGTTTTATAAAACATTCCGTGTCACATTCATTTTATTTTAAAGGACTCTTTAAAATTGCACGGCGAGGATTTTTCGATTTGTACTACCCTTGTCCGAGACAGCCTACCGACGGAGGTTCAAAAAGTTCGTTCTATAGATAAAAGTAAATTAAGACGAAAAATAGAAAAAAAAATAATATATAATAATAATATATTTATTTATTTATAAGTAATCAACAGCGTAAGTACATAATATTACAATATGGTAATTTTTAGGTAATAAATAAGACAAAAAGAGATTACATAAAAAATAGAAAGAAATGAATAGAAGTTTGACAGAGAACTTGATATTCACAACACGTGTGTGTGTGTGTGTGTGTGTGTGTGTGTGCGTGTGTGTATGTGTGTGTGTGTGTGTGCTTAAACTTTACCTATCCTTTACCGTTAACTTTATCTGGATTCCTGATTATAATATAATAAAACAGAAACGAAACCAATTCTGTACATGAAATAGATTCAAAAAAGGGTTTTTGCTTCTAATTGTGTTCAAGATGCAGATATCAAAACAGAAGCTAAATTTTTTTTGTCTGTTTGTCTGTCTGTTTGTTTGTCCTTCTTTCACGTAAAAACTACCGCACAGATTTCTACAAAATGTTATACCGTAGCTTATTACTCGGGTCAACATCTAGGCTACTTTTTATCCCGGAAAATCAAGGAGTTCACGCGGGACTTTAAAAACTAAATCCACGCGGACAAAGTCGCGGGCATCAGCTAGTACAGTTATAAACGGACGCATTAAACAATAAATAATGAAAATCGTTAAAATCATTATTTCTATTACGCTGTAAATTACAAAATTTGCAGAAAATCATGGATTGTAGAGGAATTTAGGGGGTTTTCCGTAATGCTGTTAAGAGGAATGCGATGCCGGCTCAAGCAGAGATTTATGTGTGCCATCAGAATTTCATGATCAAAACACCGAAATACCCGCGTGGTTTTGTGAATACGAGTATTTTATGTTAATGAGAGATGTCGGGAAAACCTTAGGTGATGACTTATGTTGGATAGGTTGGTATCTGTAGATCTTAAATAGGTTTTTCTTGGCGGCAGGCAGAAGCTATTTTATAGCTCAATATTTACGACGGAATGTTGACGGTATGATTATAATATTAGGTACACTTTTGGCATTAGAGCTTGAGATTTTTTTAATAATTTTCCTACTACGATGAATTTGATGCGATTTTATGCATTGCACATCAGGTATCACATCACCATCAATAGGTTGATGTTTTAAGGTTATCGGTCAGCTGGGAGAGGCGCAGCTTCTTTATCTAAAACCGGCCAAGTGCATGTCGGGCCACGCGCAGTGTAGGGTTCCGTAGTTGAAAGTCTCAACGCTCAACATACACTTTGAGTTCCAAGGTTTAAATCTTAGATTAATTACTCATAGAAACGCAATAGTCGACGCGGCGATAAGCCATTTTTAAGAAGACGGAGCGTCGTCCGACGCCTATCGTCGCGTTAGTGTTCAATGACAAGTCTTAGTACGACGAGCTCGCAAAAAAATATTAAAAAATGCCATACTGTGCTGTGAAAGGATGTAATAATTCATCACAAAGGACTCCAAAACATTTAAAGATCGCATTTCACAAGTAAGTACTACCGAAAAACTAACATTTTTGAGTAAAACAGTCTTCAAAACATAAAAATAAATCGTAGGTATAACAGACCCTATTGCAAGGAAAATGTTGCTAGCTCTAGGCGAAATATTTTACCCCAATGTACCTTTTTTTCTCATTCTAAGTAGGTACCTGTTGTTTTTAATCCCGATTCACATTAGTACATTTATGTAACACTAGGGTGACCAAATATTAATTATTACGATGAAGTGGTACTATAGGGAAAAAAATGTGTTGAATTTTTTTTTGTTCTGATGAAAACAAGATGTTTTAACTAGTTAAGGGGTATGTGTATATTATTAAGGTTGCCACATTTAATAAATTTATTTAAAGATTCCCTTCTGATCCTATTGTTGCTGCCATATAAAATGAAAAACTTAGAATTAATCTGTTTGCCATTGGAGAACGTACCAATATTGACCTGTTCTTCTGCCTTACAGTGCATAAATACCACTACGATTTCGGAAAGATTTGGCGAAGCTTGTGATCAGAGTATAGAGCAAGGAAAATGTCCAGTTGAAATAGATTTTGATTATCTGTCAACTTCAGTTGATGATCCTGATTACAAAAATCATGTAGTAGGTTACATTGCTGGGAATGTCGTACGATACATAAGTAAAAAAATTAAATGCAATTTTTGTATCGAAAGCATGCTTTCAAAGGAAACTGATTGGTACCACAAATTAGTTGCCATGAGAGACAACGGAGGATTGATTTATGCATCGAAAGAAGTGTATTCTATTTGTGCAATAAGTGAGAATTATTTACGCAAATATATTGCACACAATACCAATTTGGGACAAACTTCAGAGGCCAAACTTGCCCTCATAATATCAAAAAACCTTATTGGAAAGCCTCTTTTTCCAAATGCAGTAGAACACGTGAATTCACAACACCATCTCATAAATTTGGTGCGGCTAATAATTGAAAGGTATCTGCGTATTCGACTTTTTTTATGAGTCTACAAAGGACAACATATCTAGGAAAATATTGTCAAAGCGGCAATTATTCCGCAAGCAGATACAGTTAACAGGATTTTAAAATTATAATGTTGCATTTAAATTAATAAATAATTAGTAAAACGTTAATAATATTTTTTTTTACGCAGGAACCCTATATATTTTTGTAAAAAAAATTTGCACAATTTATAATATCACATATTATAATAGGGTATTTAACTCCTATTTAGAAATAATTTAAATACAATAAGATAGCTTAGGCAAATCGGAAGTATAAGTTTTAGTTCACAAAATTATCAAATAAATTTTATATTTTATTTCGAAGTTTTCACTTTTCCTATCTATGGTACAAATATGCGAAACGCTCAAACGGTACCCGCGATTACACTACGTCATCATGTCAGTAGTCTATATAGTTGCGGTACAAGGTATTTTGGGTATTTTGGAAACTATGTTAAAATAAATACATTATTTAATCATTCAGTACCTCATTTATTTCAATTTTTTTAGATTAATGAAAAAACAAAAAATCAAAATACTGGTAGTAGATCTGAATCGTCACTTTACATGCATATACTATCATCACAATACAACACACAAAAATTTAACGCGACGCACTAAAGTCCCGCGAGTCTCAAAATTCGCGCCGCTTACGGCATGGACCGGCGCGGCGGCCGCTTTGTGTAGGCTTTACAAAGGACGCCAACCATTTGAGCGAACGAATTTACTATACAATCGACGTCATCACATGGCATCTAGCATTTACGCGTGGAAATTTAAAATGCAAAATTTATATGCATTTTTTTGGTATGTACATATCGATTGAATAAAATTTTAGTAAATCATCCGTATTAGTATATTAACACCTAAGGATCAAATTTAGACACTTTTTAAAAAAGAATAAAATATCCTATTGTCTGCCCGTTTATCAAAGTGCTATCGAAATCGGTTCAGTCCAAACAGACAGACAAAATTTTTAAAAACGTGTATTTGAATTATGATATCTTTCAAATACACTTTTGGAACGGCATTCCAAACCAGTGGTAGATTCTTTTAACGATTCGAAAGCACTTTGTAAAAGTTTATTTGCATAAAAATGACTCTATTCTATTCTGTTTGAATAATATGAGTTTATAAAGAGCCCATTCATACAGAAACGTCAATTTTATTTATTTATATATTAATTTAAAATTGCCGCTCAAGGTGAAATCGGAAGGTGAATTTTCCCTACATCTAGGGAGAACTTATTTCCGATCGTTCCGCTTGTAGCATGACTCACGCACACAAGTGCGTGTCGGTGAATGTAATTACATGAACTCACACATTGTTGTGGTGGTTTTTGAGCCTACGTTTCGAGCGGAACTTTGTTAGAAACTTCTGATCTATGAGTAATTAATCTAAGGTTTAAATACTATAATATACTACAAAATATGCAACTTACACTACGTGTAATATCTAACTTAGAAAAACCGGTATAACTCCTTCACTAATGAACCCTACTTAGCCGTGATAGTTTTCCTTTAAAATTCATTATATATACTACTGCTGTGAATTTTTTCTTGTATCCTATATACAACCATTTAGCTGGCAGAGGGGGGGGACACTTGACTCTAAACTAGCGGCACGCTATGATGGCCGGTTTGACACATTACAATAGTGATGTGGAATGTCAATTTATTCTCGAACAAAAAACAATTAAGTTTTGTTTTTGTACCTGATTAAATAGGTTTAATAAAACAAAAATGTATATGTTTATTTAATTTATTTGAACGAACTGAATATTTGAATGATAAATAGTTACGAAGGCGTATTACGAACTCACGTGTCTGACTATTTAGAACAGTTCTCTGCGTACGTTCGGTCATATCGACGAAATCCACAACAAAGGGCTTGAACAGAGTCCAAATTAACGAGCAAGGGTCAACAGTAAT
Source organism: Oeneis ivallda (assembly GCA_029955525.1). Lineage (NCBI taxonomy): Eukaryota > Metazoa > Arthropoda > Insecta > Lepidoptera > Nymphalidae > Oeneis > Oeneis ivallda. Next base: position 18,454,268 of record JARPMR010000013.1, on the reverse strand, counting down.
GCAGTATCAATATTTGAAATCCAAAGCCAGGTCAAAACTATATCACAATCGTATTGCACTGACAGTTTATACTTTTCGAAGCAACGTCAATTCGAAACTGCTTTGTTTTGCATTGAGCATTGACGCGAGTTTGCCGGAGGTAGTAGTTGTGCTAGCCAGCGATCCTATGTGACGATCGTATTAGATTCCATTTTTAAAAATTTTCAATTTAGAAAACCAAATGCCGAGTTGTGGTATATATCATATAAAAATAAAAATTTTACCTTTTGTATGAAACAGCTGATATTTTTTTGCGATTTCAGAGGTTTGTCCACATAGTGAAAATTGTTCATATTCACAAGTACATTCACCCCTTAAATGGTGCAAACTGATTTTTCTACACTTGTATACATTTTAGAAATCAATTTAATAAATAAATTTTGAGTCCTAAACCTAAAACTACATTCGATAAAATTTATGAATCTCTGCACATCACTATCGTCAATAAAGTAATACAATTATTTCCTTCAAAGTCGTTATCAATTAATACGGAACTTCATGAGCGGACAAACGTCAAACCGGCCATCATAGCGTGCCGCTAGTGTAATAAAATTTAGCACTTTAAAATATCATATTTCACAAACGGATCCCTGAATTGAAAAATGGTGTTCCCACACCCACAACGTTTTTGAAAGACCTATTCAACGACACCCCACACTATGGGATAGATGAGAAAAAAAAATTCATCCCCACTTTACATGTAGGAGAGGTCACCTAAAAAATCTTTTTCACAATTTTATTTCACCACTTTGTCGGCGTGATTGATATTTATACCCTTGTCAAATTACAGATTTCTAATAGTACCATTAGTCTCTGAGCTAAACCGCGGACAGACAGACAGACAGACAGACAGACAGACAGACGGACGGACGGACATGGCGAAACTATAAGGGTTCCTTGTTTACTACGGAACCCTAAAAAAGCATTTTAGTTTAGCATGCGTACCTAATATACAATAACATATAATCTTCTTAATATGTATAAATTACGTGTCACGTTGTTTGTCCGCGATGGACTCCTAAACTACTGAACCGATTTTTATCAAACTTCGTAACTATCTGCAATTTGGTCCAACTTAAAAGATAGGATAGTTTTTTGGATTGGGATAGTTTATTTGTTTTATTTATATAGATAAGTTGGCGGTACGAAGTTCGCTGGGTCAGCTTGTTTATTTAATAATCAGAAATAAGTGGATCTACATATTATATAAAAGCGAAAAAATTACTACTAATTATATTTACAAAAAATACACGCCGTCCAAGTGATCGCTAATGGGCATGGTGCCCAAAACACTGGCGCTATTACCTCTCTGAATAGCGAGGCTAAGCCTTTGGGCTAAATAAGCGCCAGCTCTTTTCTTCTCTTCTTTGGTCACCAGAGGCGTGGATCAATTTTTGGGACACGACATTTACAAAATTTTTCGTGTCCGATGACCATGGACCCAGAGTCTCAAAAGCAAGCGCCGCAAAAATATAATCCTTAGAAATGGCAGAGTATTTGCGGCGCTTAAGCAACTGAGCGGATTCGGCAGCTGCACCCGCCTTTTGGCACGAGCCTGGTAGGTGGGACGCAGCCAACGTATCAACGCAAGTCACGTCCCACACCAGTGCGCGACCCATCGTCCACGGTACTATAGTCATCCCGTCCGGCCTCTTGCCGTCATCCCTGAACAAACCGGAGGGTTCCAGTTGTGCAGGGATGGAGGCAGTGACCAGAGCGCGACGGACTATATCATTGAGAGCTGGTCAGCTAGTATAATATAATAACATATTGATGTTAGGGACATCTTAACAAAAACGGAAACCAGGGATTTAGTTAATGATTCTGAGTCGCTCAGAGCTGGGATTTTTCGTTGATTATTTCATGACTAACTTCTTCGGTATCACCGTAGATAGACATTCTAACTTGAAACCCCATATTGAAAAGTTATGCATCAAATTGGATAGGTTTGTCTTTCGTCGCCGTTGTTTGTTGTCTCAATAGACGGCTTTGCCTTTATTTTAGCGTTTTAAATTTCGTTCTTTGACAAAGAGGTTCTCCATATACCTATTATGATAATTGTCACAATAAAACTCGGATTTTGAGCTATTGCTCACTCTGTAAATATACCAGCCAACAGTGCAACTGCATGCATAGTAAATTAGAGAGTGCAAAGCCTTACATGAGGTGCTCGAGCGTGATACAGCGTCGCGCGTCGCTAAATCTCTCCACAAATTAATTCCCCTAATCTTGTATGTGATTAAAATGCAGAGACGAAGCTGTACTTCAGAAAGCTAACTAAGGACTTAAAGAACAGTTCCTAGAGGGTGTGTTCTTGCTTCAATCATCTCAACCCATCGCAGGCCTAGGTACCTACAACTGGCAATAATCTATATCTATATATCTATATATATATATATATATATATATATATATATATATATATATATATATATATATATATATATATATATATATATATATATATATATATATATAAAAGAAAGTGGTGTTAGTTACACTATTTATAACTCAAGAACGGATGAACCGATTTGGCTCAAAATTGGTGGAGAGGTAGCTTAGAACCAGAAGACGGACAAAGGATACTTTTTATCCCGTTCGACCGCGTTTCCGTCAAGTCAATATAAAACCTGGTATAACAAAAATGCATCTGACATGGAATAAAAAAACGAAAATGACAGTGGAAGAACAAAACGTAGATAAATGACAGCTAAACGTAATTTTGTATTTGGTTAATTATGGTAGAAAATTATGGTAAAAACAATTATAAAAATTATAGTTTAACGTAATTGATAATATCATCAGTAATATGTTTTCTCTTTGAATCATCATTAACAATGCCGCGAGCAAGACGATCAAATGTTTCCTGCTACAAAGCTACGGATTGACGTGATTTATTGGATAGGTATAGTTGAGAATCTGGAGGGTGACAAAGATTTCCCGCGGGATGTTATGAACTAAATCCACGCAGACAAAGTCGCGGGCATCAGCTAGTAATTAATATAGGTCTTTCGAATGAGAAAGTTCACACCGCTGTGCATGGCCAAGTGCGGATTGGTAGGCTTCACACACCTATGATAGCACTAAGGATATATTTGCTATCTTACTATTTCGTTGGTCATTGACTGCGGATAATGAGGTCCCGTGTTCGATTTCCGGGTCAAACCTAAGAAAGTATTGGGGATTTAAGAATATACTTACTTGCCCCGAGTTAGGAAGTAGGCGGAGTGTCACCCCCACTCGGAAAGCACGTGAAGCCATCGGTCTTGCGCCTTTTCTCCGGTCGTGTCGATTTCCGTTCAATCGAACAGTGTGAGTGAAGGAATAGAGAGTTCGCTTGTGTTTGCCCAAACATTCGTGTACTATAACATCTCCCGCAAAGTAGCTAATCTCCATATAGATTGGCTGCCGTGGCCGGATTTGTCTTGTCCAATATAGCATTATGTTGAGTCAAAGTAGGTACAAAGGATAAAATGCCTATAATATTAAAAGGAAAATCCTCTTGCAATTTTCCCACATCTCAGCGAAGGCGATGAAGTGTAAAATTAGCCCATTGAGAAATGTTCCATTTCGCTCACAATGGTGAAGTGTGTGCGGGATTGCGGCTGTGTCGTCACGGGGCACAACAAAGCCGGCGTTCAGGAAAGCCCTTACAGTGTCCTAGGCGCCTGGGGTGGCGAGCGTTTTACATGTTCACACTGAAAAAGGGCGATGGTATTCAGTATTCGCCACCATCATTTAAATATAAGGAACAAAAGTACCTAATTAGTTTTAATAAATAGTAGGTAACTTTAATGGTATTAGGTAACGGTAATGTATTATTAATTATTTATACCTATTTATGCGCATTTTGTGTTTTGCCCATAGTGACCATGCTGGGCAGGCGTGTTGGTCATCGCAGGGCTAAACTGATCGCACCGATGTCGCTGCTGCCCGACACCGGCCTGTGTCATTTGTTCAGTTTAGCTACCCAGCATACCCCGCACCGATAAGCGCACTGTTGGCAGACCCCCCCCTAGGTGGACCGACAACATCAAACGAGTCGCAGGGAGCCGCTGGATTCAGGCGACGCAAGACCGAAGCCTGTCTAGGTCCACGCAGGAGACCTATGTCCAGCAGTGGACATCTAAAGGTTGATAATGATGATTTATACGCATATGGTATTTATACGCTACCTTTGCAATATCTCTTTCTTAGGGATAAGCGGTCGTTGTGCGTTGCTCTGCTGTGCTGTCACTGCGTGATTGTAGGACAAACAACAAATAAAATAATACACTTTTGTATTTAACTAGCTGATGCCCGCGACTTCGTCCGCGTGGATTTAGTTTTTAAAATCCCGCGGGAACTCTTTGATTTACCGGGATGCAAAAAATCACGTCAATCCATAGCTGTGTTGCAGCATGTTTGACGGAAAAACCAACAAACAAACACGCATTTATAATATGTATTAATAAGGAAGAATTAATACTACGATAATAAAGGCGATCTAATTAAATTTTAGAACACAAAAGCTACTATTGTTACTTAAATATGATGGTTAGATATATTTCCTCCAGGACTTTTTTGGTAGAAAATAATGAGTATTTTAATCATATACTTTAAACTATACATACTTTAAATTAAAATTAACTTATAAATAAAATATAATACCTAAAATATATTATTAAAAGGAGTCCCTTTAGGCAAGGTTCCGAAGATACTGGCAGCGTTCCCCCTTTGAATAGCTAGACTAATTCTTTGTCCGAGGTAGCTGCCAGTATAGCTGCCATCATATACTTAGTACATAATTTTTACGTATCATCAATAGTTTTCTAAAAACACGCCAAATAATGGATTTTATAGACAAAATTTTGCTACTTTGGGTTACATTATTGCAATTTTCTTAAGGATCTCTAATTTTTTTTAAATAAATTATAGCCTATGCTACTTCCTGATAACTGAGCTTTCTATTGGTGAAAAAAACTTTAAAATCGGTCCAGTAGTTACTGTTCGCGCCATAATTCCTAGTTCCATGGTCGTGACGCTAGCAACCTCTTTGGCTCGAAATGAAATTGACAGATGACACTTGAAAGGAAAAACTTCCCGCCGTTTTTGGGTGTGGTTTTTGCAAGCTCACTTTTCTGTTTTGACAGCTGAATCACACGTATTCACGAAAATTCGGGTCGTCTCGCGCACGTTTTGCTTCAAGTGTCTAGATTTAATTGATTTTACGGTTTTTGTTGCGCTGTTGAGCGATCTATGTCTCGACCTAACTATAAGCATAATTGTTAACGTGCTATCCGTAACAAAAGAACATTGTTTGGAACCCGCCGGTCTTGTTCGTCAACCGCCCGGCGAAAGTGTGTGTGATAGATTTGGACCTTACTAGTGACAAGCCAGGTGTGCAGTGCGCCGGCCCAACGTCTACAGCTGCAGGCCATAACTGTCTGCCTGCCTGCTCCTGCGAGTGGCCTCTGAGACGATCACCAGTACACTCCACTTCACCACACACCCCACATAATCACCACTAATCATACAATCTCAGGCCCTATACAAGGAGGACTGCAGCAAGGAAGGTCAGTGCAACCCTACCATTATTAGGTCCACACTACGTTGAGACCAAATCTGACCGCGGTCAAAGGCCGCTTTGGGCAGCGACCCTGGACTCAGGTTATAGCTGATGGGCCCCTATATCTCGTGTTCCAGGCCTTGACTCGTTGGCCAAGCCGTGGGCCTCAACATTTGGTAGTCAGAGCGCGGTTAAATTGATTCCGCGGACAGATTTGGCATTACTGTGACTTAACTTGGCCGTTCTAGGGTTAACTCATTTATTGTAAATTAATGGACCTTATAACTTATTAATACACAGGCTTATTGAGTTACTAGTACATAGCCTGCCTTGTCACATGTAGGCCTGTATAATGATTGCAATTATTGAGATTTTGTTTTGTTGATTTTGTTGATTAATAATTAATAGTATCTAATTGTTGTTTGTGGCCCGTAACTGGCCAACAGTTAGATGTAGATTGGATGTAATAAATAAACTTAATATTAATATAATTTGATAATTGTAGGTTGTTACCAAGCCAATTTGTAATTTGCAGTGCCTAGTATGAGTCTAGTGGCTTAGTACGGGTAATTAAAACTTAATTTTTCTTTTATCTTAATTTATGTTATTGATTGACTTAACATAAATTATTGATAGCTTAATTTGTATCTTTTGGGACTTTAACCAACAAATACTTTGTTTGTTTACTAGAACCCCTCGTGGTTAGGTAACAAAGTAGTTTGTTTGATGTATTTAAAATAAATAATTCTTGTTTTAAAGTTAATAATTCTTGTATTCTTAATAAATAGTATTTAAGTAGTAATTTGTTTGTGTTTAAAGTGGGTAATTCTTGTTTGATTATTAATTTGTTTGGTTGAAGTTGAAACATAACTTGTAACAAATAACTTTGTTTTGATTTTGTTATCTATTTGCTGTAACTACCTTTATTTAAGTTGTTTTGTACCTACCTAAGATGGCAGCCCACAAAAAATTGAGCGTGCAAATTCAATCAGAGCTGTGTTGGGCTGCTACAGCCAACGCCTTGGTAGGCCGGGAGGACCGGGCATCTGCACTGCTCCAGCGGTGCGAGCAGGTGCGGACCAGGCAGGCAGTCGTCGAAGGGGCCTTCCGAGACCTCATGGCATTGGAGCTACCTCCGGAATCGCTGGAGTCCTCGGTGCGGGACTACGAACAGTTTTTTGAGCTGACAGACGGTCTGGTGGAGGAGGCCGCGAGGCTCAAGAAGGAGGCGAGAATGAGCTCTATTCTTGAGTCTCCCACCAGACCCACCACGCAGCCTGTGTTACAGGGCAAGTTGCCAACAATAAACTTGCCCCACTTTTCTGGCAACCTGAGCGAGAGGCTAGGCTTTCTCAGCCTCTTTGATAGCCTGGTGGACGCGAGAAGAGACCTGTCTCCCTGCCAGAAACTGGCCTATCTACTCTCTTCCCTGCAGGGAGAGGCTCTGGGTTTAGTTAGCCACCTAGACCTCTCCGAGGAGAGTTATACCACCGCGCGGGAACTACTGACTCGGCGGTATGCCAACGTGCGCCGGTTAGCAGACACACACGTGGCACAAATTCTAGCGCTGCCACGTGTCTATGGGGTGTCCCATTTAAGAGAATCGCTCTTAAATCCACTGATTGTAGCCTGCAACGCTCTTAAGCGTTTAGAGCTTCCCGTGGACCAGTGGTCCTTCCTTTTATTACACATTGTGTTGTCCCGCCTACCTCCCGAGTTGAAACTGCGTTTTGAGCAAAGGTATGGTGGGGACGGGGCCAGCTACCTGCCCCCCTTTTCGGACCTTTTAAAGTTCCTTGAGGAAGAGTGCCGGCAGGCTGATAACTCTGGTATTGCTGGTCCTTCAAGGACCCCAGAGCGGCCTGCCCAGCTGAGGAAGGAAAAGGGTCACACTGGCGTCCCTGGTAAAAGGGCCTCCGACCGGAGACCAATGCCCGTTTACACTGGACTTGCTGCCACTGAACCCGCCCCCTGTAACTATTGCAGGCGTCCAGGCCACCGGGTGCTTTCTTGCCCCCAGTTTCTCTCTAAGCGGATCAAGGATCGGAGGGGCATTGCAAGAGACCGCCACTGGTGCTATAGCTGTCTGGGAGCTCACATGCAACGGGACTGCCAACAGCAACGGCCATGCCCAATTTGTAGGGGTAACCACCTGGAGATTTTGTGCGCCAACAAGAATGGTGTTGGCCGCCAGGTGGAGAGTGAGGGCGCGCCCCGCACGGGCGGGGGCGCTCTTACCAATCGCTCCCCGGATTATTTGCGTCGGTCCCCTGATCAGGGCCATGAATCCCGACGCGTCCGGATTTCGACCCCGCCTATGGGGGCTTCACCCCCCCGTGAGGGGGGCGCCAACCCCCTCGACGTTCTGATGGGAGATTTGTGGCGGCCCCGTCTACGGTTCGACCTACCCGCTATTCACCTCCGCTTCATGAGTGGCCACGCCTCGAACGCCGCCCACCTCGAGCGGGTCGACAGCAGTACTACGACCTACCGACCTCAGCCCGTATGACTAGGCCCGTGCTGCCGCCACGAGATGACGCATGGGTTTACCCCAATGGAGGTCCGTCCCCCTCACCTTGGGAGGTCCTCCCTGAGTCTCAATATGAGATTCCCCGGTTAGAGGACGGGTTTGATGAGGACGACCACCAATAGGTAGTTGCCGCCCTAGCCCCCACCACAGCAACTTCTCCTGAGACCTTGAATCTCCGGCAGTCTGTCTGTCAGACCATTCTTTTGCCGACTGTCTCAGTGAAGGTATTCAACCCGAAGGGTGAATTTTTAATCGTTCGCGCCCTTTTGGATTCGGGTTCACAGCGCTGTATTGCTTCTTCTCGTTTGGTGGGTGAGCTAGGGCTCCCTTGGAGTCCTCGAACAGGACGGGTGATAGGTATCGGGGGTATAGAGCCCTCGACTCCTACCGGGGAAGCGGAATTAATGTTTGGCCCGTTACGGGCAATCTTAGAGTCTTGGTCAAGGTGCCAGTCCTTGACAATATCTTAGGTCCCCTACCGCAGGTCCGAATAGCTGACGCTGCGGTGTCCTGTGCATCAGGCCTAAACCCAGCTGACCCCCACTGGACTGAACCCGGTCCTACGGACCTTTTGTTGGGTTCCGACGTGTTGGGCCTGGTCTTGTCAGGGGAAATTAGGGTTTTGCAGAAGGACGGCCTATGTGCCATGTCCACTATATTCGGTTCTAGCTTTTTTGGACCCGTGCTATGGTCTTCGGACCTACCGGTGCTGGACCAATTGCAAGCAGCCGGCTTGACGCTGTCGGACGTGGTCCAGCGCTTTTGGGAAGTTGAGGAGCCGCCGCATGCCGCACGAGTTGACCCTCTTGACCTTGAATGTGAGTTGTTTTATCAAAACAACACAGGCCGCCGTGTTGATGGGCGATTTGTAACTCGCTTGCCCTTTCTCGCTTCTCGCCCCCCGCTTGGTCAATCGCGGGCCTTGGCGGAAAAGAGGCTCTTGTCCATGGAACAGCGCATGCGGCGCGACTCCACCTTCCGCTCCAAGTACGTTGAATTTATGCGCGAGTACGAGGGCCTGGGGCATATGTCACCATCCAATTTTGATTGGCGCGCACACGAGCGCTACTTCTTACCCCACCATGCCGTCTTGAAGACCCCTGGGGGGAAGATTCGAGTGGTTTTTGACGGCTCCGCGGCCACATCCAACGGGGTGACATTGAACCAATGCTTGCACTCCGGTCCTAAGCTGATCAAGGATATCTCCGATATCCTCACGCATTTCCGCCGGCATCAAATTGTTTTCGTAGCTGACATCAAGATGATGTTTAGACAGTCGATTGTACATCGCGATGATCGGAGATACCAAATGATTCTGTGGCGCGAAAATCCTAATGAGCCAATGCGTGTCTTTGAATTGAACACCACGACCTATGGACTCAAGTCAAGCCCCTATATTGCTATCAGGACCTTGTTAGAACTAGCTAACCGGGAGCGACTGAATTACCCTCGCGCATCAGCCATCTTGGAATCGTCAGTCTATATGGACGATATTTGCACGGGAGCCTCGAGCGTTGAGGAAGCTCTGACTCTTCGCGATGAATTGATTGCCATACTGAAGTCCGGAGGTTATGAGTTGGGCAAGTGGCTGTCCAACTCCCCTCACGTCTTGAAGGATCTTCCGGGAAAGGATCAGCAGGATCCTCATATTTTTGAAAATCCCGAAAATCCCAATTTGCTGACGGTCCTTGGAATACAGTACCAGCCCGTCCAAGACGTTTTCACCTACCGGGTCAAATTAGACCCACCTCCTAAGGTCTGGACTAAGCGTTCCGTATTGTCTACGGTTGCTCGCACCTTCGATCCCAATGGGTGGATCACTCCCGTAATATTATTAGCTAAATGTTTCCTCCAGAAGCTTTGGATTGCTGAACTCGGTTGGGACGAACCACTCCCTGGGAAGTTATTGAAGGAGTGGAACTCCCTTGTGTCTTCACTTCCTGAAGTTCACCGAATTTCCATGCCTCGACGCTTCCTACCAACAGGAAGGTGTCATGCCAGTCTCCACGGGTTTTGCGACGCCTCCGAACGAGGATACGCCGCCGTGGTATATTTGAGGACTGTCGATGTCGCCGGTGAGGTCGCGACGCATCTCGTCTTGGCAAAAAGCAAGGTGGCCCCTATTCGGTCACGGTTAACTATCCCGAAATTAGAATTGTCTGGCGCCGCCCTTCTGGTACGCCTCTTGAACCACGTCCGCTCCTCTTTGGCATCTGCGGTCGATCTGACCGACGTTTATGCTTGGACGGACAGTGAGATTGTCCTTTGCTGGCTACGAGCCGCGCCTCACAACTTAGAGGTCTTTGTTGCGAATCGGGTCTCCCAAATTCAGAGCTCTGCAGTACCGGTGATTTGGAGACACGTACCCGGAGAACTGAACCCGGCCGATTGCGCCTCCCGCGGCTGTGAGGCCTCTTCACTGGTTCACCATCACCTTTGGTGGGATCCAAGTTGGCTATCCCAATCCGAGACGACTTGGCCTCAGAATAGGTTTTCCGCTCCCGAAGTATTGCCGGGCTTAAGAGTCGGAGTGGTTGAGGATAAACAGATCCCCGACTTGAACTTTCTTTTGAACCGTTACAGTTTCCTTGATAAACTAATTGGTGTTACCGGTTGGATTCGACGTTTTATCCATAATGGGCGGAATTCAGAAAATAAAAATTTGAGTCCTGTGCTTTCCCCTCTTGAACGCCAAGACGCCCGGAACTACTGGGTGCGTGTGGTTCAGGTGGAGCATTTTTCATCCGTGATTGACACTCTAAAGAGAGGTTTAGTTTTGAAGGGCCCTTTGGCTCGCCTAAGCCCTTTCTTGGACAATAACGGAATGCTACGCGTTGGAGGACGCCTCAAGAATTCCAATCTGCCCTATGGTGCTCGCCACCCCCTTTTGCTACGTAAGGACGGCACCTTTGTCAAATTGCTAGTGACACACTACCATCTTTAAAATGCCCACGCTGGTTGTAATGCACTCTCGGCTATTTTACAGCGCGAGTTTTGGATTCTGGCAGGGAGACGCACCATCCGGAACGTCACTTTCAAATGTATTCCGTGTTACCGCTTGAAGGCTAATACTTCACAGCCGATGATGGGTGATCTGCCCTCCGACCGCGTTCTAGCCACTCGACCCTTTGCTGGGGTTGGCACTGATTTTGCTGGCCCGTTTGCCATCAAGAGCTCTAACCTCCGCAACGCCAGATCGCTCAAGGCCTACCTCTGCGTTTTTGTATGTCTCGCTACCAAGGCGGTACATTTAGAACTTGTGAGTGCCTTAAGCACTGAAGCTTTTGTAGCCACGCTAGGTAGATTTGTCTCCCGTCGAGGATTGCCTGACCTGATTCGCACGGATTGCGGCACCAATTATAAGGGCACTGATAGATATTTAAAAGAGATTGTCGAATTCCTGTCTAGCAATAAGATTAGATTAAGTACAGCATTGTCCAAGATGGGGGTAACCTGGAAGTTTGACCCCCCAGCTTGCCCTCATTGGGGTGGAATATTCGAAGCTGTGGTTAAGGTGGCCAAGACTCATCTCCGGCGCGTTATAGGCGAAACTGTCTTAACCTTTGAAGAACTCGCCACCGTGTTTTGCAAAATTGAGGCTGTACTCAATTCTCGGCCACTCTGTCCCCTCTCATCTGACCCAAATGACCTAGAGGTCTTAACTCCCGGTCATTTTTTGATTGGTCAGCCCCTTAACGCTCTACCCGAATACCCCTTCAGGGACGTGAAGGTCTCACGTTTGTCCCGGTTTGAGCTGCTGCAACAGATGACTCAGAGTTTTTGGCACCGTTGGTCACTAGAGTATTTGCATCTTTTGCAGCAGCGGGTTAAGTGGGCTGACAAATCTGATCCACCCAAAGTTGGTGACCTAGTGCTGATTAAGGAACCTAATTTGTTGCCTTTATACTGGCGCCGTGGGCACATTCTTAAGCTGATCTACGGGTCTGATGGGGTTCCCAGGGTTGCCGAGGTAATGGTCGGAGACTCTGTCTTGCAGCGAGCCGTTTGCTCCTTATCACGTTTACCCATTTACTAGTAAGTGGACGTAAATCCTTACGACCACGGGCGGGGGGATTGTTCGCGCCATAATTCCTAGTTCCATGGTCGTGACGCTAGCAACCTCTTTGGCTCAAAATGAAATTGACAGATGACACTTGAAAGGAAAAACTTCCCGCCGTTTTTGGGTGTGGTTTTTGCAAGCTCACTTTTCTGTTTTGACAGCTGAATCACACGTATTCACGAAAATTCGGGTCGTCTCGCGCACGTTTTGCTTCAAGTGTCTAGATTTAATTGATTTTACGGTTTTTGTTGCGCTGTTGAGCGATCTATGTCTCGACCTAACTATTTAAGCATAATTGTTAACGTGCTATCCGTAACAAAAGAACATTGTTTGGAACCCGCCGGTCTTGTTCGTCAACCGCCCGGCGAAAGTGTGTGTGATAGATTTGGACCTTACTAGTGACAAGCCAGGTGTGCAGTGCGCCGGCCCAACGTCTACAGCTGCAGGCCATAACTGTCTGCCTGCCTGCTCCTGCGAGTGGCCTCTGAGACGATCACCAGTACACTCCACTTCACCACACACCCCACATAATCACCACTAATCATACAATCTCAGGCCCTATACAAGGAGGACTGCAGCAAGGAAGGTCAGTGCAACCCTACCATTATTAGGTCCACACTACGTTGAGACCAAATCTGACCGCGGTCAAAGGCCGCTTTGGGCAGCGACCCTGGACTCAGGTTATAGCTGATGGGCCCCTATATCTCGTGTTCCAGGCCTTGACTCGTTGGCCAAGCCGTGGGCCTCAACAGTTACAAAGCCTATTCGGTACAAACAAACAAACAAAAAAATCTTTGCTCTTTATAATATTATTAGTATAGATAATAAGTATCGGTAAGGATTACTATTTTTAAAGTATACATAGATAGTACATAAAATCTGCTTGGTCGATAAAAAATAGAAATGAGATCGAAACAAAACAAACTCGATAATTTTTTTTTTTTTTATTCGATGACAAGCTAGCGATAAAAAGTTTTTATCTTGTTTTCAATTCGGTAACGGTTTTTTTTTATTTGGATTGTAACTATCCTTTTCATAATAATTTTGTTGAAATTCTGGAACGCTTTGATCGTTAAAAGTAATGCTGTATTTTTCATTTTTCGTTGATTATATTTTTTGCCATTTAGAGTACACACTAGACCTTTTACAGTTCGCCGTGCCGTATCTGCATCAAGAGCCCTCACCCCGTCCGTGTTACATCAATATTAATTAATCCTCCAACATTTTTTGTAAGCCTTTTTATAATTAGCATTTCATGTTCAGCTGGCCTACCACTAACGTTAAATGTACTTATTATTATTTTTAAAAAAATGCGTGAGTGTCGTGGATCACTCGGTTTGAACGAAGTGCCTTTTAATAATAAATATAAATAAATAATAATACTCTGAAGTCAGGATTTGAATCCCCGAACCGATAGTTTGACTCCTTCGTTTAGCCACTACGCCACCATAGCTATAATGAAACGTTGTAATAAACGAAGGCAACAAGTGTCATGACGGAAAATTCTTACACTTTTTTTCGCCTAGCTTCCATCCGCCAAACCGTCCGAAAAGGAAATCCGTTTCAATAATGTTTCGAGATGTCATACAAGTGCGTCCTTATTTAACTTTCTTTTAGGTTGACATTGTTTAACATGTCAAAACAATATTGATATAATAATACTGCTTTAAGAGTTGGTGGTATGCCCCCAGTATAATATAAGAGTTAATGGCGACTGCCATTACCACGGATTATTAGAATTAGCCTCAATTTAATTACCCTGGCCATCGTATAAGTTTGGCCATTCACAGGAGTCACACGGCCAACGTTCTGTTCACATTTCTTCAATTCTGTGCGAACGGATAATTTTGTCTTCGCAGACCACTTCTAGTGGCGTCACCAACTATCAGTTCCGCGGTTCAGAAACATTGGTTTAGGGGTACTCATCATCATCATAATCTCAACCTCCGGACGTCCACTGCTGAACATAGGCCTTTCCCAAAGGATGCCACCACACCCAGTCCTCAGCCTTCTTCATCCAGCCACTTCCCGCCACCCGCTTTACATCTTCGGTCCAACGTGCTGGAGGGCGCCCCACACTACGCTTACTTGTTCGCGGTCTCCACTCTTAAACTTCTCGGCCCCAACGGCCATCGCTTCTGCGACAAGCATGGCCTGCCCACTGCCATTTCAGCTTGCTAATGGTTTCGGCTATGTCGGCGACCTTGGTTCTCTTACGGATCTCTTCATTCCGAATCCTGTCCTTAATAGAAACTCCTAACATAGCCCTCTCCATAGCTCTCTGAGTTACTTTAAATTTGTGGATCAAGCCTTTTGTTAGTGTCCACGTTTCAGCGCCATAAGTGAGGACGGGAAGGACATATTGATTGAACACTTTCGTCTTCAGGCATTGAGGTATTGTCGATGAGAAGACCTGACTAGATCTAGGGGGCTATGAGGGAAAATTTAATGATAGTGTAGAATTTATTCCATAGATTTTATCGTCGCTTTTTTATCAGACGCGATAGTGGTCATTGGTCAAGCGTGAACAAATCCTGTCGAGAATAAAATGAAAAAGTGTGACAGAGCGTCTCTGAAACATCGAAACGCAATATCGTGAGTTGAATTTTACATTGTGACAAATGGGAAAATAGTGCTGCACACGACGTGCATACATGTTGCGTTTCAACCACCTGCAGTTTGAACCGAAAACTGTGGAACACCAAAATAGAATTCATTTTGATTTTATGGTCTAGGTCCCACGGAACTCTATCTTACTTTGATTATAGCAAATTCATTTCATTAATTTTAACCGGGCTAAAATATAGCCGTTTCAAGGTGCAAAACTGCAAAACATCTAATTAATTGTGGGTTAAGATATGGAAAGGTAGTAGAGGTAGACACACTTTCGCGTTATAGTATGGGTAAGAGGGGATTTTAATTTGAGAGCAGACCTGTACGCAGTCATAATGGGCCGATGAGGTGTTGAGCTGAATGAATGAAACCTGGATTAGTGCTAACGTATTATTCATATCAGTGTTCTTATTTTACAGCAACAATATTATAGGTAAGCCTGATAGCTTTTATATGCAATCGTAAGTTAACAAATTCGAGTTAAAATACGCGGAAACACAATTTATGGTACAATAACTTAAACTTAAACGTTATTACAGCAGTTAGGCCACTGGCGCCCGTCCAAGCGGTAGTCGGTCGGTTCCCAAGGTGCGCTATAAACTTATTCGATGTGTTCCGGAATGTCCATGTTGAACATGCTTAGGACTGCCGCATGTTATCAGAAATATGTCTGTGAGGTTTCCGATTATCCGGTGGGCGTCAGAAGCATCAGAAGGAACGCAGATGCGGCAAAATTCTGTACGTTTCGGCGTTACCTACATCCGATTTTCACCTGGCAGAAGTGGCAGAAATTATTTATCTGATAATATGCCAGCCAATACCAAATATCGTCATACTTAATATCTCACGAAAATACCACGACAATGACATGCTTTTTTGTTGATGAACCTTAGAGTTAGGGCCTGTTTCACCACCCTCAAATAAATTTTATCCATCAAATAAATTCGACATTTTGAATGATGGCCTATTCAAAAACTATCAAAATAACAACTTTATTTGATAGATAAAATTTACTTGAAGGTGATAAAACATGCCCTTAGTATAATATAAATACTTACTACGAGTATATCCTATTCTACTCCTACTTTTTATGCCGGAATAACAAAAGGCATTCCAGACGGACGAAGTAGACAGAAAAAAAAACTAGTTAGGTACCTACATAATTTTAAATATAATAATATTTTATCCTCGTAGTCGTTTTAGGGCCTGTTACGTATGAGACAGTTAAATAATGATAATCTTTATCGTTAAATGTTGAATTTGACCATCGCAAAAAAAAGGGTGGGTTGCACAAGGCAGGGTTTATGAAACTTTGACGATCTACCTTAACCATGGAGGTAACCTTTATTTTATTGCGAGATAGGCTTGTGCTTGACCACAACCAATGATAGAAATTATGTCACAACCTATGATAGAAAAAATGATAGAAAGGACTCATTATTTCTATGATTGTTTCTATCATATAATATATTGAATTTGACCATCGCAAAAAAAAAGAGTGGGTTGCACAAAGCAGGGTTTATAAAACTTTGACGATCTTTAAACCTTAACCATGGAGGTAACCTTTATTTTATTACGAGATAGGCTTGCGCTTGACCACAACCAATGATGGAAATTATATTTCTTTGCTTCATCCTTCAATATAATTATTACAAAGGTAGTCACTCCAGTCGCCAGAGATAAGTCCGCGTATTTTACAGTTATACCCTACCCTAAAAATAAATCACCTTGGCAGCACCGTCTTAATTTTGCTCATTACTTTTTCGCGCGAGATAAGGACCGCACGCGCTCAGCGCGCCGCACTTAATAATTTAACCAGAAGTGCAGAAGATCGAGTGATATTGTAGGATAGTGTGATTGCAGTATTGTTCATCGGCTGAAATGATCATCATCCTCATCATCGAAGGAAAAAGGTACGAGCTCTTTTCTGTGTTCAAACGATCTCTTGTTTGCGCTTACGTACCGCCACATAGCCTACTATATTATCGTTTTTGCATTAACATAAAAACGGTACACCTTTTGTATCGAGGTTTACTGTGAGTCTTCATCGATTACGAGGTATCAGAGAAAACGTAAATATTCTGAATTAAATATTACGTTACCTACTCTGCAAATACTTGCGGAAGTGTTTTATTATGAAAATTAATAAAAATTAAAACACAACTATAACGATTATTATGGTAACACTATTGTTACAACTTGTCATCGATCACGATTGAATTAACTTAGTACCTACCCCCCAAGTGTCTCGGATTTATTTAGGTAATTTATCATTATTATTTCTACATATAGAATAGAATAGAATAGAAATGTTTTTTATTCAAATAAACTTTTACAAGTACTTTTAAATCGTCAATGAGTCTACCACTGGTTCGGAATGCCGTTCCTGCCGAGAAGAACCAGCAAGAAACTCGGCAGTTGCTCTTTTCAAAATACTTTTACAATATACTTAACAGATATTCTATGTATGCAGAGCTTCCACAATGAGGGAAAGGTCCACAAAAGCATACGTAATTATTTCTAATTATAATTCAACACATGTCAAGACGGGCAGACAGAAAGTAGCCCCATTGCCGCTGGTGGCACCCGTTCACGAGCATGACGCATGACCCAGCCATTGCTTCGCTCAACCATATTTTAGGGAACGCAACAACCCGCATCACATCATCATATTATACATTCGAAAAATGTAATAAAATTCACGAATTCACTCAACTATGCTCGTAACATTCGCTCAACGGGGCTTTAGTAGCTTGCCCAGCCGTAAACTATATTCGAGTACCTACTTGTAAACAAAAATATAATATTATTTATCTGGAGAGACGGTAGGGTCCCTGCCAAGACGAGCCAAGCGAAGCGTAAGGGAACTAACTACCCACCTTTTCTTCGATTTATCTGAAAACACTAATTGTTACGAAACACGTAAAATTAAAAGCAATGGTAGATGAACAAGCAGAGCAAGTAGCATATTATTAGATATTATAGAAGATATTAAATATTTGGAAGAAATAATGGCCATTTTCCTCGGTTTGAAAGTCTTGCTCGTAACTTAAACAACTGTGCAATGTTCGTGTCGACACTACGACGGTAATGAGTTATATTAATTGAAAGAGAGGCATTCAATACCCTCACTTAAATAAGTTAACTAGACCCAGTTGGCATCATTGGTGTGAACAATGTGAGCTTTGTTTTTTTTTTTGCGTCATACGTAAACACCGAAGAAAATCAAGCCGACGCCGAGTCTAGTAGGTACAGTTAATCCAGATACTGAATGGTCATTTTGACAAAGGGTTCAAAGTTACTTTATAAAAGTCGGTCAACTCGAAATTGACTCAAAATTACACTCGGCGCTTGGGAAATCGACGCATGTTTCCCCGAAGTATGGTGAAAATATTCATGCCAACCATATGGCTCTTTATATTAAAAAAAGGGGTGCGACAAAGACTACTCGTCCTGAGTATCACGGCCGTTAGTAAAGGAATGGGCCTACTATTAAAAGAGAGTGAAAACAGGGTGCAGGCCATGAAACACCTAAGCAGGAAGATGGCTGCAGGATCCTATGTGATTCAAACTTCGGAATCACTCAAAGCAGCATTAAACTCTTAATGCCTCAACTCAACAAGAAGTGCTATAAGATTCGGAAGGAGACAAAACTTTATTTGGATTGGCTTTATCCGAGAAACTAAAAAACAACAAACAGGGATTGACTGCAAACCTATTGCAATAACATGATTAACTGCGAGCTAATCACCAGTCATATACTAAAGCCATGACTCCAACAAATTGGAATTGGCTGCGAGTCAATTGCGATAATATAACTAGCTGTGAGCCACTCATGAGTCATATTCTAAAGCTGTGACTCCACAAACAAATCAGGATTGACTGCGAGTCAATTACGATAACATAACTAGCTGCGAGCGAGCTACTCATGAGTGAAATCCTAAAGCTGTGACTCCACAAGAAAAAAAAAATCGGGATTAACTGCGAGTCAATTGCGATAACATAACTAGCTGCGAGCTACTTATGGTTCATATCCTAAAAATGTGACTTCCTAACTGCGAGCTACTCATGAGTCAAATCCTACAGCTATGACTCCACAAACAAATCGGGGTTGACTGCGAGTCAATTGCGATAACATAACTAGCTGCGAGCTACTTATGGTTCATATCCTAAAGATGTGACTTCCTAGCTGCGAGCTACTCATGAGTCAAATCCTACAGCTGTGACTCCTCAAACAAATCGGGATTGACTGCGAGTCAATTGCGATAACATAACTAGCTGCGAGCTACTTATGGTTCATATCCTAAAGATGTGACTTCTTAGCTGCGAGCTACTCATGAGTCAAATCCTAAAGCTGTAACACCACAATAAAAAGGGATTAACTGCGAATCAATTGCGATAACATAACTTGCTGCGAGCTATTCATAAATCACATACTAAAGCTGTGATTCCTTAAACAAATCGTTGACTGCGAGTCGATTGCGATTACATAACTAGCTGCGAGCTACTCATGAGCCATATCCTAAAGCTGCTAAAGCTGTGACTCCACAAAAGAAAATTGGTAATTGTGATAACCTTAGTAGCTGCGAGCTAGTTATGAGCCATATCCTTATAAAATTGTGTAGAAAATGTGTAATCGTGAATATATATGTACATTAGCTACAAATTATTGTCTGCGAGACAATATACGTTATGTTCTTACCTAACTATATACGGGTACTCGACCAGCCCGCAACCAGGAAAACTGGCGAGCGCCTCGTCGGTACTCGTCATGAACTGGGGGGGGGGCGTAACACTGAGGCGCAGGATAACAGCTTACCAACTTAATATGTGGGTTGTTATTAATAATAATTTATTACAAATAGGAGCTATTAGTTCCGAGTTTTATTTTCTTGATGCCTAAACCTAATGTTAGGCTGTTCGTCTTATCAGTGACTCCAGGTGTTTTAATCAAGGTCATAAAAGAAGTTATAACCTATTTGAGATACCTAGGCTTTAAGTCCGTTTTTGCTTGAATAACAATACTAAATTTAAAAAATCCGTGCCTTGACAACAAGATCCGGACGCTTTATCTGTCGATGCATTTACGCTATGTGGGGCTTTTATATTTTTCTATGATTTTTGTTTCCTCCTTTTTCTTTAATTTTAAAGTGTCTGAGGAAAATCATTGATAACGAGGCAAACGGAATCCTAGTTTTTTCAAATTGGTTACCACAAGCGTGGTACTCTCTCCTACAAAGCTTGGTAGTTTCGGATACTACTTAATGTTAATCCTCATTAATACTTATTGCAATCTCATTTAACCATTCCTTGCACAAGTAACTTACCCTGGGTGTCGCGAGACTCTCCGGACTCTCTCTCTCTCTCTCTCTCTCCCTTAAAACAAGGCACCGACCCAGACTCAGCGTCACTAATGTTAACATCATTCTCTGACAGTATTTTAAAACAATATAATACCACACTCAAGTTTCGGTGGCAGTTGTGTAAATTAAATAATAAAAATGTATTTAAACCGTCAAAGACCAGCATTAGGTATCTTCTCTTACAGCGTTTGTTACGGAGTTTAAACCCTTATCGAATTGCAATATAATTTATGCCAAGAAACAGCATTGTTTCTGGAGCAAGCGTAAAACGTCTCCTCAAAGGTGTCTATAAGTTAAGATCAACCAAACCCTATTACTCCCGTACTTGGGTCCCTCAACTTGTTTTAAACTATATTAAAAATTGGTTCCCTTATAGTCACTCATCTTTAGAAAAAATCACTAAGAAACTTTTCAGTATACTAGCAATTTGCACTGCTCATAGACTACAAACTCTTCCATCAATTAAATTGGAAAGCAATATTACTTTCGAAATCAGGGTTTAAATTAGAATAACGGTAACTTAAAAAAAAAAAACATACGCTGCGGCAGATACCAAGCCTATTCTCTCTCTCTCTTCCTACCTTACTTTCAAGAAAATCTGAGCATCTGCCCTGCTACACCCCTCCACACACTATATTTCCAGAACTAAAAATATAATATCTGAGGGGACAAATAACCTGCTATTTACCTACAAGAAGCCTTACAAAAAGGCCGAACTTCAATCGATCAGCAGGTGGATCAAGTAAACGGTATCAGGGAGCAGCGTTGACACAAGCGCACAGCGCCTCACGCTCAGGCGAGCGTTGAGGAAATTAGAGAAACGGCAGGCTGGACTAACACATCGAACTCATTCTTTCGCTGCTTAGATGTTAGATCCATGGCGGATGAGGGAGATTATGCCAGACCCTGCCAAGACAGGTCTTAATAATAATTGCGTTAACACATCTAATAGTGAATCAATTTATGAATTATACCTAATCATAAAAATAAATATATTCTAATTTATAGTATTAAATAATATTATAATAATATCATAAATAAATTTTAATATTGTTAAAGTGTATGCAAGCAAATTAATTAGTATTTCCATAAGAAAGTGATTAAAAATACACGATTTACAAAATCTGTATTGCGTACATGTTTATCAAAACTTTTTACTCTAAACAACTACCTTTGTAATAATTATATTGAAGGATGAAGCAAAGAAATATAATAAGTGATCAAACGAACTTACCTGAAGTGAAGTTCGATCATTATTATATGAGTTGCTTCATCCGAAGATATAATTACCCACCCTCCCTGACTGCCCAAATAAAAAAGTTTTGAACCGTAGGTATACATCTCTAAAAATAATGAGCAAAATTAAGACGGTGCTGCCAAGGTGATTTATTTTTAGGGTAGGGTATAACTGTAAAATACGCGGACTTATCTCTGGCGACTGGAGTGACTACCTTTGTAATAATTATATCTTCGGATGAAGCAACTCATATAAAATAATGATCGAACTTCACTTCAGGTAAGTTCGTTTGATCACTTATTATGTCACAACCAATGATAGAAACAATGATAGAAAAAATGATAGAAAGGACTGATGAGGTTTATCTAGGTTGGAGTGCGCTTGCTCTGAAGATACCTTAAATAGATAGGTTTGAGTAACAGAGACAACGCTCTACGAATCCGGGGCTAGCCGACTGTGCCTTCTGGGGCTTGATGTGTGATAAGCGAGTGGACTGGCTTCAAAACAATCGCAAATCTATTCCGTTTAGTAAAACGTTCCGGAAAAGGAGAGATTAAATTAATTAACTGCTGATCTCCAGTAATAGAGAAGCTACATGAAGAAGATACAGTATTCTCATAGGGGGAGCTGCAAAAAAGATGTTCCTAGCTCACATATCATTAATACGAAACATTAATCGAAGCGAATTTCATGGGCTATAACAGAGATATGTAGGTCGGATGCGGAAATGCGACGCGGTCGGATCGGATCCGTCCCGGAGTTATGCGCATGCATCCGGTGACTTATCATCCGTTATTTACTTACCTGATGTTATACGAAATTTTAGCTTCAAGTCCAACAGTTAAAGGTACGGACTGCAAATGAAACTGAAATGTGGACGGTTCAATCCCCACCCGTTGCACTATTGCCGTACCCTGCGTACCCAGAGATAAAGGAAGCAAGGCCGTACGCATTCCTAACACAAGGTTTATGCATATTGGGAAGTGAGAGGGGAATATAAGTCAAGTTCAGCATGTCTAATATTCTTTTGTAAAAAAAATTTGTTCCAGGATCTGTACGTCACGCGTGTCTTACAAGGCGCGTCACTGACACTTTAAAAGCCTTTTCGTGTTGTGGAGTTGTTCACGCGTCTCCGTTTTTAGGTTCTTGGTTGGTTTGTACAGCAGTGTCTGTATATGAATAGGGCGTGTGACATGATAAAGCTATACCAATTACTGTCAACATGCAAAATGTTAGTTAGTAGGCGTGAGGAAATTACGTCTTGTCGTGGTAGTTGATGCCAAAAATAAATCTAAGTACCAATTCATCATTTAGGTAAGTATTTATTGATTACATACGAGATGACTACATCCTACTAATACTATCAACGTGAAAATGAGTTTTTACTTGGGTTTTCCTTAAGACACGCTGCAAGGATCGATTTGATTTTTTCGTGGGTATAGTTGACATAGTAAAACTAACTGCACTCGAAGCACGAGTACGTCGCGCGCAAAAGCTAGTCTAAATATATAAAAGGCAAAGGTGACTGACTGACTGACTGGTCTATCAACGCACAGCTCTAACCACTGGACGGATCGGACTGAAATTTTGCACACAGATAGTTATTATGACGTAGACGTCCGCTAAGAAAGGATGTTGAAAATTCCATCCCCAAGAGGGTTAAATGGGGGTTGAAAGTTTGTATAAAAGTCCGTCATTTATCAAATTATTTTTCATGTAATATCCATGAAACTTTAATTTTTGGGCTTTCGATAAAAAAATAAGAAATACGTGTTTCGCAAATTTTGAAAATTCCACCCCCCCAAACACTTCAAATAGGGGATGAAAATTTGTATAAAAGTCCAGATTTTTAAGTTAATTTTCAAGTAATATCCATCAAACTTGGTACTTTAGCTTTCATCTAAATATATAAAAGGCAAAGGTGACTGACTGACTGACTGACTGGTCTATCAACGCACAGCTCTAACCACTGGACGGATCAGGCTGAAATTTTGCACACAGAAAGTTATTATGACGTAGACGTCCGCTAAGAAAGGATTTTGAAAATTCCAACCCCAAGAGGGTTAAATGGGGGTTGAAAGTTTGTATAAAAGTCCGTCATTTATCAAATTATCTAAATATATAAAAGGCAAAGGTGACTGACTGACTGACTGACTGATTGACTGGTCTATCAACGCACAGCTCTAACCACTGGACGGATCGGGCTGAAATTTTGCACACAGATAGTTATTATGACGTAGACGTCCGCTAAGAAAGGATTTTTGAAAATTCCAACCCCAAGAGGGTTAAATGGGGGTTGAAAGTTTGTATAAAAGTCCGTCATTTATCAAAAATATATAATAGGCAAAGGTGACTGACTGACTGACTGACTGGTCTATCAACGCACAGCTCTAACCACTGGACGGATCGGGCTGAAATTTTGCACACAGATAGTTATTATGACGTAGACGTCCGCTAAGAAAGGATTTTGAAAATTCCATCCCCAAGAGGGTTAAATGGGGGTTGAAAGTTTGTATAAAAGTCCGTCATTTATCAAATTATTTTTCATGTAATATCCATGAAACTTAAATTTTTGGGCTTTCGATAAAAAAATAAGAAACACGTGTTTCGCAAATTTTGAAAATTCCACCCCCCCAAACACTTCAAATAGGGGATGAAAATTTGTATAAAAGTCCAGATTTTTAAGTTAATTTTCAAGTAATATCCATCAAACTTGGTACTTTAGCTTTCATCTAAATATATAAAAGGCAAAGGTGACTGACTGACTGACTGACTGGTCTATCAACGCACAGCTCTAACCACTGGACGGATCCGTTTCGGACGTGTTTCGCAAATTTTGAAAATTCCACCCCCCCAAACACTTCAAATGGGGGATGAAAATTTGTATAAAAAACTTGAGAGGTGTCAAGGGATACCCGGATGGAACGTAGTTCCTTTCGATTAATTAATTAGGCTTTGTGTTCGGTATTTTCGCGGTACAATAATGGGTCTCCGTAGCCTTGTGGCTTCTGCAGTCGCCTAACAGTCAAAGGTCGATGGTTCGAATCCCAGCTCGACAGACCGAATTTTCCATTTTCAATTTTATTTTAAACAATTTCTACATGTGGAACCTTTCCCTAATTTTTATAACTTATAAGTTATAAAAAATTAGGGAAAAAATTTAGTTTTCAAGTAATATCCATGAAACTTGGTATGTTGGCTTTTTACGGAGATACGAATCGCCTTAGGTTGGATTTTAATTACCAATAAAAATCTAACTTAACGTGAGCTAACCAACCGCTAAGAAACCATTTTTGAAAATTCAACCTCTAAGGGGGTAAAATAGGGGTTTGAAAAATCGAACTTAATGTGAGCGAAGCCGCGGGCAAAAACTTTTACCAATAAAAGTCTAACTTAACGTGAGCTAACCAACCGCTAAGAAACCATTTTTGAAAATTCAACCTCTAAGGGGGTAAAATAAGGGTTTGAAAAATCGAACTTAACGTGAGCGAAGCCGCGGGCAAAAGCTAGTTCTTAATAAAATTGAATATGTTTTTATATTCCTCTCTTTTTTGAAGCAGCAAGTCTGGCTTTCACAGAAATGGGGCAGTATTTTTATTACGATCTTAGGGTTAAACTAATTAAGAAAATTAGTTTTTTAACCCAATTTAAAATTAATGCTAATGAAGTAGGTACTTCACAAAGTGAATAAGTTCTAGAATTTTATTTGATTTTCTGCTGTCTAATTAATATCTCTATTGTGATACATAAAATAGGTACGATGCAACTTCATTTATGTGAGAGGATGTGTGTATTTGTACTTAATAATAAATGAAAATCGGATCAAGCCCGCACGCCTGAATGTTTGCTTCCATCATTGAATGTTCACTGAGTAAATTATGTCTGATTTAAATGTTTTATATTGACAGAAAAATTTCATAGGTACGCATTTTATTACGTTTTGTTCATTTGAGAAGCCTATTCTGTGATTATTACTTATCAGTTATATTTATTGGTTAAGATAAAAATGATATTTTTATTTGGGTACTAGATGATGCCCGCGACTACATCCGTGTGGATTAAGGTTTTAAGGTATTAACTCTGGTAATTTTCCTGGATAAAAATTAGCCTGTGTTTTAATCCTGAGTATGAGCTATCTCCATTACAAAATTTCAGCCAAATCGGTTCATTCGTTGTGGCGTTAAAGAGTAACAAACATCCATACATCCATCCTCACAAACTGTCGCATTTATAATATTAGTAGGATTAAGTACTTACGTTTTATTCTGCTTTCCCTTCCAACTAGCTGACAGCATGACAGTTATAATTTGACTCAGCTGTTCAAAGTTTGACTACCGACAGAATGACATGCACTTTTTTCATTATATTGCTCATCATTTGTAACAACATTAGTAGTACAAAAGGTACACATTGTGCTTGAAGCTATGCAAGAAGAGAAGTTTGTAAGAATAGAATTAGACGCACTCTAAATGTTATAAAACCAGCTTATAATATTAAATGATGCCACAAATGTATAAACTTAATATAATATATTTATATTATCTTAAGACTATTTTCTGAGAAAAAATTATAAAGAGCAATTTTTAGCGGTTTCTATAACTTAATACATTTTTCCTTAATCTCAAGATAAAATCTTAGCCTGGCATTCAAATTACACGGAACAATTTAAGCACTCAAAATTCCACTGCAGAGTTGTCGTGTAATTTACATAATCATACCAATTACGTTCGAAGTGTTCATTTCGGAGTCTCAATGCGTGACAAGATTTTCTTGTAATCTTATTTACTGAGACGCAAGAAAGTTTAATTTCGGCTTAGCTAAGGACATTTCCGTGATGTCTGAATTTCTTGTTTCAATAAAAAAATATAATAGGTGGTAAAGGGACAACAAAATATTTAGAATTAAATTAAAATTATAAGTTTTCTTGCATGCAAGTGTTACATTTTGTTTATCAATTTGTATTTAAATAAGAAGAAAAAAAATTGTAATCTTCTAAATATATCAAAGAAAAAGGTGACTGATTGACTGACTGACTGATCTATCAACGCACAGCTCAAACCAGCGGACTAATCGGGCTGAAATTTGGAATGCAGATAGCATTCGCTAAGAAAGGATTTTTGAAAATTAAACCCCTAAGGGGGTAAAATAGGGGTTTGAAGTTTGTGTAGTCCACGCTGACGAAGTCGCGGGCATAAGCTCGTAATATTATAAATGCGTATATTTTGTGTGATTAAAGGACATATTGTCATCAAGGCTTGTCCTTCAATCAAGCAGCAGTTGAAAAACGGACCGACATAATTTTTTGGATGGGTATAGTTAGTATATAATAGGGCTAGGCTAGGCAGGCTATTTTCTTTCTCAGTGGTTATCGGAAATTGATAACTAAGAACTGCCAACCCGCGTTTTATATTAAATAAGTACGAAATACGAGTTTGAGTTCTTAGCATATTTCCATTGTTTTCCATAGGTCCCACTTTTTATTCCAGAAAAACAAATCCCCGCGTGATTTTTCAAAACCTATCTCCATGCGGACAAAACCATATTTTAATTTTAAACACATTAATGCCCTCCATTACCTGTGTAGTGAAACTTAAGTAAGTTGTCGAATTTTCATAATGAGTTTTCCGAGTGCGTCGGGGGAACATAGCTCGAGTGACCGCATTACGAGGGTCACCTTTTTGCCGAGCTTACGATCCTGTCGGGGCACATGATAACGTTATTAAAAAGTTTCACCTGCCGGCGACATTAAACAGTCATTTGTTTACATGTCACGGTACCTTTTAGCCCGTTCCTTAAGAGATCTCACCCTCGAGTACTACCGGTCATGATTATAATTATCTACCGATAATATCGGTATACATGTATTAGAATGTTCGAAGAGTTGCACATAGTTCGAAGAGCTGATGGTCGTTGGGGTCCCAAGGTGGTGGAGTGGCGACCCCGCACCGGGAAACGCAGTGTTGGCAGACCCCCCACCAGGTGGACCGACGACATCAAACGAGTCGCAGGGAGCCGCTGGATTCAAGCGGCGCAAGACCGAAGCCTGTGGAAATCCATGCAGGAGACCTTTGTCCAGCAGTGGACGTCTATAGGTTGATAAAGAAGAAGAAGAAGAAGATATTAGAATGTAATAATATAATAACATTAGAATATAGCATTAGACAAAAACATAAATTATGACTTTGTCTCAATTGGCTGACCAAACATGACAAGACTTCGTCGTCCCAACCGACTGACTAACCCAACAAGATTTAAACAAAGCATTTCGAATGGCTGCCAAGTGCCAACTCTGCTTTCCGTTGTGGTGTCACCACTTCCGCATCTTAGGTCCCCAACGACCATCACAAAGACTACAATATAATCGGACTACCAATCAAGTCCTTTATTCGAACAATGACGTGCCCACCTACTTCCACTTCAGCTTTGCGACTCGCTAAAATATTTCACATGTTTAATTTAGGATACATTAAAATATAGACTGAGAATTTTGTACGCACTTTGCAGCTTTAATTCGATAGCGAGCTAGCCACAAAATATTTTTCAATTTTGAGCATGCAGGCAGTCAGGCACCAGGAGGCCTTTTGAAGTTTGCCGTGCCGTATCTACATCGAAAGCTCTCCGGCTGCGATCTATCGATGCTAATTAATAACGCTTATTATCCAGCGATGTATGTACCGGCCTTTTTTGAATTACCTCTCCAAAGCTCTATATAACCGGAATAAAGAACTGTGAAATTACACGGAAACGCTTTTTCCATAATTAAGTTTATGCAGCTTTTTATTGAACATAATGTGTACCGTATAAATAGCGCCAAACATTCAGTGCGGTCCGAATACGTTGCGACTGAATTTTTTTATTTTTTATAATTTGAGGTTATGAAGAGTTTATTTCAGGCGCACTCAATATATTCGTAGTTTGATTTTTTATATAAATGGTAATATTAAGTAAACAAACTCAACGTCATTTCAGAGATTCGCTGTAAAAAGTTAAATACATATTCTGTTTTGTCAGAATCTCATACATACGTATTGTAGGTAGGTATTTCTAAAGTTACACGAATTCAAAGCCGTGAAACTTCAAAGAATTGATGGTAGATTCTCGACTTGTCATAATAGCCACAAGTTGGCCTACAAATAATTTTGAATTTTTTATGAACAAAACCTATGTTTTAAAAATACTGTTGAATCATCAAGTGAATCCTAAACGTACTTGAAGTAATGGTAGGTATGCGAGACTCTTCCCCCCAAAAAAAAGTGGTTTGCGTAATTTTTTCCTGAAAAAGTAAGAAATTTTCTATCGAATGCACTGAATAAAATCAACACCCGCGATGATGGTAAAACATTTTTAATTTTTGATTTTTTTTAAATTTTGCGGCTTTTCAAATTAACGCTTAACGAATTTATAATAAACGTATAATGTTTATGTATCAATTCGAATGAGCTATCACTATTCCAAATTTCAGCCGAATCGGTTCATTCGTTGTGGCGTGAAAGAGAAACAAACATCCATCCATTCATACATACATACATCCATCCTCACAAACTTTCGCATTTATAATATTAGTAGGATTAGAGGTATTACCATAAAATATTAAACGATACTCGTATTTCATAGATGAAATACGAGTATAATTTAATATTAATTTATGCGTAATTCCTAAACTATTTTATGGTAATAGATTACCATAAAATAGTTTAGGAATTACGCCAGAGGCCTTCCAAAGCATATAGATTTTTTTTAGATGATACCTGAGAAAGACAGACGGACAGACAGACAAACCGTAGGACACTGGATGAAACTAGGAGCGTTATCGTCTATGGAACCCTGGAAAACATAAGTATGAAATAAAGTCATAATCATCCTTTGATTCATCTTCACCATTCGCCGGCCCACTAGTTACTAAGCACAGTTCTCCTCTCGAAGGAAACGGAGTCGAATGATAAGACGTACTTAATTAAATCTGTATTTATAAAAATCTCGTGTCACGATGTATGTTCGGGATAAACTCGAAAACTACTGAACCAATTGTGATCAAAATTCGTAACTATCTGTAATTTGATCAAACTTAAAAGATAGGATAGATTTTATCTTAATTATTGACATCAATATTTTTTATTGCAAATTAAAATTTGTTAATTACACGACAGTCATATATACAGCTCGAGATTTAGGTTGCTAGGCAACCTAGCAATACTAGATCTCGAACGATGTTATATTGCGAGATAGTCTTAACGCAAATAGACTACTTATCTTACTAATCCTTACTAATATTATTATAAATGCGAAAGTGTGTTTGTTTGTTGATTTGTCCTTCAATCAAGCCGCAACAGAGCAACGAATTGACTTGATTTTTTGCATGGGTACAGTTGAGGACCTGGAGAGTGACATAGGCTACTTTTTATCCCGAAAAATTAAACAGCTCCCGAGGGAAATTAAAACTAAATCCACGCGGATGAAGTCGTGGACATCAGCTGTAATATTATATTTTCTTCTGTGTTGATTAATAAATGGTTTTTGATATTTCTTTTCAAGTACCTACTTTTGTTTATTACACTGAGCATTCCGTTAAGCATATCTTCCTACGAGTGATCATTATTTAGGAATAATTTAAAATGGGCTGTCTGTACTTGAAACGTTTTGAGTGGGAGCCGTTGATATAATATGAGATATATTGAAATATTCTGGCAGTGTATTAAACCTTGAACAAAGTTTGAAAAGAAAATTAAGTTTTAAAATTTCACCGAAGTGTTGAAATACTTTAACTGACTGGTGGAGCGAGTAGGTGGATCCTAGTGGATTGAGCCGTATTAAACTGCTATAACGACTATAGCTTTGAAATCATTTCGAGAAACACTGTCTTGAAATAAGTCCTTTAAGTGACCGCAGCCTTGAAATTACTGTAAGCAGCCTTAAAATATTAACTTTAGAGCATTTCAAATTATTTTGAAGTATTAATAAAATTTTTGAAAATTCTTTAATTGACTTGTCTTGAAATTCTTTACTTAATCACTTGCCTGAATTTCTGCACTTAAGCGTAATGCGCAATTAGCATCAGAAGTTTAGTGAGTACGTTTCAATAGGACTGTGTATCTTTGGTCCTCGGTTTGGTATCAATGGTGGGTACTCAAAGTTTCATACATATTAACAAGAGCCGTATCTCTCCAGTCTCCATGACGTGCGTGAATGAACTTATGCGAGCGCTGAAAAGCCCTTATTACAATTTCCACTTTTCCTAATAGCCCCAGCATATGCGCCCGTGCTGCATATTACGCAATTCGCATATTTTTACCCCCAAGTACACTCGTACGGTAATTTATGTGCATTAGTTTTACGTTGAAATGATCATGAAAACCCCGACTGTTCTTGTTTATTATATATCATGAAAGGGTAGATAAAAGTCTGTTAAAGTATGGTAGGTTTTTGTGATAAGTATATTTTATTTTTACCCGACTATGGAAAAGCCAAAAGAAAGGGTTGTGATTTTAGCAGTCTATGTACGTATGTACATATATGTGTAGGTATGTATGTGACTATTTACGAATGATCATGAATGAGGTATTTATCGATTTGTTAACTTAAAAACTCAATAAAGAAGAAGGTTCTCAATTTATTGGAATCTTTTTTTTTAATGTATGTTCACCGATTACTCGAAGACGCCTGAACCGATTTGGAAAATTCTCTTTTGTTTCAAAGGGTATACTTCCCAGGTGGTCTTATATACTATACATACTTTGTAGTGGCGCGTGCGTTTGAAGTCGGTTTTTTAAAAATATTTTTTTAAATTTATAAACCAGCTTAAATGCACAGTACGGATTACATTGTCCTTCTTCTTCTCATCAACCGTAAACAGCTAGACGAAGGTCTCTTGCATGGACTTCCACAAGTCTCGGTTTTGGGGGTTGTGTATCCAGCAGCTTTCTGCGACTCTTCGTCGTCGTCGTTGACCTAGTGTCAGGTTTGCCAACAGTGTGATTTCCGGTGCGGGGTCGCCAGTGGACTTTGCTTAGAAGATTAAATTATAGCGAACATTGTAGTTGGACGCGAATGTTTATCATAGTGTATATTCAGAGCATTGCTATAATAATTACAAATTATGTCCTGTGGTAAAAGAATAAACGTGTCATGTCACATTGAGACGATAATAGGACACGGGAAGTACTTTACCTTGTTTTAATATGGCGCCGATCTAGCCTACGGACGTCTGGACTAAGGACGTGGCCAGATTGGACGGAAGGAATATGT
Source organism: Oeneis ivallda (assembly GCA_029955525.1). Lineage (NCBI taxonomy): Eukaryota > Metazoa > Arthropoda > Insecta > Lepidoptera > Nymphalidae > Oeneis > Oeneis ivallda. The sequence goes on along the minus strand of JARPMR010000013.1, from coordinate 18,422,636 downwards.
CCTTCCGCCTGATCCGGCCACGGTCCTGCACTGGAGATATGACAGTGCACAAGTGTGTGCGCAAACACAAGTGCACTTTCTATTCCTCAATTCTAATATTCCAATGGGACGGAAACATACACGACAGCAGAGAGATCGGGCACAGGACCGACGGCTTTACGTGCTCTCCGAAGCACGGGGATGACACATCGTTATCTTCCTAACTCCGTTATCTGATTCGCACGGGCAGGGTCTGGAACGCTCTTCCGAGATCTGTGTTTCCTAACACGTATAATTTGGGTTTCTTAAAAGCAAGAGTGAATAGGCATCTTCTAGGCAAACACGTTCCACCTTAGGCCGTGTCATCACTTTCCATCAGGTGTGATAGTGGTCAAGCGTGTGCCTATAATGTATAAAAAAAAAAGGTACTGAGAATTTCTTGTCAGAAAAACCCAGTAGTATTGGGTTAAAAAAAATTCAAGTTTTCTGACATACTATTAATTAACTTTCAATTGTTTTTTAGGTGTCAATCCATTCGTTATCTGCATGTTATCTGGGTGACATATTATTAGGCTACATTTTCAAGCGACGAAAAAAGGAGTCCGAGGTTCTCACTTCATCGCGTACCTTTTTTTATGAACAAAAATAGTAATGTAGATGTTTCATCCAGTAGTTCATTTCCGTAGACAGTTTCAAATTATTTTCTTGTTTAGGTAGGTAATAGAATCAATTTATTTTCAAAGAATTGCTTAGGTAAGCTAGTTGTAAGCTATAAACATGTTGTTCAATGGATGCAAATCTTTATTACAGTTCATCAGAACGTAGTTTAATATATGTCCTGCGGTAACAGAATGCACGTGTTACGTCACACAGAACTGAAAATTATATCGTATTCATTACGGGGCGTGCTTTAACCTGTTTTATTAATGTAACCGATTTATTTGCACAGAACTGCACTGCTTATATTTTGAATATTATAAATTAAAATACAGTCAGTTTGGATGAATAATTTGAAACTATTTGCATTAATTATCATCTTCAGTATTATTGTTATCACTGCGACATCAAAAATACCGCTCGTTCGCTAAAATACTGTTTTTTTTCCTCAAAAATCCTGATTTTTAAAAAAAAAATATGTCTATAGGTTTAAAGGGCATTGAAGATTTTTAGCGGTCCGCCATTTTCCTTTTTATTCAAAATACCGGCCACACATAAAACTTATATAAATCAATAGCTGGCATGAATACAAAAAAGTATTGTATTAGATACTATCTTCCAAAGTGTCACGGTTTCGAGATATAAGCTATCAAAGTTGTACTGGTGGCGTCATCGGTTACGGTTCAAACGTGATACTTCGGAAGATTGTGTCTACTTGTTTGTATTCACCACAGCTAATGATTTGTACAGGTTTTATAAGTGGCCTGTATTTTGAAAAAAAAAAGTAAAATGGCAGACCGCTAGGTAGGCCGGGCTCCATACAAAAATAATCAAACTCTTTTCTAGTTTTGATTTTAAAGTAGAGCCTTCTGTGAGTTTACTTTTCAACTAAAGTTTTCATAGAGCATGAAATGGCGATTTTTTTTTCAAACTACATCAAGAACAAACGAAGAAGAAATTATAAAAAAAAATACAGTATCACTCACAATCATTAACACTGGAGACTAGTAGTATCTACTTGATTGACACCATTTTACACTTGATTGGCGTATTTGGTACTGTATTAGATAAGAGTGTTTGCGAGTGTCGGTAGGTGAAAATTATATAAAATCATAGATAAATTTATAGCGGTCTATAATAATTAAACTATGAAATCATAAATTAATTAAATATAGAGGTCGGTACGCCATATTACGTAGCAATATTATTAGTTCCAGAGACACTCGTATGTCAAATGAGGCGCTTCAAACTGATCCATAATCAAGCTGACATTTATATAGGCTAATCCAGTGTTATTAACTAGTATTATTTTGTAAAATGAAATTCAAAAAAATTCAAAATTATTTATTTCACGTATGCCAACCTGTGGCTCTTATGATAAGTCATGACTCTACCACCGGTTCGGAAAGCGGATTCTGCTGAGAAGAGCCGACAAGAAACTCAGCAGTTGCTCTTTTCAACTAAAATGAGACAAACAATCTACAGTCAAACTGAATACTCATTTTTGTAGATGTACTCGTAAGTTAGTTTATGAGATTATTGCATTGAAGTTTACTGAGAAATCTATAATATATAAAAATCTCGTGTCACAATGTTTGTTCGGGATAAACTCTGAAACTAATGAACAGATTTCTATCAGACTTGTGTAACTATCTGTAATTTGGTCCAACATAAAAGATAGGATAGTTTTTATCTTAATTATTGACATCAATATTCGTTATTGCAAATTAAAATATGTCACGACTTAACATACATGACATGTCATATGTCATAATTATGTCATACACGACAGTCATATTATTACGAGTATTATTATATTGCTACGCAACCTAAATCTCGAACGGTGTTAGATTGCAAGATAGTCTTAACCCAAATAGACTACTTATCTTACTAATCCTTACTAATTATATAAATGCGAAAGTGTGTTTGTTTGTTGGTTTGTCCTACAAACACGCGGCAACAGAGCAACGGATTGACTTGATTTTTTGCATGGGTATAGTTGAGGACCTAGACAGTGACGTAGGCTACTTTTTATCCCGGAAAACCAAAGAGTTCCCGAGGGAATTTAAAAACTAAATCCACGCGGTCGAAGTCGTGGGCATCATAAAGAAATAAAAATAAATTAATTAATGAGATATCACTTCAATTATTATGAGAGAAAACTTATAAAGTTGGTTAATTATTTACACAAAATACAGGAGTGAAAATTGCAAAACATGTATTTTCGAATCTCGCATAATTGCAGACAACTTTTAATTGTGTTACATTAACGAATCATCGAATTCTGAAGCGTAAATGAACGTCCATTAAATTATGTTCTTTACTTTCAACATTTACTCATTTATATAATGGTTATTTGTTTGGAATATTTTGAGTTCATTTGGTTTTGATGATCAACATATTATATAATTGGCTTTTTGTCTACTTAGAAGGCTATGTCTAAGTCTAAGCTATTTCTAATGTCTATGTCTGAGTCTATTATATACATGTTATAAGAAAAGCTGTCGGTTTCAAAGTCTTCAAGAAAAATAAGTAGGTATGGACAAGTGCTGTACCTATGGACGCTTGTACCTGTGGACACAAACGATTCCGTCGAAACTAGCAACCCTAAAATTCTAATTTGAACGGGACTGTAAAGCTTTGTCTATGGTTGACAGTTCGCTTTCAAATTAGAATTTTAGGGTTGCTAGTTTCGACGGAATCGTTTGTGTCCACAGGTACAAGCGTCCATAGGTACAGCACTTGCCTCTAACTACTAACCTGCTACATACATTTCAGCGAGCAAGCCAGCGTTTGCTTTAATCATTGCTACTGGAAGTAAAAAAAATATTTTTGGAAGTCTGTTAAAAATGTTACCGCAAGTATATAAGCGTAGTGTGGAGTCTTACCTAATTTCAACTCTACTTATACACCATGCAATACAAATTTACAAAACAGTAGTTACTTTGGTAAAATAGGTAAGTATTTATTTTAAGTTGAAATTCCTTGATATTGAAATCATTCTAAAACAATTTTGAAGAGATGTTCCTGTAATCTTTCTGCTTAGCTTAAGCTTGGCCATTTTAATATTAATCTACTGTTTTATTTCTGATTTTTATTAATTAAGTATGATTTTCATGATTTTAAAGCCGTAATACCAATATCAATATCATACCTATCAATATACTTACCTAAATATTACGTCGTAGAATCGTCAAGGTTAATATTAAATTCGTGACTTACTAATAACAACGAATATTATATTATTGACAACGAACATTACTTATTCTTAGAACTTCGCCTACACCCTACGCATACTCGATATTATTTTTAGACTCTCGACATAATTATTATTGGAGAATCACTATCACTGTTAAAGAGATGAATCTTTCCCTACTTAGGAAATTTAGGAAAGAAAGAAAAAGATCAAGATACAAAACAAATGTTTTAGCATTTATTATCAAAGAAAGACATGAAAGTTTCTACTTATTGTCCTTTCGCTGTTTGGAAAATTGATATTAGGTACGGAAATATGACAAAAGCGAATTGCAAAACCTTTAAAGTCGAATAACTTTGTGACGTTAATTAGTCTCTTTGTGTTTTCTTCTTTTATTTGTTCGTAATTAAAACCTGTCTATTCAGTTAGCTCAATATACAGAAATGCGAATGAATACAATACAACAGTACAATAATTAATAATGTACCAAAGTATCATGTCACACAATTTCATTTTTTTGAGTAATGATTTAATAAAATGCCTCACAATAATAACAGAATAGGTACATCATATAATTATTATGTGTCAAAAATATACCTAATGTTACCTATGTAGAGAATTATGTTGTGATTTAAGATTTAATGTGAGAAGAAATAGATTTATTCTCCTTTGTCCACTTCGTTTTATATTAAGGCGCTGTAGTCAGTCACGATCTTCATATCATAAGCCGAATGAAGATCGTCTTATTTAAAATCTATGGGTCATAATATTATGAAAAAAAAAGTAGTTATAATTGATCGTATTTCTGGCCTGATGGCTGTTTCCTAAACATGATGACGCAAACTTTTCTGGATAGAAAAAAATTGCAAAGTTGACTCTGCAAATACATAAACTCCCATCATTCTCTGTTATGCATACATTTATTTTGGTAAAATTAAGTACAATTGTTTTTCATATTTTACTACAACAAATGGCTGTTTTAGATTTTATTTATTGCAACTGTTATAATTTTAATATTATCCACTACAATTTGTCACTTGGCCCTTCTATTCCCAGAAGCGACTTCTTTATCTCTCCTAATCAATTAGACAGTGATCGCCGAGGCGTGCTGCTAGGTGGACCTGTGTCGCGCTGCGCTCGCTCGGCTATCAAATATTATCGTAAATTGTAATAATTGAAAATTGTTTATGTTTATACTGAAAACTATTTTGTATATTTTAGAGAAGTCAAATAGAGTGTACTTAATTATAAGTTTGTATATGTATAATAATATTGTAAATAATTTATCCATCAAAAAAGTTGTAAATAAGTAGGGACTGAGTAGTAGAGTAGACTAATTTTGAAAATGGGTCCGAAAAAAAGCAAAATCTAAGAATGTACAGTATAAAAAAATCGGCCAAGTGCGAGCCAGGCCTCGCACTTGGCCGATTTTTTTAGGGTTCCGCTAAAAAAATCTTAGTTTTTTAGGGTTCCGTTAAATCGGTTCCGTTCCGATTACGTTTCAAATCGATATTTAGGCTTCCCTGGGGTCAAGAAAGAGGAAATGGGTGCCAAAATTTAAAAATGTCCCCGCCATATTGAAATTCTTTGTTATTGGACCGATTTCGTTCAAAATCGATATTTAGGCTTCTCTGGGGTCAAGAAAAAGGAAATGGATGCCAAAATATAAAAAATTCCCCACCATATTGGAATTATATGTTATTGGACCGATTACGTTCAAAATTGATATTAAGGCTTCTCTGGGATCAAGAAAGAGAAAAAGGATGCGAAAATTTTACAAAGTCACCGCCATATTGAAATTCTTTGTTATTCGACCGATTTCGTTCAAAATCGAAATTTGGGCTTCCCTGGCGTCGAGAAAGAGGAAATGAATGCCAAAATTTTAAAAAGTCACCGCCATATTGAAATTCTTTGTTACTGGACCAATTTCGTTCCAAATCGATATTTAGGCTTCCCTGGGGTCAAGAAAGAGGAATTGAATGCGAAAATTTTAAAAAGTCACCGCCATATTGAAATTCTTTGTTATTCGAACAATTTTGTTCAAAATCGATGTTTAGGCTTCCCTGGGGTCAAGAAAGAGGAAATGGGTGCTAAAATTTAAAAAAAACACCGCCATATTGAAATTATTTGTTATTCGACCGATTTCGTTCGAAATCGAAATTTGGGCTTCCCTGGGGTCAAGAAAGAGGAAATAGATGCGAAAATTTTAAAAAGTCACCGCCATATTGAAATTCTTTGTTACTGGACCGATTTCGTTCAAAATCGACATTTAGGCTACCCTGGGGTCAAGAAAGAGGGAATGGGTGATAAAATTTTAAAAAGTCCCCGCCATATTGAAATTCTTTGTTATTCGACCGATTTCATTTGAAATCGAAATTTGGGCTTCCCTGGGGTCAAGAAAGGGGAAATGGGTGCCAAAATTTTAAAAAGTCACCGCCATATTGAAATTCGTTGTTATTGGACCGATTTCGTTCCAAATCGATATTTAGGCTTCCCTGGGGTCAAGAAAGAGGAAATGGGTGCCAAAATTTAATAAATTCACCGCCATATTGAAATTCTGTGTTACTGGACCGATTTCGTTCAAAATCGAAATTTAGGCTTCCCTGGGGTCAAAAAAGAGGAAATGGGTGCCATAATTGAAAAAAGTCACCGCCATATTGAAATGCGTTGTTATTGGACCGATTACGTTCCAAATCAATATTTAGGCTTCTCTGGGGTCAAGAAAGAGGAAATGGGTGCCAAAATTTAAGAGTCACCACCATATTAAAATTCTTTGTTATTGGACCGATTTCGTTCCAAATCGATATTTAGGTTTTCCTGGGGTCAAGAAAGAGGAAATGGGTGCCAAAATTTTAAAAAGTCCTCGCCATATTGAAATTCTTTGTTATTCAACCAATTTTGTTCAAAATCGATATTTAGGCTTCCCTGGGGTCAAGAAATAGGAAATGGATGCCAAAATTTTAAAAGTCAACGTTGGTGTATTTCAAAAGCGAATTCGGCAAAAGTCCGACACCCATTTCCTCTTTCTTGACGCTAGGGCACCTTAGATATCGATTTTGAACGAAATTGGTTCAATAACATAGAATTACAATATCGCGGTGATATTTTTAAATTTTCGCATTCATTTCCTCTTTCTTGACCCCAGGGAAGCCCAAATTTCGATTTCGAACGAAATCGGCCCAGTAACAAAAAATTTCAATATTGCGGTGACTTTTTTAAATTTTGGCACCCATTTCCTCTTTCTTGACCCCAGGGTAGCCTAAATATCGACTTTGAACAAAATTGTTTGAATAACAAAGAATTTCAATATGGCGGTGACTTTTTAAAATTTTGGCACCCATTTCCCCTTTCTTGACCCCAGGGAAGCCCAAATTTCGATTTCAAACGAAATCGGTCGAATAACAAAGAATTTCAATATGGCGGGGACTTTTTAAAATTTTATCACCCATTCCCTCTTTCTTGACCCCAGGGAAGCCTAAATATCGATTTTGAACGAAATCGGTCCAGTAACAAAGAATTTCAATATGGCGGTGACTTTTTAAAATTTTCGCATCTATTTCCTCTTTCTTGACCCCAGGGAAGCCCAAATTTCGATTTCGAACGAAATCGGTCGAATAACAAAGAATTTCAATATGGCGGTGTTTTTTTTTAAATTTTCGCACCCATTTCCTCTTTCTTGACCCCAGGGAAGAATAAATATCGATTTGGAACAAAATTGGTCGAATAACAAATAATTTCAATATGGCCGTGACTTTTGAAAATTTTGGCACCCATTCCCTCTTTCTTGACCCCAGGGAAGCCTAAATATATATTTTGAACGAAATCGGTCGTCACAAAGAATTTCAATATGGCGGTGACTTTTTTAAATTTTGGCACCCATTTCCTCTTTCTTGACGCTAGGGCACCTTAGATATCGATTTTGAACGAAATTGGTTCAATAACATAGAATTACAATATCGCGGTGATATTTTTAAATTTTCGCATTCATTTCCTCTTTCTTGACCCCAGGGAAGCCCAAATTTCGATTTCGAACGAAATCGGTCGAATAACAAAGAATTTCAATATGGCGGGGACTTTTTAAAATTTTGGCACCCATTCCCTCTTTCTTGACTCCAGGGAAGCCTTAATATATATTTTGAACGAAATCGGTCCAGTAACAAAGAATTTCAATATGGCGGTGACTTTTTTAAATTTTGGCGCCCATTTCCTCTTTCTTGACCCCAGGGTAGCCTAAATATCGATTTGGAACGTAATCGGTCCAATAACAGCGAATTTCAATATGGCGGGGAATTTTTAAAATTTTGGCACCCATTTCCTCTTTCTTGACCCCAGGCAAACCTAAATATCGATTTATAATGAAATCGGTCGAATATCAAAGAATTTCAATATGGCGGTGACTTTTTAAAATTTTGGCATCCATTCCCTCTTTCTTGGCCCCAGGGAAGCCTAAATTTCGATTTTGAACGAAATCGGTCGAATAACAAAGAATTTCAATATGGCGGGGACTTTTTAAAATTTTGGCACCCATTCCCTCTTTCTTGACCCCAGAGAAGCCTAAATATCGATTTTGAACGTAATCGGCCCAATAACATAGAATTTCAATATGGCGGGGACTTTTTAAAATTATGGCAGGCATTCATTTTCTCTTTCTCGACCCCAGGGAAGCCCAAATATCGATTTTGAACGAAATCGGTAGACTAACCAAAAAAAAAAATTAAAAAAAGAATGTTATTTGTATTTTGGTTAGGAATTGAACCTGTACAATTTTTTTTTTGATTATCTATGAACATGAACTGGAGCCATGCTAACTGAGCCAAATAAAGTATAATAGGATTGACGAAAATAAGTTACAGTACCTATTAAAGTTTAGATAAATAACCAGTTTTGTCAGTCGGGAGTTGTTTCCCGCCAGAGTTGCTTCGCGCCATTTCTGCGCTTCGCACGGGGCGCCCCGCGGTGGGCGGGACTACGACTCCGCTCCTTCCCCTGCTTCACCCCCTCAAATACCTAAACTTTGTCTGCCTCCTCGCCTAAGTATGTAATGTACAAAGAAATGTATTGAACATTTTTTAAAATAAATTATTGGAACGAAGTTTCTTTTCAGACGGTTTGGCGGATGATGGGAGCTAGACGAAAAAATGTGTAAGAATTTTCCGTCACGACCCTTGTTAAGTTCTTTTATTATACACGTTCTATCAAAGCTTTCGTGGCGCAGCGGTTTAATGAAGGAGTGACATTATTGGTTCGGGGGTTAGAATCCTGACTTCAGATTATGTCCGCTCTTTTTTACGGTTCCGTACCCAAAGGGTACCAACGGGACCCTATTACTAAGCCTACGCTGTCCGTCCGTCCGTCCGTCTGTCAGCGGGCTGTATCTCGTAAACCGTAATAGATAGACAGATGAAATTTTCACATATTATGTATTTCTGTTGCCGCTATAACAACAAATAATAAAAATTAAATTAAATTAAAAAAAATAAATTAAAATGGGTAGGTGGGTAGATGGAAATCTTTTAATTTAATTTTTTTTATCGGAACCCTAAAAGAGCGAGGCCCGACTCGCACTTAGCCGATTTTTTTTTTAGTTTTTGTGACGAAGTTTTATTGAAGAGAAATTTCGAATAAAATACTTACGGCAAACTTTACTAACGCCATCTATTGTGGGTAGCCTAAACTTGCTTGAACTGGCTTTAATATCGTTTTCTTTACGAGATGGTTCTAACATGTGGCGAGAGATGGCGTTGATTCCGAGTGCCGAGAGCCGAGTGTTCCCCGACACTCAAAATTTTTATTCCCTGTATCGTGTAAGAGATGGTTAGGCATTAGTTAGATACAATCAGTTGCCTAGTTGGTCTAGTTGGGTTAGCATATATTCGACTTTGAGTATTTATGTTATGAAATTCTCAGTCTTAGTTCGGAAATAGGAACTAAGCGGTATGTCACTCCCGTGCCTTCAATCTCAAGCCTGATCTTTCTCCGGTCGTGTCGGAGTTCCGTTCCATCAGACTATGAGAATAAGAGAATAGAGAATGCTCTATTCCCTCACTCTCTGACTCAACACATCCGTTTTTTCGTACACAGTTGTGCACTATAATATCTCCCGCATTAATGGCTAATCTCTGTGAAGCTGTGCCCGGATTCAGGCGGGAGGACATCATTGTTCAGTAAGACAGCGTCGTTATATTAAAAAAAGTCTCTCGTTTGGAGAAATGAATCAGGCGGGTGGCAGCGTGTAACCCAATAACTCAGACTTAAAACGGGTCGGTGCACATAAACAATAAAACGCTATAAAACTTCAGTGGAAGCATTTTCCCGACACCCTAAATGCTCTATTAGGTACTTTATTTGAAAAATGACCCTATGTTATTTTCTTTACTCTACTTTTCTATTTACCGGTTATTATTAATAGGTATCTCATATACTTATTAAATAATTGGTAATTATTCAATTTGCTTTCGTTCATGCAGAGCTTCCTTATCCATAATGGTTATTAACTTTTCGATGTCAAGATCGCCTTTAAACGTTTCTCCTGTTGGAAATATGACAATAATATTATATTGTAGTCTAAGATAGAAACAAACAAACTTGGAAAGAGATGGCAAGTTACCTGTACCCCATATCAGTGCACACTAACCCCTCCGAATAAACGGAAAGCTTGTGCTATATAGGAGTGGGTACGACAATATTAATAGTGCAAGGGGCCCACCCTTCGAATCCCATTTCAAACCTCAGTTTTCAGTCCGCACCTTTAACAGTTGGGCTATTGAGGCTTCAAAATGCATCTTTTAGGTCCTCTTGCAGAAACGCTTGGTTATCCTTTTAACCCAGAGTTAGCTGCTGCTTTGACAGATTTCGTATAAAGCTTCTGTCAAAATTACAAATATATTCCTGGGTTAAACCTAACCCGGCTTCTCTTCAAGCGGGCCTTAGCGGCACGGCTTTGTAAGTATAGATCAAAATTGAGCTAATTCAGGGATTATAATTCCTATATTGAATCGTGTACTTTTGTATGGAGTTTGTTTTGACTGCCTCGTTGGTCTAGTAGTCAGCTTGTTCGACTGCGGATGACGAGGTCCCTGGTTCGATTCCCGGGTCGGGCCGTTAAAAAAATGTATTGGGGGTTTCTACCAAAGAAATTTTCAGTACTAGCCCGGAGTTAGGAAGTTGGCGGTGAGTCACCCCCGTGCCTCGGAGAGCACGTAAAGCCGTCGGTCCTGCGCCTGATCTCTCTCCGATCGTGTCGGATTTCCGTCCCTTCGGACTATGAGAGTGAGGGAATAGAGAGTGCATCTGGGTTTGTGCACACACTTGTGCACTATAATATCTCCCGTGCAGATGGCTGATCTTTGAGGAGGTTGGCCGCCGTGATCGGACTCGGTCGGGAGGACATTATTTTATTTTTGTATGGAACAATAATAATTATGATAATATTAGATACCTACATAATATGAAGTTTACGTGGCGAGCAGTAAGAACGAACGTGTGTTTTGTCCTAGCTTTTGACTCTGTGTATGTAAGGCAAACCTTCCTTTCCTCAATGAATAATAATACTCTTCGAAAATTTATATCTTTTCATTGAAGGTTTTATAATAATTTTCAACTTTATTAATTTTTCCGCTTGCTTCAGATGATGCTTCAAATTGGACGAATGTTCGCAGACACAGAGCAAAATTGTCTGTCCCGCCATAGCTGCGGGTTATATCAGCTGACAGCATTTTTCCACTTACAAAGGACGCCAAGTTGGCAGGAATTTCTTACACTAGTAAAGGACAAAAGACTAGTAAAGGTTCTGATGATTCTGTTTTGCAAAACATAGATAATATAAACTAGTGAGACTAGTGAAGGTTTTGATGATCTTTTTTGCAAAATATACCGTAAAGTAAATTATAATGATGAAGAAAATTATTTATAGGAATATAGATTAACTATTTAATATAATTAATCTAAGTATAGGAATGTTAAACCGATATTTACTATTTCTGTCTTTCATTATAAACCTGTTTGTTTGTAATAGCTATTTATGCAACTGCATCGTAATGACTAATTACGTTCAGTTGCATACAAGATTTTATCTACGACAAGGAAAATAAAATCATTAATAAAATACGCCGTAGGCTCAATAAAGTAACAAAAAATGACTCCGTAAGCCGCCACCAGCCGCCTGTGGCGCCTCTGTCAACAAAAAGTAACTCCGTAAGCCGCCACCAGCCGCCTGTGGCGCCTCTGTTGTATGAAAAGGTACACAAGTGCCAGAACTCAGAGCCTTAGCTTTAGGTATCCTATTTTAAGAAGATAACCATTTCGATTCAGCTCCCATACAACGAGCTGCATCGAAATGAGAAGCAAAACCGAAAGAGGGTTCATTTCGATTCAGCTGTCAAATTCGAAATTGGAACTTTTCGATGCTGGAGTAGATAAAAAAAATTATGTACGTATTGATAAAAAAGTGCATACACAGATAAAAGCGGCTTGCGACTTAGTATAATGTTATTTAGATACTAAGAAGTAGGTAACTCCGTCTATAGTAGTTATTCATTTTCAAAAGTACTTTCTTTACTTTAATTATTAAGTAGTATTAATGTCCTAAGCTCTAGATCTTATTCACAGTGAAATATTAACGAGATTTTAGGTACTTCATTCTTCCAAAAAGATATTTCTTGATAAAGACGTCAAAAATGCTTAAAATATTACGTTTCTAAGGAGCGAGGAAATAAGATTATAGCATAAGCTTTATCGCGAAATCCTAAAATGAAAGGTAACGCGGCCATTAACGGAGTAGACTTGGGTGAAATAAATTCTCTTTGTGTTTCGGGAATACGAAATCTGGACGAAATTTTTAGGGCGCAAAAGGTACTTTAATATTTTAAGCAAAGACATCTTTCGGGGGATTTTCTTTGTTGAGAATAAAAAATTGCAAAAAATCCTCACGTAAGATTTATACTGCCGGGAATGGACCTGAGATTAATAATATCATGACGCTCGGGAATCGTAACTTAGGCCGACTTGCACCAAACTGCTTAATCATATTTAGTTAAATTTTCTATACCTGTCCTTCTCATATCAACTCTGAAATAGTATTGTCAGAAAGTGACAGCATTACAAATTTAAAAACAAATTCCTAGACTAATATTTTTTTGTCGGAAAAGCAAAGGCATCAAGCTCATACGGCCTCGTCGGTTTTTGTAATTTTATTTAATAACCATAACTGCATAATAAATGCGTATTCCTTTTTCAAAAATATGTATAATGCTTTATATACAAACTCAATGGTGTAAGCACACATGTAGTTCAGTTCAGTTCAGTAAATTTCGGTAAGTATTCCAAATTTAACTCACACTCTCCCCCTAGAGGATGAATGAAATTCAGTACAATTTTCTTTCCCTGTTTTTAACAGATTAAAAATGACTATGATTATGTTCGCTTTTTGTGGCACAGAATGTCACTTTTTTGAGCAAGTGGTACGAAAAAAGTATTACAGTCCAATTCAATCTTTATCTCTTCGCTTCTATCTTCACTTCTCGGACTTCGTGCGTTTCGATGCGCAGAATTTATTATTCGGTACCAGCGGTATGCGGGGAGGCGGCGAACCTGCGCGAGCCTACACTCAAGGCTAACATCCGTGTGGACATAAAGTTTGAATCGAGCTGTACATACATAATTATAACTATGTCAGTTTCTTGTCTTTTATTGAACTGATTCAATATAATGGGAAGAAATTAGAAGTTTACCATGAGTTCCGCCGTGGTTTCTTATATTACGCGAGAAAGAACGCGAAATCGTGAAAACTTATTAAACTATGGATTACTAGCTGATGCCCGCGACTTCGTCCGCGTGGATTTAGTTTTTAAATCCCTCGGGGAACTCTTTTTAATTTTCCGGGATAAAAAGTAGCCTAGGTCACTCTCCAGAACCTCAATACCCATGCAAAAAATCACGTTGATCCGTAGCCCCGTTGCGGCGTGATGAAGGACAAACCAACAAACCTACAAACAAACACACTCGCATTTATAATATTAGTAAGGATTTTATTTTTATTCCAATGATGTTGGACCGACTTAAAGTCAAAATAATCGTACGTAGCTCACAGGAATTCCGGTGAATAACGTTACTCACAGGAACATAGGACGCATTCGGATTTAAACAAAAAATGTAATTATTATCGTATATAAATATATAAATAAAAATGTATATTCCTTATATCCCGTGGTAGAAACATCACGCGTGAACGGCTGGACTAATTTTGACGTGACTTCCAATGACAGATAGCTGATGGTATAAGCCTAGCATAGGCTACTTTTTAACTGATTTCAATAAAGGATAAAAAAAGTATTGTGTTTTTTAACCTATAAATATCAATATCTCTATGATTTCTAAACCGATTTGCCTGAATTTTTTTAATCGATACAGAACCTTTGCGAGATGGTCCCATAAAAGTTGTAGTTGTTGTAGTAGTTATAGTAGTAGTAGTTGTAGAAGTAGTTGTAGTAGTTGTAGTTGTAGTTGTTGTAGTAGTAGTAGTAGTTGTAGAAGTAATTGTAGTAGTTGTAGAAGTAGTTGTAGTAGGTAGGATCTGGGAAGTATACCTTTTGAAACATAAAAAGAATTTTCCAAATCGGTTCAGGCGTCTTAGAGTAATCGGTGAACATACATAAAAAAGATTAAGTTGAATTGAGATCCTCCTCCTTTTTTGAAGTTGGTTAAAATAAGAATAAAAATTAGTTTAAATTTGAAGAAGTTATGAAGTAAAACAGTCAAAATAGTTCAACCCCTATCTCAGAGAACATACATCCATCCATACATCCCATCCATCCATCCATCCGTATACTAAGTACATCTATCCATACATCCATCCTCACAAACTTTCACATTAGTGGGATAAGTAGCATAGGATATAGTTAATGTAGTTAAAGTTAGTAGCAGGAGGATACAAACATAAATACGTACATGCATACACACATACATACATGGATACATATATACATACATGCATTCATGCATGCATACATACATACATACTTGCACTCATGCATGCATACATACATACATGCATACATACATACAAACATGCATACGAATATCCCGCGATAGCAGTCTGTTTTCCCGGGATAAAAAGTAGCTGTTGTTACTTTTCCGGTCCTCAACTATGGCTATCCAAAAAACCACGTCAATATGTAACTCTCTTCGCACATAATTGAAGGATAAATATATGAAAAGTAGTATACTAATATCGCGCAGGAACCGTTTGTTTTCCCGGGATAAAAGTAGCCTTTGTCACTTTTCAGGCCCTTAACTTTACCTGTGCTAAAAACCACTTCAATCTATAACTCCGTTGGCGCATAATTTAAGGATAAATATGTGAAAAGTAGCATACGAATATCCCGTGGGAACTGTTTGTTTTCCCGGGA
Source organism: Oeneis ivallda (assembly GCA_029955525.1). Classification (NCBI taxonomy): domain Eukaryota; kingdom Metazoa; phylum Arthropoda; class Insecta; order Lepidoptera; family Nymphalidae; genus Oeneis; species Oeneis ivallda. The sequence continues at coordinate 18,407,399 of JARPMR010000013.1, read as the reverse complement.
TAAAAAGTAGCTGTTGATACTTTTCCGGTCCTCAACTATGCCTATCCAAAAAACCCCCTTCAATATGTAACTCCCTTGGCACATAATTGAAGGATGAATATGTGAAGAGGCATACTAATATCCCGCAGGAACCGTTTGTTTTGCCGGGATAAAAAGTAGCCTTTGTCACTTTTCAGGCCCTTAACTTTACCAGTGCTAGGAAAACCACTTCAATCTATACCTCCGTTGGCGCATAACTGAAGGATAAATATGTGAAAAGTAGCGTACAAATATCCCGCGGGAATTATTTGTTTCCCGGGATTAAAAGTAGCCTTTGTCACTTTTCAAGTCCTCAACTATGCCTATCCAATAAAACACGTCAATCTGTAACTCCGTTGGCCCATAATTGAAGGATAAATATGTGAAAAGTAGCACACTAATATCCCGCGGGAAATGTTTGTAGGAACAGTTACAGTTACAGTTTTGTTATAAGTATAGATAGATAATAATTAAATTTTATGTAACAATGTCAATTTTTGACGTTCGTAAGCGTTAGGATATGCAGTCGCTTGTGCTTGAAATTTCAGAAACTGATGCTTGCTATGGTTTTTTGAAACCGAAGCTTGCTTGCTTGTTTGCTTGCTTGATTTCTTGCATGCTTGCTTGCAGGATTTAAAAAAACTCGAATTTCGATGAAAAATCGATGCTGCGGATAATGTAAGCGTGATTTAAGTACAATCAGCGCCACCTATCCGTGGTTTTTCAAAATCCCGCGGGAAACTTGGATTTTTCCGGGATAATTTGTAGCCTATGTGTTATTCCAGGGTATAATCTATCTCCATTCCAAATTTCAGCCAAATCCATCCAGTAGTTTTTGCGTGAAAGAGGAACAAACATACACACAAACTTTCGCCTTTATAATATTAAGTAGGATAACGCTTCACGTAGCTAGATTGCTTGTTTTAAAATTTTTACGGCATCGAATTCTCTCTCGACATCAAGAAAAAGTTATCAGTGAAAGTTCAACGACGCTACTTCCCGAATTTATTTATTGGTACCTATAAGCTTTGGTATAGTTGGGCCCTTTCCGAAACATCAGCGGATTTTACTGCAATAAAAGAAGTAATTATTTCTACGCTCTCGAGATATCGCTTGTCCCTCTAGCTTACGCCACGCGTTGTGTTTGATAAGAGTCTTATGTATTTAGAGAGAAGCTACAGTAATTCAATGAAAATTTTATGAATTAATTCAATTTTGATAGAATTAATTGCTCAATTTTCACCGCCTGTTGTGATTGTAACGAGACTTAAAGTAAACATTTTATGAGAATCAATAGTAATTTAACGTAAATTTTATTTACTGTCTTTATTTTCAATGAATTAACTTCCTCTGATTTAATTTTATGACGAGAATAAACTAAGTATTCAGGCAGATTTATTTCTGTTAAATTAAATTAATTAATTAAATTAGAATTCATTAGAGTATCAGTAATTGGTTCCAAACACGATAGATCAGTGCTTATTATTTCAGTGTCTTGGGGTATAGTTTACCAAATTTCAAGTCGATTAAAATAAATAGACATACACTGTAGGTATGACTCAGATCTCTATCAAAGGAATTGTTTCAGTGGTTTAGGTAACAGACATACATACTGAGTTACTTTACTACATTTATAATAATATGTAGTATCTATAGTTGCATTATTAACATAAACATAAACCGGTTACCTGTATTATGTACAAGTTGTTAATGCTAATGGTAATATCTGGTACTACAAACCAATCACACCTAGGTACAAGAAAACGCTTTTAGGTTATGCATCCGGCTGTCGGGTTTGGTTTAAAAATGCTACAGGAGTTTCCCTACGTAAAGAACAGTGTAAATATCCACTTGATAATTAAGTAAAGTTTGATTTTTGGTCTAGTTAGAATACTTTTTGAATTTATTCGACTCGGTTCGTTTATATTTTAGTTGAGTATTGTATTGAATAAGTACTATCGTAGCATCACACTTTAAAATTGTTACAACCTTTCTGTTGACTCGAACATTTGGTCGCAAAAAAAAAACTTTTTATTCAGAGCTTACAGTAAAAAGAAAAACTGTTCCAATGCATACGAGATACATATTTTATATTTAAAATATTGACGAGCGAACTGATTACTTGCATAAATTAAATATAAAATTATGCAAATGCTTGACAGCGCTCGACATTTTCCCAGGAGAAAAATGTTTAAGTATATATTTTTCCTTTTATGCTTTCATCCTAATTAAGGGAAGCAGCAATGAATAATTTTATTCTTGAGATGTTTTTTCTTGAGATGTTTTTTGAGATATATTTTGTTTGGTATAAAATACCCGTATAAATAGGTTAAAAATAAATAATGTGCAGGTACATGGCAGGTACGGTTCTAAGTCAGACTTTGTCAGTTCTGACATTAAACGTTTTGGTAACATGTATGTAACTTTCATGTAAAGTAGGTAGGTAAACGTCTTGTTCTTAGTTTGCTTTGAGACAAAAATATTATATTATAGACAGCTAGTAGACAGCAGTTTCAGGGAATATGTCGCTCAAACTTTAGATCTAAGTTCTTGAATAAGGCGAATGTAAGTTTTGAGTTAACATAACTCAGTCACTGGAGTTGGCATTATATATTTTGTATTAGAAACTTTTTAAAGTGGATAAGACGTGTTTTTACGCCCCAAATTGACAAAAGGGAGATCGGTTACAAAAGTAACAGGTCGAAAATATTAATAATAGACGCTGTGTAGTATAATCAGGATGGAAGTAAACCCGTCTGTGGCTGTAGAACCTTAGGTGACGAGGTTTTCGTCTGTCTTATGAATAGTAAGTACCTACCTACCTCAAACTGGCATCTCGAGCTTTTAGGTTGAGTTAGACTGCACTGTGTAGTTCTTAGACCATCCAACCCAATGTAGTTCGACATACACTTCTCACCAAAAAAATCAAAACACCTCGCAGTTTTATATTTTGTAAGGATCATCAGAAAAATCTTTATTTTTAGGAATAAATATTAATCGTCGTTTAATAGTGAATAGTATGAGGTATTCAATTCCTAATGGACTGGGAGCCCAGGACGATCAAACCTTCTTCATTTCATAAAAGCTGAAAGTTTCTCTGCGTATGCCCCCCATAAGGAAAAGAACGATCCCCGACTATGGAGTTTGGATCTTGGTGGCTTTGGGAGATATCAGGTAGCAAAGGTTTATACACCTTTGCTACCTGATTTGGTGGATCATGGATTTTTACGGGTTAAAAAGTATCCTATGTATTAAACCAGGTTATAATATATCTTCATTCCAAATTTCAGTCAAATCGATTTATTAGTTGTGTCATGAAAAAGTAATGCCTTAATTTCGATTTTTCAAAATCCTGCGGGAACCATAAATTTTTCACGGGATAAAAAGAAGCCTATGTGTTAATCCAGGGTATAATCTATCTCCATTCCCAATTTCAGACAAATCTATCTAATTAATTATTAAAATTTAATTATATATGTGTGTGTATGTTTGTTACTGTATGTATGACCAATTCGGGTGCTCACGTGTAAAGTTAAGGCGCGCTCTTCGATGATCTGCTGTTAATTTTGGCCCATTTGGTGGCTTGTGAGATACTAGTCTACGCTCGTTCAATATTCTTCTAATTGTAGAGTCACTTACAGTCACCCTTCGAACAACACGGAGCTGCTGCTGCAGTTGAAAAGCATTAAAGCGTCGATTTCGCAAAAAAAACTGTTCTAATAAACCGGTCGTCTTGCTCACAAGTGACCCGATTTCTACCAGATCCAGGGCGGCGCGTGAATAATCCAGTCTCTCGATATCGTTTATGTACACTTCCAACAAACTAATTCTAAAATCCATCCATAAAATCCAGCAACGCCACCACTTGGGTGGGTTCTGCGGGCGATGTATCCCTGTGTTTTAGAAAAAACTTTTTATTAGACGTGACAAGGCACAGTTATTAAATAACAAACAAATAAATTACCAATTAAGGCTATTCTTTAGTTTCTGCACGTAAATGTATTCCAATTCTTAACACCCCTTTGTATCAAAACAATGTTTCAGTTCATTTATCGGATAAACAATTGAAAATCTAATTTTGAATTTAAATTTCCGTAGACCAATGTAAAGACCCAACTGCCAGCTATAAGATTAGGATTTTTTTCATGGAATAAATTCTATTTTTTATTTATATATCCTAAATAAAGCTAGAAAAAAATTCGAAAGTTTCGATATTTTTGATTAGAAGTGTATCATGATTTTATGTAAATAGTTCGTACTATAGGTATTTGATATGAACCTTGCACTATCATAGGTATTATAAATTTTAATAAGTACTAATTTATTCTATAACTAAGCAAAATTTTGATTATAAAGTTTATTTTAATAAAAAATTATAAATCCCTTAGTTTTAACTTCAAAAGCCACGTCCGACTATTTGTACACGCTGTTTTAAAGGAGAGCGGTTAGTTTTAATCTGTAGGTTAATTAAGGTAAAATTAAGTGGCACCAAGTAGCAATAAGTAATATCTTTTGTTGATTTTCATTTTTCTTATTTTTTTTGAATTGTTTTCTTTTCCCTTTATAGACTAACTATAAAACGTGAGATGTTTACACAAAATGTCAATATTGCAACTAAGCTCGAGTAAAATTCCCGCCGGATGCTAATATCCAGAACAGATTTCCGATCCGCTTTCAAAGACTAATTAAGCTCAACATAGTATCAGAGATTTGAAACGATCACGTAATCGGCAAACCTAATGGAGTTTATGCTGCATTTTAATTAATAATTTTTAAGCACATTGTAATTATTATTTATAACTAATCAAATGTCGTTTTAAGGTATGAGAGCGAATTATTTGAAAACCTCTTTGTTGCTACTATAATATTATAAACTTTACAGCGTGTAAAAAAGTCTTGAGAATTCCATGTTGTCCATAAAATTATTGAGAGATGAATGTATTTCAAAGAATGATTAAATAACGAAATAAAAAGTGTTACTTAATAAAAAAAATTTTTTCATTACTCATACACGGAAAGTAGGTCTGAAGTTGCCTGAGAAGCGGGTTGAAAGTAATACTTTTCAGCCCTAGGGAGAATCGTTTTCAACTGACAGCTGTCAAATAATTAAAAAAAACTAGTTGTCACATTTTTATTGGAGTTCAAATGAAACACGACATACCCGAGTGCATCCATAGACAAGAAGAAAGATAGACTTTATTCATAAAGTAAAGACAACTGATTCATAGACATTCATAGACAATCATAGACAATACTTGACTATTAAAAAGCTAAATGCATAGCCCGCCGGCTAGGCCAAAGAAAAAAAAAGGCGGGAAAGTGGCAAGCGGCAATCCGATCTTCATTTGTTTTTCGAGTTGTAGAGTTTTGTTTAGGCTTCTGTTTAACAGTGATTTTTATTGACACAATGAGTTCATCTGATTCAGATATGGATTTAACGCCTGATTTTGTGAGAGAAGAGGCTCAAGCAGTAGTGGAAAACCTTTTACCACCTAAATCAAAACAAAGATACCTAAAATCATACGAAGATTTTATGAAATGGCGCGCTGAGAAAAAAGTGAAATCGTTATCAGAAAACGTTTTGCTAATATATTTCTTTTTTTTTTTATTTATTATTTATTTTTTTGCAGGTAGTGTTAATATTGGCAATAAGTGGCGCTTGCAGAAGTATCGAGCTAGTAAATATGAAGGTTGATGACATTGAAAAACAAGGTGATATAATATTGGTGAATTTACGTGGCACTAAAACCAAAGTTGACCGAACCTTCGTCATTAAAAAAGAATTTGTAAATATAATAGAAAAATACCAAAAGTTACGACCAAGTGGTATAGAAACGAACCGTTTTTTCATAAACTATCATAAAGGGAAGTGTCTTCGGCAAGTAATTGGCAAAAACAAGATGTCGAGTATTCCTAAAGAGATAGCCACATACCTTAATTTGCCAAACTCACATCTATATTCGGGTCACTGTTTTCGCAGAACATCGGCAACTTTGCTAGCCGATTCTGGTGCCGATTTAACTGTCATTAAAAGACATGTAGGTTGGAAGTCGAGTAAAGTAGCTGAAGGCTACATAGAAGAGTCAGTGGAAAATAAAACTAAGATATCACACATAGTAACAAAAATCATAAATCTGCACTCCACTGATACCCCACAGCCGAGCAATTCAAAAGATTATCAGGTGGAATCCAACAATATAACTGTAACGGCTGAAGAAAAGACACCAATACCAATGTCGCCAACATTCACCCAAGAATCCCTGGATACTGTAGAAACTCAATTTTCCCAGAAAATATCAAATATCAATATACCCGGCAAAAACCTTTCACTAACTATTACTAATTGTTCTAATTTTAACATAAACTTTAAATAAATATCTCACCAAAGTTGTTGATTTATGTAAAATAAAGTTCACTCAATTTTCTTTAGCTAATTTCTATTTTTATTTTGACTTTCCTTATATTCGTAATGAAAAGCACAGTGTTTACCTCGGGATAAAGACTTATTTAGTCCCTCGAACTATAGGCCCCCTCGCTACGCTCGGGCGCCAAACCCCGTCTCGGGACTAAATAAGTTACTTTCATCCCTAAGGTAACAATGTACTATTAAATACAAGCTTTTCGTAGCTACATCATCAAACGCTGAATATCATCTAGGAGCAGAGTACTTGTCAAGAGGAAACAAACTAGCCCAAATTCGATGGGGTTACATCGTTTTACTACCATTTTCCCAAAGCCATCTTCCACCTCCATCATCAGATTAGCAGAATAATATTTTATTGTCATCCAATTTACATGTAGATGTAAAAGCTCAATCGGAAACCGGAAAGTGGCTCTAATTCATCTTGCAAGATTTGATCTAAAAATATAATTATACGGTAGACAGTTAGCAAAATCCTTGTACCACCAGATTTCTTCAGTGGGAAAGGAAATTCCAAGAATCGCCCTTACTTCCTACTCTTATCTCAAGATAACTGAGATTTAGCTTATAAAAGCAACTCAACACACGAAAAAAAATTAATTATTTACAATTTTAGGTTAACTTCTAAAATAAGGGTATTTAGGGTATCTTTGAAACTCTTACAGCCTTCCCCATTTCCTCCTGACGTCTAAACAAGTTATTGTATGCGGTAGATACCATGGATATTCTCACAAAGAGGCTTTTATCGTTGATGCGCCGAGAGTGCCTCTTTCCCACAAAATCCGGCACTTTTTGAATAGAGCTATGTAGGTTAATGTTGTAGATTGATTTTTAACGTTGTAATGGAAAGTTTAGCTTAAAATCAATATTAGAGCCTCAATTATTGGTTAAAGGTGCGGATTTAAATCTGAATGATCGACGATTCAATTCCAACCCGTTGCTCTAGAGACTCCCAACTAGGTAGACCGACGACATCAGATGAGTCTCAGTAAGCCGCTGGATACAGCTGGCGCAAGACTGAGGCCTGTAGAAGTCCATGCATGAGACCTGTGTCCAGGAGTGGATGTTTAAGGGCTAATTTCACAATTATCAAGCAACATTTTAACCGAGGGTAAATAAATTATATTTTGACATATTTTTAACCCCCGACCAAAAAGAGGGGTGCTATAAGTTTGACGTTTGTATCTGTGTATTTGTGTGTCTGTCTGTTCCCTCATAGCTCCCTAACGAGTTGACCGATTCTGTTTGAAAGCTAACGTAATCGAGATCGGTCTTAGCTATAAAAATGAAGCTCATTTCCTACTTGATTAAAGCCAGCGATTGATTTGTTTGTGTACTGTTACTTTGGATTATTTCCAAGGTATAGTAACTATGAGCTGATGCTGTAGCATCCAGTAGTCTGCGGGATAGTCCAACTCCTTAGCAACTTACAGCAGATATAGTGTGTTTGGGCTCATTAGAATGGTCTGTTAGATAGACAATGATCGAGGATCTGATAATGGAGCAGAAAATTGGGGAACAGGATGTCAGGTATATCATACATAGTCCGGCCATCGATTCATGTCACTTGTCGGGGGTGTTTTATATTATTATCAATTTACACTTGTTATTACAAACACTGCCAGAACTGAAATTGGCCATATGGCAATATTATTTTACAAGGTGATAGTATCAAGTTTCTCAACTTAATACATTTCTATAAGTTCCTTCGTCTGATTAAAAAGACGACTTTAGTGCTATTGTTTTGTGAACAAACGCGATCTCCCTTATCTGTGAAACGGGCTATTCAACAGAATGCCCGTTGTTCGATGTTCATTTGTAAAAGAACGCGTCAGATCCCCTTGTCTCCTCGGCAACGACAGCCAGCTTTGTTGTCTCGTGCACGAAAAGGATTTAAAAGCTACTGAAATATCATTTCGCGATTTACCCACGTACATATTTATCTAATAGTAAATAGGTAAGAATACTTGCTTGAAATATTTGAAATCCTTTTGCCATTCAGGTTAAATCCTTACTAATATTATTATTAGATCCGAACGGTTCGTTGGTTTTTCCTTCAATCACGAAGTATCGGACCAACAGATTGAATAATTTTTTTTCATGGGTATAATTGAGGATTTGAAGAGTGACACAGGCTATCTTTTACTTTTTATCGCGGACAATTAAAGAGTTCCCGTGGCATTTAAAAAAAAATAACTCCTCGCGGATAAAGTCGCGGCTAGCTTATATTAATCCGTAGTTCTGTTGCTGCGTGATTGAAGGATCCAACAAAAAAACGCACTTTCGCAATTATATTAAGTATGTCGTATTGTTTATGTTGTGTTTCTTAACGCATAGAAGGGATTCTAGCACCCACAAGGAGCGACCGCACAAGGAGTGTCACGGAAATGAAGCCTGTCTGGAGTCAGACGCCATTTCCGTCTCGAGCGGGCCGGAAGCGCGCACTCGCTAAACACTGCCGCCATCTGCAATTCTGAAACACAAAACAGTAGGTCTCTATAGGGCAATGGTGTAAAGCGCAGATTGAAAATATGGAGGTTGACGTTGCAAGCCCCCACCCGGTGCACTATTGTCGTACCCGCTCTGACCACAAGCTTTAAGATTACTTGAAGAGTAGGCTTAAAGTTAAGTATTAGTCATGTTCATATTAATATAAAAAATATAATATATATGAATGAACGACTATACTTTTATTGTACACCACGTCATAACATAGAGAACAACAAAAAAAAAACAATTTAGAAGGGCAACATACTCTCGACGAGTATCTAGAGAAACCTTACTAATATAATATTATATATACTTAAATAAGTGTGTTTTGTTTTTTTTTTATAAAATTTTTATTAAATTATTTTTTGTCGTTTTATCATTCAATCATTCAAACATTCATGCAACAGAGTTATCAGCAGAGAGGATCGGCGTGATTGTTTTTCTATAGTACAAAGGGTTCGCGCTGAAAAAACTAGTACCTAGGTACTATAGATAATGTACCTCATATTGTATACCTAGGTATACAATATGAGGTACACTATCTGTTCACAAAATACACGTATTGGAAAGGAATTGTAAAGCAATTTATCTTGCTTCGCCCGTACAAGGAGATCAGGAAACGATGTAGCTTCTCGGGTTACCGGCAAGCTGTTGCGTTTATATGGAGTTTCAATCGAAATCGAAATGCAACGCGTTCAGGCTAAGACTAATCTACCTACAATAAATATGTAACTTATAGAAAAAAGTTATCGGTTTCAATTGAGAATCTCCTCCTTTTTTTGGGAATTGGTTAAAAACAAAACGTTTTTCATTATTATCATCATATCTCAACCCACACTGGTCAACTAATGTATGTACGGTGGCCAAATATCGGTTGGCTGACTTCATAGGCATATGACAACATTTTGATGAACTATCTTGCATGTTTATTTTCTATATTTTCCTTCACTGTTATAGTAAATTAGTTGCTTAAAAGCATAGTATGACATTTATCATAAAAAATGAATTATGTCTGTGGGAGGCTTTGGCCGAGGGATATGCTTACACCCTACTGGCAAATACGTATACGCCCAAGTGATTTAGCTCGGATTTAGTGAATCGGATTCTACGCAACGTCGTAGCTCGTAGCCGACTATGAGCTACGAAGTCGCGTAGAATCAGATTAGAGACATAGGTTTAATAAGTAAAACTGCCATATCTCTGAAGTTACCATCTAGCATGTCACATACTACCAGGTAAGCAGCCAAGGGCTAGTATCTTAAGTATTTGAAAAACATAACGTTACCCTGTTTCAATATGTCAAATTATTTCCCATTGTTTGTATGTCTAATTTGTGGTCAATTAAAAACAGCTCTGTATAAGCCCATACAAAAGAATTTTACGAATAAATGAGAGCTTTACATGAATAAATAACAGCAGTTAACCTAATGCTAACAATGGCAGACAAATAAACGTACCTACAGTCACATGTGCATGTAGTACGGTGATATACGAGCTGCTCCCGACACGGAAGCGCTTTTAGCTACCGTGTCCACCTGAACGCCTATTATGGAGTTTTCGGAGAAAATTTCACGTTACAATTTTTACGTGCAATGCAGTAAATACTGAAGTAGGTACCTAAATACTTTATTTGTGAATTTTTCCAAAAGGATTTTAGAATTACTACATGGATCAACGATATAATTGTAATGTGCTATTCCAACTTAAAAATTTAACGTTGTACAGACCCGTATAAAATTTCGACCCGATTTCATGGACCGTGGTCATGGCGGGACTGACATTTTCACAAAGGGGTCTGAATTCTGGTAATTTTTACCAGTTTTTAGGGTTCCGTAGTAAACAAGGAACCCTTATAGTTTCGCCATGTCCGTCCGTCTGTCCGTCCGTCCGTTCGTCCGCGGTTTAGCTCAGAGACTATTGGTACTAGAAAACGCCAACAAAGTGGTGAAATAAAATTGTGAAAAAATATTTTTCACAATTTTAACGCAAAATTTTATCAGTGCCCCCCCCCCCCCCCCCCCATATTTATAAATAAAATAAAAGCATCCTATGTCAGGTCCTATCCTAGGTCAGCAATAATATTGACTTGCAACTACGTAACCCTACACTGCGCGTGAGCCGACACGCACTTGGCCGGTTTTTTAAACTTTTTTTTTAACTTCCAAATATTTTAATTAAAAGGTGAAAGTTGATAGGAACTTTTTAGGATTTTTGGATAATATTTTACACTAGCGGTCCATGTCCATGGTTTCGTCGGCGAAGATTTTCAAGAAAATTTACTTCACGTTTTTTTGTTTATTACAACTTCTCTGCACCCCTTTAGGGATAAAATACCAAAAATCCTATCTTACCTCATAATCTAGGAATATTTTGTCCAAATTTTTTATTTCTGGCTCGTTCGCTCGTAGGTCGGGTAGGTTTAGAGTTGTCTCTCGATCAGTCAGTTTACAATTAGATTAGTTTAATTTACTTAGTTTAGTTTTATTGGTAGGTATAGAAAATAACGAGTAACATCCAATCCTGAAAGACTTGTGAATAATAAGGGCCCCTTATTCAAATTAATATCAAATAGTTATTATTTTATTGTAGAAAAGTACAGTTATACTTTTACTTTCCTAAATAAAACAGAAATAAAAAAGCGAAACCCCGAAACGTTCGCTTGAATAAATGAAAAGTAATTACGAAATATTGTTTAAGACTTTCTAAAAAAGGTTTTTGTTTAGCTCCGGTACCGGAGATTCCGGTTTTAAAAGACCAATTTTTTATAAGCTTACTTGAAACGACGTAAATCCGCACACTGAAAGGCCTTCGCCGCAATTTTTCGCTGTATATTCTACTGTTGAAAGAGTTATTGCAGGCACCATGGTTCACACAAAGGGGCTTTTACTTCGAACGAAAGTGCTATTGCCGGCTAAACCCGGCAGCAGTACCGGATTTGGCTGTGTAGCCTGCGTAAATACACGATGTGATATAATATAGGTATGTAGAATAGAAGTATAAATAGAATACTTTGCCGAAGTCTATGATGTACAAGGCCTTCGACCATTTAAAGTATGACTTGACTTAAAGCAGATTCTTTAAATAAATTCTGCCACTTTCCGCGGGAGGTGAGGTAAATACGTACAGCACACCTTTACTAACTCACTACGTTTCCATGAGCGCACACCAACTCAAAAGCTGTGACAATTAGAAAATGAGCACACAAGCAATTAATTACACGTACGTCGTACATGTACTTCGGCAGAGGGGAATGCGTGCGCTTGGCAAGTCCTTCGTACAAGTACAAGGCACAAAAAGCTTTAGTTGCTAGTTCATGAGACACTACTAACCTGAAACAGTTGACAAACTTTCAGTGCTTCCAATTGTCTCTCTGCAGAACATAGTAAATATCGAACCGTTAGTGTACTCTAGTGTTATAACGAAATATGAAATGTTTGTGTATCGTGGTATACGTAACCGTATCATTTAATCTCAACTCATCGCTACAAGTTCTCGAATCAGAAGGAGTGATTAGAAGTCAAGTGCGGTTTGGCAGACTTCATACATCAGTGAGAACGTTATGGAATATTTTCAAGAGTGCAGGGTATCCTCACGATATTTTCCTTTACCGTTGAAGATATTTAATTGCTCGAACGCAAATAACTCCGAAAGGTCAGATGTTCGTGCTTGGGATCGATGCGACCCCCCGAATAAGAAACCTCAGACCTAACTACTGGACTGTCACTGCTTTGGTAGATACCGTGCCTTAATATGCGATCAGCTTTATTAAGAGCATTCCCTTTTATACCGTACTTTATATCGATATAGCTATTTAGCACCAGCTGTTTAAAAGCCCTATTTGGAGTGTCGGGAACAATTTCCTCAATTTTTTGCCAGGAATATTTTTTGTTTTTTGCCTGGCTTAGGAAATGATGCACTAAATATCTTTATACGCAAAAAATGTTTTTAGAGGTTTCTTCATAAAATATCGTAAGTGAAGATGGGCGCCTTTTTGGTAGAAACAGACTTTGGAAACGCGATTGAATGCAAAAGCGAGGACATGGCATCTAGTGCAACTCCTGCAACTTTTGTTAAGTATCAGACCCATGACACAACAAATGAATTTAATTGTTCTGTGTTCAGACCACTAAAGAGCCTAAGACTCATCATCATCAGCCATAATGCATCCACTATTATATTAATAAAGAAATCTATCAATTTTTATTTTGATGAATTTTGTGATAAAGATTTATATTACTGTTATATAGTCAAAACATCTCTTCGTTTCTATTAAGTGTGCTTTCGCCTTTACTTTACAACGTGCTTTCGCTTATCATTATGAGTATGTGGATCATACATAGATGTTATGCAGTAGGGGCACGTCCTGCTTAAACTACCGAATGTCAACGACGCTGTTGTTTAGCGGCAGTTTCAGATAAGCCGTGGCACTGAATTACTGAGATAGGCTAATGGGAATCATTTGCTCGACGTCGCTTGCATACTGAACTCCATTTTTCAACCGTACGAGAAGTTATTATAGGTAGATACTGTGTTGCGAAACTGTAGTCGTTCTGGTATGAAGTTATCTTTATTACGGTTATCTATCTACTTTTTATTCAATTCATATACGCTTGGCAAATTGGCTTGGCATTTTACCTAATAAATACAGGTAAAAGAAAAAATATGTGATTACATTTAATTAATGCGCCATTTTGTGTGACTTTTATTGAACAATAGAATAGAATAGAAATGTTTTTACAAGTGCTTGTGAATCATCGATCATCATCAGAATTTGAGCATAAATTAAGCAGTAGCTGATGAGCTGTTGTTCTTGGAGGAGTTCCAGCCTTCATCTGAGAAGATATTCATCAGATCTTCACGTTTAAGTGAAACCAACGCTTTAACATAAAAAAGTTAAATGTCTTCGAACGAAGTTCCTTCTAGTAATAAATTAATAACAAAGATAATTAAATAAAAAAACATTAAAATACTTGATAATCTGAAGTCAGGATTCAAACCCCCGGACCGACAGTTTCACTCCTTCTTTTAACCGGATACGCCACCAAGGTTATAATGCAATGTTTGTAATAAATGAAGAGAATAAGTGTCGTGACGGAAAATTCTTACATTTTTTTTCGGCTAGCCTCTATCCGCCAAACCGTCCGAAAAGGAACTTCGTTCCAAAAAAATTAAATTCTGTGCAGGTTTGAGTGAGTTACTTTGGCTCTCCAGCCACACTCCCTGTTGTCTTCGCCAACTTGGGTGGTCTGCTAAGAATATGGACTGATCTCGGCTGGCTGGAGTGATCTAGTGGAGAGCCATATCAGTTGACTCACGTGAAATGGGCGGACATCACCTAGATACGCAAATAAATCCCAGGATGAAGAAAGAAAGAACATTAAATGGTTTAGTAAATTTCGGTACTAATTCTTACAATTTTCAGCGATAAATTTTGAACTAAAAGGTGCAAATTTTTTAGAAACTCTGTCAGGCGTAACATTTTAGTACCTTTTGTGTTTAATACAGAATATTGGGAGAGTAAAATTATTTTTACGGGCAACGCATTAAGGTAATGAATTTTCCACGTTTTTTGGTCCGATACGAAGGCAAATTGGGCTTTCAAAAAGATTGAATAGAATCGATAAAAGGAATGAAGACATTACCTTCTTATTATCAGGTTGAAAGGATAAGGAGCGTAATTGATATTCTACTGCAGTATCTTATTTCTGAATGGTGACTTCATTACGTGCTTGAACAACTTAAAAAAGGATGCTTAAAACCGGTAATAGCCTCGTAGTAAAAAACCTCCTTTTCGGGGGTCCGAAGTTCGATCACAGGCATGTATCTCTGAATTTTTGGAGTTACGCGTTCTAAGAAATAAAACATGACTTGCTTTATCGGTGGAGGAAAACATCGTGAGCATACCCGCTTGCGCCTGAGAGTCCTCCATATTTTTCTCAACCTGTTAATTTAGTTTAGTTAAGAGATTGTGTATAACAGAATTATTCGCCACAATGTTAATACCTGTAGGCTGATGCTGCAACTCCTATATCAATCATTGCTACAGTATCCATTGAAGTGATAATCTGAATTTATAGCGTCCTTTTCGCAACAATGCATTTTAGCCATCAGCGAGTGAGCATCGGCCAATCAGAGGCGATTGCGTACGTGACACTGTAGTAATAATTTTTAGAGAATCACCCCGCTGATACCTGCGTGCCTGAGAGCTTGCCATAATGTTCGAATGTGTGTGAAGCCTGCCGATTCGCACTGGGCCAGCGTGGTGGACTATGGTCTATAACCCTTCTCTGAGAGGGGACAATAGTGAGCCGTTAATGGGTTGCTCATGATGGTGACCGCTAATAAATAAAAAAAATCTGTGGCACTCGGGGACTGCCACGGTAAAGCTATTTCATAGCATTTTTTATCAACTTATGCAATTATAATATTTATGCAATTTTTTTTTTGCATAATAAAAATTATGCAAAAAAAAAATTAATAAACAAACAAACAAGAAAAGTGCACTGTCACTACTTCGCGAGTGAGATTCGAACCTGCGACATCATACACCATACGGTAAAGAAAGCGGCCGCTCGCCCACTGCGCCGAACAGAGCTACTTGTGAACCTCTAAAATGTTGAACGCTTACTGAACGACGGTGTTAGGTTTATTTTCGTTACGGAATTTCTTGATTCGGTCGCCGCGCTCAAAGCCCGCGATAAAAGCTATGAAATAGCTTAATAATTGGCAGCGATGGCTAAACGTCCGAAGCACTGCGGAAATGAGAAGGCTTTTGGACCTTCAAAGTTGGTTAACCATTTAGATTCCGATCTAATTTATTATGTCATCACTGCTGTTGTGAAATAGTTACATACCTAACTAATTAATATGCGTTTAACGTCGACTTTTCATATAAGAGGCTTCATTGATCAAACAAGACGGAATGCTATCAAACATTTAATAAAGAGGTCAATTAAGGTTAATAAATGCGGCGGCACGCCCTATCGATGCAGAGTTTGTTGGTTGAGTTATTTTCGCCTGAGAAAAATACGATTCAATTTACGTCTTTCTTACTAATGTTATGCGAAAGTGTGTTTGTTTGTTGGTTTATGGATTTGTCCTTCAATCGCGCAGCAATGGAGCAACGGATCGACGTTTTTTGAAAGGCCCGTGGTCCCACCGATTTGTCCTATGTACAAGCGATCTAGTATACGTTTGCACATAGGACAAATCGGTGGGACGTTAGGATATAAGCACCCTAGCATCTACCCACACACTACAAAGAGATGTTTTCAACCGTTGATGGATGATGTAAACATTTTTTCATTTGAATTCTTTTCGTCAAACACTGTTCTACTTTCTTCAGTACTTACTACACGTCCGCTTCAAGTTGGCCGTCGACAACCGTTAGAAAATGACCGTTGAAAAAAAAAATTGGCAGTCATAGGGACTGCCGATAGAAGTGAATACTAGATTTGCTAATAATTAAAAACAAATAAGAAAAGCGCACTGTCACGATTTCGTGAGTGAGATTCGAACCTGCGACATCATACACTAAACGGTAAGGAAGGCTGCTTGCCCGCTGCGCTGTACAAGGTTGCTTGGGAACTTCTAAAATGTAGAACGCTTACTGAAATCTCATATCAACAGGTGACGATGGTGAAGGTGACGATGTCGCGAAATCCATGTTTTTTGCTCACCCAAAAAAGTGCTCAACGCGCCTAAAGGAGTTTTACTTCAAAATTAGTGTATTTTTAACTGTTACCAGGACTGTAATGGAAGTTTTCTTTTCTGCTTATGGCGTCGTGAATTTTTAAATTTCCTATTTTTCTCCTCTTCAAAAAAGTCATTAATTAAAGTAAGAAATACTCTGCTCTATGCAAAACTTTTCCTTTTTTAAGTCATCGTAGAAAGCGACAGGCACAAAATAGTGAATAAATAACTAATTAAAACTTAACGAAAACTTAAAATTTAACAATAGCAAAAGTTTGAAAATATACGGTAGTTAAAATGGCGAGCGGTACGTTGTTATCTGTACTACGCGGGTCTGAATTGAGGTGCAGTGCGGGGAAGCGCGACGGAAGGTAGCGGCCAACTTGAACCGGACGGGTAGTAATTACGAAACTATCTTCATCAAGTGCTAAGCACATAGTTCGGTATATGTCGTAAATAAAAGTATTATCCTTTGCACTCAAAGAAACCTTGTTTAGCTTTATAAAATTGTATTCAAAGTTGCATAAATTACGTCGGGCTGACTAATTATTCTGATGCACAAATGGTGCCCGGCGTCGTTAATAAGAGCGAATATATTTTAATTTTTGTCCTTCTGCGCTCTCGTTTTAATTTATATTATAATTTTTTAAAAGTCATAATAAATAATTGTCGGGAATTTTTATTAAAAGAATGACATTTTTACTTTAGATTCCGCATTTGCATTCGCAATTTTATACGTATTGTATTTTTTGCTGTTTAGTTCAAGTACACCACTCCTATAGACTGTAGCGGCTTCTAGTTTTGCAGGATACAACGGAATGTGATTTTAAATAAGAATTTATACAAAGCAGTACTGGCCTGCGGTCTGCAGTTTGCAGTTTTCGAGTCTGCATTCGCCTGCCGAATCATAATATTATATTATCTTGTTATTATATAGTACGAAGTGTGATTATAGTGCGCAGACGATTGCTGTTGGCAATTACATTTACAAATAACCGCTACAAATTCAGAAATCTGTCCATCTTTCTAGTAGAGTAGAGACTATACGTTTTATCTCGAAAAATCAGAGTTCCCACGGGATATTGCTTTAAAAAGTTCCATAAATAATATTATATTGAAGGGTTTTCGGCTTCGAATTAAGTATTAAGGTATGTGTCATATACAAACGTAAAAAGTTCTTTGTACTGGTATCTGAACAAGTCAGAGACAAGCCAAGCGGCCGCAAAAGGAGTATCTCGGAAATGAAGGTTGTCTGGAGTCAGACGCCATTTCCGTCTCGAGCGGCCCGGAAGCACGCACTCGCTTAACAGCGCATCTGTTTACAGTCGTGACTCGTGCAGTCTGTGTCTACGAAACTATCTCGAGGCCACCATTGAGAGCTTTCTTTGTCTTGTCTTGCGGATGTTTATACACCAATGATAACTCTGAGTACTCGGTGATAGCCTAGCCGGTCTTCGGCCTCCGTTTTGGGTGTCAATCCCAGACACCACTTCTCTGAATTTCCGCTAGCTTGAAGCCTTCTTATTGGAGAAATCTGTGCCCAGTTATAGTGAGCCGGCGATGGATGTATGATGTATCTGTATTTGCTGATGTACAGTAGTAGTAGTAGTACGTAGTACTCTCAGATTGAAATTTACTTTTTGACTTTTTATGTGCGTTTAAGCAATTATACATTACATGCTTCAACGTTGAACCAAAATATCACGATGAATTTACCTGCATTGAGAGCTCTCCATAATGTTCTCAAAGGTGTGTGAACTCTGTCAATTTCTATTGAGCTAGCGTGGTGTACTATGGCCCATAGTAAATGGTTCTCTGAGAGGAAACCTGCGCCAAGTGATGAGCCGTTGATGGATTGCTGATAATGATGATGACATACGATATTATATTATTATAGCCTTTTCTTTAGATAATAATAACATACTATGACTACTGATAACGGATTTGTATTCAAAGCTCCGATAAATTAGACCATTAGCAGGATGAAGCTTCGCTCAATACTAAATGGAGCAAAACGGATGAAGTGGACTGCAATAATACGGTTACAACGGCCGCTTATCTATTCCGGATTTGATCGCCCTTTGGGATTAGTTCCGAACCACAGTTTAACCTTGATTATACCTACCATAGATGAAATGAATACACTTTATTGTGCATCAAATTAAAAACAAATCTTAACTGTAAAAATAATATTCTATGCCATTAGCCCTCCATCCATAACATATATATATATATATGTTATGGAAACGAACCACAGTTTAACCTTGATTATACCTACCATAGATGAAATGAATACACTTTATTGTGCATCAAATTAAAAACAAATCTTAACTGTAAAAATAATATTCTATGCCATTGGCCCTCCATCCATAACATATATATATATATATATATATATATATATATATATATATATATATATATATATATATATATCTAAATAAATACAATAAGTATAAAGAGATCTAAATAAATAATAAAACCGGTCAAGTGCGAGTCGGACTCGCGCACCGAGGCTTCCGTACTCCAGAAGTAAAAGTAAAACGATAGTATTATATTAATTTGCTTATTAATCCTTAACCTTGTTTATCTACAAACAATTGGTTTATTGTTAATATCAAAAAAACTATGCTAGTTAGAGCGTTAGTTTTATTTTCCTGTAAATATGATACTTCATTCGGTATACTTACCTTACTTTGAAATTTCAAACCCCCGATAACTATTCCAAATTTCATGTCGATGGCTTTGATCGTTACTAAAATAATCGACTGTGACAGACGGACGGACGGACGGACGTAGAAAGTCACACCATAAGGGTTCCATTTTTACCATTTTGGTACGGAACCCTAAAAATCGTAATTTTCGTGAAATAAATAAAATAACAGATAATAGACGACACACATACATTCTATCTTTACGGTTGTAATTCATGTTTCAATAATATTTTTCGGGATAAAACAATGATTCATTTTTCAAAAATTCTGTGTATCACTTTTTTTCAGTTAAGTTGTTATTACTTAGGGACAGGGCAGACTGTCTACTTTTAGCGGCAGCGATCACGGCGTTTTTATGGCTTTTAGCGTTTTTATGGCATTTTGCGTGCATCGCATTTCGCGCACGCGAAAATCGCGACTCAAACGCGTTTGCGTTGTTGTGGCTTTCGATCGCAGAATTGCGCATATCGCGATGCACGCAATACGCCATAAAATCGCTAAAGGCCATAAAAACGCGCGATCGCTGCCACTAAAAGTAGCCAGTCTGCCCTCTCCTTTAGGTCAGATATTTATGTTCCTTTTCTGATCCTACATATAAAAAGAATTCTTTATTCAAAGCCTGAATCAACAAGATCATTAGCAAAGAACTCCACTCAGATCTAAATGGGTCATAACAAGGCAAGTGGGCTGGACTGGAACGGATACAAGGGCGGCTTATCTACGGATATTCCGGATGCGAGCCTCCTGGGGGAGGGAGCTTCGAGTCTTGATTGCCGTACTATGTAACTAATCTACTACATTTATTTCGATAGTTAACAATTCTTTTGATTTTTTTATTCGATGTCAAGTTTTAACTAAACCCTCCTCACTGGGGGTCGTCCATTAATCATGTGAGACTCGAAAAGGGGGCAGGGATTCGGAAAAATCACGAAATATCACAATAGGGAGGGGGGGGAGGTGTATTTAGGGGCTACCTATGTATTGAGACTCCTACTTAAGGGCGTTGGTATGTTTAATTTTGAATTTAAACATTTCTGATACATCATCATCATCATACTACTACATCTATGTATTAACATATAGCGTAGATTGAGAATTTATTTTCTACTAGCTGATGCCCGCGACTTCGTCCGCGTGGAAAAAGTAATAAAAAAGAATTGTTTTATGTTAATCGTGAGGTTTTTACGATTGTACTACGCCACTATATAATATTCTGTATATTTTAGATTGCACTACGCTCCTTTTTAGTTTCTACTTGGCACCTACATTAGCAAGCGAAAATCGAAATTTTCGCGAGCGAAGCGAGCGCAAAAATATTTTGATCGCACTACGCCTCTGTGTAGTCCATACTAATTGGTATAGACAAAAGCAATCTAAAATCGACATTTTCGCGAGCGAAGCGAGCGCAAATATTTTCGATTGCCCTACGCTTATTTGTAGTTCATATTTGGCACCTACAGTAGCAACTAAAAACTGATATTTTCGCGAGCGAAGCGAGCGCGAAATTTTTTAGGACTGCACTACTTAAATATGTACTCCATACTTGGTTTACAAAACAACAATGAAGAAAAGACATTTTCGCGAGCGAAACGAGCGCGAAATTTTTTAAGACTGCACTACTTAACTATGTACTCCATACTTGGTTTACACTTACAACAACAATGAAGAAAAGACATATTCGCGAGCGACGCGAGCGCCTAATTTTTTACAATTACATTGCATCACTACGTAGTCCATACTTGGCAATCGAAAACGGAAATTTTCGCAAATTTTTAGGGCTGCACTACTTAACTGTGTCCTTCATACTTGGTTCTTACAATACCAATCAAGAAAAGAAACAATTTCGCGAGCAAAGCGAGCGCAAAAATGTTAGATTGCACTACGCTCCTTTTTAGTTTCTACTTGGCACCTACATTAGCAAGCAAAAACCGAAATTTTCGCGAGCGAAGCGAGCGAGCGAAATTTTTTAGGAACGCACTACTTAACTATATACTCCATACTTGGTTTACACTCACAACAATAATGAAGAAGAGACATTTTCGCGAGCGAAGCGAGCGCGAAATTTTTTACAATTACATTGCATCACTACGTAGTCCATACTTGGCAATCCAAAACGGACATTTTCGCAATTCTTTTAGGGCTGCACTACTTAAGTGTGTCCTTCATACTTTGTTCTTACAATACCAATCAAGAAAAGACACAATTTCGCGAGCAAAGCGAGCGCAAAAATTTTCGATTGCCCTACGCTTATTTGTAGTTCATATTTGGCACCTACAGTAGCAACCAAAAAGTGATATTTTCGCGAGCGAAGCGAGCGCGAAATTTTTTAGGAATGCACTACTTATCTATGTTCTCCATACTTGGTTTACACTTACAACAACAATGAAGAAAAGGCATTTTCGCGAGCGAAGCGAGCGCAAAATTTTTTACAATTACATTGCATCACTACGTAGTCCATACTTGGCAATCCAAAACGGACATTTTCGCAATTTTTTTAGGGCTGCACTACTTAAGTGTGTCCTTCATACTTTCTTCTTACAAAACCAATCAAGAAAAGACACAATTTCGCGAGCAAAGCGAGCGCAAAAATTTTAGATTGCACTACGCTGCTTTTTAGTTTAAACTTGGCACCTACATTAGCGAAAACCAAAATTTTCGCGAGTGAAGCGAGCGCGAAAATATTTTGATCGCACTACGCCTCTGTGTAGTCCATACTAATTGGTATAGACAAAAGCAATCTACAATCAAAAAATTTCGATTGCTCTAGGAATAGTTGTAGTTCATACTTGGCACCTACAGTAGCAACTGAAAACTGATATTTTCGCGAGCGAAGCGAGCATACTTGGTTTACACTCACAACAACAATTAAGAAATTTTCGCCAATGAAGCTAGCGCGAAAATTTTTACAATTTCATTGCATCACTATGTAGTCCATACTTGGCAATCCAAAACAGACATTTCGCAAAATTCTTTAGGGCTGCACTACATAACTGTTTCCTTCATACTTGGTTCTTCTTCTTCTTATTCTTGAGGTGCCATCTCCTACCGGAGGTTGGCTATCATATTGGCTATTCGGACCCTACACACAACTGCGCGGAATAAGGATCGAGTACTCAGTCCGAACCATGTCCGGAGATTCTTGAGCCAAGAGGTCCGTCTTCTTCCAGGGGGTCTCCTACCTTGTATCTTCCCCTGTATTATTAGTTGGAGCAACTTGTACTTATCGCCACGCATTATATGTCCCAGATATTGCAGTTTTCGTTGCTTTATTAGTTCGTTATACTTGATTCTTACAATACCAATCAAGAAGACACATTTTAGCGAGCGAAGCGAGCGCGAAAATTTTCGATTGCTCTACGCTTCTTTGTAGTTCATACTTGGCACCCGCAGTAGCAACTGAAAACTGATATTTTCGCGAGCGAAGCGAGCGCGAAGGTTCTTTTGATCGCACTACGCCTCTGTGTAGTCCATATACTATGTATGAGTACCTACATAATTTAATATAATTTTTTTACAAAACAAAGTATATTTTTTTTTTCTTAATTTTTTAAAACCGCTCAACCGATTTCGGTAAAATTTAAAAACCACCTGGGAAGTACCCTTTCAAACAAAAAAGTAAGAATTTTCCAAATCAGTTCAGGCGCCTTCAAGTAATCGGTGAACATACATAAAAAAATTTAAAAAATAGATTCCGACGAATTGAGAATCTGCTCCTTTTTCGAAGTCGGTTAAAAAGAAATCTACAATCGACATTCTGGCAAACGAAGCGAGTGAGACATTTTTTACGATTGCACTATGCCACTTTGTAGTCTTTACTTGGTTGGTACCTACAATATGAATTCATTATCGACATTTTGTAAACACCCACTATTTAGGTGGGTATTATTATCAGCAGCATCGGGATTGAGAAGTTGGTACCATTAGTAGTTGTAGCATGGAGAGGAGAAGGGAGGTGGGTGATTCCTAAACCGAACCGAGCGATAATTAAATTAGCTGAATAGAATGATGCCATCTAAGAATACAAAGCTACTGTGGGAAATTTTAGTAAACGGAAAACGGAGACGCGAAATTTTTTACGGCTGCGTTATGCCACTACCCTAAGTAGTTCATACTAATTGTTACCTATCATTGTTGAGCAGTACCCAGCAGCATCAGAATTGAGTCCTCTTTTACGGCTCCACTACACTATTATATTTTAAATATTTGGCACCTACAATATCAATTCACAATCGACAGTTCGTAAATATCCATGATTTAGGTGGGCAGTACACTGCACCATCAGGATTGAGGAGCTAGGGCCTGGAGGTCAGTGATATAGTCTAAAATTAGTATGTAATGAGTAGCTCAGGTCAAGATATGGCTATGGTATGAATGTAATAAGATCCATATACGTATATATCGTATGCGAGTGACCTGGAACTATCCGAGAGTAGTTTTGTCCTCTATCTCCGATAATATCTAGCAAATCTTCACCAAAATTGGTCATTGTATTTCTTGTCGTAGACACTTTCAAATAAAGAAAAAATTATTAAAATCCGTTCAGATTTGACTGAGTTATGGAGTAAAATCAACAAAAAGTTTCATCCCCTATCCTGGAGTAACCTTATGTTTTATCGGGATAAAAACTATCCTATATGTTGACCCGGAGTATCAGCTACCGCTGTACTAAATTTCATTTAAATCCGTTCAGTAGTTTTCGCGTGAAGCGCGGACAGACAGACAGACAGACAGACAGACAGACAGACAGACAGACAGACAGACAGACAGACAGACAAAAATTAAATAAAAATCTGTTTTGGGCTCAGTATCGATAGTCAAGCATCCCCCAATTAAAATTTTCAAAATATATTAAATGTACAGAAATCTTCCAGTTACAGTTTTATTATAAGTATAGAAGATTGTAGGAACGCTAGTAAGTAGTAGTAGTTTATACGTAAGGAATGCTAGTGTTAAATTAAACATTTTACTGAGTAAAACATTATGATGCGTCAATTAGCCAACGATGCCCTGATATTGTCACTCCCCGAGTAAATAATATTGATATCTGAAACAAGAGAATCTGTGTAGAACCTCCCAAGTCCCGACGTAATTCAATATAGCTCGCCTGCTGATGTAGACAGTGGAACTCTAATGAGACAATTGATTTTCGACATTGCCTTTCATTACGTCCATCGACATTTCCGCTAACGGTGGAATAATAAGTTGGATTTTCTGTGATATTATTTCTTCGAATACGAACTATACGAAATTAACGTAACCCTACATGAGGTTACTATATTGTAAACTCTACATGGTAACCTCATGTATAGCGCTAGTTAGATCCTTCAATAAGAAGGCGGCCTCTGAGGCACTAGCGCTTAGTAGGAACAACCTATGCATTCTAGTGCGAGCTTTGGCGGGACATTGGTTGACTAAATAGACACATGTTCAACCTCAAGCTCCAGGGCTCATATATGTGCAGGCTATGCCTGGAATCGGCGGAAACGACGTTGCATATTATCTGTTACTGCCCCGCTTTAATGCATAAACGAAGCATCCTTCTAGGGAAACACATTGTACACCCTGAGGAGGCTACACTTATTCCAGCCAATAAGATTCTGCTGTTTCTGGCGGCAACAAGCATTGGAGAGGAACTGTAAATAGTGGCGAGCACAATGAACCGACGACGGTCGACGTGCTACAGGGCATCGGACCTGCATAGCCGCGCATCAGAAGAAGAAGAAGAACCTCATGTATGGTTTACTGTGTTATTTTATCTTATTTCCATCAAGTTTCAAGGCGGTGTGCTATCTCCTTTATTGTTTTCTGTTTTTATAAACGAAATCTCTAAAGTAATTTCTTCACACTACCATCTCTATGCCGATGATCTGCAGCTTTATAGGCACGCGGCATTATCCGAACTTCCATCTGCAGTGGATGCTATTAACATTGACCTTACTCGAATTAAGGAATGGGCAGCGTCATTTGGCCTGCTTGTCAATCCTACAAAATCTCAAGCTCTCATAATTGGTAGCAGCAGAATGCGCTGTAAAGTTAATTTTAATACTTTACCTCACATTCTTTACGACGATATACCTATACCCCTCTCTGACAAAGCTAGAAACTTGGGTTTAATTTTTGATGTTAACTTTTCTTGGTCCGCTCACATCAATGAGGTGAGTAGACGTTTGCACTATTCCATACATTCCCTCCGGAGACTTCAAAGTTTCTTGCCTTTACGCACTAAAATAATGCTAGCACAAACTCTTCTCCTTCCTCTCATTGACTATGCTGATGTTTGCTATCTAGATGCAACTGAAGAGCTACTTGATAAATTAGATCGACTTCAGAATTTGTGCATCCGTTTTATTTTCGGACTGCGCAAATTCGATCATATATCTGAGTTCCGTCGTCAACTGAAGTGGCTCCCTATTCGACTTCGCCGGAATGCTCACATTTTAACCTTAATATTCAAAATTTTTAAGTTTTCTTCACCAGGATATTTACGTGAGTATTTTCTGGATGCTCCTCCGCGAGCCAGACCATTCCGATCCTGCGTCGAGTTGAAAATACTAAAAGTGCCCCACAGCAACACCATTTTCTTCGCAAGATCGTTTGCGGTAACTGCAGCGCGCCTCTGGAATTCTCTTCCTGAAAATATCCGCAACAGTCCATCTGTTGCTGTTTTTAAGTCGAAACTGAAGCAGCATTATCTTTCCTCCTAATTTCATCTTTAATATGCCCGGTATTTTTTTTTCCTATATAATATATAGTATATTATTATCATCTTTATTTACTTTTACTCATATTCTTTACATTTTTAAATATTTCATTATAAAACAAAAATAAAAAAAATATTTAAAAATATAAAAAATAGCGGTCCACCGGTCTCGGGAACAGGGTCCAAGCAACCGGCGGTCAGGGCCCCAGAGAGAGGAACCTCCTGACGATGCGAGCCGTGTCCAGGAGTACAGCCTTCTGGATCTGGCCCTTGACCCAGCTACCCAACGAGAGCCTCGAAAGATGTTGGTCGAGGCTCTTGGCTATAAGACCATTAGCGGTTATCACTATCGGTACAATGATTGCTGAGTCTACATTCCACATGGCGACAACCTCGTGCGCTAAGTCGAGATACTTGGTGAGTTTCTCTTTCTCGGCTTTCACGAGGTTTTCGTCATGCGGGACAGCAACATCAACAATCATTGCACGGCACTCTGATCGATCTATCACCACTATGTCAGGCTTATTGGCTACAATAGTCCTGTCTGTAATGATAGATCGATCCCAGTACAGTGTGATATGGCCATTTTCAAGAACTGGGTCGGGCACATACTTGTAGTACGGTACCTCCGATTCCACAAGATTGTATTTCAAGGCAAGTTGCTGGTGGATAATCCTGGCCACTTGGTTATGTCTGTGTAAGTATTCGCCGTTAGCTAGATGAGAACAACCAGAAACAATGTGACGGATAGTTTCTCCAGGACGGCGACATGCCCGACATATGTCTACCGTTCCATCCTTCACTATGTATTTTCTGTAATTGTTCGTCATCATGACCTCGTCCATAATTGCACACACAAACCCTTCGGTTTCCCCAAAGAGGTCACCAAAGCGCAGCCAGGCCACGGACGCTTCAAAGTCAACATCAGGCCCGTGGAGGGCCCGATAAAAGCGTCCGTGAAGCTCCTTACCTTGCCATACAACCCTGCGGTCATTGGTACTGAGCACCACAGGTATGCGCCAGTTCTCTTTAGCCAAGGAGAGCGGCGTCAGACCCCTGTCCACTGCGACCACATCGCGGTGCATCTCCGTCTCGGCGTGGAGAAAGTACTCCCTGAGACTGCACACCTCGCGGTTGTGGAGGGTTTTGGCATTCAAAAGGCCTCTTCCCCCACACTTCCGCGGGATGTACAGCCTCATCACCGAGGAGCGCGGGTGATGCATCCGATAGGCGGTCAGCAGCGCACGAACTTGTCTGTCCAGGGCGTCAAGCTCAGTCTGAGTCCACCTGAGTATGCCGAAGGAATACATCAAGACCGGCATGACCCAACCGTTGAAGGCGCGCACCTTATTGCCGCCCGACAAAAGGCTTTTCAGCACTTTCTTCAGACGGCCAAGGAAACGCTCCCTCACCGACTGCCTCATGTCGGCCTCTCTGATACCTAACGCCTCCGCCATGCCCAGGTATTTGTAGGTTTCAGTTGGGGAGAGCGATCTGAGGTATATGGAATCCGAGAGCTCAACACCCTCAGATTCCACAATCCTCCCTCGCTTTACATGCATGATCGCACATTTGTCCACACCAAATTCCATCCTAATGGAATCACTAAAGGCTTTAGTTACCTTTAGTAACTCTAGTAGATGTGATTTGTTGGGGGCAATGAGTTTTAGGTCATCCATGTAAAGGAGGTGTGATATAACCTGACCACCTCTCCTCAACCGGTAACCTAGCCCTGAATTCTCCAAGAGAGTACTCAGAGGATTCAGAGCCAGGCAAAACCACAAAGGACTGAGGCTATCGCCCTGGAATATGCCTCGCTCAATCCTTATAGGCTCCGCGCTCTCCAGGGTCCGGCGACACCCTGGATAGTGAAGGACTGTCCTCCACTGCCCCATACACGTCTGTAGGAAGGCGCGTAGTACTGTGTTTACTTTGTACAGTTCCAGCACCTTCATGAGCCATGTATGGGGCACAGAGTCGTAGGCCTTCTTATAGTCTATCCAACATGTCGACAGATCCTATATTATTATTATTATTATATCATTATTACTATTTATTAAGTATATATGTAGTATAAATTGTATACTTAATTATTATAATATCATGTATATTATATATTAGTATTTTAATTTAATATGTATTGTATTATCTGTAGCCATTTAATAATTTTTAAAGATAAGTCTTTAGTACCTACCTACCTCTGTATGTTCTCACTGTTCTCACATTCGAGGGCTTCTGGAAGAAATCTCTTCTTTAGAGATAAGCTGTCCTTGTGCACGTCCTTTATATCTTTCTTAAATTGTTTTTATATTACTGGTACTAAATAAATAAATAAATAAATAAATAAAGTTTCATCGCGTTAAAGTATAGAGGAGATCTGAGCTCAGTAGTGGTCTGCTGATGGATTAATATTTACGATAAATACGCACCGTGCGCGTGCGTCCTGATTTTAAGAGGAAAATATTAATTAAGTTCAAGTCTCATAGTTTGCGTAAAATCCTTTTATTCTTTGAGGCACAAATTCAACGTTGCACAAATATATATCCTGACTTAAAATTACCTGTGAAATGTTCAGGTAAGTTGCAGACAAAGTTGCTCTGAAAGTTCAATTTATATATTATGCAACTTGCGGACGAGTTATTGTTAACTGCGAAGAATGAAGCCAAGTTTTGCTTAACATTTCGATGACACAACTTGGCAGGTTTAGTGTTTAAGGTCTGTGAATAATTTAAGAATACATAGGTTAGCTGTTATACCCGGAATTATTCAAATTATTTTCTTACAGAGTCTTAAAATGATTGAATATTAATATTCAATTAGTTAGTTTAGCTATAAGTTTTTTTGTAACATGTTAATAAAAAAAATATTCAATCATTTTAAGACATCGTTTTGACTTGTTCGTTTATACACGTATTAAATTGCCTATTGGCATAAAATACACGGTTTTTTAGGATTAGCTAATACACTTTTTGATTTACTCTTTTAACCAACTTAAAAAAACGGAGGAGGTTCTCAGTTCGTCGGAATCTTTTTTTATGTATGTTCCCCGATTAGTCAAAGACGCCTGAACTGATTTGGAAAATTCTTCTTTTGTTTGAAAGGATATACCTCCCGGGTGGTCCCATAGTCATCAGGTCAGGATCTGATGATGGGATCCTGGAGAAATCGAGGGATTTCTTCAAATTTTATAGGCACACTTGAAGCCATTTGGGTATTTTACATTTTGTAGTGGCGTTTGAAGTCGGTTTTTAAAAATAATTTTTATATATTATATTTGATAAAAGTAGCTAATTTTTACCGATCTATGAGCAATCTTCACAAGAGCATAACGCACTAATATTCCTGAGGTATAAATTACTATAAAAATAATTATCTGAATACCTCGTCTTCATCTGGGATTTTATTTAATTTCCTTTAAACCGATTCTTTGAATTTTTTAAATACATTTTTTTAAAATTTAAATGTACTTTCCTAAGTCTTTAAACTTCTTAGAACTTGGCAAAAAAATTTAAAACTTTGCGTTTTTCACAGTCAACTCGGTGTAAGCAGCTTTACCCCACATTTTAACTCGAAGCAATTTACGAGTGTATCACTTGGCGAAGTCTCAGCTGTTCTGTCGTGAGTAACGATACGGAAGTTGGGAAACTTGGGTTTTAAATAAGCACTTAGTTAACTCTGCCGGCGAAGTGTTGGTAAACTTTTTTCATTCCTAATTACAGTTGTTGGTGCAAAAAGCCGAATGCAATTAATAATTAATTAAGGAGATAAACCATAAAGCAATATGTTTTTCAGTTTTAATTGGACCTGAAGCAATGATGAACGTTGTGATAAGGAAGTCCCGAGTTTGACTTCTGACAAGAAAATTGCCCACTGTTGGACGAAAGTCTCTTGCATTGACTTCCACAGATCTCGGTCTTGCATCGCATGTATCCTGCGGCTCCCTGCAGTAACTCGTCAAATGTCGTCGGTCAACCTAGTGGGGGTCTGTCAACACTGCGCTTTTAGATGCGGGTTTGCTACTCCAGCATCTTAGAAACCAAACGACCATTAGTTGAAATTCGAACAACGTGCCCCACCCATTTCCACTTTAGCTTTGCGACTTGATTCTCATTTCTTGATTCGACAGGGTTTAAATTAAAATTCAAAATTCAATAATTGATAAATGATATAATATTATGAGTGTTATAGATAGCATGGAAGCTATATATCTATATGGCATATTTTGCTTTTGCTAAATTCTGGTAAAGTTCTGGGTTAAAGAAAATCATTCCAGTACCCAAACTTCTTAAGCGTTTAACTTAAAATATAAGTTACAGGTGCTTTTAGAAACGTCTTTTACCTAAAAGCTTATAAAGGAGGTATTTTTAAAAGTTTTTTTATCAACTGTTGCAAGATCCCTTCTCTATTTCAGCCATCTTCAGATGCTTAAATGCACAGCTGCTTAAGAGGTAAAATGTCGATCTATTTCTATAGGCTTCATTTAAAATATTTTGAATTTACAAGGCTTAGTATCTACGAGAAATCGTCACAAATAGGGGTGGGAATTGAAAAATAGACGACTCATTGCAAGTTTATTAATTAATTGAAATACATAGCACCATTTACGAAATAATGAAGTTTTAATTGAATTTAGTATCTCAGTAATTGGTAAACAATGAGGATGTTGAATTTGAGCCAAGGATGTTAAGGAGTTCTGACAGCTTACCTGAAAGTTTCCTCCAAATTAGCCGTCATTGTTTCAGACATTTCATAAGTTTCAAGGCATCTCAAGCTTTGTACAAAAAATTGGCAAGAATACTTAATCAGCAATTGATTTTATCTTGTAGTAACGACCTTCAATAAAAGACTTTTACATAATATGAAAGACTTTACGTTCGAGTACCAGACAAACCTATTAAATAAACACTTCAGCATTTATTATATTAGTATTTTTAGTAAGATTTACTAGTTACAAAAAATAATATCAAGCCCACAAAATTGCTGAAACTGAAGACCATCACCATTATTATATTATTTCACCATCGTCGAGTAACGTATTTTTTTACATATATAGCGAGCAAACGAGCAAGCAGGCCACCTGATGTTAGGTGATTACCGAAAATTTTGTAGCACCGGAGGCACCACCAATGCATTATTACCGCCTTTTCAGGAATTTGTTGGTCTGCCCCTTGAACAACTCCGTGATTCCATGTTGTAATAATTATTTAAGTGAAGGAAAAACCGTCGAAGGAATTTGGTTCCACAGTTTAACCGATGAATAAAGATGTTTTGATTGCTTTTATATTAAAAATATGTCAAAATATCTTTGTTCTTCAGCTTACTTGGCGATAGAGAAAAAGCTTAGTTATTCTAATAAAATATTCTCAGAATTACGTATCATCAAAACAGCTATTAAATGTCGGACATTTTATAAAAATGTATACAGATATTACCAGAGTAGCTCCATTGGAAAAAAATATTTTATTGAGATTAAAATATGCTTTACAGAATTAAAACCACTAAGAAATTAAGAAATTTCCACACCATGTTATGATTAAAGCCTCCATTTATTCATATTTTCAATCGAGAGAGTGGCAATTTGAGTAATAACAGCCATGCGGCGATTTAAATGCAGCGTTGGCCATTTTGCAACGCAATTAAATGTTGCTGACTCAATAGGACTTTTAAATAAAACCTGCCTCAGTGTTTCCATTCTTTGTGAGGAAAATAGCCCTTTGTGCGATGGAAATAGATTTTATCGTCTGCCACTTCGCCTAGTGCCTAGTGCTGTAGAAATGCTATTGTAATGCTAAAAGCTGTTTCGTTTGAGTATTTGAAATCATTTGCTCTGCTTTAATGTTTTGTAATTTTCTTTCGTCTTTAAATTATTTACTACCTAACTTTATATATTTTACTTTGAAAAGTTTGTATCTAAAGAGAAAATTAAGGGCACCATCTCAAACAGCTATTAATTCAAGATTTCAACACACATACCAGTAACTTGCGATGGAATCAGCTTCTATAGACTTCGTTTCAAATGAATGTGGAAAAAGGAAGTTTCTCCATGGGTACATAGTAACTTTATTTGCGTCCACGAAAACCATGTATCAATAGGGAAAGCAACCCGATAGCAAAAATGGCTGGGTCATACAAAGTTCTTTGCTTTTGCTGCACCACATTCATAATGTAGGCCCAATATATTTTGGACGGCAAATATAGAAACAAAGTATAGAAGTGACATGCTTTATTCTTCAGCGATTATACCTAATAGGACCAGTTTTTAATTGAAACGTCGCAGTTCGTAACTAATCTATTGAACTTCTGTCGAGGCTCTTTATTGATGAATTTGGTTTTATATAAGTTCATAAATTGAAAAGACAAATTAGAAGAGAATTCAAAAAACATTAATAAGAAAACGTGATATGTTAAGAAGGTCATATTACATAATATCTCTTGAAAAATAATGTAGTTAAAAAATATTTTGGGCATTGTACATTAAAAATAATGTTAGAAAGCTTACGTGGAAGCTAACGCTCGCAACATTTCTAACACAAACTTTAACGTGCGCGGCATGCTATTTAAAATGCACTTTAAAGACGAAAAAGTGCTAACTAGTGCTCCCTAGTTCCGAACATTGCGAGTCTTGTATGTGTTAGCGGAAAGTGAATATTATGCTGTAGATTCTACACTTGTATCTAATTGAACGACCCCGTAACAGCGCAGCTATTATCTGGAGTGAGGGTGGCTGTCCTCCGTCCACGCGTCTACATTGTACATTTCCACAACCCTCAGTTCACTCGCGATCTTCATGGGGGATGAACGTATTCGATAGCTCCCTGGTTTAGAGGGAAAAGTTTTGCGATCGCCGGATATCGCGTTGAAAAAAACAAGTTAAAATGGAGTACTTTTCGGTGTGCGCCTGTTGAATATGGCCGATTGACTGTGACCGGATTTTTGATAATGACTCGGAATAGTGTGCAGTGATTGCGGAATGAAAGGTTTGTTTGTTTTTCAAAGGTTTCTAGTAATTTTAGAGCTTTGCAAATCACACTCAAAATATAATTTAAATGCATGGAAAGAAAAGCAGGCTTTTGGATAGGATTTTTATTTTGTTATTTTTAAAGATATCACTCAATAGATGTCCAAAGCGAAAACTTCCTGCACTAAATTAAATGCATCGGCATAACTATTGCATGAAGAACGTTTACATTAACTTATGAAATTCATCAAAAAAGATTTACCCTTTTTGGGTAAGTAACTATATAAAAATATTGTTAAAATAATATTTATGCACAATATTGAGCTCTGAAATAAATAGATAAAAAAAATTATTACGAGTATGCCTGGATCTTTGATTTTATCTATACATATTATGTACCTATTATTTCATCAATCTTTAATCCTAATCCTAATCTTGAATCACTGCTGCAGTAATAATAAACTTACGTAATACTTATGTATGAAAATCATTATCTACAGGTTGAGATTTAATCTAGTTTGGGTGATCGTGACTTTCTCGTATCTCAAGAGCTCGTAACCTTCGATTCATCTTAAACTAGCTGATGCCCACGACTTCGTCCTCGTGGATTTAGTTTATAAATTCCCTCGGGAACTCTTTAATTTTCCGGGATAAAAAGTAGCCTATGTCACTCTCTAGATCCTCAACTATACCCATGCAAAAAATAAAGTCAATCTGTTGCGGCGTGATTGAAGGACAAACCGACAAAAAACACACTTTCGCATTTATAATATTAGTATGATTACGGCAATGTATACAAATTCCCACCCTTGTAGCAATTTTCCCTCGAATTGGCGGATATAATTTATGATCAAGGCATATGAGGCGGCAATTTGACAGTCGGCCGTATTTTAAGTTCCTACCCTAAGAATTGTGAAAGGGCGTGAAAAATACCGTCATGCCTGGGTTCAATTCACCATTGTTCAGCTATTTCAAATCCACCAATATTGCCCACATTCTCGACTTGACCTTATTATATAGGTAAATGTCCAACAGACCGGCTATTTTGAGTTCAAAATACCCAATACTTTCCGTTGAAGAATCAATAAGTACGTACGTAAGTTTGTTTACGTTTATGGGCATATTGCCATGTTTGATTAACATAATATCTGTGTTTTAATGTTGTATTGTATAATATTTATTTTATTTAATATTTATCCTATCCTATATATATATATATATATATATTATAATATTATAAATGCGAAAGTTTGTGAGGATGGATGTTTGGATGGATGGATAGATGAATGGATGTTTGTTACTCTTTAACGCGATAACGAATGAACCGATTTTGCTGAAATTTGGCACAAGTCTGGAATAGCACATAGGCTACTTTTTATTCCGGAAAAGCAAACAGTTCCTGCGGGATAGCATCGCTATTTTTTACGCATTTGTACTTCAAAATACGCGCAATGGAGTTTTAGATTAACGTGATTTTTTTTCACAGGTAAAGTTAAGAGCCTGAAAAATGACAAAGGCTACTTTTTATCTCGGGAAAACAAACGGTTCCTGCGGGATATAAGTATACTACTTTTCACACATTTATCTTTCAATTATGCGCCAACGGAGTTACAGATTGACGTGGTTTTTTGGATAGGCATAGTTGATGACTTGAAAGTGACAAAGGCTACTTTTTATCCTGGGAAAGCAAACAGTTCCCGCGGGATATTAGTATTCTACTTTTCACATATTAATCCTTCAATTATGCGACAGCGAAGTTACAGATTGACGTGGTTTTTAGGGTTTAGGGAAAATCGGGGGTTTGAAATTTCAAAGTAAAATAACTATACCAAGTGGGGTACCATATGAAAGGCCTTTACTTGTGCATTCTAAAACAGTTTTTTATTCATTTCTATATATAATAGTTTTTGATTAATCGGCCAAAATGTCGAAAAAAAATACCGTTCCTCCCCCCCCTCTTATCTCCGAAGTTTACCAATCGAAAAATCTGAAATAGGTAATTATGGTCAAAAGAGGTTTATGTATATTTTACAGGAAAAATAAAAGCAACGCGAAAATTATTTTAGTTTGATTAAAAAAGGAGGAAAATCTGGGGTTTGTAATTTCAAAGTAAGATAACTTTACCGAATGGGGTATCATATGAAAGGCCTTTACTTGTGCATTCTAAAACAGTTTTTTATTCATTTCTATATATAATAGTTTTTGAGTAATCGGCCAAAATGTCGAAAAAAATACCGTTCCCCCCTTATCTCCGAAGTTTACCAATCGAAAAATCTGAAATAGGTAATTATGGTCAATAGAGGTTTATGTATATTTTACAGGAAAAATAAAAGCAACGCGAAAACTATTTTAGTTTGATTAAAAAAGGGGGAAAATCGGGGATTTGAAATTTCAAAGTAAGATAGCTATACGGAGTGGGGTATCATATGAAAGGCCTTTACTTGTGGATTCTAAAACAGTTTTTTATTTATTTCTATATATAATAGTTTTTGAGTAATTGGCCAAAATGTCGAAAAAAATACGTTCCCCCCCCCCCCTATCTCCGAAGTTTACCAATCAAAAAATCTGAAATAAATATGGTCAATAGAGGTTTATGTATATTTTACAGGAAAAATAAAACCAACGCTCTAACTAGCATAGTTTTTTTTATATTAACAATAAACCTCTACAAACAAAGTTAACGATAAATAAACAAATTAATATAATATTATCGTTTTACTTTTACTTTTGGAGTACGGAACCCTCGGTGCGCGAGTCCGACTCGCACTTGGCCGGCTTTTTTTGATAGGCATAGTTGAGGACCTTTACCTTACCTGTGTAAAAAATCGGCCAAGTGCGAGTTGGTCCTCGCTCTATTAGGGTTTCGTTAAAAAAAAATAAATTAAAATATTTCCACGGGTACATGGAAATATTTTAATTTAATTTTTTTAATTTAATTTAATTTTTATTATTTGTTGTTATAGCGGCAATAGAAATACAAAAGTGAAAATTTCAACTGTCTATCTATTACGGTTTACGAGATACAGGCCGCTGACAGACGGACGGACAGCGGAGGCTTAGTAATAGGGTCCCGTTGGCACCCTTTGGGTACCCTTTGGGTACGGGTACCTAATGGTACGTTGGTTTGTCCTTCAATCACGCCCAAACAGAGCTACGGATCGACGTGATTTTTTGCAGGGGTACCTATAGTTGAGGACTGGAGAGTGACAGGCTACTTTTTATCCCGCAAAGTCAGAGTTCCCAAGGCATTCTAAAGGCTAAGTTCACGCAGACGAAGTCGCGGGCATCAGCTAGTTTTATTTATAAATTAGACAATGTTTATTTAAAAATCGAAAATTTTAATTTGTTCGCTGACACGTGATAACGTGGGAAAAAATTCACTTTCATGACTAAAAATATTTGATAACAAAAATAAATTAAAATATGTTTTCAAGTTATGTAATGAATACTAGATTAGATGATGCCCGCGACTTCGTCCGCGTGGAGTAAGGATTTTCAATTCCCGCAGGAACTCTTCAATTTTTCGGGATAAAATGTAACCTACGTGTTAATCTTGATGGGCATGAGCTATTTCCATTCCTTTCAGTCAAATCGGTTCATTCATTGTAGCGTGAAGGAGTAATAAACATCCATCCATCCTTCCTCACAAACTTTTGCATTAAAATAATAATATAGTAGGAGGATTTTATGCATGAGCTATATAGGCCTACCCATGAAACAATATATTCATATCACGAGGTGGCTTATGGTAAAATATTAAGCACTATTACTATGCGGGACAGCAGCGAATATTTCCGGAACGTAAATTCGCAAATTTAAATTTTACGATGACACGTGAAACTTCGAAATCCCTTTCTAGTTTTTGGGCTCGCATTCGCGGGCGCACTAAATAACGCTTGTTGGGAGGATACACGTCACCCACGATTTATGCTTTGCTGGTGTTCGTATTACCGTAAATCGTAAAAATACAGATTAATTGGAGTCTTAAAAGGGTTGTCTTTCCGTAAAGTCTTATATATGTACAACTCTTTTTAATTTAAGATAATTTATTATTGGACCGAAGTTCCTTATCGCGCGATGCGAAAGGGGGCTAGACGGAAAAAATTAAGACAAAATTGAACCGACACTTTTTTGAAACCGACACTTTTTTGAATGTGAATTTGGCATTGTGTTCAATATTTTCACAGTACTTTACTTTTAAACTTAACTTAAAAATAAGTTATAAAAATTTAGGGAATAATTCCACATGTAGAAATTATTTAAAATAAAATTGAAAATAGAAAATTCAGTCTGTCGAGCTGGGATTCGAACCATCGACCTTTAATTGTTTAGCGACTGTAGAAACCACAAGGCTACCGAGATCTAATATTGTAGTGTGAAAATATTGAACACAATGCCAAATTAATTAATCGAAAGGAACTTCGTCCCATCCGGGTGTCCCTTGACACCTCTCAAGTTTTTATATTTTATTAAATACGGTTTTCCGTTCCGTATAATTTATCTAGTTTAAAATATTTATCTCTTTATTAATCATGCACCTTAATTTATTAGTAAAACACAATCATAAAGTTCATTATTTAAAATATTTAATTCCATGAAAAACAATATAAATAGCTGACCCAGCGAACTTCGTACCGCCAACTTATCTATATAAATAAAACAAACTATCCCAATCCAAAAAAACTATCCTATCTTTTAAGATGGACCAAATTACAGGTAGTTACGAAGTTTGATAAAAATCGGTTCAGTAGCTTAGGAGTCCATCGCGGACAAACAACGTGACACGTAATTTATATATATTATCCCAATCCAAAAAAACTATCCTATCTTTTAAGTTGGACCAAATTACAGGTAGTTACGAAGTTTGATAAAAATCGGTTCAGTAGTTTAGGAATCCATCGCGGACAAACAACGTGACACGTAATTTATATATATTAAGATTTATTATTTTATTTATTTGTGCTAGATTTAATATTTTTGTACATTTTGTAATTTAAGTATTTAAATGATGTAACATTTTTGACATTCGTAAGCGCTTTTGTAAGCCTCAATCGAAGAAATAAACAATACAATACAATACAATACAACCTAGTAGTCCAGGGTAGATAATTTTTGAAAAAAATAAAATTATAGTAGGATGAAACCCATTGGAAAAGGAAGAGAATGCAACAAAAATGAAAGGAAAAATAAATTACGGGCGATCTGAGGTCGGGAAGTGAGGGGGAGGGGAGGTTTAAGGGTAAAAAACGGTTTATCTCAATTTCTGGAAATACTACAAGTCCTATGGAAAATAGTTAAATGGCAAAGTTGTAGGTAATCAAAAGATCTATAACTTTTGTATTTAGACTTTTTTCACATAACCTCAAAATGTATGTGAAAAATTCAAAAAACCAAGTTTTTGGTTTTTTATTTTTATCTTTTACAAAAAAAAAATATTTTTTCACGAAATTTGGTGAAAACTTACCTTTTTATGTCCCAAAAACACTGTAATTTTTCTGATTTAAAATATTTATTTTTTCACCTTTTTTTTGACTTAATATTGAAAAAGCACCTAATTTTCAATCGAAAATTCTCCCGTCATTATTCATTATACATTTTGAGGTTATGTGAAAAAAGTCTAAATACAAAAGTTGTAGATCTTTTTATTACCTACAACTTTGCCATTTAACTTTTTTCCATAAGACTTGTAGTTTTTCCAGAAATTGAGATAAACAGTTTTTTACCCTTAAACCCCCCCTCCCCCCCACTTCCCGACCTCAGATCGCCCGTAATTTATTTTTCCTTTCATTTTTGTTGCATTCTCTTCCTTTTCCAATGGATTTCATCCTACTATAATTATTTTTAATTTTTCATCATTTTCAAAGGTATCTGCACTTGTCTATAGTGGGTATATGAAAGTATGTTTGTTTGTTGGTCCTTCAGTCACTTTACAATAAAAATACTTACAATCTACATCCGTAGCTCTGTAGTTGATATTGTAACGCGGCAAGGAGCACGCCTAACCGACTCTCCCCACTCTATGAACGACGAGTATTTCTTACTTATGCATCGAGATCGAGTCAACATCTCCTGAAGATGCTTGGAGTCGGTGAGAGATGTAGAGTGTATTTTAGTGTGTTTGTGTGGCGTTACGTCCAATGAAAGTAGGAGTTTTGTGCAGAAGTTGCCTCAAATAAAGATTTTCTTTCTTACTTACTATTTTTAAAATATGAACTGTTATGTCTATGAAACTACCTATATATTATTTTCGGATTCAGAAATTTTCATTAGATGTTCACTCAGTCAAGTCAGTTGGACAGTGATAGCCTAGTGGTTAGGACTGAGTTCTCCTATTTGGGGGGTTGTGGGTTCCATTCCAGGCTCTGACTTTTAGGAGTTATGTGCGTTTAAGCAATTAAATATCCCATGCTTCAACGGTGAAAGAAAACATCGCGAGGAAACCTGCATGCCTGACAGTTCTCCATAATGTTCTCAAAGGTGTATGAAGTCTGCCAATTTGCATTTTGCCAACATGGTGGGCTCTAACCCTCATCTGAGGCTGCGCTCAGTGGTGAACCGGTGATTGGTTGCTACTAATAACATCAATAATAATAGGGAATTTAGAAGATAATAATAGGGAATTTAGAAGATAATAATAGGGAAGTTGTTATTAGATTTTTGAAGGTTTAATTTGGCTTGAATTCGCACGTTCAAATACGATCCTATTAAGCTATTGCATAGCTTTTATCGCGGG
The DNA here is from genome assembly GCA_029955525.1 of Oeneis ivallda. NCBI lineage: Eukaryota > Metazoa > Arthropoda > Insecta > Lepidoptera > Nymphalidae > Oeneis > Oeneis ivallda. The sequence continues at coordinate 18,367,673 of JARPMR010000013.1, read as the reverse complement.
CTTTGAACTAGGACAAACAGTTTGAGCGCGGCGACCGAATCAAGAAATTCCGCAACGAAAGAAAACCTAACACCGTCGTTCAGTAAGCGTTCAACATTTTAGAGGTTCTCAAGTAGCTCTATTTGGCGCAGTGGGCCAGCGGCCGCTTTCTTGTATGATGTCGCAGGTTCGAATCTCACTCGCGAAGTAGTGTCAGTTCGCTTTTCTTGTTTGTTTGTTTTTTAATTTTTTTTGCATAATTTTTATTACTTATGCAAAAAAAATTGCATAAATATTATAATTGCATAAGTTGATAAAAAATGCTATGCAATAGCTTTACCGCGGCAGTCCCCGAGTGCCACTAAATTTTTTTTAAATTATTTTGTCCCCAGGCCACGAAATACAATGGATCATCGGCATCACATTGGCAGTTGGTCTGGCAGCCAGCTCTGGGGACAAGCGGCCGCATTTCGTGGTGGAGCCACCGTCGCGGGTGCTGTGGCCGGCGACGCGGGGCGCTCACGCGGCGTGCCGAGCGGCCGGCCACCCCGCGCCCGACGTGCACTGGGTCACTGCTGAGGGACAAGTGATAACTACTATACCGGGACTAAGGTAATAACATCATCATCATCATCATTATTAACCCATCATCGACTCACTACTGAGCGAGGTCTCCTCTCAGAGAAGGGTTATAGGCCATAGTTCACCACGCGCTGGCCCAATGCTAATTGGCGGACTTCACACACCTTCGACAACATTATGGAGAACTCTCAGGTGTGCAGGTTTCCTCACGATGTTTTCCTTCACCGTTAAAGCATGTGATATTTAATTTCTTAAACGCACTTAACTTCGAAAAGTCAGAGGTGCGTACCCGGGATCAAACCTGCGACCCCCCGAATAGGAGACCACAGTCGTATCCACTAGGCTATCACTGCTTTTTAGATAATAACACTTATCACTAATTCTTGTTTAAGGCGCTGTTTCACAATTGCCGATTAGTGTTTAACCGACGAATTAAGTTGACGTTTTGACAGAAATGTTTTACGAGAAATCTGTCAAAATGCCTAAAGTTTCCTTAAAGTTGATGAAATAGGCCCTAACCTAACCTAACCTAAGCATTATCCCTATACCACTAAAGCCGATTTCACCAACGTAATATAAGTCTTATCCGAGCGTGAATTTGACATTTTGACAGTATTTTTAATACAAAAACTGTCAGAACGCCTAATTTATACCTCGGTTAAACGTCACTCGACGTTGGTGAAATCGGCACTAAGTGGGGTTCGCTTTCTAGTATATGCTTGCCCACTTTGCCCGATCTTGTGCATCCCATTTTGTCCATTCATTGGCTATTATATCGGCGCTACGAAATCTAGCCAGTACTTTTTTGGATGGCCAGGAGTTTTAGCTCCAGGCACGGCGATGTTGTGACATCTGTTATCGACGTACCATCTTAGACGAGCCTCTTGCAACTCATCTTCGATGTCATGGACACTGAGCCTGAAGGGGTGTGATCATTGCGTTGTCGGGCCACTTTAGCATTTTGCCATCTTCGTTCGTATTTATGACTAAGTTATTAACTATATCTTTAGAAATAGCATCAATACTTATATTATTATTCTCGCAGAATTTTTATAAACAATGCCACGCGGACGAAGTCGTGTGCAAGTTGTTGTGTTTGTGTGCAATTCCGGGATACTATACGTAATATGTAACTATTACAGTTATGTCACAATAACTACTTTTTCATTGTTAAAATCATATTAATATTATAAATACGAAAGTTTGTTTGTTTGCCCAATCACGCCGTAACAGAGCTACGGATCGATTTTTAGTATGGGCATGTATGGGTACAGTGCCGTCTTTAGGATCAACGAGGCTATGGGCCAAGGTACTGGCTGGGGCCTATGTAAGGGATGGAAAATCCTTAAAAAAATTATTTTTAATATAAAAAATTTTGCTGCGAAGAAATCGAGAAAAAAAGTTTTTTAAGCTGTATATAATTACTGTTATTTTAGTGCAAAAATAAATTTTTAAACAAATTTTCTAAATCTTGTTTCTATTTTACCAAGTGTGTGATTTGATATTTTTCTTATTATGTTATAAAATTTGTTGTTGTATATCGAATTTTCAGAATTGTGGGGCCCCTGCCTACCTCGGGGCCTCGGGCCAGGGCCCTGCGGGCCCTGCCTTAAAGACGGCACTGTATGGGTATAGTTTTATCTCAGAAAAACAAATAATTTCTACGGAATTTATAAAACCTCTAACTCCACGTTCTCCGTAGTTGGGTTACAGTTTTTAAACATTTTTATTGTATAAATTTAAAGAAATACTTTGCCAAGTAACGTATTTCATTGCTTAACTGAGTATTTCATTTTACTAAATACGTCCTCCAAAATATTATACCTATTTTATGGTAATCTGTAAATTCGGTTAACGTGTTCGAAATTCGAATAAACAAAATAGAATTGAACTTTAAATTAGTTTAGCATGAGCAACGGAATAACCCACCGAATGTCAAGATTAAAATCGTTTTGAATAAACTTTACCGTTTAAGAAATAGAACAGTATTTCGATTAGTTCGCTAGTTTCGTGAATGGAGCTTTGAGGGAATAACTTTGAATGTATTGATATGAGAGGTTTGTTAAGTTGATGGCACCCGTTCTATCTCTATTTCTAATAATAGTTTGTCTGTTTATATTATACTCTCAGCTCAGTATAAGTCCAGTAGAACCCTTGATATTACAATGTTATAAATTCGAAAGTGTGTTTGTTTGTTGGTTGGTCCAGCAACGGAGTAACCATAGATAATGGATTGCTTCCGTTATTTGTGGGAGCAACGGATCGATCTGATTTGTTGCATGGGTATATTTTAGTGAAGCGCCTGGGGCGTTAAAAATGAATGAAAACCAAAAATATTTATGAACTTTGCGAGTCACATAGGCTACCATTATATTATCCTTGAAAAACAGAGAGTTTCCCAAGATTTTTAAAACCTAACTCTACGTGGACGAAGTTAACAGCTAACTATAGCTAGTACTTAGTAATAAATGAATTAAAATTTAATTTAAATAAAATTGAAGCTCTCAGGGAAGCTTTATTTGAAACTAAAAAAATGAAGTGGCACTCGGTGACTGCCGCGGTAAAGCTATTGCATAGCATTTTTTATCAACTTATGCAATTATAATAACTATGCAATATTTAAAAAAAAAATTAACTAAAAAACAAACAAACAAGAAAAGCGCACTTTCACTACTTCGCGAGTGAGATTCGAACCTGCGACATCATACATAAAGCGGGCGCTCGCCCAGTGCGCCAAACAGAGCTACTTGTGACCCTATAAATGTTGAACGCTTACTGAACGACGGTGTTAGGTTTATTTTCGTTACGGAATTTCTTGATTCGGTCGCCGCGCTCAAACTGTTTGTCCTAGTTCAAAGCCCGCGATAAAAGCTATGCAATAGCTTAACAATAAAAAATATACACAACTTATCTCAAACTAAATGTCGCATAAAATAGGGTTTACGGGGGGAAAAAATCACCGTTTTTTACGACTCCAATTAATCTGTATTTTTACGATTTACGGTAATACGTGCACCAGCAGAACATAAATCGTGGGTGACGTGTATCCTCCCAACAAGCGTTATTTAGTGCGCCACGAATACTACGAGCTCAAAAAAAAACCGGTCAAGTGCGAGTCGGACTCGCGCACCGAGGGTTCCATACTCCAAAAGTAAAAGTAAAACGATAATATTATATTAATTTGCATAATAATTATCGTTAACTTTGTTTGTAGAGGTTTATTGTTAATATAAAAAAACCATGCTAGTTAGAGCGTTGGTTTTATTTTTCCTGTAAAATATACATAAACCTCTATTTAACATGATTATTTCAGATTTTTCGATTGGTAAACTTCGGAGATAAGGGGGGGAACGGTATTTTTTTCGACATTTTGGCCGATTACTCAAAAGCTATTATATATAGAAATAAATAAAAAACTGCTTTAGAATGCACAAGTAAAGGCCTTTCATATGATACCCCACTCGGTATAATTATCTTACTTTGAAATTTCAAACCCCTGATTTTCCCCCTTTTTTAATTAAACTAAAATAATTTTCACGTTGATTTTATTTTTCATATAAAATATACATAAACCTCTATTGACCATAATTATTTTAGATTTTTCGATTGGTAAACTTCGGAGATAAGGGGGGGGAACGGTATTTTTTTCGACATTTTGGCCGATTAATCAAAAAATATTATATCTAGAAATAAATAAAAAACTGTTTTAGAATGCACAAGTAAAGGCCTTTCATGTGATACCCCACTCGGTATAGTTATCTTACTTTGAAATTTCAAACCCCCGATTTTCCCCCTTTTTTAATCAAACTAAAATAATTTTCGCGTTGCTTTTATTTTTCCTGTAAAAAATACATAAACCTCTATTGACCATAGTTATTTCAGATTTTTCGATTGGTAAACTTCGGAGATAAGGGGGGGAACGGTATTTTTTTCGACATTTTGGCCGATTATTCAAAAACTATTATATATAGAAATAAATAAAAAACTGTTTTAAAATGCACAAGTAAAGGCCTTTCATATTATACCCCACTCGATATAGTTATTTTACTTTTAAATTTCAAACCCCCGATTTCCCCCCTTTTTTTAATAAAACTAAAAATAATTTTCGACTTTTCTTTATTTCAATGCTTTTGGGCCACTATTATACACAACTATGCCAAATTTCATGTCGATAGCTTTAATAGTTACTGAAATAATCGACTGTGACAGACGGACGGACAGACGGACGGAGAAAGTCTCACCTTAAGGGTTCCATTTTTACCATTTTGGTATGGAACCCTAACTAGCAGAGATTTCGAAGTTCCACGTGTCATCGTAAAATTTAAATTTGCGAATTTACGCTCGGGAAATATTCGTCGTTGTCCTGCATAGTAAAATTCGTGCTTATAATATTTCACCTAACCTAGCCGTTACCTGTGGGGATACAATATAACTGTGCAAGTAGGTACAGAAGTTTCACTCCGCAAAATCATTTAAATAAAATATGGCGACTCTTGGTACCACTCAATAAAGTGCAACTCAGATTGCACAGCGCTAAATTACCTTACTACAGACTCTACAGTCATATTCTTTTTTTTTTATTTATTTATTCAATGACAAGGTAGTCCTTGACTGCCATCTCACCTGATGGTAAGTGACGATGCAGTCTAAGATGGTAGCGGGCTAACTTGTAAGGGGTATGGCAGGGAACATTCAACCCATACCCCTAATTTGTTTCTACACGCCATCGTGTCGGAACGCTAAATCGCTTGGCGGCACGTCTTTGACGGTAGGGTGGTAACTAGCCGCGGCCAAAGCCTCCCACCAGACCAGTCCAGAGACAGTTCAGAAATTATAAATTTCCAAATTGACCCCGCCGGGAATCGAACCCGAGACCTCCCAGTTATAAGGCAACAGCGCTCACCACTGAGCCAGGGAGGTCGTCAAAAATTCACTCAGAAGATGCCTCACTTTCTATCGCGTAAATCTTAGGGTACTTTTATGCACACGGGGGCGTTGCGCGGCGCGTGGTGCGCTAACTCAAACATAATATGGCCAAGTATGAGAGCGTTCATGCAGAAGCGATTGCGTTGAACGCCGCGGACCACGCGGCGGGCACAGCGGCGGGCGCCGCATAACGCGCCGCGTGTGCATAAACGTACCCTATCCCTTTGGACTACGTTAGCCCATTGAAATGATCGGGGCGACGCCGGATAGACACTCGTACCTAAGCCTGTCTGTCTGTGCGCGCATCACGCCGTAACTTCTTTTTCAGGGATAAAAGTAGCCAATTTCGATATTGTTTATTTATTTATTAAATCGATCCGTAGCTCTGTTGCGGCGTCGTTGATTAAAGGGAATATTATTTCAATAAAAAATACACTTTCACATTTATAATATTAGGTAATAGGTAGTCTCTAATGACCACGTAAGAAATAACATACTCAATCGGCATGATAATGTGACAAACAAACACAATTTCGCAGCCTTTTCAAAGCAAAATTTGCGTTAAGAAAATATCTTTATTGCTTTAAATAGTATTAGTAGTAGTTAGTTGCTTAAAATAAAGTAATTGATGTACAATAAAGATTATGACGCAAATAAAAAGCATTATAGGTATATTTTGCTGCAGCATCCAACTCCCTATAGATACAACAACGTAGTCAGATAGTAACTTTGTTGTAATATTTTCTCAAACAAATATTTACTTTGTGAATTTTTTTTTTTTTTATGTATTCATTGAAGTTTTTATTTATTAATTATTTTAGTTTATTATATTGTCATAATAAACTAAAATAATTAATAAATAAAAACTTTGTGAACACTTTGGTAAGTTTATTCGCTATATTAATGTAAGTTTGCAACTGTGCTTTAATATTTCGTTATTCATTGTTCCAAATCATTGAGATTTTTATAAGCACTTGATAACTGATGTATCGTTAGTGACGTAGTGAATATAACACATCATATTCGGCTAGTACGAACGACCGACGTACGAGTACGAACTATCGGTTGTTGAAGAAGAAGAAGAATTGTGGTGATTCAGCAAATCACCACAATTAAGTTCATTAACTAAGACTATAACAATAATTGATGCAGCTTTTCCGCAATTGACCAACTGAGTCAAAGGAGCCGCAAAATGACAAGAGATGAATAAAAAATGCGTTTATAATAATAATATAAGTACGGCTATGGCTGATACCTCAGAAAAGAGATAATTGTCTAATGTCATTATGTCTGAATTATATAACTTGAAACTAATTGTAATGAAATGCTGAAACTCTCTCAAACTTTCTAATTGTGATTGGGGCCACGTGTGGAGTTTGACCTATTTCGATTTCTACGCGACTCACATTTATCTAGTATAAAAGACACAGCCTCTTTGGCTTTAAAGGTAGGGTTTATGAAAAGATTTCCTACCATTTAAAGGTTAATAGACAAGAATACTTCATCGTGTGAAGGTAAATATTAAGACGCGTTTTGATCCAAACTTAGCTCCAATTTGTAAGTGGGACTACGGGGCAGATAACCGAATTAATTACCAATCACACTTCATTCAGAAGTTGAAATAGTTTGATCGAAGTTATTGATGAGAATATGTTTGCAGAAAAGTATAATCTGACTTTGGAAGTTCATATAAAGTTTGTTACGAGTATGAATCGTTGCCTTATTGAAAACAACGTTTAAAATATTGGAAGAAGTTCGTGGGTAGTTCGGTACCTACGACCTTTCGAGAAACGGGTCTTTTCAAAATTTTCCTCTCTTTTTAACCAACTTCTAAAAAGGAAGAGGTTCTCAGTTCGTCGGTTTTTTTTTAAATGTATGTTCACCGATTACTCGAAGATGCCTGAACCGATTTGGAAAATTCTTTTTGTGTTTCAAAGGGTATTTCTCAGGTAGTCGCATTGAAATTTTATCGAAATCGGTCGAGCGGTTTTTAAAATATCAACAATTTTATATACTTTGTAGTGGCACGGGCATTTGAAGTCGGTTTTTTAAAAATATTTTTTTCACAATTCAGTGTAATTAAAGCAAATGGCAGATTTGTTTCACTTTTAGTTAAATCTTTTTACGTTAGCTACGTTAGCCTGTGATTACAAAGTAATTAAAGATTTTTAATTTTCGAAAGAGTTTTCATATTATATAAAAAACAATGTTGCAACATCTCCTCATGAACAGCCAGGCTGATACGCAGAAAAATACAGGGCTCAAACTAAATAGTAATAAAATAAATATGGCGTGCTAACGAACGCTTTTATCGAAGCAATCCTACAAGTTTATAGCGGGACCGTCCACGTGTTGGAAAATTCCCGATTTGTGAAATAGGTATAACAAATAAAAATACCCGTACCTACCTACCGACCTATAAAGAAAAATTTATTGAAGAATTCATTTCTATGGCGGATTTCATATAAATAGGTTTATAGAAATGTTTCGATATTATTTTGAAAATGATTTTTTTTATATTCAAAAGGTGTGTTTTACTTTAGTTTGCAAATTGACTATTGCTTTTCTAAACATGTACTGATATCAGTTAAATTGGTGTTTTCAATATTTGTTGTTTAAATAGTTAAATACTTAAACTATAATATAGTACATAATTCCTGATCCTGACTAGTTTAGTTTTTGAGATAGAACCCGTAACAAAAATGGTCTAAAACCGAAAACTTTGACGACTCCCCATTTCTTCAATTTGAAGCTAAAAAATAATAAAAAATATATTTTAACTCTACTTAATAGGTAAGTTCTAGACAATGACACCCCACATGCTAGGGTAAAAAAATAAATTTTTTTTTCGACTCCTTTTTCATGTACGGCCCCTTTATTTTTGAATTTTATTTTATTTTTACTATTTGTTATTATAGCGGCAATAAAAAGAGTCGACGGAAGACTGTAAAATTTTCAACTGTCTACCTATTACGTTTTACGAGATACAGCCCGCTGACAGACGGACAGACGGACAGCGGAGGCTTAATAATAGGGTCCCGTTGGCACCCTTTGGGTACGGAACCCTAAAAAACATTAGCTTGCTTAGAGCAAATTTAAGGTTCATAACCTGTACTATACTATACGTATACTACATTAAGGCTTGGCACCGGAGGCTAAGCGGAGAAAACAGGTTTGCTAGATCAAATGGTTTAGGTATTTACTATTAAATAACGGTCTTACAAAAAATATATGATATACCTTAAGATATTGTCTAAAGAATGTGCTAATTCGATACACGATACGATGTACTTCACTCGATCAAATAAAATCTTGAAAAAGGCTAAAATAAAATTCTAAAACGAATTGTTTAAATATAAAATTTCTGAATTTGCACATAATTTTTATATGGAGATATTTCCCTTTAAGTACTACAGAGAACCTGCTAAATTTTGGTTTTCAACTAAAGTTATGTATTTATTAAATTCAAATTTAACCCAGAACTTGAACGTTGCCCAACGTTTTCAGAACACGCCACGCTGCCCGCTACCCCGCCAGTCTCAAACGAGCGCTTGCCGAGGTTGGGTCTGCGACAAAATTTCTCCCTCCAATCTTACGTTTGCGCATCGCTAAAATGGCTAATAAAAAAACAAAATTAGGAAGAAATCAGTGGTTAGATCTAAAAGAAGGACAGGAAAAGAGAACTATATGAAAATATATGTAAATTACTCTCTTTTATGCCTAGTATAATTATGTACATTTAATTTTTATTTGATTTCGCAATTACTTGACACAGAATAAATAATATTACAGTATGACAAAAATTTCACTTCACTTGGTATAATAGTTTATTTATTTATTTACTATGTAATATTATAACTTAACTGCCTCTGGTCTAGTGGTGAGCACGTTCGACTACGGATGACGAGGTCCCGGGTTCGATTCCCGGATAGGGCCAAAAAAAAAGTATTGGGTTTTCCTGTCAAGAAATTCTCATTACTAGGCCGAAGTTAGGAAGTTGGCGGTGAGTCACACCCGTGCCTCGGAGAGCACGTAAAGCCGTCGGTCCTGCGCCTGATCTCTCTCCGGTCGTGTCGGATTTTCCGTCCCATCGGACTATGAGAGTGAGGGAATAGAGAGTGCACCTGTGTCTGCGCACACACTTGTGCACTATAATATCTCCCGCGCAGATGGCTAATCTCTGAGCAGGTTGGCCGCCGTGATCGAATTCGGTCGGGAGGACATTATTATTAATATTATAAAGAGGAAAGATTTGGTTGTTTGTTTGAATTGAATAGACCTCAATAGCCCAACGGTTAAAGGTGCGGACTGAAAATTGAAAGGTCGCAGGTTCGAATCCCACCCGTTGCACTATTGTCGTACCCACTTCTAACACAAGCTTTCCGCTTATTTGGAGGGGACAGGAGGATATAAGTAAACTCCAATTTGACTAATATTCTTTTTCTTTAAATCTGCGATCATAATGTTAACATTATAATATTCTCCCTATAGTGAATAAGAATATTATGCTAGTGTCCGTGTAGTTCTCTGTTCCCTTGTAGCTCCCTAACGAATACACCGATTTTGATGCGGTTTATTTATATTTGAAAAACGTGATCGAGATGGATCTTAGCTATGATTTACGAAGAGCTGCTTAGGCGTTTGAAGAAGATGAAGCTCATTTGAAACTTGTCGCCGCCATATTGAAATTCTTTGTTATTGGACCGATTTCGTTCAAAATCGATATTTAGGCTTCTCTGGGGTCAAGATAGAGGAAATGGTTGCCAATATTTTAAAAAGTCCCCGCCATATTGAAATTCTATGTTATGGGACCGATTTCGTTCAAAATCGATATTAAGTCTTCTCTGGGGTCAAGATAGAGGAAATGGTTGCCAATATTTTAAAAAGTCCCCGCCATGTTGAAATTCTATGTTATTGGACCGATTTCGTTCAAAATCGATATTTATAGGCTTCTCTGGGGTCAAGATAGAGGAAATGGTTGCCAATATTTTAAAAAGTCCCCGCCATATTGAAATTCTATGTTATTGGACCGATTTCGTTCAAAATCGATATTTAAGGTTCCGTGGGGTTAAGAAAGAGGAAATGGTTACCAAAATTTTAAAAAGTCCCCGCCATATTGAAATTATATTTTATTGGACCGATTTTGTTCAAAATCGATATTTAGGCTTCTCTGAGGTCAAGATAGAGGAAATAGTTGCCAAAATTTTAAAAAGTCCCCGCCATATTGAAATTCTATGTTATTGGACCAATTTCGTTCAAAATCGATATTTAAGGTTCCGTGGGGTCAAGAAAGAGGGAATGGTTACCAAAATTTTAACTTGGTAACTATTTCCTCGTTCTTGACCCCAGAGAAGCCTAAATATCGATTTTGATCGAAATCGGTCCAATAACAAAGAATTTCAATATGGCGGAGACTTTTTAATATTTTGACAACTCTCTTTCTTGACCCTAGGGCACCTTAGATATCGATTTAGAAAGTAATCGGTCCAATAATATAGAATTTCAATATGGCCGGGACTTTTTACAATTTTGGCAACCATTTCCAATTTCTTGACCCCAGGGCACCTTAGATATCGATTTTGAACGAAATCGGTCCAATAACATAGAATTTCAATATGGCGGGGACTTTTTAAAATATTGGCAACCATTTCCTCTATCTTGACCCCAGAGAAGCCTAAATATCGATTTTGAACGAAATCGGTCCAATGACAGTGAATTTCTATATGGCGGGGACTTTTTAAAATTTTGGCAACCATTTCCTCTTTCTTGACCCCACGGAACCTTAAATATCGATTTTGAAAGAAATCGGTCCAATGACATAGAATTTCAATATGGCGGGGACTTTTTAAAATATTGGCAACCATTTCCTCTATCTTGACCCCAGAGAAGCCTAAATATCGATTTTGAACGAAATCGGTCCAATAACATAGAATTTCAATATGGCGTGGACTTTTTAAAATTTCGGCAACCATTTCGTCTTTCTTACCCTAGGGAACCGTAAATATAGATTTTGAACGAAATCGGTCCAACAACAAAGAATTTCAATATGGCGGGGACTTTTTAAAATTTTAGGTACCATTCCCTCTTTCTTGACCCCAGAGAAACCTAAATATCGATTTTGAACGAAATCGATCGAATAACAAAGAATTTCAATATGGCCGGGACTTTTCCAATTTTGGCAACCATATACAATTTCTTGACCCCCGGGAAGCCTAAAAATCGATTTTCAACGAAATCGGTCCAATCACAAAGAATTTCAATATGGTGGGGACTTTTCGAAATTTTGGCAACTATTTCCCTCTATCTTGACCCCAGAGAAGACTTCAAAAAAGGAGGAGATTCTCCATTCATCGGAATCTTTTTTTATGTATGTTTTACTGATTACTCGATTATATTCCTTTTTATTGGCGCGGGCGTTTGAAATCGGTTTTTTAAAAATTTTTTTTTATATTAACTAGATGATGCCCGCGAGAAGTCGCGGGCATCATCTAGTTAATATAAAAAAAAATTTTTAGATTAAGGCCGCGTAGATTAAGGTTTTTTAATTCCCGCGGAAACTCTAACTTTTTGGAATAAAAAGTAGCCTATGTACTAATCCTGGGTATTAGCTATCTCCATTCTAAATTTCAGCCAAATTGGTTCATTCGTTGTGAAGTTATAGAGTAACAAACATCCATTCATCCATACATCCTCACAAACTTTCGCATTTATAATTATTATAATATATATAGCTCGATTACCACTGACACACTCACTCACTCACTCACTCATTGACAGGGTTGTTCTCCTAGAAGGAGACGGAAATCGATATAATGATGTAGGGGAGATATGTTGGGGTGGGGGATTCGAGTTGGGGAAAATTATGACATTTCGGAAAAACAAGATGGCGGCCGACGTGAATCTTGCAACTCTTTTGTTTTCCAACCGATTTCCTTGAAATTTTGGATTATTGTAGAAATTAGTAAACGATTAACAGAAAAAGTGAAAAAAATTAAAAAAACAAGATGGCGGCCGAGCTGTGACGTCTCAAATTTCCGACCCCTCTCCTGTAAAATTTTGTATGAAAAAAATTTTTTTCACCCATGGTGTCGTATAGAGCTCAAAGAATGTGACTCGGAGAAAGGTGGCGAGAGCTGATGAGTGAGGAGTTCGGAGACGGGCGAGGGGCACGGCCAGGGTATAGTAGATAGGTGGAGGGTGCTCGACCAAATGTCATTCGAAACCTCGAGCAGTTGCCAGTGAGTTGAAAAAAAATTCCAAAATGGCGGAAAAAAAATGGCGGCAAATTTTGTCCGTCTCTCTCTCGGAGACTATAAAAGATGGAGGAGCGGTTTCTCGACAAAAGATGATCAAAACCCGGAGGTCTACCTGGTGAGTAGGAAAAAAATTCAAGATGGCGGATTTTTTTTTTTCCATACTAAATGTATGGGGAATATTGAAGGGACTAGAAGTTGGGAACTATGCAAGACATTGATTTTGATAGGTTCATAGGGCTTTTTTTCTTTTTCTTTTTTTTCATTTTACATTTGTTTATTTTTTGTTTTTTTTCATTTTTTTTTCTTTTTCTTTTGTGAATGAGGAGCACGACCAGGTTATTGCAGATAGGTGGGGTGTGCTCGAACAAATTTTTTGGCAAAAGATGACCAGAATCCGAAGGGCTACTTGAAGAGTAAAAAAATCGCGGTCCGCTTTAGCGGGCCGCGCACCCACGCGCCTTACTTGTAGCAATAACACTTCCCGCGAGCTGCTTTAGCAGCTCGCGCACCGAGCGAAATAAATAAAGCCGAACAATCGCGGTCCGCTTTAGCGGGCCGCGCACCCACGCGCCCTACTTGTAGTAATAACACTTCCCGCGAGCTGCTTTAGCAGCTCGCGCACCGAGCGAAATAAATAAAGCCGAACAATCGCGGTCCGCTTTAGCGGGCCGCGCACCCACGCGCCTTACTTTTAGTAAAACACTTCCCGCGAGCTGCTTTAGCAGCTCGCGCACCGAGCGAAATACTAGTTATAATATATATAGCTCGATTACCACTGATTCACTCACTGACTGATTCACTCATTGACAGGGTTGTTCTCCTAGAAGGAGACGGATATCGATATAATGATGTAGGGGAGATATGTCCAGGTGGGGGATTCGAGTTGGGGAAAATTATGACATTTCGGAAAAACAAGATGGCGGCCGACGTGAATCTTGCAACTCTTTTGTTTTCCAACCGATTTCTTTGAAATTTTGGATTATTGTAGAAATTAGTAAACGATTAACAGAAAAAGTGAAAAAAATTAAAAAAACAAGATGGCGGCCGAGCTGTGACGTCTCAAATTTCCGACCCCTCTCCTGTAAAATTTTGTATGAAAAAAATTTTTTTCACCCATGATATCGTATAGTGCTCAAAGAATGTGACTCGGAGAGAGGTGGCGAGAGCTGATGAGTGAGGAGTTCGGAGACGGGCAAGGGGCACGGCCAGGGTATAGAAGATAGGTGGAGGGTGCTCGACCAAATGTCATTCGAAACCTCGAGCAGTTGCCAGTGAGTTGAAAAAAAATTCCAAAATGGCGGAAAAAAATGGCGGCAAATTTTGTCCGTCTCTCTCTCGGAGACTATAAAAGATGGAGGAGCGGTTTCTCGACAAAAGATGATCACAACCCGGAGGTCTACCTGGTGAGTAGGAAAAAAATTCAAGATGGCGGATTTTTTTTTCCCCCCATACAAAATGTATGGGGAATATTGAAGGGACTAGAAGTTGGGAACTATGCAAGACATTGATTTTGATAGGTTCATAGGGCTTTTTTTTCTTTTTCTTTTTTTTCATTTTACATTTGCTTTTTTTCATTTTTTTTTTCTTTTTTTTTCTTTTTCATTTGTGAATGAGGAGCACGGCCAGGTTATTGCAGATAGGTGGGGTGTGCTCGAACAAATTTTTTGGCAAAAGATGACCAGAATCCGAAGGTCTACTTGATGAGCAAAAAAATCGCGGTCCGCTTTAGCGGGCCGCGCACCCACGCGCCCTCCTTGTAGTAATAACACTTCCCGCGAGCTGCTTTAGCAGCTTGTAAAATGTATGGGGAATATCGAAGGGACTGGAAGTTGGGAACTATGCAAGACATTGATTTTGATAGGTTCATAGGGCTTTTTTCTTTTTCTTTTTTTTCATTTTACATTTGCTTTTTTTCTTTTTTTTCGTTTTTTTTCTTTTTTTTCTTTTTCTTTTGTGAATGAGGAGCACGGCCAGGTTATTGCAGATAGGTGGGGTGTGCTCGAACAAATTTTTTGGCAAAAGATGACCAGAATCCAAAGGTCTACTTGATGAGTAAAAAAATCGCGGTCTGCTTTAGCGGGCCGCGCACCCACGCGCCCTACTTGTAGCAATAACACTTCCCGCGAGCTGCTTTAGCAGCTCGCGCACCGAGCGAAATAAATAAAGCCGAACAATCGCGGTCCGCTTTAGCGGGCCGCGCACCCACGCGCCCTACTTGTAGCAATAACACTTCCCGCGAGCTGCTTTAGCAGCTCGCGCACCGAGCAAATGCTAGTTATTATAATATATATAGCTCGATTACCACTGACTGACTGACACACTCACTGATTGACACGATTGTTCTCCTAGAAAGAGACAGAAAACGATACAATGATGTAGGGGAGATATGTCCAAGTGGGGGATTCGAGTGGGGAAAAATTATGACATTTCGGAAAAACAAGATGGCGGCCGACGTGAATCTTGCAACTCTTTTGTTTTCCAACCGATTTCTTTGTAATTTTGGATTATTGTAGAAATTAGTAAACGATTAACAGAAAAAGTGAAAAAAATTAAAAAAACAAGATGGCGGCCGAGCTGTGACGTCTCAAATTTCCGACCCCTCTCCTGTAAAATTTTGTATGAAAAAAATTTTTTTCACCCATGGTGTCGTATAGAGCTCAAAGAATGTGACTCGGAGAAAGGTGGAGAGAGCTGATGAGTGAGGAGTTCGGAGACGGGCGAGGGGCACGGCCAGGGTATAGAAGATAGGTGGAGGGTGCTCGACCAAATGTCATTCGAAACCTCGAGCAGTTGCCAGTGAGTTGAAAAAAAATTCCAAAATGGCGGAAAAAAAATGGCGGCAAATTTTGTCCGTCTCTCTCTCGGAGACTATAAAAGATGGAGGAGCGGTTTCTCGACAAAAGGTGATCAAAACCCGGAGGTCTACCTGGTGAGTAGGAAAAAAATTCAAGATGGCGGATTTTTTTTTTTCATACAATATGTATGGGGAATATTGAAGGGACTAGAAGTTGGGAACTATGCAAGACATTGATTTTGATAGGTTCATAGGGCTTTTTTTCTTTTTCTTTTTTTTCATTTTACATTTGCTTTTTTTCTTTTTTTTCTTTTTTTTTTTCTTTTTTTTTTCTTTTTCTTTTGTGAATGAGGAGCACGGCCAGGTTATTGCAGATAGGTGGGGTGTGCTCGAACAAATTTTTTGGCAAAAGATGACCAGAATCCGAAGGGCTACTTGATGAGTAAAAAAATCGCGGTCCGCTTTAGCGGGCCGCGCACCCACGCGCCCTACTTGTAGCAATAACACTTCCCGCGAGCTGCTTTAGCAGCTCGCGCACCGAGCGAAATAAATAAAGCCAAACAATCGCGGTCCGCTTTAGCGGGCCGCGCACCCACGCGCCCTACTTGGAGCAATAACACTTCCCGCGAGCTGCTTTAGCAGCTCGCGCACCGAGCAAACGCTAGTTATAATATATATAGCTCGATTACCACTCACTCACTGACACACTCACTCACTCATTGACAGGGTTGTTCTCCTAGAAGGAGACGGAAATCGATATAATGATGTAGGGGAGATATGTCAGGGTGGGGGATTCGAGTTGGGGAAAATTATGACATTTCGGAAAAACAAGATGGCGGCCGACGTGATTCTTGCAACTCTTTTGTTTTCCAACCGATTTCTTTGAAATTTTGGATTATTGTAGAAATTAGTAAACGATTAACAGAAAAAGTGAAAAAAATTAAAAAAACAAGATGGCGGCCGAGCTGTGACGTCTCAAATTTCCGACCCCTCTCCTGTAAAATTTTGTATGAAAAAATTTTTTTTCACCCATGGCGTCGTATAGAGCTCAAAGAATGTGACTCGGAGAAAGGTGGAGAGAGCTGATGAGTGAGGAGTTCGGAGACGGGCGAGGGGCACGGCCAGGGTATAGAAGATAGGTGGAGGGTGCTCGACCAAATGTCATTCGAAACCTCGAGCAGTTGCCAGTGAGTTGAAAAAAAATTCCAAAATGGCGGATAAAAAATGGCGGCAAATTTTGTCCGTCTCTCTCTCGGAGACTATAAAAGATGGAGGAGCGGTTTCTCGACAAAAGATGATCAAAACCCGGACGTCTACCTGGTGAGTAGGAAAAAAATTCAAGATGGCGGATTTTTTTTTTTCATACTAAATGTATGGGGAATATTGAAGGGACTAGAAGTTGGGAACTATGCAAGACATTGATTTTGATAGGTTCATAGGGCTTTTATCTTTTTCTTTTTTTTCATTTTACATTTGCTTTTTTTCTTTTTTTTTTCTTTTTTTTTCTTTTTCATTTGTGAATGAGGAGCACGGCCAGGTTATTGCTGATAGGTGGGGTGTGCTCGAACAAATTTTTTGGCAAAAGATGACCAGAATCACAAGGTCTACTCGAGGAGTAAAAAAATCGCGGTCCGCTTTAGCGGGCCGCGCACCCACGCGCCCTACTTGTAGTAGTAACACTTCCCGCGAGCTGCTTTAGCAGCTCGCGCACCGAGCGAAATAAATAAAGCCGAACAATCGCGGTCCGCTTTAGCGGGCCGCGCACCCACGCGCCCTACTTGTAGCAATAACACTTCCCGCGAGCTGCTTTAGCAGCTCGCGCACCAAGCAAATGCTAGTTATAATATATATAGCTCGATTACCACTCACTCACTGATTCACTCACTCACTCATTGACAGGGTTGTTCTCCTAGAAGGAGACGGAAATCGATATAATGATGTAGGGGAGATATGTCCGGGTGGGGGATTCGAGTTGGGGAAAATTATGACATTTCGGAAAAACAAGATGGCGGCCGACGTGAATCTTGCAACTCTTTTGTTTTCCAACCGATTTCTTTGAAATTTTGGATTATTGTAGAAATTAGTAAACGATTAACAGAAAAAGTGAAAAAAATTAAAAAAACAAGATGGCGGCCGAGCTGTGACGTCTCAAATTTCAGACCCCTCTCCTGTAAAATTTTGTATGAAAAAAATTTTTTTCACCCATGGTGTCGTATAGAGCTCAAAGAATGTGACTCGGAGAAAGGTGGCGAGAGCTGATGAGTGAGGAGTTCGGAGACGGGCGAGGGGCACGGCCAGGGTATAGTAGATAGGTGGAGGGTGCTCGACCAAATGTCCTTCGAAATCTCGAGCAGTTGCCAGTGAGTTGAAAAAAAATTCCAAAATGGCGGAAAAAAAATGGCGGCAAATTTTGTCCGTCTCTCTCTCGGAGACTATAAAAGATGGAGGAGCGGTTTCTCGACAAAAGATGATCGAAACCCGGAGGTCTACCTGGTGAGTAGGAAAAAAATTCAAGATGGCGGACTTTTTTTTTCCATACTAAATGTATGGGGAATATTGAAGGGACTAGAAGTTGGGAACTATGCAAGACATTGGTTTTGATAGGTTCATAGGGCTTTTTTTCTTTTTTTTTTTTCATTTTACATTTGTTTTTTTTTCTTTTTTTTCATTTTTTTTCTTTTTTTTCTTTTTCTTTTGTGAATGAGGAGCACGGCCAGGTTATTACAGATAGGTGGGGTGTGCTCGAACAAATTTTTTGGCAAAAGATGACCAGAATCCGAAGGGCTACTTGATGAGTAAAAAAATCGCGGTCCGCTTTAGCGGGCCGCGCACCCACGCGCCCTACTTGTAGTAATAACACTTCCCGCGAGCTGCTTTAGCAGCTCGCGCACCGAGCGAAATAAATAAAGCCGAACAATCGCGGTCCGCTTTAGCGGGCCGCGCACCCACGCGCCCTACTTGTAGTAATAACACTTCCCGCGAGCTGCTTTAGCAGCTCGCGCACCGAGCGAAATACTAGTTATTATTATTATTATAATATATATAGCTCGATTACCACTCACTCACTGACACACTCACTCACTCATTGACAGGGTTGTTCTCCTAGAAGGAGACGGATATCGATATAATGATGTAGGGGAGATATGTCCAGGTGGGGGATTCGAGTTGGGGAAAATTATGACATTTCGGAAAAACAAGATGGCGGCCGACGTGAATCTTGCAACTCTTTTGTTTTCCAACCGATTTCTTTGAAATTTTGGATTGTCGTAGAAATTAGTAAACGATTAACAGAAAACGTGAAAAAAATTTAAAAAACAAGATGGCGGCCGAGCTGTGACGTCTCAAATTTCCGACCCCTCTCCTGTAAAATTTTGTATGAAAAAAATTTTTTTCACCCATGGTGTCGTATAGAGCTCAAAGAATGTGACTCGGAGAAAGGTGGAGAGAGCTGATGACTGAGGAGTTCGGAGACGGGCGAGGGGCACGGCCAGGGTATAGAAGATAGGTGGAGGGTGCTCGACCAAATGTCATTCGAAACCTCGAGCAGTTGCCAGTGAGTTGAAAAAAAATTCCAAAATGGCGGAAAAAAAATGGCGGCAAATTTTGTCCGTCTCTCTCTCGGAGACTATAAAAGATGGAGTAGCGGTTTCTCGACAAAAGATGATCACAACCCGGAGGTCTACCTGGTGAGTAGGAAAAAAATTCAAGATGGCGGATTTTTTTTTCCCCCCATACAAAATGTATGGGGAATATTGAAGGGACTAGAAGTTGGGAACTATGCAAGACATTGATTTTGATAGGTTCATAGGGCTTTTTTTCTTTTTCTTTTTTTTCATTTTACATTTGCTTTTTTTCTTTTTTTTCTTTTTTTTTTCTTTTTTTTTCTTTTTCTTTTGTGAATGAGGAGCACGGCCAGGTTATTGCAGATAGGTGGGGTGTGCTCGAACAAATTTTTTGGCAAAAGATGACCAGAATCCGAAGGGCTACTTGATGAGTAAAAAAATCGCGGTCCGCTTTAGCGGGCCGCGCACCCACGCGCCCTACTTGTAGTAATAACACTTCCCGCGAGCTGCTTTAGCAGCTCGCGCACCGAGCGAAATAAATAAAGCCGAACAATCGCGGTCCGCTTTAGCGGGCCGCGCACCCACGCGCCCTACTTGGAGCAATAACACTTCCCGCGAGCTGCTTTAGCAGCTCGCGCACCGAGCAAACGCTAGTTATAATATATATAGCTCGATTACCACTGACTGATTCACTGATTCACTGATTCACTGATTCACTGACTCATTGACATAATTGTTCTCCTAGAAAGAGACAAAAAACGATAAAATGATGTACGGGAGATATGTTCGGATGGGGGATTCGAGTGGGGAAAAATTATGACATTTCGGAAAAACAAGATGGCGGCCGACGTGAATCTTGCAACTCTTTTGTTTTCCAACCGATTTCTTTGAAATTTTGGATTATTGTAGAAATTAGTAAACGATTAACAGAAAAAGTGAAAAAAATTAAAAAAACAAGATGGCGGCCGAGCTGTGACGTCTCAAATTTCCACCCCTCTCCTGTAAAATTTTGTATGAAAAAAATTTTTTTCACCCATGGTGTCGTATAGAGCTCAAAGAATGTGACTCGGAGAAAGGTGGCGAGAGCTGATGAGTGAGGAGTTCGGAGACGGGCGAGGGGCACGGCCAGGGTATAGTAGATAGGTGGAAGGTGCTCGACCAAATGTCATTCGAAACCTCGAGCAGTTGCCAGTGAGTTGAAAAAAAATTCCAAAATGGCGGAAAAAAAATGGCGGCAAATTTTGTCCGTCTCTCTCTCGGAGACTATAAAAGATGGAGGAGCTGTTTCTCGACAAAAGATGATCACAACCCGGAGGTCTACCTGGTGAGTAGGAAAAAAATTCAAGATGGCGGATTTTTTTTTCCCCCCATACAAAATGTATGGGGAATATTGAAGGGACTAGAAGTTGGGAACTATGCAAGACATTGATTTTGATAGGTTCATAGGGATTTTTTTCTTTTTTTCATTTTTCATTTGTTTTTTTTCTTTTTTTCATTTTTTTTTCTTTTTTTTCTTTTGTGAATGAGGAGCACGGCCAGGTTATTGCAGATAGGTGGGGTGTGCTCGAACAAATTTTTTGGCAAAAGATGACCAGAATCCGAAGGTCTACTTGATGAGTAAAAAAATCGCGGTCCGCTTTAGCGGGCCGCGCACCCACGCGCCCTACTTGTAGTAATAACACTTCCCGCGAGCTGCTTTAGCAGCTCGCGCACCGAGCGAAATAAATAAAGCCGAACAATCGCGGTCCGCTTTAGCGGGCCGCGCACCCACGCGCCCTACTTGTAGCAATAACACTTCCCGCGAGCTGCTTTAGCAGCTCGCGCACCGAGCGAAATAAATAAAGCCGAACAATCGCGGTCCGCTTTAGCGGGCCGCGCACCCACGCGCCCTACTTGTAGCAATAACACTTCCCGCGAGCTGCTTTAGCAGCTCGCGCACCGAGCGAAATAAACAAAGCCGAACAATCGCGGTCCGCTTTAGCGGGCCGCGCACCCACGCGCCTTACTTTTAGTAAAACACTTCCCGCGAGCTGCTTTAGCAGCTCGCGCACCGAGCAAATGCTAGTTATTATAATATATATAGCTCGATTACCACTGACTGACACACTCACTCACTCACTCACTCACTCATTGACAGGGTTGTTCTCCTAGAAGGAGACGGAAATCGATATAATGATGTTCGGGAGATGTGTTTGGGGGGAGGATTCGAGTGGGGAAAAATTATGACATTTCGGAAAAACAAGATGGCGGCCGACGTGAATCTTGCAACTCTTTTGTTTTCCAACCGATTTCTTTGAAATTTTGGATTATTGTAGAAATTAGTAAACGATTAACAGAAAAACTGAAAAAAATTAAAAAAACAAGATGGCGGCCGAGCTGTGACGTCTCAAATTTCCACCCCTCTCCTGTAAAATTTTGTATGAAAAAAATTTTTTTCACCCATGGTGTCGTATAGAACTCAAAGAATGTGACTCGGAGAAAGGTGGAGAGAGCTGATGAGTGAGGAGTTCGGAGACGGGCGAGGGGCACGGCCAGGGTATAGAAGATAGGTGGAGGGTGCTCGACCAAATGTCATTCGAAACCTCGAGCAGTTGCCAGAGAGTTGAAAAAAAATTCCAAAATGGCGGAAAAAAAATGGCGGCAAATTTTGTCCGTCTCTCTCTCGGAGACTATAAAAGATGGAGGAGCGGTTTCTCGACAAAAGATGATCACAACCCGGAGGTCTACCTGGTGAGTAGGAAAAAAATTCAAGATGGCGGATTTTTTTTTCCCCCCATACAAAATGTATGGGGAATATTGAAGGGACTAGAAGTTGGGAACTATGCAAGACATTGATTTTGATAGGTTCATAGGGCTTTTTTTCTTTTTTTTTTTTTCATTTTACATTTGTTTTTTTGTTTTTTTTTTCATTTTTTTTCTTTTTTTTCTTTTTCTTTTGTGAATGAGGAGCACGGCCAGGTTATTGCAGATAGGTGGGGTGTGCTCGAACAAATTTTGATTTTGATAGGTTCATAGGGCTTTTTTTCTTTTTCTTTTTTTTCATTTTACATTTGTTTTTTTTTCATTTTTTTCATTTTTTTTTCTTTTTTTTTCTTTTTCTTTTGTGAATGAGGAGCACGGCCAGGTTATTGCAGATAGGTGGGGTGTGCTCGAACAAATTTTTTGGCAAAAGATGACCAGAATCCGAAGGGCTACTTGATGAGTAAAAAAATCGCGGTCCGCTTTAGCGGGCCGCGCACCCACACGCCCTACTTGTAGCAATAACACTTCCCGCGAGCTGCTTTAGCAGCTCGCGCACCGAGCGAAATAAATAAAGCCGAACAATCGCGGTCCGCTTTAGCGGGCCGCGCACCCACGCGCCTTACTTTTAGTTAAACACTTCCCGCGAGCTGCTTTAGCAGCTCGCGCACCGAGCGAAATACTAGTTATAATATATATAGCTCGATACCACTCACTCACTCACTGACTGACTGATTGACACGATTGTTCTCCTAGAAAGAGACGGAAAACGATACAATGATGTAGGGGAGATATGTCCGGGTGGGGGATTCGAGTGGGGAAAAATTATGACATTTCGGAAAAACAAGATGGCGGCCGACGTGAATCTTGCAACTCTTTTGTTTTCCAACCGATTTCTTTGAAATTTTGGATTATTATAGAAATTAGTAAACGATTAACAGAAAAAGTGAAAAAAAATAAAAAAACAAGATGGCGGCCGAGCTGTGACGTCTCAAATTTCCACCCCTCTCCTGTAAAATTTTGTATGAAAAAAATTTTTTTCACCCATGGTTTCGTATAGAGCTCAAAGAATGTGACTCGGAGAAAGTTGGAGAGAGCTGATGAGTGAGGAGTTCGGAGACGGGCGACGGGCACGGCCAGGGTATAGAAGATAGGTGGAGGGTGCTCGACCAAATGTCATTCGAAACCTCGAGCAGTTGCCAGTGAGTTGAAAAAAAATTCCAAAATGGCGGAAAAAAAATTGCGGCAAATTTTGTCCGTCTCTCTCTCGGAGACTATAAAAGATGGAGGAGCGGTTTCTCGACAAAAGATGATCACAACCCGGAGGTCTGCCTGGTGAGTAGGAAAAAAATTTAAGATGGCGGATTTTTTTTTTTTCGATACAAAATGTATGGGGAATATTGAAGGGACTAGAAGTTGGGAACTATGCAAGACATTGATTTTGATAGGTTCATAGGGCTTTTCTTCTTTTTCTTTTTTTTCATTTTACATTTGCTTTTTTTCTTTTTTTTTTCTTTTTTTTTCTTTTTCTTTTGTGAATGAGGAGCACGGCCAGGTTATTGTAGATAGGTGGGGTGTGTCGAACAAATTTTTTGGCAAAAGATGACCAGAATCCGAAGGTCTACTTGATGAGTAAAAAAATCGCGGTCCGCTTTAGCGGACCCACGCGCCCTACTTGTAGCAGTAACACTTCCCGCGAGCTGCTTTAGCAGCTCGCGCACCGAGCTAAATAAACAAAGCCGAACAATCGCGGTCCGCTTTAGCGGGCCGCGCACCCACGCGCCTTACTTTTATTAATAACACTTCCCGCGAGCTGCTTTAGCAGCTCGCGCACCGAGCGAAATACTATTATTATAATATATATAGCTCGATTACCACTCACTGACTCACTGACTCACTGACTGACTGATTGACACGATTGTTCTCCTAGAAAGAGACAGAAAACGATACAATGATGCAGGGGAGATATGTCCGGGTGGGGAATTCGAGTGGGGAAAAATTATGACATTTCGGAAAAACAAGATGGCGGCTGACGTGAATCTTGCAACTCTTTTGTTTTCCAACCGATTTCTTTGAAATTTTGGATTATTGTAGAAATTAGTAAACGATTAACAGAAAAAGTAAAAAAAATTAAAAAAACAAGATGGCGGCCGAGCTGTGACGTCTCAAATTTCCGACCCCTCTCCTGTAAAATTTTGTATGATAAAATTTTTTTTCACCCATGGTGTCGTATAGAGCTCAAAGAATGTGACTCGGAGAAAGGTGGAGAGAGCTGATGAGTGAGGAGTTCGGAGACGGGCGAGGGGCACGGCCAGGGTATAGAAGATAGGTGGAGGGTGCTCGACCAAATGTCATTCGAAACCTCGAGCAGTTGCCAGTGAGTTGAAAAAAAATTCCAAAATGGCGGAAAAAAAATGGCGGCAAATTTTGTCCGTCTCTCTCTCGGAGACGATAAAAGATGGAGGAGCGGTTTCTCGACAAAATATGATCAAAACCCGGAGGTCTACATGGTGAGTAGGAAAAAAATTCAAGATGGCGGATTTTTTTTTTCCATACAAAATATATGGGGAATATTGAAGGGACTAGAAGTTGGGAACTATGCAAGACATTGATTTTGATAGGTTCATAGGGCTTTTTTTCTTTTTCTTTTTTTTCATTTTACAATTGCTTTTTTTTTTTTTCTTTTTTTTCTTTTTTTTTTCTTTTTCTTTTGTGAATGAGGAGCACGGCCAGGTTATTGCAGATAGGTGGGGTGTGCTCGAACAAATTTTTTGGCAAAAGATGACCCGAATCCGAAGGTCTACTTGATGAGTAAAAAAATCGCGGTCCGCTTTAGCGGGCCGCGCACCCACGCGCCCTACTTGTAGCAATAACACTTCCCGCGAGCTGCTTTAGCAGCTCGCGCACCGAGCGAAATAAATAAAGCCGAACAATCGCGGTCCGCTTTAGCGAGCCGCGCACCCACGCGCCTTACTTTTAGTAAAACACTTCCCGCGAGCTGCTTTAGCAGCTCGCGCACCGAGCAAATGCTAGTTATAATATATATAGCTCGATTACCACTGACTGACTGATTCACTGACTCATTGACAGGGTTGTTCTCCTAGAAGGAGACGGAAATCGATATAATGATGTTCGGGAGATGTGTTTGGGGGGGGGATTCGAGTTGGGGAAAATTATGACATTTCGGAAAAACAAGATGGCGGCCGACGTGAATCTTGCAACTCTTTTGTTTTCCGACCGATTTCTTTGAAATTTTGGATTATTGTAGAAATTAGTAAACGATTAACAGAAAAAGTAAAAAAAATTAAAAAAACAAGATGGCGGCCGAGCTGTGACGTCTCAAACTTCCACCCCTCTCCTGTAAAATTTTGTATGAAAAAAATTTTTTTCACCCAAGGTGTCGTATAGAGCTCAAAGAATGTGACTCGGAGAAAGGTGGAGAGAGCTGATGAGTGAGGAGTTCGGAGACGGGCGAGGGGCACGGCCAGGGTATAGAAGATAGGTGGAGGGTGCTCGACCAAATGTCATTCGAAACCTCGAGCAGTTGCCAGTGAGTTGAAAAAAAAATCCAAAATGGCGGAAAAAAAATGGCGGCAAATTTTGTCCGTCTCTCTCTCGGAGACTATGAAAGATGGAGGAGCGGTTTCTCGACAAAAGGTGATCACAACCCGGAGGTCTACCTGGTGAGTAGGAAAAAAATTCAAGATGGCGGATTTTTTTTTTTTACATACAAAATGTATGGGGAATATTGAAGGGACTAGAAGTTGGGAACTATGCAAGAGATTGATTTTGATAGGTACATAGGGCTTTTTTTCTTTTTCTTTTTTTTCATTTTACATTTGCTTTTTTTTTTTTTTTTTTTTTCATTTGTGAATGAGGAGCACGGCCAGGTTATTGCAGATAGGTGGGGTGTGCTCGAACAAATTTTTT
This sequence comes from Oeneis ivallda, assembly GCA_029955525.1. Classification (NCBI taxonomy): domain Eukaryota; kingdom Metazoa; phylum Arthropoda; class Insecta; order Lepidoptera; family Nymphalidae; genus Oeneis; species Oeneis ivallda. The sequence goes on along the minus strand of JARPMR010000013.1, from coordinate 18,341,904 downwards.
GGCAAAAGATGACCAGAATCAGAAGGTCTACTTGATGAGTAAAAAAATCGTGGTCCGCTTTAGCGGGCCGCGTACCCACGCGCCCTACTTGTAGTAAAAACACTTCCCGCGAGCTGCTTTAGCAGCTCGCGCACCGAGCGAAATAAATAAAGCCGAACAATCGCGGTCCGCTTTAGCGGGCCGCGCACCCACGCGCCCTACTTGTAGCAATAACACTTCCCGCGAGCTGCTTTAGCAGCTCGCGCACCGAGCGAAATAAATAAAGCCGAACAATCGCGGTCCGCTTTAGCGGGCCGCGCACCCACGCGCCCTACTTGTAGCAATAACACTTCCCGCGAGCTGCTTTAGCAGCTCGCGCACCGAGCGAAATAAATAAAGCCGAACAATCGCGGTCCGCTTTAGCGGGCCGCGCACCCACGCGCCCTACTTGTAGCAATAACACTTCCCGCGAGCTGCTTTAGCAGCTCGCGCACCGAGCGAAATAAATAAAGGCGAACAATCGCGGTCCGCTTTAGCGGGCCGCGCACCCACGCGCCTTACTTTTAGTAAAACACTTCCCGCGAGCTGCTTTAGCAGCTCGCGCACCGAGCAAATGCTAGTTATTATAATATATATAGCTCGATTACCACTCACTCACTCACTCATTGACATAATTGTTCTCCTAGAAAGAGACAAAAAACGATAGAATGATGTAGGGGAGATATGTCCGGGTGGGGGATTCGAGTGGGGAAAAATTATGACATTTCGGAAAAACAAGATGGCGGCCGACGTGAATCTTGCAACTCTTTTGTTTTCCAACCGATTTCTTTGAAATTTTGGATTATTGTAGAAATTAGTAAACGATTAACAGAAAAAGTGAAAAAAATTAAAAAAACAAGATGGCGGCCGAGCTGTGACGTCTCAAATTTCCACCCCTCTCCTGTAAAATTTTGTATGAAAAAAATTTTTTTCACCCATGGTGTCGTATAGAGCTCAAAGAATGTGACTCGGAGGAAGGTGGCGAGAGCTGATGAGTGAGGAGTTCGGAGACGGGGGAGGGGCACGGCCAGGGTATAGTAGATAGGTGGAGGGTGCTCGACCAAATGTCATTCGAAACCTCGAGCAGTTGCCAGTGAGTTGAAAAAAAATTCCAAAATGGCGGAAAAAAAATGGCGGCAAATTTTGTCCGTCTCTCTCTCGGAGACTATAAAAGATGGAGGAGCGGTTTCTCGACAAAAGATGATCACAACCCGGAGGTCTACCTGGTGAGTAGGAAAAAAATTCAAGATGGCGGATTTTTTTTCCCCCCATACAAAATGTATGGGGAATATTGAAGGGACTAGAAGTTGGGAACTATGCAAGATATTGATTTTGATAGGTTCATAGGGCTTTTTTTCTTTTTCTTTTTTTTCATTTAACATTTGCTTTTTTTCTTTTTTTTCTTTTTTTTCTTTTTTTTCTTTTTTTTCTTTTTTTTTTCCTTTTTTTTTTTCTTTTTCTTTTGTGAATGAGGAGCACGGCCAGGTTATTGCAGATAGGTGGGGTGTGCTCGAACAAATTTTTTGGCAAAAGATGACCAGAATCCGAAGGTCTACTTGATGAGTAAAAAAATCGCGGTCCGCTTTAGCGGGCCGCGCACCCACGCGCCCTACTTGTAGTAATAACACTACCCGCGAGCTGCTTTAGCAGCTCGCGCACCGAGCGAAATAAATAAAGCCGAACAATCGAAGTCCGCTTTAGCGGGCCGCGCACCCACGCGCCCTACTTGTAGCAATAACACTTTCCGCGAGCTGCTTTAGCAGCTCGCGCACCGAGCGAAATAAATAAAGCCGAACAATCGCGTTCCGCTTTAGCGGGCCGCGCACCCACGCGCCCTACTTGTAGCAATAACACTTCCCGCGAGCTGCTTTAGCAGCTCGCGCACCGAGCGAAATACTAGTTATAATATATATAGCTCGATTACCACTGACTCACTGACTCACTCATTGACATAATTGTTCTCCTAGAAGGAGACGGAAATCGATATAATGATGTTCGGGAGATATGTTCGGGTGGGGGATTCGAGTGGGGAAAAATTATGACATTTCGGAAAAACAAGATGGCGGCCGATGTGAATCTTGCAACTCTTTTGTTTTCCAACCGATTTCTTTGAAATTTTGGATTATTGTAGAAATTAGTAAACGATTAACAGAAAAAGTGAAAAAAATTAAAAAAAACAAGATGGCGGCCGAGCTGTGACGTCTCAAATTTCCACCCCTCTCCTGTAAAATTTTGTATGAAAAAAATTTTTTTCACCCATGGTGTCGTATAGAGCTCAAAGAATGTGACTCGGAGAAAGGTGGAGAGAGCTGATGAGTGAGGAGTTCGGAGACGGGCGAGGGGCACGGCCAGGGTATAGAAGATAGGTCGAGGGTGCTCGAACAAATGTCATTCGAAACCTCGAGCAGTTGCCAGTGAGTTGAAAAAAAAATCCAAAATGGCGGAAAAAAAATGGCGGCAAATTTTATCCGTCTCTCGCTCGGAGACTATAAGAGATGGAGGAGCGGTTTCTCGACAAAAGATGATCAAAACCCGGAGGTCTACCTGGTGAGTAGGAAAAAAATTCAAGATGGCGGATTTTTTTTTTCCATACAAAATGTATATGGGGAATATTGAAGGGACTAGAAGTTGGGAACTATGCAAGACATTGATTTTGATAGGTTCATAGGGCTTTTTTTCTTTTTCTTTTTTTTCATTTTACATTTTTTTTTTTTTTCTTTTTTTTCATTTTTTTTTTCTTTTTCTTTTGTGAATGAGGAGCACGGCCAGGTTATTGCAGATAGGTGGGGTGTGCTCGAACAAATTTTTTGGCAAAAGATGACCAGAATCCGAAGGGCTACTTGATGAGTAAAAAAATCGCGGTCCGCTTTAGCGGGCCGCGCACCCACGCGCCCTACTTGTAGTAATAACACTTCCCGCGAGCTGCTTTAGCAGCTCGCGCACCGAGCGAAATAAATAAAGCCGAACAATCGCGGTCCGCTTTAGCGGGCCGCGCACCCACGCGCCCTACTTGTAGTAATAACACTTCCCGCGAGCTGCTTTAGCAGCTCGCGCACCGAGCGAAATAAATAAAGCCGAACAATCGCGGTCCGCTTTAGCGGGCCGCGCACCCACGCGCCCTACTTGGAGCAATAACACTTCCCGCGAGCTGCTTTAGCAGCTCGCGCACCGAGCAAACGCTAGTTATATTATAATATATATAGCTCGATTACCACTGATTCACTGACTGACTCACTCATTGACACGATTGTTCTCCTAGAAAGAGACGGAAAACGATACAATGATGTAGGGGAGATATGTCCGGGTGGGGGATTCGAGTGGGGAAAAATTATGACATTTCGGAAAAACAAGATGGCGGCCGACGTGAATCTTGCAACTCTTTTGTTTTCCAACCGATTTTTTTGAAATTTTGGATTATTGTAGAAATTAGTAAACGATTAACAGAAAAAGTGAAAAAAATTAAAAAAACAAGATGGCGGCCGAGCTGTGACGTCTCAAATTTCCACCCCTCTCCTGTAAAATTTTGTATGAAAAAAATTTTTTTCACCCATGGTGTCGTATAGAGCTCAAAGAATGTGACTCGGAGAAAGGTGGAGAGAGCTGATGAGTGAGGAGTTCGGAGACGGGCGAGGGGCACGGCCAGGGTATAGAAGATAGGTGGAGGGTGCTCGACCAAATGTCATTCGAAACCTCGAGCAGTTGCCAGTGAGTTGAAAAAAAATTCCAAAATGGCGGAAAAAAAATGGCGGCAAATTTTGTCCGTCTCTCTCTCGAAGACTATAAAAGATGGAGGAGCGGTTTCTCGACAAAAGATGATCAAAACGCGGAGGTCTACCTGGTGAGTAGGAAAAAAATTCAAGATGGCGGATTTTTTTTTCCCCCCATACAAAATGTATGGGGAATATTGAAGGGACTAGAAGTTGGGAACTATGCAATACATTCATTTTGATAGGTTCATAGGGCTTTTTTCTTTTTCTTTTTTTTTCATTTTACATTTGCTTTTTTTCTTTTTTTCTTTTTTTTTCTTTTTTTTTCTTTTTCATTTGTGAATGAGGAGCACGGCCAGGTTATTGCAGATAGGTGGGGTGTGCTCGAACAAATTTTTTGGCAAAAGATGACCAGAATCCGAAGGGCTACTTGATGAGTAAAAAAATCGCGGTCCGCTTTAGCGGGCCGCGCACCCACGCGCCCTACTTGTAGTAATAACACTTCCCGCGAGCTGCTTTAGCAGCTCGCGCACCGAGCGAAATAAATAAAGCCGAACAATCGCGGTCCGCTTTAGCGGGCCGCGCACCCACGCGCCCTACTTGTAGCAATAACACATCCCGCGAGCTGCTTTAGCAGCTCGCGCACCGAGCAAATGCTAGTTATAATATATATAGCTCGATTACCACTGACTGACTCACTGATTGACACAATTGTTCTCCTAGAAGGAGACGGAAAACGATACAATGATGTAGGGAAGATATGTCCGGGTGGGGGATTCGAGTGGGGAAAAATTATGACATTTCGGAAAAACAAGATGGCGGCCGACGTGATTCTTGCAACTCTTTTGTTTTCCAACCGATTTCTTTGAAATTTTGGATTATCGTAGAAAATAGTAAACGATCAACAGAAAAAGTGAAAAAAATTAAAAAAACAAGATGGCGGCCGAGCTGTGACGTCTCAAATTTCCACCCCTCTCCTGTAAAATTTTGTATGAAAAAAATTTTTTTCACCCATGGTGTCGTATAGAGCTCAAAGAATGTGACTCGGAGAAAGGTGGAGAGAGCTGATGAGTGAGGAGTTCGGAGACGGGCGAGGGGCACGGCCAGGGTATAGAAGATAGGTGGAGGGTGCTCGACCAAATGTCATTCGAAACCTCGAGCAGTTGCCAGTGCGTTGAAAAAAAATTCCAAAATGGCGGAAAAAAAATGGCGGCAAATTTTGTCCGTCTCTCTCTCGGAGACTATAAGAGATGGAGGAGCGGTTTCTCGACAAAAGATGATCAAAACCCGGAGGTCTACCTGGTGAGTAGGAAAAAAATTCAAGATGGCGGTTTTTTTTTTTTTTTTCCATACTAAATGTATGGGGAATATTGAAGGGACTAGAAGTTGGGAAGAAATCGATATAATGATGTTCGGGAGATGTGTTTGGGGGGGGGATTCGAGTTGGGGAAAATTATGACATTTCGGAAAAACAAGATGGCGGCCGACGTGAATCTTGTAACTCTTTTGTTTTCCAACCGATTTCTTTGAAATTTTGGATTATTGTAGAAATTAGTAAACGATTAACAGAAAAAGTGAAAAAAATTAAAAAAACAAGATGGCGGCCGAGCTGTGACGTCTCAAATTTCCGACCCCTCTCCTGTAAAATTTTGTATGAAAAATTTTTTTTCACCCATGGTGTCGTATAGAGCTCAAAGAATGTGACTCGGAGAAAGGTGGAGAGAGCTGATGAGTGAGGAGTTCGGAGACGGGCGAGGGGCACGGCCAGGGTATAGAAGATAGGTGGAGGGTGCTCGATCAAATGTCTTTCAAAACCTCGAGCAGTTGCCAGTGAGTTGAAAAAAAGTTCCAAAATGGCGGAAAAAAAATGGCGGCAAATTTTGTCCGTCTCTCTCTCGGAGACTATAAAAGATGGAGGAGCGGTTTCTCGACAAAAGATGATCAAAACCCGGAGGTCTACCTGGTGAGTAGGAAAAAAATTCAAGATGGCGGATTTTTTTTTTCATACAAAATGTATGGGGAATATTGAAGGGACTAGAAGTTGGGAACTATGCAAGACATTGATTTTGATAGGTTCATAGGTGTCTTAGATCTCGGAGAATTAAAAAAGAAAAATATACTGGCCGAACTGAGAACCTCCTCCTTTTTAGAAATGGGCTAAAAAAGGTGAAAGAGTGGTTTTTTTGCCAACTATCCACGCGACCAACTAGGTGGGGTGTGCTCCAACAAAAATTACTCGAAACCACATCCAATTAGCATGGAGTTGAAAAAAAAACTCCAAAATGGCGGATTCAAGATGGCGGCCACAGAAACTTTCTCTGGTGTCTATCTCGGAGAGTATAAAAGATGGAAGAGTAGTTTCTTGGCAACAGATGATCTAGACCCAAAGGTCTACTTGATGATCAGGAAAAAAAACAAGATGGCGGATTTTTTTTCCATGCGAAATATATGGCGAATATTGATTTTTCTTTTTTTTCCTTTTTGTTTTGTGAATGAGGAGCACGGCCAGGTTATTGCAGATAGGTGGGGTGTGCTCGAACAAATTTTTTTGCAAAAGATGACCAGAATCCGAAGATCTACTTGATGAGTAAAAAAATCGCGGTCCGCTTTAGCGGGCCGCGCACCCACGCGCCCTACTTATAGTAATAACACTTCCCGCGAGCTGCTTTAGCAGCTCGCGCACCGAGCGAAATACTAGTTATAATATATATAGCTCGATTACCACTGACTCACTGACACACTCACTCACTCACTCATTGACAGGGTTGTTCTCCTAGAAGGAGACGGAAATCGATATAATGATGTTCGGGAGATGTGTTTGGGGGGGGGATTCGAGTTGGGGAAAATTATGACATTTCGGAAAAACAAGATGGCGGCCGACGTGAATCTTGCAACTCTTTTGTTTTCCAACCGATTTCTTTGAAATTTTGGATTATTGTAGAAATTAGTAAACGATTAACAGAAAAAGTGAAAAAAAATAAAAAACAAGATGGCGGCCGAGCTGTGACGTCTCAAATTTCCGACCCCTTTCCTGTAAAATTTTGTATGAAAAAATTTTTTTTCACCCATGGTGTCGTATAGAGCTCAAAGAATGTGACTCGGAGAAAGGTGGAGAGAGCTGATGAGTGAGGATTTCGGAGACGGGCGAGGGGCACGGCCAGGTTATACAAGATAGGTGGAGGGTGCTCGACCAAATGTCATTCGAAACCTCGAGCAGTTGCCAGTGAGTTGAAAAAAAATTCCAAAATGGCGGAAAAAAAATGGCGGCAAATTTTGTCCGTCTCTATCTCGGAGACTATTAAAGATGGAGGAGCGGTTTCTCGACAAAAGATGATCAAAACCCGGAGGTCTACCTGGTGAGTAGGAAAAAAATTCAAGATGGCGGATTTTTTTTTTCCATACAAAATGTGTGGGGAATATTGAAGGGACTGGAAGTTGGGAACTATGCAAGACATTGATTTTGCTCCAACAAAAATTACTCGAAACCTCATCCAATTAGCAGGGAGTTGAAAAAAAAACTCTAAAATGGCGGATTCAAGATGGCGGCCATAGAAACTTTCTCTGGTGTCTATCTCGGAGAGTATAAAAGATGGAAGAGTAGTTTCTTGGCAACAGATGATCAAGACCCAAAGGTCTACTTGATGATCAGGAAAAAAAACAAGATGGCGGATTTTTTCCCATGCGAAATATATGGCGAATATTGATTTTTCTTTTTTTCTTTCTTCTTTTTTCTTTTCTTTTTTTCTTTTTTTTCTTTTTCTTTTGTGAATGAGGAGCACGGCCAGGTTATTGCAGATAGGTGGGGTGTGCTCGAACAAATTTTTTGCCAAAAGATGACCAGAATCTGTAGGTCTACTTGATGAGTAAAAAAATCGCGGTCCGCTTTAGCGGGCCGCGCACCCACGCGCCCTACTTGTAGTAATAACACTTCCCGCGAGCTGCTTTAGCAGCTCGCGCACCGAGCGAAATAAATAAAGCCGAACAATCGCGGTCCGCTTTAGCGGGCCGCGCACCCACGCGCCGTACTTTTAGTAAAACACTTCCCGCGAGCTGAAAATTATGACATTTCGGAAAAACAAGATGGCGGCCGACGTGAATCTTGCAACTCTTTTCTTTTCGAACCGATTTCTTTGAAATTTTGGATTATTGTAGATATTAGTAAACGATTAACAGAAAAAGTGAAAAAAATTTAAAAAACAAGATGGCGGCCGAGCTGTGACGTCTCAAATTTCCGACCCCTCTCCTGTAAAATTTTGTATGAAAAAAATTTTTTCACCCATGGTGTCGTATAGAGCTCAAAGAATGTGACTCGGAGAAAGGTGGAGAGAGCTGATGAGTGAGGAGTTCGCAGACGGGCAAGGGGCACGGCCAGGGTATAGAAGATAGGTGTAGGGTGCGCGACCAAATGTCATTCGAAACCTCGAGCAGTTGCCATTGAGTTGAAAAAAAATTCCAAAATGGCGGAAAAAAAATGGCGGCAAATTTTGTCCGTCTCTCTCTCGGAGACTATAAAAGATGGAGGAGCGGTTTCTCGACAAAAGATGATCACAACCCGGAGGTCTACCTGGTGAGTAGGAAAAAAATTCAAGATGGCGGATTTTTTTTTCCCCCATACAAAATGTATGGGGAATATTGAAGGGACTAGAAGTTGGGAACTATGCAAGACATTGATTTCGATAGGTTCATAGGGCTTTTTTTCTTTTTCTTTTTTTTCATTTTACATTTGCTTTTTTTCTTTTTTTTCTTTTTTCTTCTTTTTTTTTTCTTTTTCTTTTGTGAATGAGGAGCACGGCCAGGTTATTGCAGATAGGTGGGGTGTGCTCGAACAAATTTTTTGGCAAAAGATGACCAGAATCCGAAGGTCTACTTGATGAGTAAATAAATCGCGGTCCGCTTTAGCGGGCCGCGCACCCACGCGCCCTACTTGTGGCAATAGCACTTCCCGCGAGCTGCTTTAGCAGCTCGCGCACCGAGCGAAATAAATAAAGCCGAACAATCGCGGTCCGCTTTAGCGGGCCGCGCACCCACGCCCCTTACTTTTAGTAAAACACTTCCCGCGAGCTGCTTTAGCAGCTCGCGCACCAAGCAAACGCTAGTTATTATAATATATATAGCTCGATTACCACTCACTCACTGATTCACTCACTCACTCATTGACAGGGTTGTTCTCCTAGAAGGAGACGGAAATCGATATAATGATGTAGGGGAGATATGTCCGGGTGGGGGATTCGAGTTGGGGAAAATTATGACATTTCGGAAAAACAAGATGGCGGCCGACGTGAATCTTGCAACTCTTTTGTTTTCCAACCGATTTCTTTGAAATTTTGGATTATTGTAGAAATTAGTAAACGATTAACAGAAAAAGTGAAAAAAATTAAAAAAACAAGATGGCGGCCGAGCTGTGACGTCTCAAATTTCAGACCCCTCTCCTGTAAAATTTTGTATGAAAAAAATTTTTTTCACCCATGGTGTCGTATAGAGCTCAAAGAATGTGACTCGGAGAAAGGTGGCGAGAGCTGATGAGTGAGGAGTTCGGAGACGGGCGAGGGGCACGGCCAGGGTATAGTAGATAGGTGGAGGGTGCTCGACCAAATGTCATTCGAAATCTCGAGCAGTTGCCAGTGAGTTGAAAAAAAATTCCAAAATGGCGGAAAAAAAATGGCGGCAAATTTTGTCCGTCTCTCTCTCGGAGACTATAAAAGATGGAGGAGCGGTTTCTCGACAAAAGATGATCGAAACCCGGAGGTCTACCTGGTGAGTAGGAAAAAAATTCAAGATGGCGGACTTTTTTTTTCCATACTAAATGTATGGGGAATATTGAAGGGACTAGAAGTTGGGAACTATGCAAGACATTGGTTTTGATAGGTTCATAGGGCTTTTTTTCTTTTTTTTTTTTCATTTTACATTTGTTTTTTTTTCTTTTTTTTCATTTTTTTTCTTTTTTTTCTTTTTCTTTTGTGAATGAGGAGCACGGCCAGGTTATTACAGATAGGTGGGGTGTGCTCGAACAAATTTTTTGGCAAAAGATGACCAGAATCCGAAGGGCTACTTGATGAGTAAAAAAATCGCGGTCCGCTTTAGCGGGCCGCGCACCCACGCGCCCTACTTGTAGTAATAACACTTCCCGCGAGCTGCTTTAGCAGCTCGCGCACCGAGCGAAATAAATAAAGCCGAACAATCGCGGTCCGCTTTAGCGGGCCGCGCACCCACGCGCCCTACTTGTAGTAATAACACTTCCCGCGAGCTGCTTTAGCAGCTCGCGCACCGAGCGAAATACTAGTTATTATTATTATTATAATATATATAGCTCGATTACCACTCACTCACTGACACACTCACTCACTCATTGACAGGGTTGTTCTCCTAGAAGGAGACGGATATCGATATAATGATGTAGGGGAGATATGTCCAGGTGGGGGATTCGAGTTGGGGAAAATTATGACATTTCGGAAAAACAAGATGGCGGCCGACGTGAATCTTGCAACTCTTTTGTTTTCCAACCGATTTCTTTGAAATTTTGGATTGTCGTAGAAATTAGTAAACGATTAACAGAAAACGTGAAAAAAATTTAAAAAACAAGATGGCGGCCGAGCTGTGACGTCTCAAATTTCCGACCCCTCTCCTGTAAAATTTTGTATGAAAAAAATTTTTTTCACCCATGGTGTCGTATAGAGCTCAAAGAATGTGACTCGGAGAAAGGTGGAGAGAGCTGATGACTGAGGAGTTCGGAGACGGGCGAGGGGCACGGCCAGGGTATAGAAGATAGGTGGAGGGTGCTCGACCAAATGTCATTCGAAACCTCGAGCAGTTGCCAGTGAGTTGAAAAAAAATTCCAAAATGGCGGAAAAAAAATGGCGGCAAATTTTGTCCTTCTCTCTCTCGGAGACTATAAAAGATGGAGTAGCGGTTTCTCGACAAAAGATGATCACAACCCGGAGGTCTACCTGGTGAGTAGGAAAAAAATTCAAGATGGCGGATTTTTTTTTCCCCCCATACAAAATGTATGGGGAATATTGAAGGGACTAGAAGTTGGGAACTATGCAAGACATTGATTTTGATAGGTTCATAGGGCTTTTTTTCTTTTTCTTTTTTTTCATTTTACATTTGCTTTTTTTCTTTTTTTTCTTTTTTTTTTCTTTTTTTTTCTTTTTCTTTTGTGAATGAGGAGCACGGCCAGGTTATTGCAGATAGGTGGGGTGTGCTCGAACAAATTTTTTGGCAAAAGATGACCAGAATCCGAAGGGCTACTTGATGAGTAAAAAAATCGCGGTCCGCTTTAGCGGGCCGCGCACCCACGCGCCCTACTTGTAGTAATAACACTTCCCGCGAGCTGCTTTAGCAGCTCGCGCACCGAGCGAAATAAATAAAGCCGAACAATCGCGGTCCGCTTTAGCGGGCCGCGCACCCACGCGCCCTACTTGGAGCAATAACACTTCCCGCGAGCTGCTTTAGCAGCTCGCGCACCGAGCAAACGCTAGTTATAATATATATAGCTCGATTACCACTGACTCACTGATTCACTCACTGATTGACATAATTGTTCTCCTAGAAAGAGACAAAAAACGATACAATGATGTAGGGGAGATATGTCCGGGTGGGGGATTCGAGTAGGGAAAAATTATGACATTTCGGAAAAACAAGATGGCGGCCGACGTGATTCTTGCAACTCTTTTGTTTTCCAACCGATTTCTTTGAAATTTTGGATTATTGTAGAAATTAGTAAACGATTAACAGAAAAAGTGAAAAAAATTAAAAAAAACAAGATGGCGGCCGAGCTGTGACGTCTCAAATTTCCACCCCTCTCCTGTAAAATTTTGTATGAAAAAAATTTTTTTCACCCATGGTGTCGTATAGAGCTCAAAGAATGTGACTCGGAGAAAGGTGGAGAGAGCTGATGAGTGAGGAGTTCGGAGACGGGCGAGGGGCACGGCCAGGGTATAGAAGATAGGTGGAGGGTGCTCGACCAAATGTCATTCGAAACCTCGAGCAGTTGCCAGTGAGTTGAAAAAAAAATCCAAAATGGCGGAAAAAAATGGCGGCAAATTTTGTCCGTCTCTCTCTCGGAGACTATAAAAGATGGAGGAGCGGTTTCTCGACAAAAGATGATCACAACCCGGAGGTCTACCTGGTGAGTAGGAAAAAAATTCAAGATGGCGGATTTTTTTTCCCCCCATACAAAATGTATGGGGAATATTGGAGGGACTAGAAGTTGGGAACTATGCAAGACATTGATTTTGATAGGTTCATAGGGCTTTTTTTCTTTTTCTTTTTTTTCATTTTATATTTGCTTTTTTTCTTTTTTTTCTTTTTTTTTCTTTTTCTTTCTTTTTCTTTTGTGAATGAGGAGCACGGCCAGGTTATTGCAGATAGGTGGGGTGTGCTCGAACAAATTTTTTGGCAGAAGATGACCAGAATCCGAAGGCCTACTTGATGAGTAAAAAAATCGCGGCCCGCTAAGTAAAATTTTGTATGAAAAAAATTTTTTTCACCCATGGTGTCGTATAGAGCTCAAAGAATGTGACTCGGAGAAATGTGGAGAGAGCTGATGAGTGAGGAGTTCGGAGACGGGCGAGGGGCACGGCCAGGGTATAGAAGATAGGTGGAGGGTGCTCGACCAAATGTCATTCGAAACCTTGAGCAGTTGCCAGTGAGTTGAAAAAAAAATCCAAAATGGCGGAAAAAAAATGGCGGCAAATTTTGTCCGTCTCTCTCTCGGAGACTATAAAAGATGGAGGAGCGGTTTCTCGACAAAAGATGATCACAACCCGGAGGTCTACCTGGTGAGTAGGAAAAAAATTCAAGATGGCGGATTTTTTTTCCCCCCATACAAAATGTATGGGGAATATTGAAGGGACTAGAAGTTGGGAACTATGCAAGACATTGATTTTGATAGGTTCATAGGGCTTTTTTTCTTTTTCTTTTTTTCATTTTACATTTGTTTTTTTTTTTTTGTTTTTTTTTTTTCTTTTTTTTCTTTTTCTTTTGTGAATGAGGAGCACGGCCAGGTTATTGCAGATAGGTGGGGTGTGCTCGAACAAATTTTTTGGCAAAAGATGACCAGAATCCGAAGGGCTACTTGATGAGTAAAAAAATCGCGGTCCGCTTTAGCGGGCCGCGCACCCACGCGCCCTACTTGTAGTAATAACACTTCCCGGGGGCGCGCATTAGCAGCTCGCGCACCGAGCAAACGCTAGTTATTATAATATATATAGCTCGATTACCACTGACTGACTGACACACTCACTGATTGACATAATTGTTCTCCTAGAAAGAGACAAAAAACGATAGAATGATGTAGGGGAGATATGTCCGGGTGGGGGATTCGAGTGGGGAAAAATTATGACATTTCGGAAAAACAAGATGGCGGCCGACGTGAATCTTGCAACTCTTTTGTTTTCCAACCGATTTCTTTGAAATTTTGGATTATTGTAGAAATTAGTAAACGATTAACAGAAAAAGTGAAAAAAATTAAAAAAACAAGATGGCGGCCGAGCTGTGACGTCTCAAATTTCCACCCCTCTCCTGTAAAATTTTGTATGAAAAAAATTTTTTTCACCCATGGTGTCGTATAGAGCTCAAAGAATGTGACTCGGAGAAAGGTGGAGAGAGCTGATGAGTGAGGAGTTCGGAGACGGGCGAGGGGCACGGCCAGGGTATAGAAGATAGGTGGAGGGTGCTCGACCAAATGTCATTCGAAACCTCGAGCAGTTGCCAGTGAGTTGAAAAAAAATTCCAAAATGGCGGAAAAAAAATGGCGGCAAATTTTGTCCGTCTCTCTCTCGGAGACTATAAAAGATGGAGGAGCGGTTTCTCGACAAAAGATGATCAAAACGCGGAGGTCTACCTGGTGAGTAGGAAAAAAATTCAAGATGGCGGATTTTTTTTTCCCCCCATACAAAATGTATGGGGAATATTGAAGGGACTAGAAGTTGGGAACTATGCAATACATTCATTTTGATAGGTTCATAGGGCTTTTTTCTTTTTCTTTTTTTTTCATTTTACATTTGCTTTTTTTCTTTTTTTCTTTTTTTTTCTTTTTTTTTCTTTTTCATTTGTGAATGAGGAGCACGGCCAGGTTATTGCAGATAGGTGGGGTGTGCTCGAACAAATTTTTTGGCAAAAGATGACCAGAATCCGAAGGGCTACTTGATGAGTAAAAAAATCGCGGTCCGCTTTAGCGGGCCGCGCACCCACGCGCCCTACTTGTAGCAATAACACTTCCCGCGAGCTGCTTTAGCAGCTCGCGCACCGAGCGAAATAAATAAAGCCGAACAATCGCGGTCCGCTTTAGCGGGCCGCGCACCCACGCGCCTTACTTTTAGTAAAACACTTCCCGCGAGCTGCTTTAGCAGCTCGCGCACCGAGCGAAATACTAGTTATTAATATATATATAGCTGCTGGGGCTGATTCACTGACTGATTCACTGATTCATTCACTCACTCATTGATCACCTCTCCTGTAAAATTTTGTATGAAAAAATTTTTTTTCACTGATGGTTTCGTATAGAGGAAAAAAATTCATTCGGAGGAAAAATATGGAGAGAGCTGATGATTGAGGATTTCGGAGACGGGTGAAGAGCACGGCCAGGGTATCGAAGATAGGTGGGGGGTGCTCGAACAAATGTCATTCGAAACCTCATCCAATTCGCAGTGAGCTGAAAAAAAATTCAAAATGGCGGAAAAAAGATGGCCGCCATACAAATTTCGTCGGTGTCTATCTCGGGGAGTATAAAACATGGAAGAATGGTTTCTTGGCAAAAGATGATCAGGACCCAAAGGTCTATTTGATAAATAGAAAAAAATCCAAGATGGCGGATTTTTTTTTCTTCATACAAAATATATGGCGAATATTGAAGGGACTAGAAGCTGAGAACTATGCAACACTTTGATACGGTTCCTTTTCAAAATTTGTTTTTATAGAAGAATTCTCATTCTGACAAATGATGAGATATGCTGATCGAGGATTTGGAAGGTGGGTGAGGAGCACGGCCAGGGTATTGAAGATAGGTGGGGTGTGCTCGAACAAATGTCACTCGAAACCCCATCCAATTCGCAGTGAGCTGAAAAAAAATTCAAAATGGCGGAAAAAAGATGGCCGCCATACAAATTTCGTCGGTGTCTATTTCGGGGAGTATAAAAGATGGAAGAGTGGTTATTTGATAGAAAATGATCAGGACCCGAAGATCTACTTGATGAGTAGAAAAACCGCGGTCCGCTTGCGGGCCGCGCACCCACGCGCCCTACTAGTAATATATATAGCTCGATTACCACTGACTGACACACTCACTCACTCACTCACTCACTCATTGACAGGGTTGTTCTCCTAGAAGGAGACGGAAATCGATATAATGATGTTCGGGAGATGTGTTTGGGGGGGGGATTCGAGTTGGGGAAAATTATGACATTTCGGAAAAACAAGATGGCGGCCGACGTGAATCTTGCAACTCTTTTGTTTTCCAACCGATTTCTTTGAAATTTTGGATTATTGTAGAAATTAGTAAACGATTAACAGAAAAAGTGAAAAAAATTAAAAAAACAAGATGGCGGCCGAGCTGTGACGTCTCAAATTTCCGACCCCTCTCCTGTAAAATTTTGTATGAAAAAAATTTTTTTCACCCATGGTGTCGTATAGAGCTCAAAGAATGTGACTCGGAGAAAGGTGGAGAGAGCTGATGAGTGAGGAGTTCGGAGACGGGCGAGGGGCACGGCCAGGGTATAGAAGATAGGTGGAGGGTGCTCGACCAAATGTCATTCGAAACCTCGAGCAGTTGCCAGTGAGTTAAAAAAAAATTCCAAAATGGCGGAAAAAAAATGGCGGCAAATTTTGTCCGTCTCTCTCTCGGAGACTATAAGAGATGGAGGAGCGGTTTCTCGACAAAAGATGATCAAAACCCGGAGGTCTACCTGGTGAGTAGGAAAAAAATTCAAGATGGCGGATTTTTTTTTTCCATACTAAATGTATGGGGAATATTGAAGGGACTAGAAGTTGGGAACTATGCAAGACATTGATTTTGATAGGTTCATAGGGCTTTTTTTCTTTTTCTTTTTTTCATTTTACATTTGTTTTTTTTTGTTTTTTTTTTTCACTTTTTTTTTCTTTTTTTTCTTTTTCTTTTGTGAATGAGGAGCACGGCCAGGTTATTGCAGATAGGTGGGGTGGGCTCGAACAAATTTTTTGGCAAAAGATGACCAGAATCCGAAGGTTTACTTGATGAGTAAAAAAAATCGCGGTCCGCTTTAGCGGGCCGCGCACCCACGCGCCTTACTTGTAGTAATAACCCTTCCCGCGAGCTGCTTTAGCAGCTCGCGCACCGAGCGAATTAAATAAAGCCGAACAATCGCGGTCCGCTTTAGCGGGCCGCGCACCCACGCGCCCTACTTGTAGCAATAACACTTCCCGCGAGCTGCTTTAGCAGCTCGCGCACCGAGCGAAATACATGAAGCCGAACAATCGCGGTCCGCTTTAGCGGGCCGCGCACCCACGCGCCCTACTTGTAGTAATAACACTTCCCGCGAGCTGCTTTAGCAGCTCGCGCACCGAGCGAAATAAATATAGCCGAACAATCGCGGTCCGCTTTAGCGGGCCGCGCACCCACGCGCCCTACTTGTAGTAACAACACTTCCCGCGAGCTGCTTTAGCAGCTCGCGCACCGAGCAAACGCTAGTTAATATATATATAGCTGCTCGTGCTGATTCACTGACTCACTGACTGATTGATCACCTCTCCTGTAAAATTTTGTATGAAAAATTTTTTTTTCACCTATGGTTTCGTATAGAGGACAAAAATTCATTCGGAGGAAAATTATGGAGAGAGCTGATGCTTGAGGATTTCGGAGACGGGTGAAGAGCACGGCCGGGGTATTGAAGATAGGTGGGGTGTGCTCGAACAAATGTCACTCGAAACCTCATCCAATTCGCAGTGAGCTGAAAATAAATTCAAAATGGCGGAAAAAAGATGGCCGCCATACAAATTTCGTCGGTGTCTATCTCGGGGAGTATAAAAGATGGAAGAGTGGTTTCTTGGCAAAAGATGATCAAGACCAAAAGGTCTATTTGATGAATAGAAAAAAAATCCAAGATGGCGGAATTTTTTTTTCTTCATACAAAATATATGGCGAATATTGATGAGACTAGAAGCCGGGAGGCGGGATTCATGCAAGACTTTGATACGGTTCCTTTTCAAGATTTGTTTTTATTGAAGAATTTTCATTATGACAAATGATGACATATGATGATCGAGGGTTTGGAAGGTGGGTGAGGAGCACGGCCAAGGTAATAAAGATAGGGTGCTCGAACAAGTCACTCGAAACCTCATCCAATTGGCAGTGAGCTGAAAAAAAATCCAAAATGGCGGATTCAAGATGGCGGCCATACAAACTTCAACGGTGTCTATCTCGGAGAGTATAAAAGATGGAAGAGTGGTTTTTTGATAGACAATGATCAAGACCTAAAAGTCTACTTGCCGAGTAGAAAAACCGCGGTCCGCTTGCGGGCCGCGCACCCACGCGCCCTACTAGTTATTATAATATATATAGCTCGATTACCACTGACTCACTGACACACTCATTGACATAATTGTTCTCCTAGAAAGAGACAAAAAACGATAAAATGATGTACGGGAGATATGTCCGGGTGGGAGATTCGAGTGGGGAAAAATTATGACATTTCGGAAAAACAAGATGGCGGCCGACGTGAATCTTGCAACTCTTTTGTTTTCCAACCGATTTCTTTGAAATTTTGGATTATTGTAGAAATTAGTAAACGATTAACAGAAAAAGTGAAAAAAATTAAAAAAACAAGATGGCGGCCGAGCTGTGACGTCTCAAATTTCCACCCCTCTCCTGTAAAATTTTGTATGAAAAAAATTTTTTTCACCCATGGTGTCGTATAGAGCTCAAAGAATGTGACTCGGAGAAAGGTGGCGAGAGCTGATGAGTGAGGAGTTCGGAGACGGGCGAGGGGCACGGCCAGGGTATAGAAGATAGGTGGAGGGTGCTCGACCAAATGTCATTCGAAACCTCGAGCAGTTGCCAGTGAGTTGAGAAAAAAATCCAAAATGGCGGAAAAAAAATGGCGGCAAATTTTGTCCGTCTCTCGCTCGGAGACTATAAAAGATGGAGGAGCGGTTTCTCGACAAAAGATGATCACAACCCGGAGGTCTACCTGGTGAGTAGGAAAAAAATTCAAGATGGCGGATTTTTTTTTCCCCCATACAAAATGTATGGGGAATATTGAAGGGACTAGAAGTTGGGAACTATGCAAGACATTGATTTTGATAGGTTCATAGGGATTTTTTTCTTTTTCTTTTTTTCATTTTACATTTGTTTTTTTTCTTTTTTTTTCATTTTTTTTTCTTTTTTTTCTTTTTCTTTTGTGAATGAGGAGCACGGCCAGGTTATTGCAGATAGGTGGGGTGTGCTCGAACAAATTTTTTGGCAAAAGACGACCAGAATCCGAAGGTCTACTTGATGAGAAAAAAAATCGCGGTCCGCTTTAGCGGGCCGCGCACCCACGCGCCCTACTTGTAGTAATAACACTTCCCGCGAGCTGCTTTAGCAGCTCGCGCACCGAGCGAAATAAATAAAGCCGAACAATCGCGGTCCGCTTTAGCGGGCCGCGCACCCACGCGCCTTACTTTTAGTAAAACACTTCCCGCGAGCTGCTTTAGCAGCTCGCGCACCGAGCAAATGCTAGTTATTATTAATATATATATAGCTGCTGGGGCTGATTCACTGACTGATTCACTGATTCATTCACTCACTCATTGATCACCTCTCCTGTAAAATTTTGTATGAAAAAATTTTTTTTCACTGATGGTTTCGTATAGAGGAAAAAAATTCATTCGGAGGAAAAATATGGAGAGAGCTGATGATTGAGGATTTCGGAGACGGGTGAAGAGCACGGCCAGGGTATCGAAGATAGGTGGGGGGTGCTCGAACAAATGTCATTCGAAACCTCATCCAATTCGCAGTGAGCTGAAAAAAAATTCAAAATGGCGGAAAAAAGATGGCCGCCATACAAATTTCGTCGGTGTCTATCTCGGGGAGTATAAAACATGGAAGAATGGTTTCTTGGCAAAAGATGATCAGGACCCAAAGGTCTATTTGATGAATAGAAGAAAATCCAAGATGGCGGATTTTTTTTTCTTCATACAAAATATATGGCGAATATTGAAGGGACTAGAAGCTGAGAACTATGCAACACTTTGATACGGTTCCTTTTCAAAATTTGTTTTTATAGAAGAATTCTCATTCTGACAAATGATGAGATATGCTGATCGAGGATTTGGAAGGTGGGTGAGGAGCACGGCCAGGGTATTGAAGATAGGTGGGGTGTGCTCGAACAAATGTCACTCGAAACCCCATCCAATTCGCAGTGAGCTGAAAAAAAATTCAAAATGGCGGAAAAAAGATGGCCGCCATACAAATTTCGTCGGTGTCTATTTCGGGGAGTATAAAAGATGGAAGAGTGGTTATTTGATAGAAAATGATCAGGACCCGAAGATCTACTTGATGAGTAGAAAAACCGCGGTCCGCTTGCGGGCCGCGCACCCACGCGCCCTACTAGTAATATATATAGCTCGATTACCACTGACTGACTGATTCACTGACTGATTGACATAATTGTTCTCCTAGAAAGAGACGGAAATCGATATAATGATGTTCGGGAGATATGTTCGGGTGGGGGATTCGAGTGGGGAAAAATTATGACATTTCGGAAAAACAAGATGGCGGCCGACGTGAATCTTGCAACTCTTTTGTTTTCCAACCGATTTCTTTGAAATTTTGGATTATTGTAGAAATTAGTAAACGATTAACAGAAAAAGTGAAAAAAATTAAAAAAACAAGATGGCGGCCGAGCTGTGACGTCTCAAATTTCCACCCCTCTCCTGTAAAATTTTGTATGAAAAAAATTTTTTTCACCCATGGTGTCGTATAGAGCTCAAAGAATGTGACTCGGAGAAAGGTGGAGAGAGCTGATGAGTGAGGAGTTCGGAGACGGGCGAGGGGCACGGCCAGGGTATAGAAGATAGGTGGAGGGTGCTCGACCAAATGTCATTCGAAACCTCGAGCAGTTGCCAGTGAGTTGAAAAAAAATTCCAAAATGGCGGAAAAAAAATGGCGGCAAATTTTGTCCGTCTCTCTCTCGGAGACTATAAAAGATGGAGGAGCGGTTTCTCGACAAAAGATGATCACAACCCGGAGGTCTACCTGGTGAGTAGGAAAAAAATTCAAGATGGCGGATTTTTTTTTCCCCCCATACAAAATGTATGGGGAATATTGAAGGGACTAGAAGTTGGGAACTATGCAAGACATTGATTTTGATAGGTTCATAGGGCTTTTTTTCTTTTTCTTTTTTTTCATTTTTCATTTTTTTTTTTTTTTTCTTTTTTTTCATTTTTTTTTCTTTTTCTTTTGTGAATGAGGAGCACGGCCAGGTTATTGCAGATAGGTGGGGTGTGCTCGAACAAATTTTTTGGCAAAAGATGACCAGAATCCGAAGGGCTACTTGATGAGTAAAAAAATCGCGGTCCGCTTTAGCGGGCCGCGCACCCACGCGCCCTACTTGTAGTAATAACACTTCCCGCGAGCTGCTTTAGCAGCTCGCGCACCGAGCGAAATAAATAAAGCCGAACAATCGCGGTCCGCTTTAGCGGGCCGCGCACCCACGCGCCCTACTTGGAGCAATAACACTTCCCGCGAGCTGCTTTAGCAGCTCGCGCACCGAGCAAATGCTAGTTAATATATATATAGCTGCTCGTGCTGATTCACTGATTCACTGACTGATTGATCACCTCTCCTGTAAAATTTTGTATGAAAAATTTTTTTTCCACCGATGGTTTCGTATAGAGGACAAAAATTCATTCGGAGGAAAATTATGGAGAGAGCTGATGATTGAGGATTTCGGAGACGGATGAGGAGCACGGCCAGGGTATTGAAGATAGGTGGGGGGTGCTCGAACAAATGTCACTCGAAACCTCATCCAATTCGCAGTGAGCTGAAAAAAAATTCAAAATGGCGGAAAAAAGATGGCGGCCATACAAATTTCGTCGGTGTCTATCTCGGAGAGTATAAAAGATAGAAGAGTGGTTTCCTGGCAAAAGCTGATCAAGACCCTAAGGTCTACTTGACGAACAGAAAAAAAATTCAAGATGGCGGAATTTTTTTTTCTTCATACAAAAATATATGGCGAATATTGAAGAGACTAGAAGCCGGGAATCATGCACGACTTTGATACAATTCCTTTTCAAGATTTTTTTTTATTGAAGAATTTTCATTATGACAAATGATGACATATGATGATCGAGGGTTTGGAAGGTGGGTGAGGAGCACGGCCATGGTAATGTAGATAGGTGGGGGTGCTCGAACAAAAGTCACTCGAAATCTCATCCAATTGGCAGTGAGCTGAAAAAAATCCAAAATGGCGGATTCAAGATGGCGGCCATACAAACTTCAACGGTGTCTATCTCGGAGAGTATAAAAGATGGAAGAGTGGTTTTGTGATAGAAAATGATCAGGAGCTGAAAGTCTACTAGACGAGTAGAAAAACCGCGGTCCGCTTGCGGGCCGCGCACCCACGCGCCCTACTAGTATTATATATAGTAGGATTATTATACTTTGTGGCGTTTGAAGTCGGATTAAAAAAAAATTGTCGGATTTGTAAAGAAATAAATGATGACCAAATAATATTAATAAAACATTACATTATAATAAAACATACCAAAAAAATATTTATGATTTGTTTTTATTAAAGTCCAAATTTTATGTGTCACACTTTCAACGCTCATGAAACTGAACCTTGCACACAAGAAACTTATGTGCTGAAACGAAAAGAATTTGGACCATACTACCGTCAGCTAATTGCGCATTTTTATATTGGAACTTGAGAGTTAATTTTTTTTTCGTTTTGTACAAAGTTCTTGTGGAAAGTCCTTTAGTTTTATGGTTGGAACGCATCTTTAAAATATGAATGGTGATTCAAAAATAACCCATGATAAATAAAAGTACATAATTAGGTAGGTAAGATTATCTTTAAATAAAGTAATGAATACTTACTCTACTTATTTTTTATATTTATAATCTGAAAAATAAAATTACTTTATGCATTTTATACGTAATATAAGTAATCTGTTGATCTTGGTCTACTGAAATATTTCATACTGCGGCGTAGCGCTGAGGTCTCGAGAATAGAACAGTGCAGCGCGCGGAGCGAGACGCGTGAGGCGCGCGCGGGCGGCACCCCACACCTCACCTCCTAAAATCGTGCCTCGCGTTGAAATGTATCGCCTTAACTGTACGCCAATTTTGTTAGAATTTTGTTCGTCAAATGCTCCGTTCTTGCTTGGTAGTAAAGTAAGTGTAGACGCAGCATTCCAACTTACAAAGTAGTAGTAGGATTTGAAACAATTTGTAAAAGGAATCAAATGTATGGCGGAATAAAGTTAGAATTTAAATTCCATTCCTTTGTGAGTTTTATCGCTTTTTAGAAACGTAATAAAGTTTTACTTTGATGCGGTTTCAGTTAGTGGCGGTGCGAACTTTAAATATTACTTTGTGTGTTTCAAAGCCGGCTTTTACAGAAACTCCCTAAAGAGAAAAGTTTACCAACAGATACGACTTTTTTATTCTTCAAGGGCTTACTTAATGTATGTTTTATTACATTATTTAAATGTAATACCATTTTGTAAGCTCTTTTTTATTGCTACCTTTTAAATATATACAATACAAGTGTTATTAGAATAGAATAGAATAGAATAGAAATATTTTTATTCAAATAATCTTTTACAAGTGCTTTTGAATAGTCGATGAATCTACCACTGGTTCGGAATGCCCTTCCTGCCGAGAAGAACCAGCAAGAAACTCGGCGGTTGCTCTTTTCAAAACAAAACAATACAGTAAATACTATGCTATATATGCAGTGTTTCCACAATGAGGGAAGTTCCAAAAATGCATACCGACTAACTTCTATCCCAAGATGGGCAGACATAAAGTAGCCCCATTCCCGCCGGTGGAACCCGTTCACGAGCATGACGTATGACCCAGCCATTGCTTCGCTCAACCATATTTGAGGGAACGTAACAACCCGCAACACGCGACACACAGTGTTTACACAGTATTACACACGTGTGTAATACACATACACATTGTTCTACGTGATCGAATCAGAAATGTATGATTGAAATGATTTCTTAAAGAATTAGAGTTATTAAAATAGCTCTATGGATTGCGAAACTGAAGTGGCAATTTGCGGGGGCTTAAAGAACCATTAGGTATTGGGATCCCAGGATTCCCAGGGTGCTGGGATTATGAACTCGCAGTGGAAATCTCAGTGTTGGCAGGCAGTTGTAGTAAACAGACGACATCACACGAGTTGAAAAATAAATATAAAGACAAGGAACTACGAGTATAACGTGCATTGATATCATACTAATATGTATTATAAATGTGAGTATGTTTGTTGGTTCGTTAGTTTGTTGGTTTGTCCTTTAATCACGCTGCAACAGGACTACGGATCAACGTGATTTTTTGCATGGGTATAGTTGAGGACCCGAAGAGTAACATAGGCTGCATTTTATTCAAGAAGATTTTAAAAATTTAATCCACGCGGACGAAGTCGCGGGCATCAGCTAGTATGATATAAGCCCAAGCTCCTTTATCACTTCTATACCTACTCTGAAATCTGATTTTGGCGACAAATGTGAAAGTAATCAGAGACGATCTAATTATATACTGACGACGAATATTAGCATTTAGTTATTATGTTCCATTAATTAAAAGCAAGCCTAAAATTTTCCTATAAGTAACATTGTTAAGCCTAAACTAAAGTAATAGAAATCAATTAAATAGTTCGCCTATTTGTTTGAGATATGGGACTCTGCTTAAGTTCCAGCAAACTATTCCAACTCACGAATGATGTGTGGCGTAACTAATTTGCCTTACCCGGTCGCCGCTAATAAATTGACTGGGTTCCCGATCGGAGTCTCCGGAAAGTTCTTTGAATTGTGATAGGACTTATGTATGAGATCAATAAGAAAGCTCAGAGTCATTCACTGGAAGAGAGAGAGATATGCTAAGAGTTTTTCTACGTAACTAAATCAGAACTGTAGGGTTAGTACAAGATTGGATAGTTAACTGTGAATAGTAAACTATGACATTACCATCAAAGTAAAATAAACCATAACAGTATTAAGTTAGAGCTCAATTTCGTGTATGTATTCCTATACATTGACGTAACGAAAACGCTCCAAATTAAAATCGTCTGTATTGAATTTGCGACTTTAAATCGACACCATTATGATTCATTTTACTTTGATGATAATGTCATAGTTAACTATAACGATCAAGAGTCCAATGGGTTTCAAAGCTGCAGTGGCATTGGTCAGAGCACGTAGTTCACAGAGCCGGATACACATCAAAGACCCAAGGTTCTGGAATGAGGACCTTACACCAGAAAACACAAGGTTTGCAGACGCCTCTACTAGGTAGAGACATGACATCAGACGAGTCACAGAACGCCGCTGGATTTACGAGTATGTGACCCAAGATTATTGGTTTGTGGAATGTTAGTCACACTGGTGTGACAATCTGGTGTGACTGCGAGTCCGCAATCGAAGCCCCTTCTTCGAAGGGACTTTTTAAAATTTTGGTAACCATTTCCTCTTTCTTAACCCCACGGAACCTTAAATATCGATTTTGAACGAAATCGGTCCAATAACATAGAATTTCAATATGGCGGGGACTTTTTAAAATATTGGCAACCATTTCCTCTATCTTGACCCCAGAGAAGCCTATAAATATCGATTTTGAACGAAATCGGTCCAATAACATAGAATTTCAATATGGCGGGGACTTTTTAAAATATTGGCAACCATTTCCTCTATCTTGACCCCAGAGAAGCCTAAATATCGATTTTGAACGAAATCGGTCCAATGACAGTGAATTTCTATATGGCGGGGACTTTTTAAAATTTTGGCAACCATTTCCTCTTTCTTGACCCCACGGAACCTTAAATATCGATTTTGAAAGAAATCGGTCCAATGACATAGAATTTCAATATGGCGGGGACTTTTTAAAATATTGGCAACCATTTCCTCTATCTTGACCCCAGAGAAGCCTAAATATCGATTTGGAACGAAATCGGTCCAATAACATAGAATTTCAATATGGCGTGGACTTTTAAAATTTTGGCAACCATTTCGTCTTTCTTACCCTAGGGAACCGTAAATATAGATTTTGAACGAAATCGGTCCAACAACAAAGAATTTCAATATGGCGGGGACTTTTTAAAATTTTAGGTACCATTCCCTCTTTCTTGACCCCAGAGAAACCTAAATATCGATTTTGAACGAAATCGATCGAATAACAAAGAATTTCAATATGGCCGGGACTTTTCCAATTTTGGCAACCATATACAATTTCTTGACCCCCGGGAAGCCTACAAATCGATTTTCAACGAAATCGGTCCAATCACAAAGAATTTCAATATGGTGGGGACTTTTCGAAATTTTGGCAACTATTTCCCTCTATCTTGACCCCAGAGAAGACTTCAAAAAAGGAGGAGATTCTCCATTCATCGGAATCTTTTTTTATGTATGTTTTACTGATTACTCGATTATATTCCTTTTTATTGGCGCGGGCGTTTGAAATCGGTTTTTTAAAAATTTTTTTTTATATTAACTAGATGATGCCCGCGAGAAGTCGCGGGCATCATCTAGTTAATATAAAAAAAAAATTTTAGATTAAGGCCGCGTAGATTAAGGTTTTTTAATTCCCGCGGAAACTCTAACTTTTTGGAATAAAAAGTAGCCTATGTACTAATCCTGGGTATTAGCTATCTCCATTCTAAATTTCAGCCAAATTGGTTCATTCGTTGTGAAGTTATAGAGTAACAAACATCCATTCATCCATACATCCTCACAAACTTTCGCATTTATAATATTATATATAGTAGGATTATTATACTTTGTGGCGTTTGAAGTCGGATTAAAAAAAAATTGTCGGATTTGTAAAGAAATAAATGATGACCAAATAATATTAATAAAACATTACATTATAATAAAACATACCAAAAAAATATTTATGATTTGTTTTTATTAAAGTCCAAATTTTATGTGTCACACTTTCAACGCTCATGAAACTGAACCTTGCACACAAGAAACTTATGTGCTGAAACGAAAAGAATTTGGACCATACTACCGTCAGCTAATTGCGCATTTTTATATTGGAACTTGAGAGTTAATTTTTTTTTCGTTTTGTACAAAGTTCTTGTGGAAAGTCCTTTAGTTTTATGGTTGGAACGCATCTTTAAAATATGAATGGTGATTCAAAAATAACCCATGATAAATAAAAGTACATAATTAGGTAGGTAAGTTTATCTTTAAATAAAGTAATGAATACTTACTCTACTTATTTTTTATATTTATAATCTGAAAAATAAAATTACTTTATGCATTTTATACGTAATATAAGTAATCTGTTGATCTTGGTCTACTGAAATATTTCATACTGCGGCGTAGCGCTGAGGTCTCGAGAATAGAACAGTGCAGCGCGCGGAGCGAGACGCGTGAGGCGCGCGCGGGCGGCACCCCACACCTCACCTCCTAAAATCGTGCCTCGCGTTGAAATGTATCGCCTTAACTGTACGACAATTTTGTTAGAATTTTGTTCGTCAAATGCTCCGTTCTTGCTTGGTAGTAAAGTAAGTGTAGACGCAGCATTCCAACTTACAAAGTAGTAGTAGGATTTGAAACAATTTGTAAAAGGAATCAAATGTATGGCGGAATAAAGTTTGAACTTAAATTCCATTCCTTTGTGAGTTTTATCGCTTTTTAGAAACGTAATAAAGTTTTACTTTGATGCGGTTTCAGTTAGTGGCGGTGCGAACTTTAAATATTACTTTGTGTGTTTCAAAGCCGGCTTTTACAGAAACTCCCTAAAGAGAAAAGTTTACCAACAGATACGACTTTTTTATTCTTCAAGGGCTTACTTAATGTATGTTTTATTACATTATTTAAATGTAATACCATTTTGTAAGCTCTTTTTATTGCTACCTTTTAAATATATACAATACAAGTGTTATTAGAATAGAATAGAATAGAATAGAAATATTTTTATTCAAATAATCTTTTACAAGTGCTTTTGAATAGTCGATGAATCTACCACTGGTTCGGAATGCCCTTCCTGCCGAGAAGAACCAGCAAGAAACTCGGCGGTTGCTCTTTTCAAAACAAAACAATACAGTAAATACTATGCTATATATGCAGTGTTTCCACAATGAGGGAAGTTCCAAAAATGCATACCGACTAACTTCTATCCCAAGATGGGCAGACATAAAGTAGCCCCATTCCCGCCGGTGGAACCCGTTCACGAGCATGACGTATGACCCAGCCATTGCTTCGCTCAACCATATTTGAGGGAACGTAACAACCCGCATCACGCGACACACAGTGTTTACACAGTATTACACAGAGTTGTTCTACGTGATCGAATCAGAAATGTATGATTGAAATGATTTCTTAAAGAATTAGAGTTATTAAAATAGCTCTATGGATTGCGAAACTGAAGTGGCAATTTGCGGGGGCTTAAAGAACCATTAGGTATTGGGATCCCAGGATTCCCAGGGTGCTGGGATTATGAACTCGCAGTGGAAATCTCAGTGTTGGCAGGCAGTTGTAGTAAACAGACGACATCACACGAGTTGAAAAATAAATATAAAGACAAGGAACTACGAGTATAACGTGCATTGATATCATACTAATATGTATTATAAATGTGAGTATGTTTGTTGGTTCGTTAGTTTGTTGGTTTGTCCTTTAATCACGCTGCAACAGGACTACGGATCAACGTGATTTTTTGCATGGGTATAGTTGAGGACCCGAAGAGTAACATAGGCTGCATTTTATTCAAGAAGATTTTAAAAATTTAATCCACGCGGACGAAGTCGCGGGCATCAGCTAGTATGATATAAGCCCAAGCTCCTTTATCACTTCTATACCTACTCTGAAATCTGATTTTGGCGACAAGTGTGAAAGTAATCAGAGACGATCTAATTATATACTGACGACGAATATTAGCATTTAGTTATTATGTTCCATTAATTAAAAGCAAGCCTAAAATTTTCCTATAAGTAACATTGTTAAGCCTAAACTAAAGTAATAGAAATCAATTAAATAGTTCGCCTATTTGTTTGAGATATGGGACTCTGCTTAAGTTCCAGCAAACTATTCCAACTCACGAATGATGTGTGGCGTAACTAATTTGCCTTACCCGGTCGCCGCTAATAAATTGACTGGGTTCCCGATCGGAGTCTCCGGAAAGTTCTTTGAATTGTGATAGGACTTATGTATGAGATCAATAAGAAAGCTCAGAGTCATTCACTGGAAGAGAGAGAGATATGCTAAGAGTTTTTCTACGTAACTAAATCAGAACTGTAGGGTTAGTACAAGATTGGATAGTTAACTGTGAATAGTAAACTATGACATTACCATCAAAGTAAAATAAACCATAACAGTATTAAGTTAGAGCTCAATTTCGTGTATGTATTCCTATACATTGACGTAACGAAAACGCTCCAAATTAAAATCGTCTGTATTGAATTTGCGACTTTAAATCGACACCATTATGATTCATTTTACTTTGATGATAATGTCATAGTTAACTATAACGATCAAGAGTCCAATGGGTTTCAAAGCTGCAGTGGCATTGGTCAGAGCACGTAGTTCACAGAGCCGGATACACATCAAAGACCCAAGGTTCTGGAATGAGGACCTTACACCAGAAAACACAAGGTTGGCAGACGCCTCTACTAGGTAGAGACATGACATCAGACGAGTCACAGAACGCCGCTGGATTTACGAGTATGTGACCCAAGATTATTGGTTTGTGGAATGTTAGTCACACTGGTGTGACAATCTGGTGTGACTGCGAGTCCGCAATCGAAGCCCCTGGAAGAGACCAATGTCCACGAGTGGGCTTTCATTACGACCACGTGACACTTGTCTGAAGGAGATATCGTTGGTTAGATTTCTGGTTAGGTATAATAAGGACAACTTTACGACGATGTTTAAATATAATATGTGTAAGCAGTTAGAATAATTTTAGTACGTGACCGTTCTGGGGTACACAAATAAATAAAGAGACATTTAGAGTTCACTAGTAGAAGTAGCCTTTATGTACCTAATAACCAAATTTAGAGAGTTTTAAACGAACAACCGAGCTCTTTAAATAGGTTTTCAGAGATCGAGGGATAAACCTTATACAGCGACAGTTTTATTGATGATCATTGATCATTCATTGTTAAAAAAACCAAAAGCATCTCAAATTTCTTAATTTTATTTCTTTCCGAACCAGCGGTAGAGTTTTAACTTGTCATAAAAGCCTTGTGGCTTTGGAATACACGAAATAATAATTTTGAATTTGATACCAAAATAAAAGTAACTAAATGTCAATCTTAGGCCTGTATGACTAGTTAAATAAATTAAATAAATACGCTCACAACTTCAGTTATTTGATGACAGGGTCACATTTTAAATTCCATAAACCACCTGTCATGGTAAGAAAAACGCTCAACACGTGTGTAAGTCATTTATTTTGGAAGCAAGCTGGATCACGTGCCAGTCAACCGTCTCTTTAATCGATTCCTTCATACATACCCTTGTTTTATTGCTTTTATATCATATCATATTAAAGGAAGTCAGTGAGTTTTTAAGTTGCCTCTATTTTTTTCTCTCTCTATATTAAAGACCTTCCAAAGAAGAATTGTTAGGTTTTTCTTGTCATAACTTGAGATCAAAATTATAAAGTAAAACTAGAAAAACATCCAAAAAGTCGATATTACGAGATCCTCGGCGCATATAAATATGCGCCGAGGATCTCGTAATATCGACTTTTAATATCGAAATTTGCAGAAAAGTGCTTGTCTTCACAATTTTTTTTTATTACCCACTAGTATGCTGCTGCTCTTTGAGTAGTAGGTACATAAAATACAGGATAAACGCAACACCAATACGCAGTACCACATAAACTCTCTGCGTACTGTTAGGGGTCCGCCTCGACAGTCTTTTTTTAAATTTCCACTGAATTTAATGTACTCGAAACTAGCGCGATTACTACAAATTCACGGAGGTTTAGGCTATGACTAACTGGCCCCATGGTTAGCAACTGGTTTTATGGAAAATAAAAGTGCTGATGCAGCGAATTAGTACATATTACAATAATAATTTATAACAGTACGTTTTACTCCGACACCGGAGCAGTGCGTGCGGCACGTTGTCCCCTAAAGACTTTTTGGTTTGGCATACATGTTGTACCCTAATGATTTTCTGGTTTGGCATAACAGCGGCACGTTTTACCCTAAAGATTCTTTGGTTTGACATACTTGTTTTACCCTAAAGATTTTCTGGTTTGGCGTAACAGCGGCACTTTGTACCCTAAAGATTTTATGGTTTGGCCTATTATAGCAAAAGAATTTTGTTTTTCCTTTGCTATCATGGAATTTCGCAAAGTATCGCCTGCTTCAATCCAAGTGTAGGATGGTTAAATTAACAACAGCTATTAACATTGTTTAGTTTTGTGGGGTACTAACAGCCGCCTAGTTAGGTTACGTCATTAATGGCTCAGAGACCATAACTATTAACCATCGTCCATTTCCACACTTAAATCAAAGTTTTGATGGCTGTTTTTGCTATAAAATACTCAGCCACCACTAGGATTTATGGATGTCTGCTCTGAATTGACTTTCTTTATTGTGATTGTTCAGTTTTGTTGTCATATTTTTGTAGTGTCTGGCATTGAAAGCAGCGTCAGCGAGGTTTACAAACTAATATTGACAGTAATCAGTTTGGTACGTGGAAGTAGGAGTAATGTTTAGGTATTAGATGTGTGAGTTTAATTTTTTTTTAATTTTATACAGAATACTACATTAAACCTAAATTTACTCTAAAATTAAAACTAAAATAAAAACGAAATAAAATCTAAAACCCCATCCAAGTCACCGCAGTGTGGCATAGTACCCAAGATGCTGGCAGCATTACCCCTTTGGATGGCTAAGCTAATCCTTTGGCCAAGGTAGCTGCCAGCTCTTGGCTCCCCGGTAGACTCGATATTAGATTATGCATCTACTTTATAATATTCCCTACGCTGAAGGCTGACGTTTAAATAAAGAATAGTTTCAAAAAGTAAGATGGCATAATATTGTAGGTAGGTAAAGTACTACAATTTATGCGAGTAACTGGTTTGGATTAGGTATGCACCCAACTGCGCAGATAATTATCTAGATAAAAAATTATAATTTTTTCTTGGTAAGAGCTGAAATATTTTAGCCAATGATCAATTTACCGGCGAAACATTATTTTAATAGACTGTATATTTTTATGTGGCATCATGGTGGCCTGACCATCAAGGAACTGCAAGGATTTTATGTATGTATTTATTATTTTGGTACTTAGAATTATTTTTAGTCAGCGTTAGGAACTTAGGATCTTTTCTGCGCTTGTGGGCTCGTAAAACATAATATTCTGACAATGAACAAGATCATATTTTATTATAAAGAAGTTATTTGTAAACATAATTATTTCTTTGTTCACAGGCATGTCCTCACCGACGGGCGTCTGGTGGTAGGAGCGCGACGGTCGTTAGTTGACGCGGGGGGAGGAGGCAGTAGCGCTGTCCTCCGCTGTAAGGCGTCCAACCGCGCTGGAGTGACTCTATCCCGGCCTATGTTGTTGCAACCAGGTCAGTTTACAGTCCATAGGCATGTTATCACTGAAAGTTATCTGGTAGGAGAGATGTAATTTCTGATAAATAATAGAGCAAGAGGGAATAGTTCTGTTCTGTGCTTCAAGGGTCGCCAATCGCATTGGAATGAGTCTATCCCGGCCTATGTTGCTGCAATCAGGTCAGTTTACTGCCGTCAGGCATGTTATCACTGAAAGTCACCTTGTAGGAGTGAGGTAATTTCTAATAAATGATAGGGGAAGAGGCAATAGCGCTGTGTTGTGCTTTAAGGCAGCCAACTGCATTGGAGTGACTCTGTCCCGGCCTATGTTGTTACAACATGCCTCTGTCTTCAAGCATGTTATGGCTCAAAGTCATGTGGTAGGAGCGTGGTGATTTATAATACATGATGGGGGATGAGGCAATAGCGCTGTCCTCCGCTGTGGCGTTCAAACGCGCTGGAATAACTTTATCCCTACCTATGTTACTGCAACCTGTCACTTACACTGTCCTCAGGCATGTTATCACTGAAGGTTTTCTGGTACTGACTTTAAGTGGATGATGTGGGATGAGGCAGTTGTGCAGTCTTTCGCTGTAAGGCAGCTAACAGCGCTGAAGTGACTATTTTGTTGCAACCAGGTTAGTTTACTACCATCATTCAATATGATCACTAAAAGTCATCTGGTAGGAGCAAAGTGATTTCTAGTAGATTATAAGGGAGGAGGAGGACGCAATGGCAAGTAAAATGGAGATGAATGGTAAATGATGGTAACCTATAGATTTATTTTTTCTTTAAATCTTAAGACCGTTACGTTAAGGTTGTTTTGTTACATTAAGTAAAGGTCGTAAGAAACCTAGTACACACATCAAAAGTGTCTAGGGATCAAGCATTTTTATGCGGATTTCTTGAGATTGAGATGTGGCTTTGTAATAAATTTATGATTTTATAAATTTATATGGATCCTTTTTGGTGCATTTCATAATTTGAATCAGGAACTGTCAATATAATTCGAGTAAAAGATGAAAATCAGCTGTCAATATTTTCCCTATAAAAACATACAACGCATTGAAGACATTATTAGTGCTACTGTTTCCCTACTACTGATTAAAACCAACGTTATTATGGAGCGGCGACGTCATTTAAGCAGGGAAGAAATGCTCAGAGCCGTGGGAATGATAGAAGCTGGTTCCCGGCAACGTACTGTGGCTTTAGCTCTGAATACAAGTCAGAGTGTTATCAGTCGACTTTGGACACGTTACCGAAGCACTGGTACCGTGGCTGAGCGCCATGGAGGACGGTATCGCTGCACCACACGGAGACAAGACCGATACATTCAAATCTTAACTCGAAGAGCTCCAACAATAACCGCCATGATGTTAGCCGTGAGGCTTCATCACTCTTCAGGGAACTTAATTAGCGACCAAACAGTCAGAAACCGCTTGCATGAAGTGAACCTTCATTCCCGAAGACCGCTACGGGTACCACCTATAGCAATGCACAATCGTAGGATTCGATATCAATGGGCTCTTGAACACAGAAATTGGGCAGAAGAACAATGGCGTTTCGTGTGCTTTTCTGATGAGTCTCGTTTTGGTATGAGACCGGATACAAGACGTATACGACACTGGAGAACCCCTGGACGCCAACAGCGATTAAAATCCTGCCAGGAAGTCCATCCTTATAGTGGTGGAACCATCATGGTATGGGCGGGTATTTGGATCGGCGGAAGAACTGAGTTGATTTGGATCAGAGGCAACCTCAACGCTCAAATTTATGCTGAGACGATTGTATCAGACGTCATCGTTCCTCTACAAGTGCAAATCGGTCCCTTATTTCAGTTAATGCATGATAATGCACGACCGCACACCGCAAGAGTTGTAAGACAGACTCTCGCCGCAGCTAACATCAATGTCCTGCCCTGGCCTGCTCAGTCGCCAGACTTGAACCCGATTGAGCATGCATGGGATATGCTACAGAGAAGAGCTCTGCCGAATATGGAGGGTATCCAGTGGCAAGAAGACCTTTTTTTGTTGTTGCAACGAACATGGGCGGCCATTCCACAGCGTGATTTGGATGAACTCATTTTGAGTATGCCAAACCGATGTTCTTGTGTTGTTAGTGTTCGCGGTAGAAACACGGATTATTAATTGTTTAAGTTACCCAATAAAATTTTAAAGAAAACTGTTATTTCAGTCTTTTTTTCGAACTTTAATGTTAGTGGTTCAAATGTCAAAAATCCCTTTATTAGGAAAATGGCAAATTTCTTTATTAATGCAAAGGTGACTTGGTTTATCGTTACTGTGACAAACGAAAACACTTTATTTGATGAATCCTTAAAGAAAATTTTAATTAATATTCAATCAGGAGAAAAGTTATTGCAAAAATATATGTTGATCCCTAGACACTTTTGATGTGTGTATTTAAAATTAATGAAATTAAATGTAAAAAATTCTTATCGTGCTGTCAGAATATGTAGGCGCAATATTAGACATGTAATGCGTTTTACGATAAAATATAGGCGTGTTTGTTATTTTGTTTCTAACATAGCTCTTTGCTCATTCGAAATACAATGTTAATAGCCGAAATGTAAACATTAGATTGTATTATAAACAGATGTACGAAAAGAGGGCAAAACAAATTACAACTTTGAGTCGAGTTGAACCAATTAACTTTCCGTTACAACGGGGAAAATATGAAATAAAATGAAAAACAGCCCCCGGCCGTTCGAATTTTGCACGGGGAAACTTTTAATTAAGGAATTAAAAAATGACATTAGAGTGAGTTCGGAACAGGGTAAGTTTCTTTTTGTTCGTTGTAAGTCGAAAATTCTTCGGCAGTAACAATATTAACTAAACACTGAACTCGCCTTGACTTTCTAGCGGCCTTGTTTGAAATTTACATTACAAACTTTAATAGGAAAATTTTGGTCTTCCGAAACACTTTTATGTGACCTAAACAGTTTCCACTAGAATTATGAGATTATAAAGTAAGATTATAGCTAAACGTAACTTATCTATAACTTAAGTAGATACTTAAGTTATAGATAAGTTACGTATGCAGATGCAATATTAGTAAATATGGTCGCTAACTAAGGGCCTCATAGGTAGGCTCAGGATCGCTCAGCGGGCGATGGAGAGAGCCACGAGAGAGAGAGAGAAGTCGTTTTTTTTTAAAAGATTTTTTTTAATATTATTATTTTAAGGTTTTTAATGTAGCTTCATACGATCAATCTTCATATTCTCTGATTGAGAGCGATTTGCTCTTATTCATTGAGGAGTTCCGTTCTCCATCATCAGATGATGATCCGTACCAAGAGACTTACTCCGGTTTGTACAAGTCACAATTCTGTTATCGGTTGTCACAATATTTGTATCGAGGCGAGAGGAGGAATTTGAAATCGCATGAGAAAGAGATTTCACTTCTGACATACCTACTTACGAGTGAGCTGTACAAAATGCCATGGACAACAAACAGTTTAGTATTCTCGTCTTACTGGCTTTTAGTAACGTTTTTAATTCAGTTGACTTTGGCATACCTAAAAACATATCTTCTTCTGCGATTGATTGGTTCCACTATTATCTTCTTGGTCGCCAGCAGAGAATTCGCACAGATGATGCTTACTCAGACTTGGCTAACCTCTATGCTGGTGTTCCACAAGGCAGCGTACTTTCCCCTCTTCTTTTTTCAGTCTTCATTAATGAAATTACTAAAACTCTTTCTTCTCGCTACCATCTTTATGCAGACGATTTGCAGCTCTATAGACATGCACCTACCTTTATCAGAACTAGACTCTGCAATTACTGCCATTAACGATGATCTTGCATTAAAGAATGGGCTGATTCTTACGGACTTCTGGTCAACCCAAATAAATTGCAAGCAATGTTTAAGAAACCGAATAAGTTTTTACAATTTTCCCCAAGTTGTGTATGCTAATATACCTATAGTGTATTCATGTACTGCTAAAAACTTAGGACTAATAATTATGGACGGTAACCTGGCCTGGTCAGCTCACATAAATCAAGTCAGTAAAAGACTGCATTACTCTATTCATTCGTTGAGGAGGCAACAGAATTTCCTTCCCTTACGTACTAAAATCATGTTAGCACAATCCTTGTTACTACCTATCCTTGATTACGCTGACGTCTGCTACTTAGATGCCACCGAAGAGCTACTAGAGTAACTCGAACGACTTCAGAATTTGTGCATACGCTTTATATACGGACTGCGCAAATTCGATCACGTCTCCAATTTTCTTCGTCAATTAAAGTGGCTCCCAATTCGTTTTCGCCGGAACTTGCATATTATTGTAACTCTTCTTTATAATATCCTTAGCAATAGTTCTTCTTTTTTTTTATTCGATGACAAGTTAGTCCTTGACAGCGATCTCACCTGATGGTAAGTGACGATGCAGTCTAAGATGGTAGCGGGCTAACTTGGAAGGGGTATGGCAGTGAACATTCAACCCATACCCCTAATTGGTTTCTACACGCCATCGTGCCGGAACGCTAAATCGCTTGGCGGCACGTCTTTGAAAGTAGGGTGGTAACTACGTTTAATATGTACAAAATAATAAAAATAAATAAATAAATAAAGAACAGGTCTCTTCTCAGAAAAATGGTTATAGGCCATAGTCTACCATGCTGGCCCAATGCAACTTCGCATCACACCTTTGAGAACATTATAAAAATCTCTCAGGCGTGTAGGTTTCCTCTCGATGTTTTCCTTCACCGTTGAAGCATGTGATATCTAATTGCTTAAACGCACGGAATTCCGAAAGTCAGGGGGGGCTTGCCCGGGATCGAAACTGCGACCCCCCGAATAGGAGTTGTAGTCCTAACCACTAGGCTAACACTGCTTTTGAAATACAAGGGATGCCTACGGCGGAGGTCTGCTATGGACCTTAACATTCGAAACAAAAAGAATACAACTCCTAATTATGTCAATAACGAGACTTCACAAACAAAGAAAATGTCTCTCGCAATTACTTTTGTATCTATTTTATCTGTTCCTTTGCGATTGCTTATTATGTTTCTCGTTTATTTCTTTACCCAGCCCCAATTTTAAAAGGAATAACTGGAATGATAGGTAATAAGCTTGTTCTTTGCTATCCTTTATTATATAGTTTTATCTACTCCAGCATCGAAAAGTTCCAATTTCAAATTTGACAGCTGAATCGAAATGAACCCTCTTTCGGTTTTGCTTCTCATTTCGATGCAGCTCGTTGTATGGGAGCTGAATCGAAATGGTTATCTTCTTAAAATAGGATACCTAAAGCTAAGGCTCTGAGTTCTGGCACTTTTGTACCGTTCATATGACAGAGGCGCCACAGGCGGCTGGTGGCGGCTTACGGAGTTACTTTTTGTTGACAGAGGCGCCACAGGCAGCTGGTGGCGGCTTACGGAGTTACTTTTTGTTACTATATTGAGCCTACGGCGTATTTTGTTAATGATTTTATTTTCCTTGTCGTAGATAAAATCTTGTATGCAACTGAACGTAATTAGTCATTTTAATTCTCGTACTATCCTATTTTGATGCTCGGCAAGCCTCGTATCAAAAAACAGCACTCGAATTAAAATGACCCTCATTACGATGCAGTTGCATAAATAGCTATTATACTTGAAACCTTCTTGAAACTAAAAAACTGAAATCTTACGAAATCACATATAGGCGCACCGTAAAATAGGCACACTCTGATTTTCCTTTATTTTTAGATAGTTTTAATGACATGCAATTACAATTACATAAACATTTCTCATTTGAGTGTGTTCTATATACATCTATAAATTTAATATAAAATAACGAATAGTTATAGACATCTCAAATAATCGCAGAATTGACTATCGTACCTAGCAAAGTAGTATATATCATTCGTTTATGTACGTAGCACGTAGAAAATATTTATTCAAAATGTTAATAATACTCGTATTTCGACTTAAAATAACTGAACAATATCACAAGGTGTTTACAAGAAAGAAAAAATGTTTTCATTCCAATTACTTTTTCCGAGGATTCCTGAAAGTTTAAATTAAGTCAAGATTGAAAATACTCTCGTAACAAAAAATATCCTCGTTAAAAGTTTAGTAGAAAAAGAAAAGATATTTTATTACAAAAAATTTACGCTGAAATAGAAAATAACAGTTTCGTAGTATATAACTATTTAACTCATGTCCGTAATTACGTTCGCGTCTTGTAATTAATCTTTCTATTAAAAGTTTCGTATTTTGCATTTAAGTATG
Organism: Oeneis ivallda; assembly: GCA_029955525.1. NCBI lineage: Eukaryota > Metazoa > Arthropoda > Insecta > Lepidoptera > Nymphalidae > Oeneis > Oeneis ivallda. The sequence continues at coordinate 18,304,230 of JARPMR010000013.1, read as the reverse complement.
GATAAGTCTTCTTTTTCTTTATCAACTAGTAGACTTCTTCTGCTGGTCATAATAGGTCTCTGGCATGGACTTCCACATTCGTCATGCCACCCGTATCCAGTGGCTCCCTGAGATAAGTCTGATGCCGTCGGTGTACCTAATGAGCTTTCCAGTGCGAAGTAGCCTCTCCAGCACTTTGCGACCCCAACGACCATCAGTACTTTGAACTATATGCCCCGCCCTTTGCCACTCCAGCTTCGCAACTCGATTAATAATATAATTAGTACCTGGATGACCAAGCTTTGCTCGTTTTTTTTTTGGTAAATCGTGTTTTTTGGAAATTATATTTATATACAAATTACTAACTGATGAAATATGAATAGTATTTTTCGGTCTCATCGACGTAATAATAAGAAAATATGAACTGCTTATTTAATTTTTTGTAAAGCTCTACATATACCTAGATACGAATTAGATGTGTAGTTAAAGGGCCCCCAATAATAGATTTTCTCACAAAAGAAGGAACTTGAAAAAAAAGGGAGAAAAATAAATAATCATCTGGACTTGAACCGGGGTCTTCCGGTTTCGGGACCGCCCGATTTCTCACCTGAGCTATTATAACCTTGTAGAATATAGATGTTGTGGAAATTTACCTTCGTATTCTAATGATATTGTAGCAGTTTTTCATTGCCTGAAAAAATGAAACCTAGCTAGATCGATTTATAGCCCCCGAAGCCCCCTGCATACTAAATTTCATGAAAATCGTTGGAGCCGTTTCGAATTGCTCGTTTAAAGATATAAGTTAGATAGATAAATGATAAATAGGTAATAGGTAGGTGCTGCTCATAAACTATTTTAGAACCGCAAGAACCGCTGAAAATTCGAAACATGTTCATCGGAATTTCCTTACGAGTGTGTTTGATGTCAGTAAGTGAAATCGAAGCAAGGCGTCAGTAATAGGGCCAATTTCACCATCGCCAAATAAACTTTAACCGATGAATGAACGGATAGGCTTTTTGACAGATTTCCTGTATTAAAACTGTTAAAACACCAACTTTATTAATAGGTAAAATAGTAATGACTATTTGATTGTGAAATAGGCCCTGTTTCGCTTGTTAAACAACGGACAAATCACTGCGGCACTTTAAAAACAGTTTCGGTGCTACGGTTTCGTAGCAAAGATCGTTGGAAATCGTAGCATAGCTTACCATGCTACGATTAAAGGTAATTCCTACGCTACGATTTCTTAAGTAAGATTAGTTTTTGACTACGTAATAAACATAGCTCCAGTCTACGATACGATGCTCTAATATAGCTATCGATATGTGAATTACTGGAAACCAAGCCAGCCACTAAGAACACATTATAATATTTCTCAAATATGGTTGAGCGGAGCAACGGCTGGGTCATGCGTCATGCTCGTGAACGGGTGCCACCGGCGGGAATGGGGCTACTTTATGTCTGCCCATCTTAAGATAGAAGTTAGTCGGTATGCATTTTTGGAACTTCCCTCATTGTGGAAACACTGCATATATAGCATAGTATTTACTGTAAATTTGTTTTGAAAAGAGCAACCGCCGAGTTTCTTGCTGGTTCTTCTCGGCAGGAAAGGCATTCCGAACCAGTGGTAGATTCATCGACTATTCAAAAGCACTTGTAAAATTTTATTTGAATAAAAAATATTTCTATTCCATTCTATTCTATTCTTTACACAGTGGAAGACAACGTGCTATCCCATGTGGTCCGCCAGCTGATTCCGGCGAAGGTCGGCGGCTCTGTGGTATTGCGGTGCGAGATATCCCCGCAGTACGGCCTGGTCGACGTCGCGTGGCTGCAGGATGGACTGCCTTTGTCGTCTGGGTACATGGGTGCTGGTGAGTGAGCTACAGCCTTCTTTTTTTCTTCTTTATCAATCGATAGACATCGACTGGTGGACAATGAACATAGGCTTGTATGAACTTCCACATGCCTCGGTCTTGCGCCGCATAGGCCTGTCTGCACGTCTCCTGGCGTGAGACTGAGTCTATCGAGCGCCTTTTATAATTTTAATATTTTCCATTATAATTTAACACTCGCAATAAATAAAATCTAAAACAGCCATTTGTTGTAGTAAGATATGAAAAACAATTGTACTTAATTTTAACAAAATAAATGTATGCTTAACAGAGAACGATGGGATTTTATGTATTTGCAGAGTCAACTTTGCAATTTTTTTCTATCGAGAAAAGTTTGCGTCATCTTTTTTAGGAAACAGCCATCAGGCCAGAAATACGATCAATTATAACTAGTTTTTTTTTCATAATATTATGACCCATAGATTTTAAATAAGACGATCTTCATTCTGCTTATGATTCGGCTCCACGAATGAAGATCGTGACTGAACACAGCGCCTTAAAGCTTTTGCTATAGGTACTCGGAGTGAGTACGAAATTAGTACGAGTGAGGTATTTTACTATCGAATCGCAAGGGACCGGCCAATGTCGATGTCAATATTCCACCTACTCAAGCGTTTAGGGAGCAAACGATCCGAATGCCTGGTAGGCTAGTGGGAATACTTTTTTTTCGGCCACAAGCTTACATCCAAATATTCTAGAATAGGTATTAAAAGTAATCTACTTTTTCTGAAACTGGGTGCGCTAGAAAAATAATTAAAAAATGTTTTATTTTAGAGAGAAAGCTACTTAAAGCCACAAACGTCCCCAAAGTACCTACCTAAGACCAGTTTTCTTCCATAACGATCTGCTAATTGGAAATATTTTTTATGTAAATCCTTTATGGGCACCAATAAAGCTTTAGCCATTTCCAAAGTGTAGTTTATTGAGAAAATATAAAATAAGCTTATTACAGACGTAACACCTTCGTTGGAGCTGATATTGGTGTGATTGGTTGACGTTAATGGGATCGAATAAAATATAATAAGAAGTAGTAAATACTAATTGGTCAGGATGACCAAGTAGTTTATTTCACCGCTGCATTCGTCAATGCTATCGAGTTTTACGTATTACAGAATATGAATTTTCAAACTTGTCGCGAGTGCATTAATAGTCAAATTACAAAAATGATTTAACAGAATAGCCCTGCTGTACCTACTTGTAATGGTTTCCCTCACACAGCTTTAGAATTAATTTATATGTACTCTAAGCTTGGAAGATATTCCAAACTTAGAGTCGATATTATAATGATGTTGGTTAGTCTGTTAACTATAAGCTTTGTTCAGAAACGCGTTGGATATCGGGTGCCGGCGGGCTGTTACTCGGCTTGGACCTCACACAGGCCGACGTACAAGCGGAATATTCATGCTTGGCACTCGACACGCTTAGTACGTCTTTGAAACTAACAACAGATGGTGAGTTTGCTTTACAAGCCTTTGATATTAGTCAATGTTTAGTTCATGTACCTACTGTATAAATAAGGTGGCACTTTGGCGTTGGCTTTAGAGTTTCGTGCTACGTGAGTTTGCTCGTAGCATTAATTACTTGTAGCAAAGTTCTCGTACAAATATTGGGCACTTTAAATTTTTTGGATGTCTAAAAATATTCATAACATTACTACTTATATTCAAATGTTATTAGACACAACTTAACGATAACTAAGTTTGCGTTGGTAACATGAGAATGTTGTGAGTGAAATTAGCAGATGTGAAACCGATGTCCGAGTATGCAAAGCCTACCAAAAAATTCGCTGTTCATTTTCATAACATATCTCATCTTAGTTCTATTGGAAATGGATCTACATAAACGTATCTTTGCACATCATGATCCTTCGTAACAAGGCAATCTATACCTACAATTTTTGATTTAAATATAATACACTCATATTGTATCGAATTTTTTAAAAGTTTGAATGTCGAACTTTACGAACTTAACGTTACAACTGTAAAATAATATTATGAGCATTATTTATTTGTTTGTTTTTCATAGATATTGCAAATTCATATTATGAGTAAATAATATTATTTATTGAATACATAATTAAAGTATTATAAAATATTTCAAGATAAAATGTTTTCATTCATATTCGTAGAAAACTCTTAATTTTGCATTTTATAATGTCGTGCAATTTGTTTACGACAATTTTATTCTTTGAACAGAGAGCAGTTGGCTGGAAAATATTGAAATTAATTCAGTAGAAGCTCGCGCCGGGGACACAGTTTTACTGCCGTGTATATTGAGACATATCAATAAGCATACAATTACGTAAGTCATATTTCACTTGTTTATTCAATCTTATTTAGATTCATCATCATACCCATAATAAGTTCAATTTTCTTCTTAATGAAACTCTGAATTTCAATGAAACAATAATTGGATCCTATGTCTGCGTCGTAATTCTCATAGCTGAGGGTTCTGACCCTTCCAATTACAATTTCATTTTCTTGGAATAATAATGCGATGCGATATATAAGTGTAATTCGGATCCTGCATTAAACACTCGGCGGTTCACCATCAATTACTATTTTAAAAAGTTTGCGAGAAAAGCCCGACCAACTATTTTACGTGCTATCCGAGGCTCAGAGTGAAGATAGATCTCTAGAGTCAATCAATCATCCGATTACCAACTAGATTGAACATTGCTTATCGGCGATAACAGAATCGTCTAATACTTAACATAATAATATTAAAATGTGCTTATAAAGCGATCCAGATAAAACTCAACCACCATTATATTTCTGTTTTCTTCACTGAGCAAAACAGAAATACAAATGGCGGTTTATTTCTATTTCTATAGTGGAAGCATTATAGCTTGATATTGAAGTTAATCGTATTCGCTCTTGAAGTATATCAAATGGTAAATTAAATTATCAGTTGGCAGCGACAGGAAGCGAATGGCGTGTGGGTGTCAACAGGGGAGGGCGTAGTACGAGGAGGCACGCTTGTGTTGCCCAGCGTACGCGCGCACCATGCAGTACGATACGCGTGTTCCCAAGGGACGGAAATTTCACCAAGAGTGATCGTCAAACTAGTCGTTTTCGAGCCATTGACAGTCACTGTAACGCCAAATCCACTAGTAAGAGAACTGTTATAAAGAGCCTGGTGCACATTGGCCCAACGCACTTGGCGGATGCAATCAGCGAACGTGTACAATTTGATCCAATCTTTTTGGCCGCTGAGTAGTGAAAATCTACACAAGATTCCTTTGCATAAAGCTAAGTGCTGCCAGCGAATTATCATATAAACATCAATAAAGCTTAACGTATTAGCAAACAGCTTTTTGCACATCGGCCGGCACTTGCCGAATGAATTGGCCTAATGTGTACTAGAGCCTTTATTAGAATTTAGAATTTATTATTACGTAATGTCAAGTTGTATTATATCTGTTCAACTTATTTCGTCTCTCGTGGTAAATTATGTAACGTAAATTAGGTGTACGTTATATTCATATATATTGAGCCCTAAACTAACTCGAACAGATTATGCTAATCATTTAAAAATATTTGAGTTTACCTATTTACAATATTTTTGTACTATGCGTCGTTATGTCTCAAAACATGTTTTTGTTTGTAGATGTTAGGCACTGGAGGGAGTGGTCATTTCAACTGTACAATACACGGTGGAAGAGGGGGAGGTGTCACATTAAGCTGGCAACACGAAGGACGCCCTCTACATTCTCCTCAGCCAAAATTAACACTAGGACCAGTGAGACCTCATCACGTTGGCCTGTATCAATGTACCGCTTATGACCATTCTGATTCTGCAGTTGCTGGTGCTGAACTGGTTATAGCTGGTAATAAACTTAATAGTATTTAAATACAAGATGTTGTTTTGGTAGAGGTCAGTGAAGCGAAAAGTTAAAATAATGATGTTCTCATGAACAAACGGCCAATTTTCGTTATAGAAGATATTTATGGTGCGCAAAACCTTTGACTTTCAAAATCTGATGAAAAGGCAATCCTATAAGACATTGGATTATACCACCGACAACTTCCCAACTTCGGGCTGCTACTAAGAATTTCTTGTCGAAATACCTACTATAACTTTTTTTACAACCCAGGACTCGAACTTGGGACCTCATGGGCCGAATATGATATCCACTGGACTATGTAAATCTCCAAATATTCTTTTTCTGATATTTATTTTTGCAAATCCTACCATGCCACTTGTATTTTCTATTAAAACATGCTATGACCAAATCCTCAGATCAATTAATAATGTCTTCATTCACGGACTACTACCAAAATAACACTCTACCTTCACTTTTCTTGGTTAATTTATCTTGTTCAGTTATATGAATACACGTTTTAGACAGACCACCTAGATTGGTATCAACATTCAGCGAAGCGATTACGAGAATTGGTCAAACTATTGCTTTTAGATGTGCAGCTAATGGTATTCCTTCGCCTCGAATCATGTGGACTTTAGATGATAGACCACTACCATCAGCTCCCGAAAAGTAAGACTATATATAATTATGTACATTAATAATTTCTTCTTGGAAGCAAAAAACATTATAACATTAGAATCAAAAGAAGCAGATATAATATTTTTTAAATTTTGCACTTAAATCCTTTTTCTTAGTAGCAAATAGTAAGGCAGTCATGAATTCATTGATTCCAGGTACAGTGTTAATACGAGAGCCGAAAAACTAACTGGTGGTGAAGAAGGGACTATAGTTTCAACTTTAAGTATAACAATTAGAAGTGCTGATGAAGGTGGGAGGTATGGTTGCAATGCAACTAATTCTGGTGGATCACATGCACATTATGCAAGACTCAATGTTTTTGGTAATAATTCTGTGGTAACAAATAGAAGAAATCATTTTATCTCGTAGTCAAGTTGCATGGTTTAAAGAAAAATCGGTTTTGCAGGTCCTCCAAACATAAGGTATTTGCAACCAATACATGTTAAGACTGACACAGATGTTACCTTACATTGTCCTTACTCAGGATATCCTATAAAGTAAGAATCATAAACTATTAATATACTAATAGCTGTATTTTAATGACATTATAAAAAAATTAACAGCAAATATTTTTTTCAAAATTATATTTTCATTTTTAGAGAAGTGGTTTGGCGTCGAGAAGACGGTTCTTTAGTAGAATCTCCAATTCAAACTAGTGATGAAAGAGGAATTTTACGATTATCTTCAATAACAAGTTCAATAGCTGGAACTTATACGTGTGAAGTAAGAGCAGAAAGTGGTGAACTAGCAAGGAGAACAGTTAGAGTGGAAATACATAGTAAGCAAAAACAAAAGTTCATTGAATTGGAAGCTATAGACTAATAATAATACTTATTATACTTTTAATAACGTCACATTAATTACAGAACCCCCAAAAATAATGCCATTTCAATTCCCTGAAGAGTTAGAAGTGGGAGGTAGCACACAAGCAACTTGTAGTCTAGTTTCTGGAGATAAACCCATACAATTTTCCTGGTTAAAGGATAATTTACCAATCCCTTCCACTTTAAAGGTACATTAACACATTGAACTACAATGCATTTGTATTCCAAAGGAACCGAATAACTTTTAACTTTATTATTTTGAAACTAACAGGTAGAACAGAAAAATATGGACTTTTTCACCTTATTGGTCATTCATGATTTGAATTCCATGCATAGCGGAGAGTATACTTGCAAGGCTATGAATGATTTTGGGACTGTTAGCCATAGTGCATCTTTAATTGTTAAAGGTACCTATTTATTTTCATTCAGAAATACTTCTGGTGCTATTGCTTTTAAGTTCAATCAGATGAGTAGGATAATAAATAAAGTAGTCTCTCCGTACAGAACCTCCAACTTGGGTATGGCGGCCGCAGAACACCTCAGTCTCAGCTGGAGCAGCTGTTCTTCTACCATGTTCCGCTAAAGGACAACCGATGCCAAGAATATCTTGGGAGTTTTCATCAGGTTAGTCATTTTCAAGTAGTGTTTTTAAATACTTAAGTTTATTGTTTTTGTGTTCTCTTTATGTTGCTTTTTCTTTAATATCTTTTCTTCTTTGTCAGATAATACAGAAGTGAGCTTATTACATACAATTTTTGCATTTACTGATCCATCCATTGACCAGAATTATAAGTCATGTCAAGTAATTAAGAGTCATGAAATTAACAACATCTCATTTTTTAGAAGGTGAAAATTGGCGTCATATCCTTTGGGGTCAGTCAGATTCTGCAGATGCTAGCGAAGGATCAATCTTATCAGATGGAACAGTTTGGCTCAGAACGGCTACGCCAGAACACGAGGGATGGTACAGATGTACTGCGCGTGTCCAACATTCATTTCTTCATCATTCTTTTTACTTAGATGTCAGAGGTATGTACTTTAATGAATATTCAGCTATATGGAACTAACAAGTTTTGGTGCAGTCGCGCGTGAACCGCGTTAGCGAGCGCAAGTGTCCAAGTCACTTTGTGCGGCAACGTAAAGTGCTATATCAATCTACCCACATTTTTAGTATTTTTTTTTATTACTATGGAGGAAGATATTATGAGTTGTGATAGTAATGTGATTCAAATATGTGGTGATCGTACATTATGTGAAGTACAAAATCGTGCGTGTGAAAATACGGAGTCAACGCTGAAAAAAGTCGAAAAGAGGCCGCGGGAGACTGAAGATAGTAGTGAGGACGGATTTACGACGGTGTCGAGACGAAGACCCAGGCGACGTGTTAGAAGCGAGTCGTGCGAAAGAGATAGGTTTTTTAATGATAATAATGAAACCATGGTTGGTACTTATTATGAAGTGAGTTTATTTGGATTACAAATTCTTCCGAAACAGATGGCTTTTGCTAGGTTATTAAGAGATGAAAATATTTCAAGCGTTACAAAAATAAAGTATAAAAGTCCATATAAAATTTTTATACAATTTAGTGACAAAAGTCAGGCCGAGAAACTTTTAAATTTAAAGAAACTAGTTGAGATGGACATAAGAGCTCAATTCACAAATCAAGGAAATTTGTCTTACGGTATTATTAAAGGAGTTGATTTAGACACAAGTGAAAAGGAGTTGCTAGAAAGTTTGAAGTCTGATTATGATATAGTTTCAGCCAAACGATTGAGACGTTTGAATAAGGAGGGTAAGTGGGTTGAAAGCGAAACTATAAGATTATGCTTTAGAAACCCTGTTGCGCCTTCGTCGATAGATGCATACGGATTCAGATTTGACGTGGAACGATTTGAGTTCCCAGTTACTCGGTGTTCAAGGTGCTGGGCTTTTGGCCACATTAAGAAATTTTGTAAGCTGAAATATCTGCCCAAAATGTGGTGAAGCTCATGACAATTGTGAAACTCAAGAATTTAAGTGTATTAATTGTAAAGGTCCTCATATGGCACTTGATAAGACGTGTCCTTTCTTTAAGAAAGAAAAAGAAATCCGACGTATAATGAGTGAATACAATGTTACTTATAAAAAAGGATTAGAGATATATTTGACGAATAAGAAAGAAGAGACAGAAAATAAGGAAAAACAAGAAATTAATATAGATCTAGATACAAGCTATACAGATCATGTACCAGTGAATGTGACGGCTAGAACCTATAGCAGTGTTCTTAAAACGACGGCTATTGTACATGAAAGTGAAAAAGATACCTTAGATGAGAAAACAAGGAATCAAATCAATAATAAGGACAAGAAGAAAAAAAAAAGTTAAGAAATCAGAGAATCACACTGATAATGATTTCCAGAACAAGAGATTTGATTATGACGGAAGTCAGGAAAGTGATCTGGATAAACAAGAGAACTCTACAGTAAAAGATAGTAAAAGAAGACAAAGAAGATTTGATTTCTGGAATTTGCTTAACAGAATTAGGGAAATTGTGTTATCTGAACAAAATTGGTGTGATAAAGTGATGTTAGTAGTAAGGGCTATTGTTGAAGAATGTAAGTTGTTTATAGTTAATTTTTTGAGGGAAGGAAAATTATGTGACATTTTTTCAAAGATTATTTTAATGGATAAGCTCTTTAATTTAAATATTATTCAGTGGAATGCACAAAGTTTGAAACCTAAGTTATTAATGTTAGAAAACTTGTTGCACCAAGAAAAAATACATATAGGCATTATTTCTGAAACTTGGTTGGATGCAGATACTGCGCTACATATTAGTGGATATAATATTTATCGAAAAGATCGTTTTGATTCTTATGGAGGAGTTGCTATTGTTGTTCATAAGTCTATAAGGTCACACATTTGTGCTGCCCATGTCAACAATCAGGGAATTGAAGCTGTTAAGATTAAGTTATTGAATTGTAAATATTTGGAATATATTATATCTATTTATTGTCCTTCTTCTGTTCAAACTCGTCAATCAGACTGGGATAGTATATTTTCAGCAGAAACTAGGAAAACACTTATAGCTGGCGATTTCAACGGTCATCATACTAACTGGTCATATAAAACAGATCAAAGAGGAGCAAATATATTTGATGCAACACTAGATAATGGATTTTTATCACTCAATAATCACGATGCTACAAGGGTTAAATTAGTAAACGGTATTCTTCAAAGATCATCTCCAGATATAAGTTTCGCGTCATCGGATATAGCAGTTTACTTTGAATGGCATGTTTTTAATGAAAATTTAGGCAGTGACCACCTTTTAATTAAAATATCAACAAGTTATGAAGATACTTTAAACTATTCCAAAAAACTTAACTTTAAAAATGCTGATTGGAAATCATATAATAATGATTTAGCTAATGCATTTCCTCATATTGATATTTCTTGCTGTACAGCAAATGATGTGCAAGTACATTACGATAATTTAGTAGAAAAGATTAATGTTTCTGCTAATAAAAATATTCCTAAAATTATTTGTTGTATGAATCCGACGAGTAAATTCAAGCCCAAAGAATATTGGAGTCCTTCATTATCCAAAATTGTAGCAGAACGTAGATTGTCACTGAAAACCTTTCGAAGAAATCCTACCCCGGAAAACCTTAATAGATTAGAGGAGAAAACTCGCGAATCGAATATTTTATTACAGAAAGCTAGATCGTTGAATTGGCAGACATTTTGTACGAATATTAATGAATCGACTTCTACATCAATCATGTGGGACAAGATGCGTTGGTACAAAGGATTCCGAAAATCAAAGTTCTGTCCATCCAACGAAAAGGCAAAAGAATTGTTATATTCCTTAACTCCAGATTCAGTCATTAACTGCCGACCCGATTTTTTTTCTAATAATGAATTATTACAGAGACCATTTACACTGCAAGAGTTAAAATGTTGTTTGAAAAAGAAGGATACTTCTCCTGGTACTGATGGGGTAACTTATTCGATGATATTCAATTTACCTCTAGCTGGTAAGTTACATCTTTTAAATATTTATAATGCTATATTTATGTTAGGGGTCGTACCCGTGCAATGGCGGAAAACCTTGATCGTGCCTATTCCCAAAGCAAACACTAATGCAAATGTTGAACCGAAACTTAGACCGATAGCTCTTATTTCTTGTCTCTGTAAGATATTTCACAACATGTTAGGTAAAAGAATTGAATGGTTCGTTGAAAAACGTAAAATATTGTCTCCACATACTGTTGGTTTTAGGAGGGCCCAATCTAGTCTAGATTGCCTTTCAAGACTTGTAACATATATTCAGGTAGGCTTTACACAGAAAATATCTACAGCAGCTTGTTTTTTGGATATCGAGAATGCCTATAATAATATTTTAGTTGATAGAGTAGTTGAAATATTAGATGAACTAGGTGTAGGGAAACAAATTTGCAAATATTTATGGTCATATTTGAGTGATAGGCAATTAATGATTAAATATGCTAATGATAATCAATTAAGTGAGGTTCGACATACAAATAGAGGTCTAGCTCAGGGAGACCCCATCTCACCATTGCTTTTTAATATAACCACACATATGATTTGTCATCATATTAAAAATGTTTGTGTCTCACAATATGCAGATGACTTTGTATTTTATCTCCATCATAAGAATTTAAATATTTGTGAACAAAATTTACAAGAAGCTCTAAATTCTATGGTTATAAGATTAGATGAAATAGGTCTTCAGTTATCGACAAGCAAAACAAAATTGTGCATTTTCAGTAGAGGTTACAGAAGAAAACAGATAAAGTTAGCTATTAACAATAGTAATTTAATAAGTATAGATGAAAATATTAAATACTTAGGTTTGTGGTTAGATAGATCGTTGCGATGGAATAAACATATTAAAGAGCTAGGCGAGAAGTTATCAAAGTTCTTAAATTTGTTTAAAGTATTGGCTGGTCCCGGTTGGGGTATTCACCCTAAGCACTTGCGAAATCTTTACATATCATTAATTAGAAGTAGATTGGATTATGCGAGCTTCTTGTATGATGTATGTGCAAATAGTAATTTGTCGAAACTTGATCGAGTTCAGAATCAGGCCCTTAGAATTATTGGTGGATTTATAAAAAGTACACCTATCCACGTTATGGAGAGCGAGTTGTGCATCCAACCATTGTTTTTACGACGTCTGTATCTTGCGTATAAATATGTAGTGAAAAGTTTGACTTGGTCAAACAGTGTTACCGTTAATCTTTTAAATGATCTTGGCTCTAGCTCTTACGACAGATATTGGCAGTCGAAAAAGAAGCCGTTATTGTTAACAACTTATAATGATTGCAAACAATGTATCATATATTCTACTGATCTTTTACAAATATACCAATTAGATATATGGGTGTCTTATATAAATGTGTATAATGTTATCAGAGCAAATTTAGACTGTATTGTTTTAGCAAAGAAAGACTTTGAACCTGGCTGTCTTAAACACTTAGTACTAAATGAACTTCACGAAAAATATGGGGGATGGGTACATATTTACACAGATGGATCAAAAAATAGTATTGGTTTGGGAGCAGCTATGTGGCATTTTAGTGAAAGAAAATCAGCCATGTTCAAAACAAACCAACAAATTTCTATTATGACGATGGAACTTGTTGCAATTTCAGAAGCTCTAAAATATATTGCAGGTTTAAGCGGGCGAAATTTTGTTATCTTTTCTGATAGCAAAAGCGCCCTACAACACGTAGCTCGATGCGCCTCTGGCTATATCAGAGGTCTACCGATAGCTATCGAAATATTGAAGCAGATATATGATTTTAGACATATAAATTTGAGATTGCAATGGGTTCCATCCCATATAGGCCTAAGAGGAAACGAGGAGGCTGATAGACTAGCAAAATTAGCGGCGACAGTTGGCATAGAGACTCCCATTGTACCATATTTCACAGAAATTCTAAATAATTTCACAATTAAATGTTACGATAAATTTAAGGAATATTTTGACACAAGAAGCAGAGAAAAGGGAATATGGTACAAAACTATCCAATGTCAGCCTCCTCGGTTCCCCTGGTGTGTTAATAGTAAGTTAAGTAGAAGATATTTTGTATTAGCTTATAGGTTGCGTTCTGGACATTATCCATCGAAGAAGTTTGCCTTTCTTATGAAAAAAGTTGATTCTGTTAATTGCGATATTTGCGGTACGATGTATGATGTCCAGCACGTACTGGTGGAGTGTAGCAGATACAGCGTACAGCGGGAAGTGCTTGTGCAGAGATATAACATCAATAGATTTGACGTAGGTGCTTTTACTAGCCTCCTCTGTCTTCCTCCTACAGAAGGCTTTAAATCTATTGTTGATATATATCTGCGCAGGCAGTGAATTCTGCTCTAGTGGTTTCTGTTACATTCCACCAGAATTTTATTGTAATTAATTTTAGAAAAATGTAAGTTAGGTTACGATGGGGCTGGCGTGTCCGTGTCGGACGAAAGCCTCCTAAAAAAAAATTAAGATTAAAAAAAAAAAAAGTTTTGGTGATTTATCATGAAATTTATCATATTTTTTATAATATCGTTTTTCTTTAGAACCTCCAAAACTTACAAGAGGAGGTGGCGCTGGAGAAGCACGATGGGTAGTTCGAGGATCAACCGCGCGTCTCACCTGCACTGTACGAGGAGAACCAGAGATCCACATACACTGGACCCACGATTCAAGACCATTAGCTTTGCAGTAAGTACTGATCAAAAAAATTTGTTGATCGTAACTATTAATCTTTTGCGAAAAATTTTTATCATTGTTGTATCGGTGTAATAATATTGATTGAATTCCCAATGTTCTTTGCATTAAGTTATGATTTCTTTTCTTAATACCATGTTGCAAGGATCCCATCTATCTTCAGTTTTGAGGTGTTAAAATACCTTACTAAAAAAATATTGTTTTTAATATTTGAATTTAAAAAATTTCGATTTTTACTTAGTTCATTTTGATAGCTTTAGTTGAGTGGCTTTTTGTAGAATTTTTACGTAAGTTTTATAATGTAATCTTGTTTATATAAGAGACTAGGGGCTATTTATTAAGGTCCGTGCCAGGTGTTTGCCGGCTCAATATGTCGAGGCTGTCAGGCGAGTAGAAATGAACTAATTCGCTGGTAATCTGATGAATCCTGGTTTATGTGCGCCGTGTAAATTGTCGCTGGCTAGCTATTTTATTATGTGGTTTAACCTATCAAAGGATTAGCTCCAGCTTTGCGTGAATTTTGATAATTTGTGGTTGATTCACTTATGATAAAGCAGCACACAATTTAATATACAGTTATAGTTTAATCTTCGCTTTTAATAGACATGTAATAATAGTAGGTACCTACTAACTATTCTGACCGTTTGTGATTGACTGTGCAGTTTCACTAGTGATATCCTTACTAATATTATAAATGCGAAAGTGTGTTTGTTTGTTGGTTTGGTGGTTTGTTGGTTTGTTGGCTTGTCCTTCAATCACGCCGCAACAGGGCTACGGATTGACGTGATTTTTTGCATGGGTATAGTTGAGGACCTGGAGAGTGACATAGGCTACTTTTTATCCCGGAAAATCAAAGAATTCCCGAAGGATTTTAAAAACTAAATCCACGCGGACAAAGTCGCGGGCATCAGCTCGTTTTCTAAATAAAGCCAGAAGAAAATAAAATGATGATTATTTACGAAAAAAGTTGGATCACCTTGTAAAATCCCTAATTATCTTCCAGTGGTTCAGGTGGCGTCGAAATGAGAGATTTGGGAAACGGGGCCATGACATCAGAGATAACGATAACGCACGCCGGCCCGGAGCACGCCGGCGACTATCGGTGTATGGCCAGAAACCTGTACGGCACTGACGAGCTATTGTTCCGCTTGTTTGTTAAGGGTAAGCCACATAATATTATTATTATTCGCTAACATAATCATCAACTCTTTCATTTACTACTGAAGATGAGAAAGCCATAGTTCAGGTGAGTAGAAGCAAGGACCTGAGTCTTAACGACTAGGTTATTTGCGTTGTTTTTACTATTCCTGGAAGTTTAATGAGAACTGTCCCTAAAATTAAGAGTTCCGTGCGCTTTTTTGCCACTTTTCACTTATCCTTACTAATATTATAAATGCGAAAGTGTGTTTTTTTTTGTTGGTTTGTTGGTTTGTCCTTCAATCACGCCGCAACAGGGTATAGTTGAGGACATGGAGAGTGACATAGGCTACTTTTTATCCCGGAAAATAAAAGAGTTCCCGAGGGATTTTAAAAACTAAATCCACGCGAACGAAGTCGCGGGCATCGGCTAGTCACAAAATAAAGAGGTACTAAAGAATTTCAGTATGTTAATTCTGGTTAAAAACAGAAAGACCAAGCACGCCAGAAGAAGTCAGAATTTCGGAAGTGTGGTCACGAAAAGCGCGAGTCACCTGGAGGTTGGCGCGAGGAGCGTTCGTCTCGCACTACTCACTGCAATATCGCGCTCTCACACGAGACCTCACAAACGCTCCGCTGAACGCCCCGCTACCCGCTCTGCTTGACTCATGGGACTCACCTGAAGTACTCAACATTACGCTCGCCAACTCTGATTTGCTGCATGTCGCGTAAGTATATTTATTAAATTCTAAAATATTGTATTCAATTACAGGTTACGAAGTTGGAAATGTGGGATGCGGGTTAATTTAAGGCTCCACACACGGAGCAACTTCAGTTGCTGAAACTGTCAACTGTTTAAAAGTTTCCAAAAAAGTTGACCCACAAAAATCACCTAAACTCGCAACTAAACTCTAGTTAAGCTAAGTCTGCGCAGTTTCTCAAAGTTTTATGAAAATTGTAAAAACAGCTAGTTACGAGTTGCATTACAAAATCAAAACATGTTAACGCGTGTTGCTTGTTGCTTGTCCAAACAAGCAACAAGCAACACGCGTTAACATGTTTTGATTTTGTAACGCATGTTCTTTTGATAGAAACTTAAATAGGTAATTAGCGTGCAGAACTTTTTGAAATTAATGCCTCATCAAAAAGACATGCTGAAGTGTGTAATGGTAGTAATAATATTGTGATAATAATGAAAAATGATTTAACCTTTCAAAAAGGTGAAGGGATTTTGTTCCAGCTTTTTGTGGAAAGTTTAAGTACCATGTAGATATAACGACCTCTACATTTTGTTAAATGAATACCTATGCAATTAAAAAAATGCGCAAGAAAGCGATACCTACACTGGCTTATTCGGAACGCGATAACACGTGGCACATTCACAAACGCGACCGGAATGGATTTTAGAAGCACTTTTCCTATTCATAAACCTTAACAAACGTAGACGATGTGGAGCTCTCAGAATAAGCTGAAGCTGTAGCTCTTTGGTAAGCTTAGAGAGGTAATGTATTCTGTGCATGCTCGGTTAGCAGCGCGTTTTTGTGATTATCGTAACTACTTACCTAATATTGCCTTGATTTGCGTACCTAAGCAAGGCAAGGCAAGGGTACTAATTCAGGTTGTTCTTTTTTTTCAGTAATATCTGAACTGCACTTAATGGATGACATTCTATACTATAATTATAATACGTATATGCTATGTGGAAAGTGATCTGCTTTTTCCACATTATATTAATGATAAAGTACCCTATTTCTAGACCTGTCAATTTTAGTTTACAAATTGGTGTACTGTTAAGCACCAATAAAATATAATAAAAGCTCAATTAGAGGTTAATCATAATATTATATAATATTAATTATATATATTAGTGATAATAATGATGACGTCCACATTCTTTAAAGAGACTTATTCTCTGAATTCAGTTTACAGATTATGTACAATACAATATTAGCCACATGGTTGTGTGATAATTTAAAGAGGTCTCTATTATTAATACGACTTAATATAATTCCATCTTCATTTATCATCGTCATTTATAGAAACCTTCTTCTATAGTTTACCTTCTAACCAAAAATTATCAAACCTTGAAAAATATGTGCTCAATTCTGAAAATAATAAATGACAACAAGAAAAAATACTTTAATAAAAAAAAAGAACTTTAATAAAAGTGAAAAATTACTTGACGGTATTAATAAAGTTTAAGAGTCTAGTATTTCATAGATTTAAGTGCTCGTCTTGAAAAGCGTATAATATAAATAATTGAAAGAACCCACTTTATACATTCACCACTTCGCGCACGGAAATTCCTCATATTAAATGAATTGTCTAAACCCCTAGTGCTGCAGTACTTATCTCTACCTCAGTTAATTCTGAACACTCTCGTGGAGACTTATGAATATGAAACACGGTACTAATTTCATCGCTGTCATTTGGGACTGTGATACGGGTCGTCAGTGTTACTTTATAAGCTTTTATTTAAAGTATCATAGATATAATTATATAATATGTATAAGCTAAAATATGATACGAGCAAGAGTACTTAAGGTTATGCTTTTAATAATCAAATGTCATGCTACTTGAACTAATTTTCATAACTTATCACAATAAGGAAGAAGCAAGTCAATATAAACTCCAAATACTTACTAACTAATATTATTTTGAAAGCGTGTGTGTTTGTAAGTTTGTTGGTTTGTATTTCAATCACGCTGAAACGGAGCTACAGATCGACGTGATTTTCGGCATGGGTATAGTTGAGGATCTGAAGAGTGACATAGGCTACTTTTATCTCGGAAAATCAAAGAGTTCCCGTCCATACGGCATCAGCTAGTCCCGAATAAAGTCGAATACTCGTAATTATAATTGACTCGTTTTACGAGACAACGAGTAGGGTGGCGTGTAATTTCTATAAATTTAATCGTCCCTGTAAAGTCCTAGACTTAGTAAGAGGCTCCCAACGTTATTTACCAACATCTGAATTTACAGTACACTATTATTCCAAGTAAAATAGATTTTGAAGAAGCTAAGCCTAATAAAACAATAAAGCTTTATCCCTCCTTTTTTACCTCTCGCAGGAGCGAAGGGCCGAGCCGGGCGGGCGCGTCAGTGGCCGGCTTATCCCCAGACACCCGATATGTGCTCAGGCTGGCCGCCTTTAACGACGTCGGTGCCTCCCCTTACACGCCACCTCTGCATTTTACCACGAGGGAGGAAGGTAAGGCTTTCTGTTTACCTTTACAAGTTTAATGACTTTCTTAGTGGCAAAGTTGCATGGGAGCAATGGGCTTAATATACTGCTGCCCACAAGACAGTATAAATTACTACATTGTAATAGCTACATACCTACTTATAAATAATGTAACATTTTGTTTTGAAAAGAGCACCTGTTGAGTTTCTTGTCGGCTGTTCTCAGCAGAATCTGCATTCCGGTTCCGGTGGAAGATTTTTGACTTGTCTTAAGAGCCACAGGTTGGCCTACGTGAAATAATTAATTTTGAATTTTTCTTTTTAGGGTCCGTACCAAAATGGTAAAAATGGAACCCTTATGGTGAGACTTTCTCCGTCCGTCCGTCTGTGTGTCACATTAGGAGGAAATGGATGGACATTTTTGGACTTGTCGGTTTAGTTTTTGATTTTGTGAGGGATGTATGCCCTGGCTGTGACATCGCATATCATTCATTCACCCAACCGAATTAGCACCATTACGTTTAGCGTGAATAAAGCTAGTAGTAGTTCAAATATGGTTGAGCGAAGCAATGGCTGGATCATGCGTCATGCTCGTGAATGGGTGCCACGAGCGGGAATGGGGCTACTTTCTGTCTGCCCGTCTTTACATATGTTGAATTATAATTAGGTATGCTTTTGTGGAACTCATTGTAGAAACACTGCATACATAGCATAGTATCTATTGAATTGTAAACTTGTTTTGAAAAGAGCAACCGCCGAGTTTCTTGCTGCTTCTTCTCGGCAGGAAGGGCATTCCGAACCAGTAGTAGACTCATCGACGATTCAAAAGCACTTGTAAAAAAGATTATTTGAATAAAAAACATTTCTATCCTATTATATTCGTGTGTTGGTGTAATAAGCTCTTTGTTTACTCAAGCGCCCGGAGGAGTGCCCCGTGACATTACAGTGCGCGCACTCCGAGCTCGAGAACTTCAAGTTACTTGGCAGGTGAGAGCTTATAGCGTACCAACTTGTTTAGTTTGCATAAGGGCGATGCCACATGATGCGTTGCGGTCTCGTTGGGTTGGTTAAATCCTAACCTAACCAACATCACTCAACAGTAAGGATTTCTGGCTGCAAGTATTTCTGGATTTTTATAAACAAAAATCCAGAAATACTTGCACCCAGAAATCCTTACTGTTGGTTAGGATAGAAGGATGTGGTGGGGTAGGAGGGGTTTCTAAGCCCCCCTACTCCTTTTCCCTTCCCTCCTACTCTTTTATCACCTTCCTCCCCCTTCACTAAGCGAGGTTTTGCTCGAATTTCGGCAAAACTAACCAAAAATTTACAAGATTAAAAAATGTATACCTACTTCGAAAACTATGAGGATTCGTCAGGTTTCCCTTGGGGGAAAAAATATGCTAAAATAGAAAAAAAAATCTCAAATTATGTAACAGTACCTAACAATATTAATCTTCTTCTTTTTCTTCATCAACCGATAGACGTCCACTGCTGGACAAAGGTCTCTTGCATGGACTTCCACTTGCGTCTCGGTCTCGGTCTTGCGCCGCCTGGATCCAGCGGCTCCGTGCGACTCGTTTGATGTCGTCGGTCCACCTGGTGGGGGATCTGCCAATACTGCGCTTCCCGGTGCGGGGTCGCCACTCCAGCAATAGCAAGCAATAAATAGCAAAGCAATATTAATACCGTAGCTCATTTAAAAACAGATAATGTATTCACTCAATCCGATTATATAGTAGGCTACATAATATAGTAGCTGCCCACCTATTATTTTTACACCTGATTTATATTATTCCATAATTTAACAAGCTATCATTTTAAATAATTACTTTAATTACCTTCGATTCTATTTCTTTAGTGCTAACATGAAATTAATAACGAGTAACATTTTGGTAAAATAACAAACTTTGTATCTTGTCGATACAAATGAAGCCAATAACGTAGTCGACATCGAATCGAATTCTCTAACCGAACGTTCTAAATCGCACGAAAAAATATTTTCGTTACGAGCTCGATATCTAATCGTATCGAAACGATCGAAATGTTCTGAATCGGGGTGCTGTGGTATTTCTAAATTTGGTTGCATGAGTGAAACGATTGGCTTTAATTGGCTGGCACACTCCCGCTATTGAAAGAATGCCATAAATTCAGACAATCAACTGATGCAATATTTTTTAGAGAATACCACTACAGGCCTTTGAGTAATAAACCAACACAGGAGAAGAATTGACGCGCGTACCCCTCTGTAAGTTGGGTATGAGCAGTGGTCCTACTCGTTATATAAAACTGTTTGACTCGAATCACGCGCCTGTCAACTACGTATGGTTCCTATTTCGAGCTCCGCTATAAATGCCGAATATGAGAGTATTTTCTTCTAAAAAAATATTTAAAACATCCAGTTTACTAAAGGATAACATTTATTTACTTCTGATGTATTATTTTATCCAAATAATGCAATACTTATGCAGAAAACTTAAGAAAACTGTCGATCTGAAAATGTTGCTACTTAATCGTACATGAAATAATTTGGGGAAAATATTGAAAATTAATCTTCCTACTTACTATTCGTTTAGAGACCTTTATCTTGAACTGCATTATAAATTGATCCCATAGAATTAAAATCACGATAGAATAGGAAGGGGTGAACGACTAATTTATAAGCTTTAAGTAAAATATGACTAGATATATAAATACGAACTTTGATCGTCTGTGGGATTATCAAATAATGATAAAAAATTCTTTCTATAAAACCGACTTTAAACGCCACTACAAAGTATAAAACAATTTTAATTTGTACATGTATGTTGAAGTCGGGCGGGCCTAAATATAAATGATGAAACTAATGCGCGACGCTAGCCCAACTTTGCCCGATCGGCGTATGAAGTCGGTTTTTTAAAGATATTTTTTTTACATTATTATTTTAAGCTTTTTTGTGTATATCTCTGATCGCGAGCAATTTGCTCTTAATCATTGAGTTCCTTCCTCCATCACCGAAGATATGAATCATCTTCTCTTCACCTTTTAAATAGGCCCAACCTTATTATGCTTTCTTTCAAAAAAAATTGAAATCGGTTCAGATTTGACGTAGTTATGGAGTAACATCTAACATTATATCAACAAAAATTTATATGGGAACCACCTCTGAAGTATGCCCTACTAAACAAAAAAAAATTATCAAATTCCATTCATTATTTGGCGGAATAATTGGGTAACAAATATACAAAAAATTCAAATTGAGAACCTCCTCCTTTTTTGAAGTCGGTTAAAATGATTGCATTATTATAACGATCGCAATGGTGTCTGATTGGCTGGTACTCTCCCACTATTGTTTAAAATGCATTAATGCAGCTAGAGCTCCATAAACTCAGCGAATTCATAAAATTAGTTTTTTTACTCAATTATTTCAAAATTTATAGGTATATATTTCCATATAGCCAGTGTGATATGATTTTCTAAATATATAAAATGAAAAGGTGACTGACTCACTGATTTATCAACGCATATCTACTATGACGTAGGCATCCGCTAAGAAAGGATTTTTACAAATATAATACAAAAAATAATGAAAACGAGACTAAAAAATTGTTTAATAATAATGATAAGTTCTACGTAAGTCTTTCTTACTCGAAAATTAGGACTTTAATTTTATGAAGTCGGCCACACCGCAATAAAATTAGGGCTGGACAGCAAGATTTCATATGTCGATATTGGTGGGGGGATTGTATAAATTATTTATACCGAGATATTTTTATCGTCTTACTAATGGTTCATTGACGAAAAAAAATATTTAAATTCTATACATATTTGGTTCATTAAAACTTGGCAATTGAATTAAAGTACCCATACTTCTTATTCATCCCGCTAGGTTTACCGGAAAGCTAAATAGCTTGGCGGTGTTTTATTACAGATGGGGTGGCCACTATAGCCATGGCGGCAGCCTAGCATTACAAACAAATATACACTTCGTTCAGATGAAGTAGATGAAAAAAATAAGCCTTCCAAGTAAAGTATGTAGGTACAAGTTTTAACTTACCAATCATAACTTTAAATAAATTTTTTTTTTAGGGTTCAGTTTTTCCTTTTTATGTTTCCTCCATACTGGACTGAGAGAATATTATTCAACGCTGGAAAACGATCTTGTAAATCGAAAAAGTGAACTTTAAACCAGAGCCAATAACGTTTTAAAAAATCATAACAGCTCATAATAAGCTATCAGGAGCAGATTTTTTTCAAAAAGCATATTTTTTAATGTAACACATCAGATGATACTAATTATATAATTCTAAAGTAGAATTACTATAGTTTTATACATTAGTTTTATATCAATTTCGACTAATAGTTTTTCAATTTCAAGAAGCAATGTTGCTGTAACTTGGTATTTGATACATATGAAACCACGAAATAACTCTAAACTCTGAAATGCTAATTATGCTGTATTTATTTTTAAGGAAACATGATGTAGTCCTAACAGTTTGTACTTAATATACTTTTTAGAAATAGATACATCGTAAATTTCGCTTTAAACATAAATAAAACAAATGATGTTTCATTAAAAATGCTGTATGTTCATTTAAACAAGATTACTTAAAAAATCAATGTGTTCAATATTAATACCCACTACGTATTCAAATAAAAATTAAATGTCTCTCAACTTAATAAACAATATTATTAAAAATCTATGACAAAGTACAGCACTCCCTGGTGGCTTATAACCTTAAATCATAACTAAACAGCTGCTCTAAGGTGATATACTGTGGTACCTACAGCATGCTTTCAGCATGAGATTGAGAGTATAGTGACGGAGTAAATACCTTGGTATCTACAAAATCTGTTAATAATCAGATAATCCTAAGTCCTTACAGTAGGTACACCTAAGTGCACTGCACTGCTAAAAAGTATTGATAACTTTTTTGAAGTATCTGTATAATATTGAAAAATAGATGGTGTCTTAGTATTTACAGCATTTTTGAGTACGTTGAAAAATATGAATAACAAAAAATATAATATAATCATGTAGAGAAGGTCAACATAGTATCTTAGAAAAATAATGTCATAGGAAAACGAAAATCCGACAATCCGAGGCAGTATCTTTTTCTTCCAAATATATAAAAAAGTAATTTTGTTATTTTTCGAAATAAGCTAGATCGCTTTCCAGCGTCAATATAGTCCAAAGTTTCTAGCTGTATCTTTACGCAAGTACTAAAAGCCTACAAAGAGTCAATCTAATAGCAAAGGCATATTATGACTAAAATAACGGCAAGAACCTCGTTTCCTAGCGCTTCTATATACCTACCATATTAAAGATCTCGAACAAAAAAATTTACTCTCGAATAAAGTAACTCTATTGTAAATAATTATTAGAAAAACTTATCGAAAGTCGATAATCGATAGTGCCAAATCCCTAAAATGCTTACACAAATGATGCGATTGTTTCATGTAATGATAGAGCGTCCCTGTGTGTGTATGTGATAGTGTGCATATACTTTAAGGTAGTGTTTGCTAATTATATTGTGTGCGTGCATAGCGACGTGATGGAAAAATGCAACTGTAGTAAGCAAGTTTTCATGTGTGCTACCTCGCCCCCCACCGTAATTGACAGACTTTTTTGCAAATAAATTAGGCGTCAATTCCTCTCCATTGCTGGTTTATTACTCAAAGCTACAGGCGTTTGACGCTTTTGACGCAGATGAAAAGGCAAAAATAATAACAATATTTTCGAATAATATTTTCATACCTTTTAATAAAATAATATAAAAATTTAAAGAAAAAGAAAGGGTCAGAAGATCCGTCTCATATCCAATTGTTATACCTACTTTCAGCGCTTGTTTAAAGAAACGCCAACGTATGAGAAAAACGAGAAAGGGTGCAAGTTTTCAAACGAAAAGCTTTAAAACTATTGCAAAGTAAACCTGAGTATGAACTGATTTTTAAACTCTTATTCCTGTTATTTTACAGGAGAGTTTTCCAGCTTTAATTAAAATAGTTTTACGAGCATGAATATTGTTTTAACGAAGAGTACTTAGTTTTTGTTTCAGTTTAATAAAAAAAAATAACGTTCTTAAACACATTTTGAAAGCTGATTTTAGTTTCCATTACAATATTTGAGTCTACGCATTCTAACTTAAACTAGCGGCACGCTATGAAGGCCGGTTTGACGTTTGTCCGCTCATGAAGTTCCGTATTAATTGATAACGACTTTGAAGGAAATAATTGTATTACTTTATTGACGATAGTGATGTGCAGAGATTCATTTTATCGAATGTAGTTTTAGGTTTAGGACTCAAAATTTATTTATTAAATTGATTTCTAAAATGTATACAAGTGTAGAAAAATCAGTTTGCACCATTTAAGGGGTGAATGTACTTGTGAATATGAACAATTTTCACTATGTGGACAAACCTCTGAAATCGCAAAAAAATATCAGCTGTTTCATACAAAAGGTAAAATTTTTATTTTTATATGATATATACCACAACTCGGCATTTGGTTATGGCGTGAAATACGTTAAAAATGGCGTAGATGCAAACATGAATATGTTAAAAGCGGAATTAGTACGTCTTTTAAAAGAAAACAAACCAACCAAGATCCGATACGTCATTGATGAAATAGCATTAGAACATGGGCACAGAGTTATACGGTTACCGCCTTACCATTGTGAGTATAATGCGATTGAGTTGGTGTGGGCTCAAATTAAGGGATATGCTGCAAGACACAATACAGAACCCCCATTTACCACAAAAAAAATGCTAAAATTATTAGAAGAAGCTTGTGAACATGTGACTAAAGGAGACTGGGAAAAGGTTGTGAATAGAACTGTTAAATTAATAAGGGAAGATTATGAAAGAGATGTGAAAATAGATAATATTATAGAAAACGAACATATAATTATTAATGTAGGTGATGATAGCAGTGACGACAGTGAAAATAGTAGTATGGACGAATCTGATTAATTATGGCCTTTTGTGGCACCTTTTTTGGTATCTTTTGTATTCATATGTTTCTTGTGTGCATATAAAGTATGTATATTCATTTTCATTCAAATATTCAGTTCGTTCAAATAAATTAAATAAACATATACATTTTTGTTTTATTAAACCTATTTAATCAGGTACAAAAACAAAACTTAATTGTTTTTTGTTCGAGAATAAATTGACATTCCACATCACTATTGTAATGTGTCAAACCGGCCATCATAGCGTGCCGCTAGTGTAATCTAGATGGTATCTAGAATTACTATTGCAATTTATATTTTTTTATAACTGAAAAAATACTGAGTACTTTATATCGAGTTCTAGAAAGGGACAGGCAGTTAGTTGGCTTCGTAGAGCACGGTAGTAAGTAATAAGAAGTAATACTATTTTATGGTAGAACGTCACTAGTACCTAATTACCTATTAGATATACAGGGTGGGCCAGACCAGGTGGATATAATTTTTTTTTAGATTGTTCACTTAGGGGCCTACCAGGACCCGCAAGGAAAAAAATCGGTTCCCACTCGATTACGAGAAATTTTTTTTTATTTAAAATTTTGGAATATCATTGCCTTGACGAACATTTAATTTTTTTTTTAATTTTTGCAGTGATAATTTCAACAATTTTTTTATGGAATATCTTTACCTATTAAGTGCACTCTCTTAAAAAAAAGTTCAGTCTGATTGGCTGGTTTTAAGCGCATTAAATTTTAAATTATTTCAAGAAAATTAAGTTCATCCAAAATCTACAGAAAACTTTAAAATTCCATTAAAAATAAAAAAAGAGGTTCATTGCACTGGTGATTTTTTAAAAACTGTAGCAACTTATGTTCTTTTGATTGCTAAAAGAAAAATTGCATGTCAATGTGCCGGATAAAAAGTTATGATTTTTCAAAAGGCTACGTTCCTCATTCGTGTAAATAACGACATTATTGAAAAAAATGTTAATTGTTTGTGGAGACTGCAGTATGACCTTTAATTTTAACTGCCTCATTGGTCTCGTGTTCGACTGCGGCCGACGAGGTCCCTCGTTCAAGTCCCGGGTCGGACCATATCAAGTATTGGGGTTTTCCGTAAGAAATTCTCATACCTCGCCTCGCCTCGCCTCGCCTTTTGAAAAATCATAACTTTTTATCCGGCACATTGACATGCAATTTTTCTTTTAGCAATCAAAAGAACATAAGTTGCTACAGTTTTTAAAAAATCACCAGTGCAATGAACCTCTTCTTTTATTTTTAATGAAATTTTAAAGTTTTCTGTAGATTTTGGATGAACTTAATTTTCTTGAAATAATTTAAAATTTAATGCTCTTAAAACCAGCCAATCAGACTAATTTTTTTTCTAAAAGAGTACACTTAATAAGTAAAGATATTCTATAAAAAAATTGTTGAAATTATCACTGGAAAAATTAAAAAAAAATTAAATGTTCGTCAAGGCAATGATATTCCAAAATTTTAAATAAATTTTTTTTTCTCGTAATGGAGTGGGAACCGATTTTTTTCCATGCGGGTCCTGGTAGGCCCCTAAGTGAACAATCTAAAAAAAAATTTATATCCACCTGGCCTGGCCCACCCTGTATATGTGACAGTTTGTCCTGTGCGACAGAGATGGCGTTCTACGAAGCTGACATACAGTCTCGATGTATACCTAATTACTGTTTTCAAGTCTATATATGTTTGAATCTCAAATTGAAACAACGATTATAAGGGAATAGATGTTGTGTTGCATCAGTATATCTGCACGCAATGACTTCTGGACAATTATTATGTCTCCCGGGCAGATGGCTAATCTGGGAAATTGGTCGCCGTGGCCGTATTCGGTCGGTAGGACGTTACTAATATTATACCCAAATAACTTACTTAAAATATTAGGTGTACAATGTTACATTATAAAAGCTTTGATTTGATATGTTTCAAAACTTATTATTTAGATTTTAGTTTATATGATTTCAAGTTAGGTACCCAAATAACTAAATAATATAGCAATAAATTTGTTTATCCAAGCCCCCTCCAAGAGAGACCTGGCACGGCACTCTCCTTGGATACACCATCCGCTGGTGGGAAGCCTCCGAAGAAGGAAAGGGGGCGACTGAAGCGGGTTCGGAAAGCGGGGCCAGTGCGGACGCCACGAGCACAACCCTGCGGGGTCTGAAAGCCGCTACGCGGTACGGGGTCACCGTTAGGACGTACAACGCTGCTGGCACGGGGCCCTTGTCGCCGCCACACTATCGACACACTTTGGAATCACGTGAGTGACTATTTAGCTGTTATATATTTTTATGTATAATATAAAAGACATATTATTATAAATAAGTAATAACTAGCGGCCCGCCCCGGCTTCGCACGGGTAGTTTTCATACTAACTTATCCTTAACATTTTGAAAATCACCTATGTTCATCAGGGATAATGTAGCATTCTAATGGTGAAACAATTTTTCAAATCGGGCCAATAGTTTGGGAGCCTATTTAATTCAAACAAACAAACAAATCTATCTTCTTTATAATATTAGTGTAGAGTAGACTAATATTATAAATTTGAGAGTTTGTGGGTTTGTCCTTCAATCAAGCATGAATAGAGCAACAGATCGACGTGTTTTTTGCATGGATACAGTTGAGTAGGTACCTGAAGAGTAACATAGGCTACTTGATATCCTGGAAAATCAAAAAGTTCTCGCGAGATTTTAAAAACTAAATTCACGTGGATGAATATCGATCCAAAAATTCGGAGTATCTCTTTAATTAACCGCATGTCATCGCAGAACTTCAGCAGATTCGCAATATTTCTTGTGACAGAGGTTGTGCAGACCTTACATCTTATTTGCGGACACATTCGCTGTGAGAAACATAATTTATTTCGATGGCGAAACTATTAGAACAGAAAGAAAACCATTGACATATGCATAATATGCGTATTATATGTATTATTATTATTAATGTCTTCTTTCTTTCTTCTTCTTTGCTTACTATGGTTTCACTTGTGTCTAACAGAAATGAATCTATAGCTATATCTACTACCTGTTCTAACGCAGATATTTTACTATGCATCATGTAAAATATCGTTCCTATGCTGTGGTTTTGCGGCGGAGGTGTACTACCGCCTTAAATAATTTGTAACGATAACTCTATCTCAAATTCAAAATTTTCTCTTCCAAAGTAATTCAAGCTTCGCAAAACACTCGTAATAAACAAGATACTTAAATTCTGTTGTACCTACATCATGTGCCTTGTTATAAAAAGATAGAGCACTTTCGTATTCTGCCCTAAAAAGTTAAGCAAACTTTTAATGGGAACGGAAAAAAACGGCTTTGGGAAACAAGACTCGTTTGAATACGTAAACATGAAGAGCGAGCATGTACTTTACAAGTCCAATAAAGGAATTTCATTCGGTATAAATTTTACAAGCAACTAACTATTTGGTAATTATTATTGACCAAGTGATATTAATCATCCTCAACCTATCTCCATCATACGCTGAGTGACATAAGGCCTTCTTGTCTTCATAAGACATGAATACCTAATGCCCGGGAAGATTATACATTTTCGATCGGGAAATATAACTTCAAATCACTAAATGAAAACAAATCATTAAATAAAAATATGTAAATAAAATTTAACTTAGAAAATGTTACAGTAAAGCGTATCAGCTTTCCAAAATAAATAATTGATTTATTGATTTCATACCTCCGACCAATGGGTCGGAATCATAATAGCTATTTATGCAACTGCATCGTAATGAGGGTCATTTTAATTCGAGTACTGTTTTTTGATACGAGGCTTGCCGAGTATCAAAATAGGATAGTACGAGAATTAAAATGACTAATTACGTTCAGTTGCATACAAGATTTTATCTACGACAAGGAAGTAAAATCATTAACAAAATACGCCGTAGGCTCAACAAAGTAACAAAAAGTAACTCCGTAAGCCGCCACCAGCCGCCTGTGGCGCCTCTGTCAACAAAAAGTAACTCCGTAAGCCGCCACCAGCCGCCTGTGGCGCCTCTGTCATATGAACGGTACAAAAGTGCCAGAACTCAGAGCCTAAGCTTTAGGTATCCTATTTTAAGAAGATAACCATTTCGATTCAGCTCCCATACAACGAGCTGCATCGAAATGAGAAGCAAAACCGAAAGAGGGTTCATTTCGATTCAGCTGTCAAACTCGAAATTGGAACTTTTCGATGCTGGAGTCGATAAAAGGATAATTATAATATATAATAATAATATAATAATTTTCCTTTTAGTTTATATTCGGGTGGAATAAAATTCTCACTGCATTTCCATATTTTTATACTTATCCATCTTCTATCTTCTATAAATGTAAAAATCAATTGCTGTTCTATAGTCTGGCTAAAATTTAAAAACCTGGCTTGTCCGATTTGAATATATTTTTTTTGTTTTGTTCGGCTTAATACAGGGGTGTTTTAAAAACAAGAAAAAAATTAAAAGAACAACTGAAATGAAAAATCGAAAAAATCAAAATTGGTAGGTTTGTATAGGAATCCCCACTCCGGAACACTTTTAGAAGCTGTGGGTAAAATCTAGTAGATAATAATTATCTACCGGTAATAGTATACTAGGTACATATTCCTTTTAGTTTGTACACTATTTATATTTCTAGTTAATCACTTTTTCCATAACATATTCAACGTTTCTGTGCCAAAACACGGTAGTAAATATCATTCGTCTATGGCCAAAACGGCTATCATAAATTCCCCCATCAAAATGCAAAATGGCTTAATTGAACCGTGGCCTTTACCGATTCAGGTCAAACGGATCGGAACAAATTGATAGCACTTTTATGCGATTTTAACTGACTTTTTATTGTTATTTTACTTTTGGGAATACAAGGCCTAAAAATGTTAGCGAATTCAACTAGGTACCCAGAGTAGTTTGTTTTTCATTGCCTGAGGCAGCAGGCAATTACAATTTTATATTTTGTACCTAGCTTTTAATAAAAAATGTACAGTGTTTTCATGTTCTAGTTTTAGATTTTAATGAAAATGAAAATATTTATTTGAACAACAACTGTAAGTATTATTATATACATAATAATATAAGTTTTACATGTCTCTCTAATTAATAGTTTCGCTATCAACCGCACTAAGCGTAGCTTGTGTCCGCGGTTGATAGCTCCGATTGTATGCTAACTGCACGCCAACTGCACAGTTAGGGCTCTTGTGCCCTTCCTCGTATTCGATTCGTTTTCGTGATTCGTGAAAACACGATTTGAAGTGGTCTACATACAAAATGTACGTGTGCATTCATTCGATTCGTATTTTGACGGATCCGTATTAGTTTTGCACAAGAGCCCTTAGGCTTTTAGGTCTCAAACCATTTACTTACCATAGTCAGTGCACTACGAGAGACCGGTCTCCTCAGAATGAGAAGGGTTTAGGCCATAGGCAACTACTCTGGCCATGCGGATTGACAACTTAACTCGCCTTGAGAAGATTATGAAAGAACGCTCAGGTTTTCAGGTTTCCTCACGATGTTTGCCTTCACCGTAAAAGCATTAAATATCACTATTTGACTGATTAAAACGTAAACCTACAGCATATACCGCCGAAAAGTTAGAAAAGCTAACCTCGCACTCCATGCTAAAGAAAGCTGTTGATTGATATCCTTATTGAGAGTGACTTACGCTACCTATTATTCCGGAAAATAGACAGGGATTTTAAAAAACCACGCGATATTTAACTCCACGCGATAAATTAAAAAATATTAACGTTTACGTTAATATTTTTTACGTTAGTTTATTACGTTAAAAACATTTACGTTTTTTAAAATTATATATTCAGTGACTAGAGGGTAAATGCTAATAGGTACAACAAGGGACATTCAGTCGACAGCAGTTGCAGTGCAGTTCGTTCAAATGAATAGTCCATTAATTGTCTTTTATTTTTTCAATGGCCTTTTTGAATATTTGACAGATAATATATAAAGATATAAAAACATAAAAATATATGCATACTATTCCTACTTCCATGAAAAACTCTTTTCGCAAACACTAAGCTTCGGAAGTCTGTGCATTTTTAAAGAAGTTAGCGAAATGTTCCATTTAATTACTTTGTAACGTACCATTCTCACTGAAAGTTCGCTAAAGCTATAAAGACTGATACAAACACAACGCCTGACGGCCGTGCGACATGACAGCGTGACGGCATCGCGGCAGACGGCATTTTCACGACAGGTCGTCACTCTGAGCCAGTGTCTGTCTACTCAAATGACGAGGAGTGTTTCGGTGTGGAGCTAGGAAAATATGATATGATAGAATTGCCAAAATTCACGTCTCCCTTCAAAAGTCATGATAATATGTCCGCTGCCCAGCTTCGATAGCTTCAGCGAAGAGGATGATAATTATTCATACATTTCAACGGTGGAATGTAAATAGAGCTGCATACCGGAGCGAGGCAGTACAGCTTGCTTGTGTGAGCGAGAAATCGATGTCAAACAGTGCTGTGGTGAAGTTCAGTGGAGGGGAGTATTCGGTTTAGTGCATTGATATTGAGCTTCTACGACTTGCAATACAAACAAGTGAATGAAGCACATCAAAATGCAAAGCTGAATACTAACTAAGATTGCAACAGCTCCAAAGCGCGCTTCACAGTTTGAACATCCTCAGATATTTCCTTGTATTCTAACTATGAGCCAGGGACAAGCTGTCGTCACGCGTACTGTTTGTATCAGCCTTAACTACTGCAGTTGGTGCCGGAGTTCTTAACTCTTTTATTCGCATTTTGTATGAAAGAGTCGCTGTAAATTTTTTATGTCAATGACCTCGGCCGAAATAACTAGAACCTCGCAAATTGTGCTCGGCATAATGTCCAAGGTTTCCGCAGCGCTACAAATGACAGAATTTAAAAATGTAGCGTGAAATCTTGTTACGAGAAGTTGTATTATTTTTCGTTCTTTGTAACAAGATTTCGCCGTATTCATAGACTGACATATTCGGGGCAAGGACCTAGTATTGGGATGGCTCTAATAGCACTTACAGCTTGGTGAATCTCGCAACTTGGAGAAAAAAAATGTATTGAAACCCGTCAAAGAATCGCCGGAGAGAATTATTATACATAAACAAAGTTACAAATTGCCGCTTGAAAAGATGGTTGCAGAGCGAGCTACCTACGATGTTGCTACGATGTAGGCCTAAAGTAGAATTTTAAGCTATTGCATAGCTTTAATCGCGGGCTTTGAGCGCGGCGACCGAATCAAGAAATTCCGTAACGAAAATAAACCTAACACCGTCGTTCAGTTAGCATTCAACATTTTAGAGGTTCACAAGTAGCTCTGTTCAGTGCAGTGGGCGAGCGGCCGCTTTCTTTCCGTATGGTGTATGATGTCGCAGGTTCGAATCTGATAGGTGATAGTGCGCTTTTTTTATTTTTGGCATACATCGTTATGGTTATTTGAGTTAATTAATATTTTTAATGGGTACTTAACATCATTATTTTAATTCATCAAACTCAACTCTTAATAATATAACTTTTGAATTAGAGATAAGAAAATTATATTATAAAATAATATGAATTACTAGATGATGCCCACGACTTCGTCCGCGTGGATTAAGGTTTTTTAATTCCCGCGGGAACTCTGTAATTTAACGGGATAAAAAGTAGCCTGTGTGTTAATCCTGGGTATGAGCTATTTCCATTCCAAACAGCCAAATCAGTTCATTAGTTGTGGCGTTAAAGAGTAACAACCATCCATCCATACATCCTCACAAACTTTCGCACTTATAATATTAGAAGGATGATTGTTTTATTTTACTTATATTTTTCGTATTAACTTACTCATATTTACTCGTATTTTCTCCATTGGCTAGTCTAAGTCTTTGGAGGATTTGATTGTAGCTAGTTAGTGACCTATCAGCAAAGCCGTACCATTTAATGATTTAGAGTCTCGGTACAAGTTGCAACATATAAGCCGATTAGAGTTATTAGGTTTAATATTAAACCGCGTAGTCACTCTAAGTAAACATATAAGTGGAGCCATTTAGCACATGATCATTTCTTATTGCTAACAACTTAATACCCTAGTAGAAGTTTGCGTTGGCTGTTAGTTGGGCCTTTGTCCCTAGCTTAGTTGGCCAATAGTAAGACTCGTCATTCCTAAAAATCGTGGGGCCAACCGTAGAACAGCGAGATGTGGTTGACCTTACGAAGGAACTTAGTTGGCATCACCACTACCATCTCCCAACCGTTGGCTACCGTTGGCTACAAAATCCCAACGGAATTTGCTACTAGGGTAACAGCTTCAAGCATTGCATAGCTACCAGCTTGAAAAAGGTTCTTATTATCTATACTTTAAGGTTAAGGTTATCTAATACCACGGGGGGCTTTAATTCGCTGTGGGATTTTAAAATATTTTTAATTTTATTAATATTTTTTTCAATAGCACCAACTGGCGGACCGGAAGATCTTTCCTGTACGGCGAGCAGCTCGACATCGCTCCGGGTGTCATGGCGACCCCCCAACCCTGACGCGAGGGGAGGGCAAATAACGCATTACACCTTGCAGTATACAAGACGAGACTCCGACCCCTTGCAACCGACACAAGACGCACATTTGAGAGTGCAGGTATGAGGTTATGGCTTGATTTCTATTTACCAACCGATAAACACCCACTGCTGAACGAAGATCTTATGCATGGACTACTAGAGGTATCATTTATTTGATACCTCTGGTAACATTTATTAGTTGTTCATTGCCCTACATGATATTTAAATCACCTTAATTAGAATATAGCGCAGCATTGCATATTATACAAAATTTTGAATATAATGTGAGTTGTCAAATTGTTAACAAACGGGGGAACGTCCCTACCTTCGACACAATTAGAGGCACCAAAAGGTACTCTAGTTGTGTCGATGTTACGGCGTGCTCCCCGGACGCGCTCTTGTTGGTGGCGGACTGGATGGTGGATGACGGCGTGACGAGCTCGGATCACAACACTATTACGTTCCGTATAAACCTGAAAAAAGAAGACCATGTGATAATAACTAGGACCACGCGGCGATTCAACACAAAAAAGGCAAACTGGGACGAGTTTCGATCGAAGCTCACCCAGTTGCAAGCAGAAAATTTCATCAAAATCGGAGACATAGGGAAGATCGACAACATAGTCGATCTTGATAAATGTGTTGAATCTTATACAAAGACAATAGTGGCGGCCTGCGAAGCAAGCATGCCAATCAGGAAAAGTACGGAACGCCTTAGTCTACCCTGGTGGAATGATGAGCTCGCCGCGATGAAACGCGAAGTCAACACCAAGAGGCGGCGCATCCGCTGCGCCGCCCCGGTCCGTCAAAACAGAGTCGTGCGTGAGTATCTGCAAGCCAAGGAAAACTATGAATCGCATGCTAAAAGAGCACAGATAGCCAGCTGGAAGGTTTTCTGTGAGCGTCAGGACAGGGAGGGACTATGGGATGGGATATACAGGGTCATAGGTAGAACCGCAGTGAGGAGAGAGGATCTCCCACTCGTACAAAACGGTAAAACCTATGGCCCTAGCGAATCGGCAGCATTGCTGGCGGGGATATTCTACCCGGGGGATCTTGGTGCCGAGGACAACGCGGACCATCAGCGTACGAGGCGCGCCGCTGAACAAGTGAACGAGTGGACGACAAATGAAAATTTGGATCCACCGTTTACCGCTGTCGAATTGAGCGACGCTGCCTCGAGCTTCGGCCCCAAGAAAGCCCCCGGGTCAGATGGTCTCACCGCCGACATATGCCAGCACGCCATATCGCGAAATCCCGACGCGTTCCTCACTCTGGCCAACAAATGTCTGGAACTGGGTCACTTTCCGATTTTATGGAAGGAAGCCACCGTGATAGTCCTCCGAAAACCAGCCAAGGAGGACTACACCGACCCCAAGGCCTATCGTCCAATCGGACTGTTACCCGTTCTAGGCAAGATTCTCGCAAAGATGGTTGTCAATCGAATTAAATGGCACATCCTGCCCGGGATTAGTACTTGCCAGTATGGCTTCATGCCCCAGAGAAGCACGGAAGATGCCCTCTATGTCCTAATGGACCGCATTTACAGGAAGCTCAAAGAGAAGCGACTTATAACTGTGGTCTCGTTGGACATAGAGGAGGCCTTCGATAGCGCCTGGTGGCCAGCTATTAGAGTCAGACTGGCTGAGGAAAACTGTCCTGTTAACATCCGCAGGGTGATCGACAGCTATCTTCGAGATCGGAAGGTCAGAGTGAGGTACGCGGGAGCCGAGCACACGCGCAATACCACCAAAGGCTGTGTTCAGGGCTCCATCGGGGGTCCCGTCCTGTGGAACCTCTTATTGGATCCACTACTGCAGGGCCTGGGAAGGCGGGGAGAATATTGTCAGGCTTTTGCCGACGATGTTGTCCTCGTCTTCGACGGCGACACGGGGCTGGAGGTCTCGCGAAGGGCCAATGCCGCTCTCGCTTATGTTCAGGAGTGGGGAGTAAGAAACAAGCTGAGGTTTGCACCTCACAAAACAAAGGCGATGGTGCTAACCAATAAGCTGAAGTACGACTCCCCGCAACTGACCATGGGTGGGACCAGCATTGGACTGTCCAGCGAAATCAAGATCCTTGGGCTCACGATCGACAGCAAGCTGACCTTCAACTCTCATGTAAGTAACACTTGCATGAGAGTTCAAGGACTCTACAAGCAGCTGTCGAGAGCCGCCAAGGTGAGCTGGGGCCTCCATCCCCAAGTCATAAAAACGATTTATACTGCGGTGGTGGAGCCAATAGTCCTGTACGCTGCCTGTGCCTGGGCACCTGCCGCTTCAAAGCTCGGAGTGCGGAAGCGTTTGGGTGCACTCCAAAGGGGCTTCGCGCTGAAGATGACCAAGTCCTACCGAACCGTCTCCCTAAACTCGGCATTGATACTGGCTGGGATACTCCCCTTGGATCTTAGGATCCGAGAGGCCTCGGCATTGTACGAGGCCAAAAGGGGAGTGTCTCAGCGAGTACTCCTTGATAGGGAGATGGAGGGGAAGGTACCATATTTTGGGCGACCACACCCGGCGGAACAGACGTGCCTGCGGTGTACCAGCCTGGTGGACCGAGAAGACCTTGAGAACAACAACACTCAAGCAATGCGCATCTTTACTGATGGCAGTAAAATTGACGGCAAGGTGGGGGCCTCGCTTTCCATATGGAATCACGAGGCCGAAACCAAAGCCGTCAAGCTAAAGTTAAGTGCGCACTGCTCAGTCTACCAGGCTGAGCTCCTTGCCCTGGATAGAGCTGCCTCTCTCGCGACGAAGCGCTCGGAAGCTTCCATCGGCATATACACCGACTCAAGATCATCTCTTGAGTCGGTGGTCGGGCGCAAATCCCTCCACCCATTAGTCGCACGCATTGTCGACAATTTAAAAATATGTCGCACTCAGAACAAGGAAGTTTCCTTGTTCTGGGTGAAAGCGCATGCGGGGTTGGAGGGAAATGAAAGAGCCGATGAGCTCGCGAAAGAGGCGGCTCTAGGCTTAAGGAGGAAACCAGACTATGACCGGTGCCCGGTTTCGTTCGTCAAGCGACTGCTCCGTCAGGAGTCGCTTGAAGAGTGGAACCGGAGGTATACGTCCGAAGAAACCGCGGGCACCACAAAGGTCTTTCTGCCGGATGTGCTTTTTGCACATCGCGTGGTCAAAAAGATCGACCACAATATGGTGCTTTCCCAGGTGTTGACTGGTCATGGAGGGTTTGCGGAGTACCTGCATAGGTTCAAACGCAAGGACCACCCGGGTTGCGTGTGCGACGACAGTGTATCAGAATCGATTATACATCTTCTGATGGACTGTCCTCAACACGAAGCGGCCCGGGAGGACCTACAGCAAGAATTGCGGATGAAACTGTGCAGAGACTCGTTGCCCACCATACTGGGCGAGGCCTCTGGCAGAGATGCGTTCCTGGAGTACGCAAGCAAAATAGCGAGAGTAGCTATTGCCAGGAACAGAGCGACCGATAGAGATGCATAGTGCCTCTTATATCTTGAGCATATATAGATGGCA
Source organism: Oeneis ivallda (assembly GCA_029955525.1). Classification (NCBI taxonomy): domain Eukaryota; kingdom Metazoa; phylum Arthropoda; class Insecta; order Lepidoptera; family Nymphalidae; genus Oeneis; species Oeneis ivallda. The sequence continues at coordinate 18,267,010 of JARPMR010000013.1, read as the reverse complement.
CTTGCATATAAATCGCGTCGCTCTGCTCCTGGCAAAAGCCGGAATAATTCTCCTATTTTGCGCACTCCGGGCTCCGAGCTTTGAAGCATGACCACACCTTTCTTAGACTAAGTAGTACGGATTTAAAAATTTTAAAAAGAATTTTAAAAATGATTATAATAGGAATAGCTAAAAAGGACCCTTTCTATGAAAGGGGACACCCTGTATATTAAAAAAAAAAAAAAAAAATTGTTAACAAAATAGTATTATATTGTAGTCTAGTCAACAAGTGCCTTTTTGGTCAACTTTTTTCAGCAGTCTCCGAAAATTATGATTGAGGTGTCATTCGATTCGGAATGGCATCTAGATAGTTTTCGAAAAACAATGAAGTTCCGCAAATAAAAATTACAAAAGTTATTAACAATTAACTAAAAAAAAAGGGGGTTTAGTTTTTTGCAAATATCTCATAAACTAATGAAGATTTTTCAAATTTGAACAATTTTTTAATTTTTCCAACGGGAATCTTTTCTATAGCCTTTGTATGATAGTTCCATAAAAGGAAAAAATCCCCGGTTAATAGTTTAACAACTATCGTACTTTCAATGTTGATGTTCATGCTACAAAAAATTGTTAGTTAATTAATGGATAATTAATTGAAAAATCGCGATAAAAATTTTTGATCACCGGATTATTGTTTATTGATCTGTCCTGTAGGCACCTGAATTTTTTCAATTTTTAATTTTCATATTTAATAAGTTTAAATAATATTTATTCATTAAAGGTCCGAAGGAGGCGTGGCTTGCGCAAGCCGGAGTACCCGTTTTCGGGCGTATTTTTAACCCTCTGGGAAAATTATAAATATTAGTCCTACAATTCCGGAAGTCGGAATTTTTTTAGGAAACTTCCTCCTCTTTCTGAATCTTTTTTCAAATTTGAAAAATCTTTATTAGTTTATGAGATATTTGCAAATAACTAAACCCCCCTTTTTTAGTTAATTGTTAATAACTTTTGTAATTTTTATTTGCGGAACTTCATTGCTTTTCGAAAACTATCTAGATGCCATTCCAAATCGAATGACACCTCAATCATAATTTTCGGAGACTGCTGAAAAAAGTTGACCAAAAAGGCACTTGTTGACTAACTAGACTATTGTTCGCTTAAGAATTATTAAGCTGGTCGTTTTGAATAGGTAGTTATTCAAATTTGTATTGGAACGTAAGTTCCTTATCGCGCGGTACGGAAGGGGGCTAGACGGAAAAAATTAAGGAACCGACACTCGACATATTTTTGAAACCGACCCTTATTTGTTGAATGTGAATTTTGCATTGTGTTCGGTATTTTCGCGATACAACATTGGGTCTCCGAAGCCTAGTGGCTCCGGCAGTCGCCTAACAGTTTAAAGTCGATGGTTCGAATCCCAGCTCGACAGACCGAATTTTCCATTTTCAATTTTATTTTAAACAATTTCTACATGTGGAACCTTTCCCTAATTTTTTATAACTTATAAGTTATAAGAAAATACCGAACACAATGTAATCGAAAGGAACTACGTTCCATCCGGGTGTCCCTTGACACCTCTCAAGTTTTTTTCAAGTTTACCGTTTTTAATAATTGTAGTCGCTCACAGCCTCTCGCTCATTTTATTAATTCAGCAGTTATTACTTATTATGCGGTTTTTTTGACACCTTTAATTTGACTTTGAATTCGCACGTTTAAATACAATCTATTTTATTATAGTACGGTTTGGAATTGTCACATCATGGATATAATTTTGTCGTAGGGTGAAGAAGCAACAGTATCACGTTTAACGTCATTCGCTGAATATGAAATAAGGGTGCGAGCCCATAACGCTGCAGGCGACGGTCCATTGTCCGCACCTCAGGTTTGCAAGACTGATGAAGATGGTAAGTATCACTACCATCCTTACTAATATTGTAAATATGCGAAAGTTTGTTTGTTTTTTAGTTTGTCCTTCAATCACGCTACAATGTCACTATAAACCATCCGATTTCCGGGCAAATGCCGCCCCTAGTCTTTTTCATACTTTACTGTTAGAGGTGTTTCTATGCCAAAGAGGGCCTGCAAAGTCTACAATAATTTTCCTCCATCTCCACATTGGGCTTCCTCTTTTTCTTATATTATTTATAGTATGGGCACCAATCTGTACTTTCCGTAGTACATCTGTTGGCTGTCTTTTCTACTATGCATAAAATTGTATGTCTATTCGGTAGTGACTTACAAAATATTTTTTATATGGATAGCGAGCAAACGAGCAGGCGGGTCACCTGATGTTGAGTGATTACCGCCGCCCATGAACATTTGTAGCACCAAAGGAACCACCAATGCGTTGCCGGCTTTTCAAGAATTTGTTGGTCCGCCCCTTGAATAACACCATGTTGTAATTAAGCGAGAACACACGGTTATGGGAGCTAGTTCCACAGTTTGGTAAAGCATGGGGAAAAACTCTGGCACAGCGGACGGTCGAAGTGCTCCAGGCACCAGGTGGTGAGGGTAAAATTTCTTTCGGTGTCGTGCTGTGCGGTTGTAGAAGCGAGAGGGTGGGATAAGGTGAAATAGCTCTTCAGAACACATCGTTATATAGCCGATAGAATACGCAAAGAAAGCTTACGTCTCTGCGAAATTATAATAATATAAATTCAGAATACGTCCCGTTAATTAAAGCCATATATTACTGAACAATGTAGGCTCCAAGAATGCCTGTGGCATTGTAAATGATGAATATTAACATTGCCGTAGTGCCGAGCGCGCCAGGTGGCATGAAATTGATTGCCCTCAGCGAGCGGTCACTGAGAGCGTCCTGGCTGCCGCCTCTGGAGCCTAATGGAAGGCTCACTCATTATTCCCTCTATGTAAAGGACCTGTCTGGGTATGTACTTTTATGAACCTTTTCCAGTTTGTTTCTTTTCGTTTATTTTTGACATCTTTTCTAAAACTTACGGCTGAATACTGAAACGTACCTTATCTTTTCGCCTTGAGTTCTCGTTTATTATTGACACGTTTTCCAGAAACTTACGGCTGAATAGGTATTGAAAGGTATCTTAGCAACTACGAGTAAGAGCGTCCCAAAGGCTATGTGAATGATATTGGACATCTTTTTCATTTGCAAAAAAAAATTATTAGTAATATTTTTAACGTTCTCAAGCTATAAGAGGCTTTTCTGTATTCGGTCGGTGTAGACGAATAAAATGTTTAAACAAAAATATAATAGATTTAGTTTATAGCTAGAGGTAAAATAGAGGAAACATATTTTATAGAAGAAAAGGATCAATAGCATACGTCATAATAGCGTACTCTTGATACGTCTTTGATACGCGCATAATTATAAGTATAACCCTGGCTTACCTTAATAAGAAATGACACAACAATTTCATATAATATAATATCATATTATGATCAGTAAAAAACCATCAAACCATCTCACAATCTATGGTTTGCACTGAAAGTCGTATATGGTCAACCCTTTAACCATACACGACTTTCAGTTATTTTTTCACTGCATTCTTAGCACGCAAAGCTCTAAAAAAATAAAATAAAATCAATTATATTTTTGCATGTTTCAATCAAAATTAATATCCCAATCTCTCAAAACCCAATCCTCTGTTTCCCGTTTCCCCGTGGGTATTTATTGAAATTAAATTTTGAATTCGTGAGCTCATTTTAATTAATTTAATTGGGCCTGTTTTGAACTGCCTTTTAACTAAACAAACATAGTCATAAAAGCTTTATTTCGATGCTCTATTGAATTTTGTATTTCCTAATTAAACTTTTATTAAATACCACTATTGATATTGCAGAGCTAAATTTTAATAACTTGTACTAATTAATTTTTATATTGAAATGAAAATTTCTTTAGTGGTAAAAATCCTACTAATCACATCACATCACACTAATATTATAAAAGCGAAAGTTTGTGTATCTGTTTGTATGTTTGTTACTCTTTCACCCAAGAACTACTGAACGGATTTGGCTGAAATTTGGAATTTGGAATGACACATAGGCTAGAATTTATCCCAGAAAAGTAAAGAGTTCCCGCGGGAATCAAAAAACCTTAATCCACGCGGACGAAGTCGCGGGCATCGTCTAGTATTATTATAAAAATGCGATAGTTTGTGAGGATGTTTGGTTGGATGGAAGTTTGGATGGAAGTTTGTTACTCTATAACTCCACATCGAATAAATCGATTTGGCTGAAATTTTAAATGGAGAAAGCTCATACCCAGGATTAACATATAAGCATAGGCAACACTTTTTATCCCGGAAAATTACATATTGCCTGCGGGAAGTAAAAAACCTTAATCCACGGGGACGAAGACGCGCGCAACATCTAGTCTTTTATATTTTAAAAAAAGTCAGTACTAAGACGCTGTAACGTGATGAGTTTATTAATATAATAATTTTAATAATTTAAATTTATCTACGTCTTTTATTACCCAGTATTGAAACATCTTACTATACGTAATATTATCTTGCATCTACGGATGACTTAAGTTTATTGAGCATATTCATAAAGTTCGTATTATGAAAGTGAAAAAAATTATTACATCAGATCGCAAGAGCCAAACATAACTCGAGTCAATGCATGCACGGATGGTGAAGGAACTGTGGAATGCATGAGGCCATTACGTGGACTTCGCGCTGGAAGGACCTATGAATCGTGGGTTCGGGCAGCCACCAATGTTGGAGAGGGGCCGCCATCTGCGGTTGTGGCTTGTCAGACTAGTGCATTGGGTAAGGGTGTAAGGGATTTATTATTTCAACTCGCATCACCTACAGGCTTTACACAATTAAATCTTGATAATTTTCTTGCATGTAATGTACTTAGACTTAATAATTGTGGGTCTCAAAATCGTGAATATCAATGATTCAAGATGTGTGATCTGCAATAAATAGTTCGTGTATTTGATTTAATTCTGCTGTGGGATGATTGAAATCAGGGGGTCTATCGCGTAATCAATGTCAAAATATGATTCTGGGCTTCTCCTTTTGGCCAAAACTATGATTTGACATTGAAATAGTCCTTTAAGGTTGAAGACAAGGGTCTGCCCGCGAAATTCAAATTTAATTTGGTTTTTCACAATTTGTAAACTAATACGACAAAGTAGGCTTATGGCCTTCTAATTGCGCCAGTGGAATTATCATCTTCACCGTTCACAGGTTTACATAAAAATCTTTACTTGAAAGTGACCAGTTTAAGAAATTAATCAAAATCTGAGTTGGACGTGAGTTACTCACAAATTAGTCGATATTTTGATTAATTTCTTAAACTGGACACTTTCAAGTAAAATTTTTTATATAAACCTGTGAAGATGATACTGCCATTGTCGCAATTAGAATGCCATAAGCCTACTTTGTCGTATTAGTTTACAAATTGCGTAAAACCAAATTAAATTTGAACTTCGCGGGCAGACCCTTGTCTACGCGATCGCCACACAGTTGTATCAGTTTGAGGGTCATAATGTCTTTTGATTGGCTAGCATTCTCTCGCTATTGGTTAAAATGCATTCATGTAGCAGAATGATTTAAATTCAGCCAATCAGAGGTGATTGCGATCGTTACACTGATGCGATCATTTTTAGACAGTACCATAGCTCACTCAATTTACTGTAATACTGGTAACTAGAACTAATCGTACTTAACTAAGTATATAATTATGGTAACAACTAAAGAAGCAACTTTAATTTATATCAAATTGATTTAGTTTAATTAAGTGATTTGTCAGTCATTATGTCTTTCTTTATTGTGATAGAAGTGGCTCATTTATTTCCTTTTATTCTCATTAACCGACTTCAAAAAAGGAGGAGGTTCTCAATTCGTCGGAATCTTTTTTTTAATGTATGTTCACCGATTACTCGAAGACGCCTGAATCGATTTGGAAAAAATCTTTTTTGTTTCAAAGGGAATACTTTCCAGCTGGTCCCATTGAAATTTTATCGAGCAGTTTTTAAAATATCAACAATAAATTATATAGTTTGTACTGGCGCGGGCGTTTGAAGTCGGTTTTTATAAAAATATTTTTTTATATTAAATTATTTTATAGCACCAGCACGAATCTCTTCGTTCGGTGGCATAGCCGTCGGAGCGGCGGGTGGTTCTTTGTCTCTGAGGTGTGTAGTTGGAGGTGTTCCACCACCCGCTAAAAGGTGGTTGCGAGCTGGAAACCAGCTGCATCCTAGATCGCCATTCCACTTGGATGGAGACGCCCTGCTCATAAGAAGTAAGTTTTTTTAGCATGTTGCCATTTTAATTCACTTGTCTGTGCAATGTTTTTTTTTTTCAAAAGTATTTTATCCTATTATGTTAAGTAGGTACCTATCACTGATTCAATTTAGTTATTTTAATTTTTATGCTGTCAGATTTACAATAATATATATTATGTTATATTTTCTGACCATTTATGATTTATGATATCGTATGTATCGTCGTATAATTATTATATTATTACTTTCGTATATAGTTGTTTGAATGTATATTTATAATAATACACCACCCGCAGTTCAATCTCCTAAACTTTTCTAATACCTATACTTAGGTGTCGTGGCGGAGATTGCTATTAGGCGATAAGGCCACCTTTGTATCATTATTTCTTTCTTCCACTATCTTCTGTTTATGTCTGTATTCTTAACTTTGTGTTGTCGTGCACAAATAAATTATATTATTTATTAATTATTTTTATGAGAAGTCACGTTATTGATGAAATAAGTAAGATACTGGCCAAAATTTTTACACTTTAGGCTGATAGCATTACTAAGTTCTATGTCCTAATTGGTGGATCAATAACTAATTTACTCAGCTAATAACATCGTCGTAAGCTTAGCGTCGCGATCAATTTTCCGAGTAACTCGAATTGGTTTTTACCTCTTTGTCAATTTTTAGGTTTAGAATTATCACATGCAGACAATTACACATGTGTAGCAGAGAACCCGCACGGTTCAGATTCCGTCACATGGCGTGTTTACGTGCTGAGGCCTCCAACGCCTCCAGGATTAGCATTAGTGGAAGCAAGGTCCAGGGAACTGGAGTTGGAACTTCGACAAGCGCCAAGAGCTCAAGGGCATGCCTTACCCAAGGCATATACTTTGCATTGGAGGCTCGCTGCACCAGAAGTAAGTTTGTATTTCAATAACTCTGAACAGGTTGCTTTTCGTTAGAAACACACAATTATAATTTTATGGTGCAGTGACTCTGCCAATACTTATCTCTATAGCAATAGACAACTATTGCTATAGAGATAAGTATTGGTATGATAAATTTATTTTAAAAGTCCATTTATCATTAAATAGAATATCATTTGGCCGCCTAAAAGCAACCATTATTCTGTTATAAGAATAATGTTTAAAAACTTTAACCCTATTATGGAAATGTTGGATTGGATGGATATGGATTGGATGGATATGGATTGGATGGATATGGATTGGATGGATATGGAATGGATGGATATGTGGATATAAATGGATTTTGTTTGCATAAAACGTAGCCCACGTCACCCGGAACTTTAAATAATCGATTGAAACTTCATTCATTAAAATTGGCTCAGAAGTTAAGGCGCTACTGCGGTGGAAAGTAACTAAATAGACACATACACTCATACATATATAGACTGCTAAAATCATAGCTCTTCCTTTTCACTTTGGCTTTGTCGGGTAAAAAGACATATTGAAGTTCTTCGTAAGATTACATATATGGAAATTTTTAGGGTGAATGGCGTACACAATCGGCAAGTCCCGGACCAGTTACACTGACAGGTCTTCGATGTGGATCTGCGTATAGAGCATATGGATCTGCAGGGGGAGCTCCGGGCGCCGAGATATCTATCCGAACATCTGGGGGTCCACCCACTGCCCCGCCAGATACTAGGTGGATCAGGGCAAATGCAACTCATGCTAGATTCGATACTAGTATGTGGACTGATGGGGGGTGCGGTCCAGTTGCGTTGAAACTCGAGTGGGGAGGCATTGGAGTAAGCGGTGCTAGAGATGTCCCCGTCGGTGGTGAAGTTGTTTTAGGGGGTAAGAAACTTTATAAAGTTATTCTTCTTTCTTCTTTGTCGACCGATAGACATCCATTGCTGGATCTTTGGATCATAGGTCTTTTGCATAGACTTTCACATGCCTGGGTCTTGTGCCACCTGCATCCAGTAGCTCCCTGTGAGTCGTCAGATGTCGTTGGTTTACCTAGTTCACCAAAAAAATTTATAAAAAAAATGTATGTAAAATGTAATGCCGATCCACTTACAACATGGCTTACTTACAAGACATGTTGTGCCGACCCCACATAGCGTGGGGCAGGGACAAGGATGTGATGATGATGATTATTTGCAAACTATTGGTGAGAAAACTCTTTTTATGTATTTGCATCTACTTAGCTTTACGTAAATAGTACACTGGTTTTAAGCTTCAGTTATTGACAGCCAGTAGAGCATAATTCTATATCATTCTGCTCCATCTGTAAATAGAGTTTTCAAAATACATATTTAACTGTTTTCAATTGATTTGACCTTCACCTTGAATAATGAATAAAAATAAATAAATTTCCTATTTTGATTTTAGTCCAATCCCTAAGATTAATTACCTAGAGATTATTTCAATGATTTTGATTTTAATATCATAATTATTTCCTTAGGGCTATCACCAGGAACTAGATATCGTGTAGCAGCTCGTGCCTCAAACGAGGCTGGTTGGACGAGAGAAGTGTATGAGTTTATGACGACCCCAGCCGAGGGTAGTTACGCCGAAGAAGTAGACGCTCCTTTCCCGGCCACCGCGGGGGAACTCGCTTTACTGCTGGCGTTATGTGCGGCGTTGTCTCTTGCAGCGCTCACTATACTGGCTATTTTATTGCGGAGAAAAAGGTAAGTTTTGCAGCATACTTAGGCCCGCTTTCAGAAACGCTGGGTTATCCTTTTAACCCAGAGTTAGCTGCTGCTATAACAGATAAAGCTTCTGTCAAAATTACAAATTTATTCCTGTGTTAAACTTAAGCCGGCCTCTCTGCAAGCGGGTTTTAGTATTGTTCAGCCTTCCAAAGTTATTGAAAGTAATCTGAATCCGATTTTTATACAAAATTATGAATTTGTTTTATACAATGATTCAACCTCTGTAAAGGTGAACAAAAAAAAATATTCAAACCGGTCAAGCCGTTTTTGAGTTTTAACCAGACAAACGAACAGTAATTGATTTCTATAGATAGATAGATTAGCGATATGCCCGGCTACACACAGATGAAATGTACTAATGAAGAAATTGAAATTTTCATACTATCTGAATTTATGACCTTTCCGTTTTTCCAATAATCTTATTTCATACAAACCATTTCCTGACAATTACTAACACAAGAAAAATATCGGCCAAATCGATTGAGTAATTCTTTAAGTGATGATCTTTTTGACGTAATTTTATAGGCGGCTATAGTTGAGAACTTGGAGAGTGACATAGATTACTTTTTACTTGAAAAACATAGTATTTTTAAAACTTAAGTACTACATAACTGAGTATATGCGAATAAAGTCGCGGGCACGGGCAGGAATTCTATAAAAATTCAACAATACAACTAACTATTCCGCCCAAAAATACCGAAATACCCACTCACTTTTCCTATTATATTATGATAATCACTGATCACCCCTTCACGTAGACCCTTTTAACCTCGTTGTCACTTTATGATTGTAATAATATCCCCAGCGGAGTTATAGTGCTCTATAAATAAATATTATGATCTTCATACTCGTATCCTTGCGAGAGTTTTAATTATGAGTCTAATGGAGCATGTTAATTGTTAGTTATTATTACTAACGTAATCATGAAATTATATGCACTCAGCTACGTTTAATTTACTACTTATAAAAAGGTTTGCACTTTCCAGTTAAACTTACTTAGCTTGCCTTACCTACTCATATTAATTCTTCTTCTTCTTGGCGTGCCTCTCCGACTAGCGAAGGTTGGCAGTCAGCCTCGTAAATTCAGCCTTGTTCCTCGCGAGGCGAAACAGTTCCGCCGCACTCGCGATTCCGGTCCACTCTCGGATGTTGCGCAGCCAGGACTTTTTTCTGCGACCGACGCCTCTTCTTCCGGCAACTTTTCCCATCATGATGAGTTGCAGGAGTTCGTACCTCTCGTGCCTGAGCACGTGCCCCAAATATGCGACTTTCCTCATCTTGATGGTTTGCATGAGTTCGCGTTTTTGATTGACGCGTCGCAGAACTTCCACATTCGTGACCTTGTGAGTCCAGCTATAGGCCAACATGCGTCTATAAGCCCACATTTCGAAAGCTTCTATACGTTTCCTGAGGTCTTCTTTAATCGTCCACGCCTCACATCCGTATAGAAGTACGGGCCAGATGTAACAGCGTAGTAAACGAGTGCGCAAGGAAATCTTAAGACTGCGGTTGCACAGCACTTTTTTCATTTTACTAAAGGTGCTTCGAGCCACTTCAATTCTGGTCTTAATTTCCTGGTCGCTATTCCAGTTCTCATTTAACCACGTACCTAAATATTTGTATTTGCGCACTCTTTCTAGTTTTTGGCCTGCTACTGTAATGTCAAAGTCGTCAATGTTATTCTTAGATATGACCATGAGCTTCGTCTTTGAGATGTTCATCCTAAGACCAGCTCTTTCGCTGCACTCATTTACTCGGGTGACAATTCTCTGAATATCCTTAGCAGATGACGCTATGAGGACTGTATCATCGGCATATGTAATATTATTTATGTTCTGGCCATTTATTTTGACTCCACAGTCTAAGTCCTCGACTGCTTCTGCTATTATGGTTTCCGAGTACAAATTAAATAGCGTAGGTGATAAGATACAGCCCTGTCTAACACCCCTTTTAATTTCGACTTCTGCCGTCTCCAAATTATCAACCCGAACAGTAGCTCGTTGATTCCAGTACAGATTCTGTATGATACGTATATCTTTGCCATCCAACCCGATATTTTGTAATATTGCAATTAGGCGGTCATGCAACACTCGATCGAAAGCTTTTTCGTAATCGATGAAACAAAGAAAAACATCCTGCTGCATATCTAAGCATTTTTGCACCAGAACCTGTACTGCAAATAGAGCCTCTCTTGTGCCGACTCCTGATCTAAAGCCGAACTGGTTATCTGCGAGTTGTTCGTCACATTTGGTTCTTATGCGTTCGTGAATGATATTTAGAAATAGCTTTAGTACTTGACTCATAAGGCTAATTGTTCGAAACTCTTCGCACTTTTTCGCATTGGCTTTCTTAGGGAGCGTAATGAAAGATGATGTTAACCAGTCTTTGGGTAAGTGGCCAGAGTCATAAATGGCGTTCAAAAAATTTACGAGGACATCAATATTTTCTTCCTCAATAAGTTTAAGTACCTCTATGTGAACATCATCTGGACCCGCTGATTTTCCAGTTTTAGCTTTTCTTAGAGCCTTTGTAACTTCGTCTTTCAGGACAGAATACCCATCACTCAAATCACAGGTTACAGCTAAACTTCGTGAATCATCAGCGAACATTGACGAGATGTATTGTTCCCACAGGTGTTTTTTCTTCGTTATATCCAGAATTGGGACATCGTGTTCATCTATGAGTTGGTGTGTAGTCTTTTTATAGCCAATAAAAGATTTTATTTCCCTATGAAGATTAAATGCGTCATGTTTAGAATAAAGATCCTCCACAAACTCGCACTTCCCGTGATACCAAGCATCGCGGGCATAGCGGACTTCACGCCGAATTCTCTTATCGATCTCCTTGTACTTGGTTTCATCAGAGTTTTTGTAGAGTCTCCTTTCCTCCATAAGGTTGTTTATTTTCTCTGTCATCCAACTCTGTTTAGGAGCCCAGTGTCTTTGTTCCACTCATATTAATTATAGTCATACAAATATTTATAATATCTTGTTTGGCGACCTCCCTGGATCTGTGATCTTAAAGGAGGTCTTGGGTTCGATTTACAGCGTAGAAAATTTCTAATATGTCTGTGAACATGTCTGGTGAGAGACTTTGGTCGTAGCTAGTTACTAACCTACCTATGGTTTCTTTTGAGCACCACAAAAACAGAAAATGGCTCGGTTCGGTATCAGAGGCAAGAGGCAAACCTCGTGCCTCAAATTGAGGCAGCATCTGCACTTGATTTACTGCGACTTAATTTATTTACCTAGAGTTTTCCAGACATTTAAATGGCAATGTTATAGACCTATTAAAATCTAAAAATATTGAGCTTTAATAAAGATGCTGCCGAAGTAATATTAAAATGAGGCTGAGTTGAGGCTGAACTGTCGAGTTTTTTTGTAAAAAATATGATATTTTCTGAAGCGGAGTGACAAGGAGTCGACGTAGGGTTTTTATCGAAATTCCACAGAATTTCATTTCATGCAAACGCAGATTTCATTATTGAAAATTCGATTTTAGGGTTGTATTAATGAAATGCGATAACTTTTTGTTCAAAAATATTTATGGATATATGAAAATTTTGCCAGGTGCTTGCTATTAGAAATATTTTTAGAGCTAAATTTTCAATCTCCAAAATAGTTTTTAGTTTAATTGTATCTCTTCTGTTATTATTTTTGAAAACAAGGATCCAATTAATTAATTATACTTTTCTAAACGAATTTCAGCAGTATTGTACTTACTATGGTATCCTATAGTGCCAGCATATAAGCTACAGTCATCAAAACCTTGTTCTAATTTTGAGTGTAACCGCCAAACAGAATACAGAAAAGGCGGTACAAACCATTTTATGCCGTGCGTGAAACGCGTGTTGTCTCAAGTACTTCACTCAAAAATCAAAATGCTTATCACTGTAGTCTACACTATCAGTATGCACCCACACAAACGCAAACTTCGGCTTATTCCTCGCGGACTGTATATTATGTGCTTAATTTAAAGTCATTGAAAAAAATAAAATATAAATAAAATTAAATAAATAATAAATGTAAATTAATTTTCTTTAACAACACAAAAAAGTATTTATGCTGAGCAGTGTATTAAAATTAATGGAGTCAAAGTGCTCCACTACACTTTTTATGTATTTTTCCTTCCTTTTAAAGCGCGGTGGCTTATTTATGCTGTTCATTAGAGCCTCCACTCCGACCAAGGCATTAGGGGCTTTGTCTGCGTCCATTTACTTCATAATTTTGCGAGATGATCCCGCCTTTAATTTGGGCCGGTAACAATTTAACTCTAAAAACAAAATCGTTTTATTAAGGACTAGGGCTTATGACTTGACACTATCGTACCTACGTGGATGTCACCCAGAAATTTATTACGTCGGTACTGCGAATATCAGCGAAATCACATAGCTATTTATGCTTTGTACTGCTGATTGTTATGGACCGACCGAACTTGTCCTGAATTAAAGGTGGAGTATTCTGTGTTGTGGTCATACAAAATCTTTAAATATCACTTGCTTCAACAGTGAAGACAGTGTGATAACCTCGTGAGGAAACTTGTATGCTTGTAGATAGTTCTCCAATGTTCTATAATGTTCTCAAACGTGTGTAAAGTCTGTCAATTCGCTTCACACTTGGATAGCGTAGTGGGCTGAACCCTTCTCATTCTGAGAGGAGAACCGTTCCCAGAAGTGGACCGGTGATGGTATAGAATAGAAATATTTTTTATTCAAATAAACTTTTTTACAAGTATTTTGTAATAGTCGATGAGTCTACCACTGGTTCGGAATGCTCTTCCTGCCGAGAAGAACAAGCAAGAAACTCGGCGGTTGCTCTTTTTAAAACAAGTTTACAATACAATAGATACTATGCTATGTATGCAGTGTTTCCACAATGAGGGGAAGTTCCAAAAATGCATACTACATACAATTCAATACATGTTAAGATGGGCAGACAGAAAGTAGCCCTATTCCCACCGGTGCGGTGGTACCCGTTGGATGTGATAATTAATAAAAAAGTGTACCTAATATTAATTTTCCTCAATATATAAAATGTAGCCTTAGATGAGTCGTGTTGTTGTCAGAAGTGACGGAGCAGTGGCTCGCGTGATCCCCAACAACGACAAGCCCGCATGCGGGACGTATCGACCGCCGCCGCACCCCACGCCGAAGCTGCCTCCAGACCCACCAGGTATTCGGATTCAAGTGATCACTGACAACACGAACTGTTCGAAGATGTACAATAGACAGTTTTACAACAACGTACCTAGGTACATAACGTGGCGCAACACTCGCTTAGTTTGCGGCATGGAAGTAGTACTACTTTCATGGTTTGCGTAATCGATCAACAAGGGTTGACGCGAGCGCCGAGCGCGTCATTTAGTAAGTTCTCTTGTGTGACTTAAAGTTTGTTAAATACTTTTTCTGTTATCTGTATCGACTTGACATGAAATCTTATCAAAACCATCCATTTTTAAGCTATTGCATAGCTTTTATCGCGGGCTTTGAACTAGGACAAGCAGTTTGAGTGCGGCGACCGAATCAAGAAATTCCGTAACGAAAATAAAATTAACACCGTCGTTCAGTAAGCGTTCAACATTTTAGAGGGTCACAAGTAGCTCTGTTCGGCACAGTGGCCGAGCGGCCGCTTTCTTTACCGTATGGTGTATGATGTCGCAGGTTCGAATCTCACTCGCGAAGTAGTGACAGTGCGTTTTTCTTGTTGGTTTGTTTTTTAATTATTTTTTTGCATAATTTTTATAATGCAAAAAAAATATTGCATAAATATTATAATTGCATAAGTTGATAGAAAATGCTATGCAATAGCTTTACCGCGGCAGTCCCCGAGTGCCACTTAATTTTTTTTTAATTTAAATTTTTACTATATAATTCTAAAGCCCGTACGGGCTATTAAAAATGTGTTGCTAACATATCATTGCTTAAATACAACTGTCTAACTTAAATATTTTTATATTAACTTATGTGAAACTATTAAAAACAAAGTTGATCTCCCAACAGATGTATACGAAATAAGCCCTTACGCAACGTTCGCCGGCGGCGACCAGCTCGGCGTGGGCAGCGCGTCGCGCGCGTACACGTTGCAACTGCGCGCGCTGGCGAGGCACGAGGACGACGCCGCGCCGCCCGCCCATCCGCCATGCTGCGACGGTAAGTTAGTAATAGAATAGAATAGAAAGATTTTTTATTCAAATAAACTTTTTTACTAGTGCTTTGAATCATCGATGAGTCCACCACTGTTTCGGAATGCCCTTCCTGTCGAGAAGAACCAGCAAGAAATTCGGCGGTTGTTCTTTTCAAAACAAGTTTACAATACAATAGATACTATGCTATGTATACAGTGTTTCACAATGAGGGGAAGTTCCATAAAAGCATACCTAATTCCAATTCAATACATGTTAAGACAGGCAGACAGAAAGTAGCCCCATTCTCGCCAGTGGAACCCGTTCACGAGCATGACGCGTGACTCAGCCGTTGCTTCGCTCAACCATATTTGAGGGAACGTAACAACCCGCAACAATAGAATAGTACCTAGAATAACTTTTTATTCAAGTAAACTTCAAACAGAGTGCATTTGAATAAAAAACTTAGGTGAGGTAGGATAAAATTTATGCAGATGGTTTAGATTTGGACTGCAACTCTACTGCAAAATATATACCTACGTTGTGAGTTTCTAAGATCTATAGATTCTTAAGCTGGGTCTCCACCAAAGAAAAGTTGCCAACAACACGTGTTGGTGACAAAAGTTGGCAACTTTTCTTTGGTGGAGACCCAGCAAGCTGAAGAAAAGTTGCCAACTTTTCTGTTGTCAACACGTGTTGGTGACAAAAGTTTGCAACTTTTCTTTGGTGGAGACCCAGCAAGCTGAAGAAAAGTTGCCAACTTTTGTGTTGTCAACACGTGTTGGTGACAATAGTTGGCAACTTTTCTTTGGTAGAGACTCAGCTTTTCTCCATAGCTACCTTATGTAAAATTTAGGTATTCCATCTTTTCAAAAACATTAGCTATGCAATAATATTAATTATATTGTGTTCAAATGAACTTTTCAAGTGAAGTTCGATCGCTATTAGTAGCCTATGAGTCACTTAATTCGAAGCTATAAAATTATAGTACATTGTATTATTCACAATAATTTGTTGACAGAAGAAACTTGTGTGGACGCTTGCGAAGCCCAACGTCGCAGACGACGACGAAGGCACTACTGCCCGGATCATGGTAAGAAACATCTCTTCTAATTCTCCAAAACATTTATTTTTAACCGACTTCAAAAAAGGAGGAGGTCCTCAATTCGTCGGAATCTTTTTTTTAATGTATGTTTACTGATTACTTGAAGACGCCGGAACCGATTTAGAAAATTTTTTTTTGTTTCAAAGGGTATACTTCCCACGTGACCATTTAAATTTTATCGAAATCGATCGAGCGGTGTTTAAAAATCAACAACAAATTATATACTTTGTAGTGGCGCGGGCGTTTAAAGTCTTGATTTTTTTTAAAATAGTTTTTTAATCGTAATGCTATATAGACTTTTTACTCACCATAAATACACAGAAGGCGTGAGAACGTCGAAAAGGCATTGACGATAAATATTTTTTTGTTTCATAATCAACGTTTGCGTTAAAGCAATTAAATATCACATGCTTCAACGGTGAAGGAAAATCGATTGCAGATTTGCACGCCTGAGAGTTCCCCGTAATGTTCTCAAAGGTCTGTGAAGTCTGCTAATCTGCATTGGCACAGCGTGGTAGACTATGGCCTAAACGCTTCTTATTGGAGAGGAGACCTGCCCGCCTAGCATAACATAGACTAATCGTTCTCGTTCGAAGAATCCATGTGTGCAACAATGTTAGTGTCGATAGAGATATAGAGATAATACGAGAAAAGGCACAGAATATAATATAATAGTACTAGAAAAGGCGTCGACAAAATCTTCTCGCACGTGCATGCTAGGCGTGCTGGGCCCTGTAGTGGGCATTGAGATGAATGAATGAATGAACTGTACCCTTTTTTGACTGTACCTTCATTTAAATACTAACAAGCGCTTTTTCTTCCCACAGGTTGCTCACAAGACTCAGGGAGTTGAGGAAACACTGCCAAATTGTTTAGTTAAAATATCTAGTCAACATAATTAGAAAATTCAGTTATACATATTAATATGTATACAAAATTTTTACAATAATATTGTCTATTTATATTATGAGACTTTTTATTAAATACCCTAAAATCGTGACTTTTATTATCAAAATCTAATAAAGCAGCTAATAATAAAATGGTTGAAAATGATTGATTGTACGTTGAAGCATTCCTTTTTATGAAGTACAAATCTCAGCTACCGACAAATATCGACCAGTTATATAGATCGTTAGCTATCGGATTAGATTTAGTATCCATTGATCGGTCAAAACTACATCAACCGATCCAAACCAATCGACGTTAGACGAATTAGTAGTACCCTGAGTGAGAACCCTGCTTAAAAACGCGTCAAACTATAATAATCTATTAGAGAGAGGGCACTAACGCAAAAGACCATAAAAACGCTAAAATCCACCAAATGCGAACGCCTTTGAGTTACGAAAACGCGATGCAGTCGCAAAAGGCAATAAAAATTCTAAAAGCCATGAAAACACAAATATCGTGCGGCAGACACAAGGGGCCATAAAATCGCTAAAAGCCATAAAAACTATGTAGCACGGGCCACGGTAACATTGCACGTACGGTAAGAACGTCTTAAGCGCTGGGCTTAGCTCTTCGCTTATGCCTTTCTGTGAGAAAGCATTTGTCTACCCTTTAAGAAAGCTAAGGAAAAATAGATTGTATACGCAACGCCCATATTTTGGCGGCAAAATAGAATTTCACTCTTTCACAGGCTTTTAGCTTCGGTGTAAACAAAATATTATTTGCGTAGATTGATCGAGTTTCGTACAAGAAATTAAAAGGAAAATCATTAAAATTTATACAGCTTCACCATATAACGTTGAAGGAAAACACCGCTCGGCGCTAAGTGCTTAAAAAGCGAGTTACATAAAATCTTCTTCTTCTTCTTCTTTATCAACCGATAGACGTCCACTGCTGGAAAAAGGTCTCTTGCATGGACTTCCACAGGCCTCGGTCTTGCGCCGCCTGAATCCAGCGGCTCCCTGCGACTCGTTTGATGTCGTCGGTCCACCTGGTGGGGGGTCTGCCAACACTGCGCTTCCCGGTGCGGGGTCGCCACTCCAGCACCTTGGGACCCCAACGACCATCAGCTCTTCGAACTATGTGCCCCGCCCATTTCCACTTCAGTATCGCGACTCGCTTAGCTATGTCGGTGACTCTGGTTCTCCTACGGATCTCCTCATTTCTGATTCGATCCCGCAGGGACACTCCGAGCATAGCTCTCTCCATCGCCCGCTGAGCGGTCCTGAGCCTACTTATGAGGCCCTTAGTTAGCGACCATGTCTCGGATCCGTAAGTCATCACTGGTAACACGCACTGTTCGAAGACTTTAGTCTTCAAGCACTGAGGAATTTTGGACGAGAAGACATCTCGGAGCTTCCCGAACGCTGCCCAGCCGAGTTGGATTCGGCGGTTGATCTCTTTCTCGAAATTGGACCTACCTAGCTGGACTGTGTGTCCCAGGTAAATATACTCGTCGACAATTTCGAGTGCAGAGTTCTCAAAAATTACTGGGTGGGGCGGTGCATGAGCATTGGACATGATTTTCGTCTTGAAGAAAGAAAGAAAGAAAGAAAATATCTTTATTCACTATAATGGTGACACAGACAAAACTAGTTACAAAGATATAATTTCGTCTGTGACACCACCCAGAAAGGGTGTCTTGCTCATGTTCATTTTCAGGCCCACCTGTTGAGAAACCCTGCTGAGATCGTTGAGCATTGTATTGAGGTCTCTCAGAGTCTCTGCCATGACCACTATGTTATCGGCAAATCGCAGGTGAGTGATGTACTCGCCGTTTATGTTGATGCCAAGCCCGTTCCAATCCAGAAGCTTAAAGACGTCCTCCAACGCAGCGGTAAAGAGCTTCGGGGAGATAACGTCTCCCTGTCCCTGTCAAGTTTCCACCGAATCGAAGGCTTTCTCATAGTCCACAAACGCTAAGCAAAGTGGCCGGTTATACTCTTCCGTCTTTTGTATAACCTGCCGCAGCGTATGCATGTGATCTATGGTACCAAAGCCTTTTCGGAATCCGGCTTGTTCGGGAGGCTGGAAGTCGTCGAACCTACGAGCGAGACGATTCGTAATGACTCTCGAGAACAACTTATAAACATGACTCAACAACGAGACGGGTCTATAATTCTTCAACAAGGTATTATCACCCTTTTTGAAGAACAGAACCACCACACTCCTGTGCCATGCTTCCGGCGTTGTGCCCTCGTGGATGACGGAATTGAACAATCGCTGAAAGATCTTAAGTACCGGTTTTCCACCCGCTTTCAGGAGTTCCGCAGTGATTCCGTCATCACCTGGCGCCTTGTTGTCCTTAAGCTGTTTGAGAGCCATTCTAATCTCGTATAGGCTGACGTCCGGGATATCTTCGGTATAGTGTCGGGTCAGTTTGGCTCTGGGATCTTTCGCCAAATCTTCAACAGGTTTTTGTGTCGTGGTATATAACTGTCCATAGAACTTCTCAACCTCTCCCAAGACCTCAGGTCGAGAAGAGACGAGACGGCCGTCATCAGTTTTCAGCCGCGTCAGCTGACTCTGTCCGATAGACAGATCTCTCGCGAACACTTTTGAGCCTTTGTTCCGCTCAATGGTATCTTTAATACACTTGGTATTAAAGACACGGAGGTCGCGAGTTTGTGCCTTAGAGATCTGCCTATTAATCCGCCGGTAGGCAGCCGCGTCTGCCGATGACTGCAGCCTCATCTCTTGTCTCTCCTTCATTAGCTTGAGAGTATGGTCAGAGAACTTTTCGGTTCTTTTCCTGCGATGGGTCTTAAAGAATTTAGACCCCACAGTACGGACAGTTTCCACAAACCTGTTGTTTCCACAAACGTCCACAGAAACGCAGTCTGCTAGGCACTCGAATCGGTTCTGCAGTTCGAGTTGGAAGTTTTCGGGATTTTGGATATGAGCACGAGAAGGTCGGAGAGTGGACTTCACCAGTCTGGCCCTTTCCAGCTTTACATTAATATTCAACGTGCCTCTTACCACCCGGTGATCGCTACCGGTTTTCACCCTATTGATCACAGAGACATCATTGAATATATGCCGCTTGGTCGACATAATGAAGTCGATCTCATTTCTCGTGGAACCATCGGGACTCAACCATGTCCATTTTCTGTGTGGCCGCTTCCTGAAGAAGGAATTCATCATAAAGAGGCCCTCCTTCTCCATGAAGTCGGCCAACATTTGGCCCCTTTGGTTCCTTCGCCCATACCCAAAATGCCCCACTCTCGTCTCTGCACCGCTTCGTTCGCCCAGCCTTGCATTGAATACATACATTACATAAAATATGATCAATTAATAACATAGTGCTCTTATAGTATCTAATACAAATAGATTTAAATAAGTACATTGTTTGTTCAGTGAGAGACTGGTTGAACTAGGAAACCTGAGTTACATCAACCAGCTTTCACCACGGAAATTCACAATTAAACGGATACAAAAAATAATTTTTTTTATGTTCCAAAGTGAGTGTGCATGCGCCTGTGTGTGGGTGTATGCAGGAACGCTTTCAAAAGGAAGATGTAGGATTATTGCCTTTAAACCTTACCTTTAGGTACCATTTTTAGGGTTCCGTACCAAAATGGTAAAAATGGAACCCTTATGGTGAGACTTTCTCCGTCCGTCCGTCTGTCCGTCCGTCCGTCTGTCACAGTCGATTATTTCAGTAACTATTAAAGCTATCGACATGAAATTTGGCATAGTTGTGTATAATAGTAGCCCAAGATCATTGGAATAAAGAAAAATCGAAAATTATTTTTAGTTTTATTAAAAAAGGGGGAAAATCGGGGGTTTGAAATTTCAAAGTAAAATAACTATACCGAGTGGGGTATCATATGAAAGGCCTTTACTTTTACATTCTAAAACAGGTTTTTATTTATTTCTATATATAATAGTTTTTGATTAATCGGCCAAAATGTCGAAAAAAATACCGTCCCCCCCCCCTTATCTCCGAAGTTTACCGAACGAAAAATCTGAAATAATTATGGTCAATAGACGTTTATGTATATTTTACAGAAAAAATAAAAGCAACGCGAAAATTATTTTAGTTTGATTAGAAAAGGGGAAAAATCGGGGGTTTGAAATTTCAAAGTAAGATAACTATACCGAGTGGGGTATCATATGTAAGGCCTTTACTTGTGCATTCTAAAACAGTTTTTTATTTATTTCTATATATAATAGTTTTTGAGTAATCGGCCAAAATGTCGAAAAAAATACAGTCCCCCCCCCCACCTTATCTCCGAAGTTTACCAATCTAAAAATTTGAAATAATTATGGTCAATAGAAGTTTATGTATATTTTACAGGAAAAATAAAACCAACGCTCTAACTAGCATAGTTTTTTTTTTATATTAACAATAAACCTCTACAAACAAAGTTAACGATAAATAAGCAAATTAATATAATATTATCGTTTTACTTTTACTTTTGGAGTACGGAACCCTCGGTGCGCGAGTCCGACTCGCACTTGGCCGGCTTTTTTTTATTTCGCAGTTTTTTTGACGTAACTGCATTGATACTGAATAAATGTACTATATTTTACACCATAAAAACAAAAACATTGAATAATATCATAAATCACTGTTGCATCGAGTTTCAGCTCATTTAAACAGCAATTTTGCAGTTATCTTGCAGTAATTCTGCTTAGTATCTACGCCGTCGAGGTTTTCCTATATTAATGCAATTTTCTACAATTTCATTTTTGCAGGCAACTTTGAATAAAAATTTCTTTATGGGCGCCGACGTTACAATATTCAATCTAGTCTACGAGAAGAGCTGACACAAAGCAATTAGGCGGTTATAAGATTACGCCATTAATGGAACTTGAGCAGAAAATCAATAGGATAAGCGTTTCTTTGTTCTAGCATTTTATGGAGTAATGTAGTCTTTAGTATTATTATAAATGCGAAAGTGTGTTGGTTAGTCCTTCAATTCCTCTGGAACAGAGCTACGGATCGACGTGATTGTTCGCATGGGTATAGTTTAGGGTCTGGAGATGTGACAAAAGCTACTTTTTATCCCAGAAAATTAAAGAGATCCTGCGCGATTTTTAAAACTAAATCCACGCGGACGTCGCGGGCCAAAGCTAGGTATTAATATTTTTTCCAAGCAATTAAATATCCCTTGCTTTAACGGAAAACGAAATCATCGTGAGGGAATCGGTATGCCAGAGAGTTCTCCACTCGTTGCAATTTTGTCGTACGCACTCCTAATACAAGCTTTCCGCTAATTTGTAAGCGAGTATAATAATGTAATAATAAGTGTTTTTAGGAGTTAATTTCAGCTTGGATTATATTCTTTTTCTTAAATATTCTTTAAATAATCGACTGTGACAGAAGGATGGACGGACGGAGAAAGTCTCACCATAAGGGTTCCATTTTTATAATTTTGGTACGGAACCCTTAAAATAATGGATGGGCTTTTTTCAATAAATGCCAGCATACATTGTGAATTTTAACTCAAATTAAAATAAAAATACCATTTAACATAATGAGTAGGCTTTAGTTGAAATTCAGGTTGAGAGTCAACGCAGTGCAATTAGAGCGTAATAGGATTACCGCATTAATGGAATTTGAGCGAAAAATCAATAGGATTCTGTTGCCTTGCTCTATTGTATTATGGAGACTAATCTATTAATAGAGGACTTAAATAAGATGGGTTTATTGATAAACTAGATGGTGCTATAATATGGTCTAACTATGTGTGTAATTTATCTATGGTAATTTATTTCTTAAATCATTTAAATGATATCAATTTCGTGACTTCGTATTAAAAAATTTAATCGTTATATGGTAAGATTTTGCCGATAGGATAGGACGCAGATGAAGCCTCTTGAAAATCGCAGACTTTTTAAATTAAACATTATGTGGGCTACATTCACATTCATTTATATTTTTCATCATTATTATTTATTTCTCTCTTTATCTAGAAATACGAGTTAAACTATTAACAAAAATTATAAAGAAACCTACCGCGAGTACCTACAATTAAAAGAGAGGGGTCTAATAAGTAGTTCCGAAAGATTTGGGTAGCCATTACACTGAGCTCGTATTAAGCGGTGCAACATATGGCGTAGCTGTAAAAGTGCTACATAAATCTATGCAGGGCACCCAGCTCTGTATATTTTGGCTTAAAACTAAATACCTATAATATATTCTCTGACTTAGTACGTTGAACTTCTTAAATATCACATGCTTTAATGGCAAAGGCAAACATTGTGAGGAAGCTACGCGCCTGAAAGTTCACCATAATGTTCTCCAAGGTGTGTGAAGTCTGCTAATTTGCACTGAGCCAGCCTTGTACTATAACCCTCTCTGAGAGGAGATCTACACTAAGAAGTGAGTCCAGAAGGGTTGCTGATGATGATGAAATAAAGCAAAATTATTACATGGTTTATATAGGTATGGCTTAAAATTTTCCTTAGGCAATGTTTTGAACTGTTGTTATTGACTTGAAATTCAAAGGAAAGTATAATTAATTACTGACGGTGTTAATAAAACACGGCTGATAAAATTATTATTAATAAAATAATTAAAATAACCAAGTATCATTAACAATTTCTATTTTACTGAACGTAAGCTACTCTTAAATTAAAAGCTCTAAGCTTTAAGTGCTCACATAATTTATGATGTAGGGACCTAACATTATTATAATATCAGCTCTAGGTCTTATAATGTCTTAGAAAGTAAAGAGATATTTTTTATTGAAATAAACATAGATTTATGATAGGTAGTTGCTATGCACCTACGTACGTAGCTACGTAGAAGCATAGCGACTACTTATAATAAATCTATGGAAATAAAGTTGATTTCTCTGAATGGCCGTATACAAATTACGACAATCGAACCTAAAAGTTTGCCGTCTCCAGATGTTACATCGAAAACGAGTTTGTGTAAGTATATTACAGCACATAACAGGTTTGTATGCAAATTTTATTCCAGAAATCCACAAGGCGATGGAAAACGGTCGCTCCGGGTGTTATCGCAAACCCCAAGGAAGTTTTGGGTCGAGTTGATAACACCCGCACCCGGGTACATGCATCGATTAACTTATCATAATATAACTCATAATAAAATACCGATATTACGTCGATTTAAATCGGCTGTGGAGAATATTATTTCTAGGTAACTTAAATATGAATAATGAAATTTGAACTAGCCACTCCCTGCGACTTCGTCCAAGTACGATTAGGGCTAAAAATCTCGCGGAATATAAAGTAACCTATGTAACTCTTCAGGTTCTCGACTAGATATAGCTACCCATCCAAAAAATACGTCGATATGTTGCTCCATTAATGGAAGTACAAACAATCACCTGGTTTGTCCTTCAATCACTCTACAACAGAGCTACGGATCGACGTGATTTTTGCATGGGTATAGTTGAGGACCTGGAGATTAACATAGGCTACATACTTTTTATCTCAGAAAATTAAAGAGTTCCCGGGGGATTTTAAAAACTAAATCCACGCGTCCGACGTCGCGGGCATCGGCTAGTGAATAAAAAAAAAATAAGTGGCACTCGGGGACTGCCGCAGTTAAGCTATTGCATAACATTTTTTATCAACTTATGCAATTATAATATTTATGCATTTTTTTTTGCATAGTAAAAATTATGCAAACAAATAATTAAAAAACAAACAAACAAGAAAAGCGCACTGTCACTACTTCGCGAGTGAGATTCGAACCTGCGACATCATACACCATACGGTAAAGAAAGCGGCCGCTCGCCCACTGCGCCAAACAGAGCTACTCGTGAACCTCTAAAATGTTGAACGCTTACTGAACGACGGTGTTAGGTTTATTTTCGTTACGGAATTTCTTGATTCGCTCGCCGCCCTCAAACTGTCCTAGTTCAAAGCCCGCGATAAAAGCTATGCAATAGCTTAATAAAAAACTAATCTCTTCGGTTAAGAGTAATAAGAGCAGCAGTTGTTATGTAACTGGTAACCTAGTTAATACAGCACAATACAGCCGCAGTGATAAACGCGCAGGCTGTGCAGATTAGTTTGTCTCCTGCGTGCTATTAATCAACGGTTTAGAAGCTCACCTCGGGCGGTTTCAGCCGCGTGATATACGAGGATCTATCGGCCTACTCGGATGCACCACGGCTACTTTGGGAATGCAGCTCTGGCACACTATTTTACACAACCTCGCTGGCACTCTTTTTTTTTTTATTCGATGACAAGCTAGTCCTTGATGACTGCGATCTCACCTGATGGTAAGTGACGATGCAATCTAAGATGGTAGCGGGCTAACTTGGTAGAGGTATGGAAGTGAACATTCAACTCATATCCCTAATTGGTTTCTACACGCCATCGTGCCGGAACGCTAAATCGCTTTGACGGTAGGGTGGTAACTAGCCACGGCCAAAGCCACCCACCAGACCAGACCAGAGAAAATTTAGAAATTATAAATTCCCAAATTGACGCCGCCGGGAATCGAACCCGGGACCTCCAGTTATAAGACAACAGCTCTCACCACTGAGCCAGGGAGGTCGTCAAAATCAACTCGATCCTTCCGTTTTGCCAACTATCTATAATTTGAGTATTTTTTTTTTAGGGATAGGCTTGCGCTTGACGACAATCTATGCTGGACAGCACTGATGAGGTCTAGGTTGGAGCGCGTTTGCCCAGAAAATACCTATTCACTCTTGCCTTGAAGGTACTGAGGTTATACGTGGCCGGAAACACAGATGTTGGAAGTGCGTTCCACACCTTAGCGGTTCGTTTCAGAAACGTACCTTTAAATCAAGAGTGAATGCCTTATCACTATCAATAAGCCTCAATAGCCCAACGGTTAAAGGTGCGGACTGAAAACTGTAAGGTCACAGGTTCGAATCCCAACCGTTGCACTATTGTCGTACCACTCCTAACACAAGCTTTCCGCTTATTTTGAGGGGATAGGAGGATATTAGTCAACTTCAACTGATATTCTTTAAAAAAAATCTATCTTCTAGGAACTTCTTTAACTGCCTCGTTGGTCTAGTGGTCAGCATGTTCGACTATGGATGACGAGGAATTGGGTTCGATTCCCGTATCGGTTCAATAAAAGTGTATTGGGGTTTTCTGTCAACAAATTCTCATTACTAGCCGGGAATTAGGAAGTTGGTTGTGAGTCACCCAATGCCTCGGAGAGCACGTAAAGCCGTCGGTTTCTCTCCAGTCGTGCCGGATTTCCGTCAATGAGAGTGATGTGTTCAAGAGGGCATGTGTTTAGGCACACTCTTGTGCACTATAATATCTCCCGCGCAGATGGCTGAGCTCTGAAGAGATCGGCCACCGTGACGAGATTCAGTCGGGACGACATTATTATTTATTATCTTCTAGGCAAGCGCACTCCATCTTAGGCATACCATCAGGTGAGATTGAAGTCAAGCGAGCGCGCTCTGCGCTTTCTCATGATAAACTACAATGAGTTCTTATTCGAAATATAATATTTTAATTTTAAAGACAATGGCAATACAATAAAAACAATAGGTAACATAATAATTATTATTATTTCGTATTCATTTGATACATCGAAGTACGTAATACCTCCATTGTTATGCTCTTAACGAACGGTATAAATTCAATACAAGAGCCATCAATAGGAAGCAGCTAAATACTATCGATTTTCGAATGCCAACATTATTACCTTACCAGTTACCGCTAATAATATACCTACGATAATTGGAATTAATTAATGTTTTTAATCCTACTTCCTACTTCATACTGGCTAATATTATAGTGCGAAAGTTTGTGAGGATGGTTGTATGGATGGATGGATGGATAGATGGATGTTTGTTTACTCTTTAACGCTACTACAAATGAACCGCTTTGGCTGAAATTTGGAATGGAGATAGCTCATACCCAGGATTAACACATAGGCTATATTTATCCCGGGTAATTAAGGAGTTCCCTCGGGAATTAAAAGAATTAATCCACGCGGATGAAGTCGCGGGCATCATAGGGTATATATAGGGTAGTGGCATCATGCTCATATTATAAATACTAATATTATAAATGCAAAAGTGTGTTTGTTGGTTTGTCCTTCAATCACGCCACAACAGAGCCACGAATCGACGTGATTTTTTGCGTGGGTATAGTTGAGGACCTGGAGAGTGTCACAGGCCCCTTTTTATCCCAGAAAAAGATCCCAGTTCCCGAGGGATTTTAAAAACTAAATCCACGCGGACGAAGTCGCAGGCATCAGCTAGTTCTCAAATATAATTATT
Source organism: Oeneis ivallda (assembly GCA_029955525.1). Classification (NCBI taxonomy): domain Eukaryota; kingdom Metazoa; phylum Arthropoda; class Insecta; order Lepidoptera; family Nymphalidae; genus Oeneis; species Oeneis ivallda. Next base: position 18,239,764 of record JARPMR010000013.1, on the reverse strand, counting down.
GACCGAGTGAAGTCTCCAATTCTACTTTGGTGAATTTGCACTGTCATCGCCTTATAACTCCTGAATTAATGAACATTACTTTAAATAACAGGTGCGGCGTTGCAAGTGACATCTTCATTGTGATGTCATTTAGCAGCGCACCCGCGAAAATCTTTGCAACACGCCGCAACGCGACGTGTGATATCGTACTTATCACACGGCTGCCCAAACAAAGGAGTGTAATCTTTTTCACGGTTCATTTATGTTTTTTTTTTAATTAGTTGACAAGCTAGTCCTTGACTGCGATCTCACCTGATGGTAAGTGACGATGCAGTCTAAGATGGTAGCGGGCTAACTTGGAAGGGGTATGGCAGTGAACATTCAACCCATACCCCTAATTGGTTTCTACACGTCATCATGCCGGAACGCTAAATCGCTTGGCGGCACGTCTATGACGGTAGGGTGGTAACTAGCCACGGCCAAAGCCTCCCACCAGACCAGACCAGAGAAAATTCAGAAATTAAAATTCCCAAATTGACTCCGCCGGGAATCGAACCCGAGACCTCCCAGTTATAAGACAACAGCGCTCACCACTGACCCAGGGAGGTCGTCTAAAAAATCGTAATCTTTTTCAGGGTTCATTTATGTATGTATGTATATAAGTTTCTTTATCCACCATAACTTATAAGTGACTGAACAGATTTGGATATCTTTAGAATCCTTACATCATCCTGAGTGACATTTCAGTTGATATTCTTTAACGTAGTAAGATTTTTATTCTATGTAAATAATAATTAATTTGCTTGCTCACTTCATGTGACGCCAGGAAAATCCACTGACTTCAATCACACTCTCCGATGTTTATTGGGAATGATGAAAATATGATTTTCCGTAACAATTGACACGTATAACGTGGAACAACGTGGTAATAAGCCCAACTAGTGACAAACACGTTTCTGCGAACGTGACATCAGGGATTAAGATATCACAATATCCAGCGTTTGACGTGCTTTCAGGGGAAAACGTGAATCTGGAAGAATACCCTTACAAATAGATATTCAAATAAACGTGTATTATTTTTACCAATCTTTTACCTTTGAGTTTCTATTAGCTCTGAAAATGGTAGCTCGGAATAATTGTCTTCCTGTAAGTTTCTAAGAACACGGATCCTTTTTATATTACATCGTATATTTATTTAGGCCGACGGTAAATATATGTATTCCTGGATTGTGTACACTGTACATATAGAAGGGAGTGCGTACGTATATACATATACAGGGATACACATAGGATTTCGTGTCACCTTGAAAATCTTTATATCAAAGAATGATATCGTTGCTACCAATTTCAGATCTCATGGTTTTTCAGAGAAAGTCATGTTGCTCGTTGAATGCGACTATGGAGCAGCAGACCTAATACATCAAGCCTCAAATGAGAGTTCTCGTGATTAAGAGCATCATCATCATCATCATGAGCAACCCATAAGTCTCACAACTGAGCATAGAACTCCTCTCAGAGAAGGTTTATGGGTCATAGTCTACTTTGCGTAGATTTAACACACCTTTGAGAACATTATGGTGAACTCTCAGGCATGTAGGTTTTCTTACGATGTTTTCGTTCACCGTTGAAGCATGTGATATTTAATTGCTTAAACGCAAATAACTCCGAAAAGTGAGAGGCGCTCGGGATCGACCTCGCGAACCCTAAAGAGGGAGCCGTTACCCTAACTGCTAGGCTATCACTGCATATACATGTCAATGATCCCTTAATGCCGTACTAATTTCATGTTTCTAGTAGTACACCTAAGTCAATAAAAAGTTAAGTTAAAGCTTTTCAAAGCGTATATTTGCATACAAAAGTTCCAGCGATGTCACGACTCCAGTAATATATTACAAAATTTCGCTCTAAAGCTGGTCATCTAGTAATTAATATAATTCTTACAATGTAGGTACAGAACTCTCAGTTCGCGAGTATGACTCGCACTTGACCGGTTTTTTCTTTATTAATCTATTTCATTAATATAAATTAATATGGTTTTAAAATGAATCCAGGTCACCCGGCAGTTCGGAAACAGTATGATTATAATAATCTGCGAAGCAATTTGAATAAATATGAGTACTTACTTAGCATATCGCAGTCAGGAAGTTCATTAAGAATTCATAGTTTTACGCTTACATTCGCTTTAGAAGAGAGATGTTATTACGACGTGCAACGTCAAGGCGAACATGAGAAAATTTCTCCTAATTTATTCATGAATCACTTTACATCGTTGTCGATTTTCAGTGTTCCTTTTCTTATAGTAACACTGTGTCCTCGATCAACTTCTGCTACGGCGGATAATCTCAACGGAGATTAGCTTATGCGCAAAGAGATACGCTGGGAGTTGGGACACACGGCCCTGCTTGGCATGTCCAACATTAACAGCGATGATAGCTTACTGTCGTACTCAGAGCCGCTTATCGTTACTTAACGACTTAATCTTGGATTTTAAAAAGTTTCATTCTCAGAAGTTAACGCTTCGTTTGTATATTAATGACAATTCTGTAATAGATTTAATGATAATAAATTAATTAATCATTAAATAATATAATTTAATACATGCGGCTGAGTGCGACAGTTAATCACAAGTCAATGATTAATTACTCATAATTTAATGAATAACTCTGAGTGCGGCAGTTAGCCGGCCTGGTTTTCGTTGGTTCCATGTTTTAATTCTCGATTAACTGACCTGTTAACTGTTTTGGCGCTATGTGTTTTCTGAGAAATTAAAATTTATCACTGATGTTTTAATATCAAAGAATGAAATCATAGCTACCAATTTCAATTTAAAAACATCTTGAGGAAACCGACATACCTGAGAGTTCAAACGCGGACGAAGTCGCGGGCAATATAATATAGCTAAAATTTTACCAGTTCCTAAAACTCTGAGTAGGTATCAGCTACATTTAAATAAATTCTCTAAGCTCAAGACAAAAAAAAATTACACGAAGATAAAATATTAAATGGCACCGTGATTTAATTACGCGTTTCATTTGCCACCAAGGAGACCTAATCTTTTAGAGTAACTTAATTAAGTTATCACAACTAAGAACTGTGATTTAAAGATTAATTAAATTCGTCATAACTACTAGTCTTTCGTCGGTTAAGGAAAACATCGTGAGGAAACCTGCACACCTGAGAGTTCTCCATAATGTTCTCGAAGGTGTGTGAAGTCCGCCAATTCGCATTGGGCCTGCGTGGTGGACTATGGCCTTTAAACCGTTCTCTGAGAGGAGACCTTGCTCAGTAGTGAGCCGATGATGGGTTGATAATGATGATGATGATCATGACTCATTATTTGCAATGGCTACACAATTACAATTATTTTGCGTAACGAGTACTTAACCTAATACAGAAAGTATTAGGTTAGTTCATTCGAAATGTACCTACTTAGAATAATTAACTTCGACTTTTAATTTTAATTTTTTTCATTAAATAACCAAAATAAAAAATAACATAGATTAGAATTACACTTCCCAAGTAAAACAGCAGCTTCTGCTTGTTTTACGCTTAGAAAAGAACGGTGGCTTGTTGATATGTTATGTCATAAATGTATGACATAACATATCAACAAGCCATAATCAAATCAAATAATTCTAAACTAACGCCAATGGGCGTTAGTTTAGAATTATTTTTAATCTCAAAACATGTTTCATCGACGTCGCAACAAAAGAGATGTTAGCACTTTGGCTGTTGTAAATTTTTGTCGAATGGGTAATTTTTCGCCTTATCCGGACTACTATCTAGATCCAAAATTAAAACTCTCTGACACGCGTACCAAGGCAATTTCGTCTCCCTTGTTGCGGAGTTTTGCGAGCGTTGCGAACGGTATTTTTCTTTGAGTGTAGGATTTAATCTCGGTATAAGCGGTGCGCGACGGCTCTATCCGTGTACGATCTGCGGTGAATGGTCAAAGCTTAAAGTGAACAAACAGACAGAGATATCTTTACTCAGGTGTCGCGAGACGCATACAGGGCGCCAAGGGGAGCGTTGTACAACCCACTACGAATATAGGTGGAGAAGGAACAATAATTATTATCTGCAGTGCGATTGTGTAGGAAAATCGTAGTTATTCCTTTAACAGCTTCAAATGTTTGATATGGAGCAAGGAGTTAGGTTTTTAAAACCTCCTTTTTAGTCCCCCTTTTATTCTGGAGTTCTTTCATATAAACCCATCAAGGCCCACAAGTACCATTTTGAATGAAAAAGGACCATAGTCCATTATAAAGTGGAAAGACAGACTTCTGATCCTTATGGACAACTTCTAGCAATGCAAATTTCTTCCTGATGTTTTAATTCAAAGTTGAAATATTATAACAAAATTATATAATAAAAAACTAAGTGGCACTCGGGGACTGCCGCGGTAAAGCGGCATAGTATTTTTTATCAACTAATGCAATTATAATATTTATGCAATATTTTTTTTTGCATAATAAAAATTATGCAAAAAAATTAAAACCAAACAAACAAGAAAAGCGAACTGTCACTACTTCGCGAGTGAAATTCGAACCTGCGACATCGACGCTCGAAAGCGGCCGCTCGCCCACTGCGCCAAATAGAGCTACTTGAGAACCTCTAAAATGTTGAACGCTTACTGAACGACGGTGTTAGGTTTTTTCGTTACGGAATTTCTTGATTCGGTCGCCGCGCTCAAACTGTTTGTCGTAGTTCAAAACCTGTGATAAAAGCTATGCAATAGCTTAAAAATTATATAAAATTATTAAATGAAGAATTAGTTCAAAAATACAAAACATTCGATGATGAATTTGTGTACACTATTTATTATGGAATAAGCCATCATATCATGCAAAGTGACAAGATTAATATTTTAGTGATTTTAATGCCGTCTCCATATTTAATATACCTACAATACCTACATGTCAAAGTGCTCGTATTACATAGACAGTCTCGGCCCGATGAAAGGGCTCTCTAGGGGCAAACGTCGGACCTTTTAATGGCAACTGCTCGCTCGCATGTCTGAATGAAAAATAAGGATGGCAGTTCTGCTGACGAACAAAGGAACGAGGTAACAATGCGCTTGGAAACTGGCGAAAACAGTTTTAGCCTCTCGAGATACTGATAGCGAGCTATTGCTATTTTTACTAATATTTATATAACAAACATTATACCTACCTAAGTGCAGAAATATTTTATTTAAGTATATTTATTGCTTGTTGGTTACTCAGTTTATCCTTCAATCACGCAGCAACGGAACAGTGAATCGACGTAACTTTTGTCATGGGTATATAGTTGAGGACCTGGACCTGGTGACATAGGCTTTTATCCCGGAAACACGAAGTGGTCTTGCGGCTAATTAGATACGAAGGTGCAACTGCCACTAACCACTGGGTTTTATAAGTGGGTGGTCTTGGGTTCGTTTTCGGGTAGGATAAATTTTGGAATTCTTTGAATGCAATGTAAATATTATATTATACTAGCTGACCCAGAAAACTTCGTACCGCCACCAAAAATATTTAGGGGTGGGTCACCCTTATCATTTAGGGGTATGAAAATTAGATGCCGATTCTCAGACCTACCCGATTTGCACACAAAATTTCATAAAAATCGGTCCAGTCGTTTCGGAGGAGTTTGGTAACAAACACCGCGACATGAGAATTTTATATATTAGAAAGTGTAAATTGGCTAGATCTGCTGGGATGCTCAGCGGTTGCTAGTTACTTTAGACCTGGTTCCGACGGGTATTTATGTATGTATTTATGCGTGATGAATGAAGTGTAAATCGACTCGTTATTATTGCCCGTATCTTTGCCCTTATGAAATACATAGACTAAAAAAAATTAAATGGCAGTGGGCAGGCCATGCTTGTCGCAGAAGCAATGGTCCTCGAATGGTCGAAAAGTCCTAGAGTGGAGACCGCGAACAAGTAAGCGTAGTGTGGGGCGCCCTCCAGCACGTCGCGTTGGACTGATGATATAAAGCGGGTGGCGGGAAGTGGCTGGATGAGGAAAGCTGAGGACCGGGTGTGGTGGCGTTCTCTGGGAAAGGCCTATGTTCAGCAGTGGACGTCCGCAGGCTGAGATGAGACTAAAATAAAACAATATATGACGGACTTTGCATCCAGTTTTCCATAGATGGGTTAGATATCGGTATATAGGTTTAATTAAAACTTGTTTCTTGTATCCACAATGAAACTCAATCACGCTATTCATAAAAGCGTTGCATAATCTAAAAAGTGATACTGTCAACGAGATGCAAATTGAATCATCCATCCCGGCGTCCGTTTAATGCAGGTCTTTGCCTCGGACGTGGTTGCAGGAAAATTGCGCTGTTTTGCATTTTGATGAAATATTTTGATTCGAAACTATACTTTGATTTTAATTTTTGGCGCACTTGATGCTGTTGAATTCACTCGCAATTTCAGTATCTAGTGAAAAATCCGCCTTTTTGTTAACTTTGCATTAATTTGATGTTTCTTGGTTGCCTAAACACATTCATAATAATGTACCTACATACATTTGATTAGGTAAATATCAAGTGTCTGAAGCACTTGATATTTACCGGTGAAGGAAAACATCCATCTCCATAATGTTCTCGATGGTGTGTGAAGTTCGCCAATGTATTGCATTGGGCCAACGTGATGGACTATGGCTTATAGTTTCATTATAACGTATTAGGATATGAATGAGTGTTATGCACTAGTATTTGAATTTGAAAAAAAAACCCACCGGTCTTATAATTTAACCGTTATTAATTGATTCTGAAACGATATACCTCTATTATTATGTTGTTGTTTGTTGTTGTTTTTACTGTGAGTAAAACTAAGAGAAATTATTATTAGTGTTGAAAAACATTTTTAAGAATAAACAGCGCTTTTTATTTTGCAAGCTAAAATAATTCTATCTAGAAAATGTAATATAAAATTAGGAAGATACCTTCAGAGGGGATAACACACTCTGTGTAATATATTGTGCTACTATATTTACAAAGTTAGTGACTCGAAAAAAAAGCTATAATATACAGGATGGAAAAAATTATGGGCCCTTAAATCCTTAAGTTAGATCATTTTACTTAAAGGAAACATTCCCTTATTTTTAAAAAGAAACAAAACTGCATTCAAATTTTTTCAAAAATTCGCTTTCTCACCCGGGAACCGAACCAGCTAAAAATTCAAAAAATAAACACCCGCTATATTATTGCACTAGTCGATACAGTCGATGTTAAAGATAAAATTTCTCCAAGAAACATTATGTCTTACACTCGTCTATCGTACAAGATATCCATTAAATCGAATATTTAGTATACAAGTTCTTTAGTCAACATTACCTAGAACTACTCACTTTCAACAAGTAAAAGACACGTTAGGTATAATTTTCTAATAACTCTAACATCCAAAGACATTGTATGAAGTACAAATCTTGCTAATTTTACTATCTTTAAGTACCTTTTTGAAGACTTAGATTAGAAAATCGTTTAATGGTAATAATAATTCTATGCACATTAATTACTTTCTTCTAACAAAAAGTTTAAAAATTTAAACATTTAACTTTGCGGTGCGGGACAGCAATTTTGAAATTCTATGACACATTTTGAGCATTTTTATCGATTTTGTTTTGTTTTGCTTCCATTAATAATTGTGTAGTAATAGCGTATCAAGAACAATTCTATTTATTAGAAGCTTAAGTACTTTTCAAACAAAAAAGAATTGTAATTTATCTCGACATTGTAGAAGCTAAATTGCAATATTTTTTTTCAATTCTCAAAAAAACGATTTTATCTAAATCTTCAACAAGGTACTTAGGGATAATTAGCAAGCTTATACTTCATACAATGTCTTTGGATGTTAGACTTATAAGAAAATTATAACGTGTATTTTACTTGTTGAAGGTGAACATTAGAACCGGGAATGTTGATTAGAGAAATTCGATTTTATGGATATCTTGTACGACAGACGAGTGTAAGACATAATGTTTCTTGGAGAAATTTTATCTTTAACATCGACTGTATCGACTAGTGCAACAAAATAGCGGGTGCTCATTTTTTGAATTTTTAGCTGGTTCGATTTTCGGGTGAGACAAGCGAATTTTTGAAAAACTTTGAATGCAGTTTTGTTTCTTTTTAAAAATAAGGGAATGTTTCCTTTAACTAAAATGATCTAACTTAAGGATTTAAGGTAGTTCCCCTCCAGGGCCCATAATTTTTTTCCACTCTGTATAATTACATTATAGCACCAAAATAAAAAGATTTTTGTATAAAACCCATTTTTTAAGCACTGTTTTAAATGAGGAAGATCTATGTGTAGTTACAGTGCTCTGGCCTACAAGATTTGCTTTATTTATCGAAAATCCTTTTATTTTGTTACTATGTACTAGTAGTTACCCCTTAATATATTTAATGGCAGTCAACTGGATCGCAAAGTTGCTTATTGATGCCGGAATTTCAGTCGCCACACAATTGGCTCCAGCGGAACAACTGCACTCAAAGCTTTGTTTGAACGCTTTTCTATATTAGGTACTCGAAACTACACTCGATCGAAAATTATTTTAAGAAATTTTTGATTATCTTTACTTTATATAAATAATATAATAAAGCTGAAGAGTTTGTTTGTTTGTTTGCTTGCTTGAACGCGCTAATCTCAGGAACTACTGGTCTGATTTGAAAAATTCTTTCTGTGTTTATAGAGTCCATTTATAGAGGAAGGCTATATCATCACGCTAAGACCAATAGGAGCGGAGCACCAATGAAGAATGTTTCAAAATCGGGGTTTTTTTTCCTTTTGAAAGCTTCCGCTGTGTGCGCTGCGTAAACGGTTAAAGTTTCGCAAAAATCATGTATCACAGAATTGTTCCCCTTCAAAAGTTCTAAAAAAAAATCCGCGACAGCATATGTCTATCTTTTAAGGTTGGCTCAGTATAACCTTTTTTATGCTTACCAAATTTGTTCTAAAATAATGCATTATTTGCGAAGGTGTTTTTAAGGTGGTGAAGGTGAAGTTAAAACTATTCCACGCGGACGAAGTCGCGGGCAGAAGCTAGTTTCCTATAAATAACTTTCGCGGTATTAAAAATCTGTATACTTACAAGTAGAGAATTTTCTCAAGATGAAAACCTTTTAATATGAATTTCTATTTACCTATCAAGATACTGCGTTGTTATTGTCAGCCACGCAAGATTCTAAATAAATGTTTAGTCATGGAAAGTCGAAAAAAGTTATAGAGGTCAGCTCAGTGCATTCATCAGCTATTATTTGCAATACTGAGTAATCAGTCGGACATCTATTTGATACTTTGCATCCTGGAGATCGAGTAGGAGTAGCTATTTTAACCCGGAAATAAATTTTCAGTAGGGGCAATTAAGGAATCTATGATTATTATATTGTGTCTGGACTGATTTGGTGGGTGGGAGGGTTTAGCCGCTACTAGTTCAAATCTTCAAAGACGTGCCACCACCGAGCAATTTATGGTAACAATACGATGGTATTTAGAACTTGATTAGGGGTATTTAGTTACACTGCCAAGTTAGACCGCTAAAATTTCAGACATCGTACCTTACCATCATTTCATATTGCAGCCAGAGCTATCTCGTTATCGAATAAAAAATTGGTTGTCTGTAAAGTCGGTTTACGGACGATAGTTTTACGTGATAACGTCATAAAAAACATTGATGAATAAATGTGTCACAAGCCAATGCTTGGGCCGATAGTGCCTCTCTATCGCTTGTTCCGCGTTCTCGCTTGTACGCGCAGGCTCAGGCGGAACGTGACACGTTTTCGTGCGTGCAGTCGGTGTTCATCGATTTATAAGACGTTATCATGTCAAAAAATATCTGGCAAGTACATGAACCGTTTCAAATGCGTCTTCATGTAGCGAGTTGGCGCTCCGCTCGGTCAAAGTTTAGAACTTTCGATCTGATGGGAAAAGACCACTAAGTCGATGGCCAGCTTACTTTAACTACTGATGGGCGGTCTTACAATCTGCTCCGGGTTTAATAACTTACAATACCTAACTTACTCTAGTAGAAATAGCTATCAAGATAATATTAGAGTAGGCAAAGTTTTGACTTGTGGTCTTGACTTGTCTTTGACTTGAATTTGCATCATCTGTAAGGGTTAAAAAAATTTGAAGAAAAGTATAAAATGTGAGATAGCAGTCAAGACTTGTCTTCATCATCTAATAAAAAATCATACGTCGAATCTGTGGAAAATGTTCTTCTACTAATAGAAATCAACCGCTGGGCAAAGGTTTCTTCAATTTCTTGTATAGGTTTTCACATGGCTCTATCTAGTATCACTAATATTTAGCATCTCCATAATGTCGACTGTCCTATATCTTCATTCTGGCAGATCCTGACGTCTATCGGACATCGGTCCTTCATACTATGTGTCTCGCCCACTGTTAGTTCATTGTGAATGATTGTGATATGCTGTCTACTTTGGTTCTTCAAAAGATCTGCTCATTACTAATTTGATGATACGAGCATAGCTCTTTCAATCGCCCGCTGGGAAACTTGGAGGTTAATTTCAAAAAAGGAGGCATTGCTTTCAAAAGGGAGTGTTTATTTTCAACAAAAACAATATTATAATATTCAAACAACACCGACTGCGTGGTTTTGTCCAGAAATAGTAAGCGCACATAAATAATGAATGTAAACAGTGGTAATAACAATTTTATCTCGTTAAATATCTGTAGCTCCCTGCATCGCCTGCTAAGTGATTCTGCAATTTCTAATGAAGCCCCTAGTTAGCAATCATGCTTCATATTTTGTGTTGTTTTATATTTGAATGGCCCAGTTCAATTAGTACGTAAGTCCATTTTTTTCTGTTTTTGAATTGTTTCTTTTTGTTTTTTGGCACCATGGAATGCTGCTGACTTTCAACCCTTGACCCAGTCCAGTCCAGGTTATTTAAGGATCTATAGTAGTTTGTTCGGTCCGTGTGCCTCCATTGAAAGCTCCTCTATCGAAATTGATAAGCCGCTTACGCTAAAATCCAGGTTAAGCCAATATAAATGTCATTCACGTATTGATTAAACTACTGTTAACATTGACATATTGATTAAGACTAGACTCTAGGAAACCTTATACTTCAATATCATAGCTTTATTTACCTTCTATCTATAGACAGATAAATTCTTTGTTGCAACACACTTAAATAATATTTACAATTAAACTATAACAAAAATAATTTCATATAAAAAATATTTTTAAAAAACCGACTTCACACGCCCGCGCCGCTACAAAGTAAATAATTTATTGTTGTTATTTTAAAAACCGCTCGGCCGATTTTGACTAAATTTCAATGGAACTACTTAGGAAGCATACTCCCTTTAAAACCCTCCCTTTAAGCAGACTCCCTTTGAAACAAAAAATAATTTTCCAAATCGGTTCAGGCGTCTTTGAATAATCGGTGAACATACATAAAAAAAAGATTCCGATGAATTGAGAACCTCCTCCTTTTTTAAAGTCGGTTAAAATATATAAGCATAGATCCGACAAGTCAAGCAATAATAACTTGTGACTTGTGATGTTCGGTCACCAAATTCAACCCTTCCACCCAGAAGTGAAAAACTGGGGTTTCAAAGTATTGTTAAAATTACTTTAATTACTTTAATGTACGAAAAAATTTAAAATCGTCCAAAAAGTCGTATTTATTCGTCGATTAAAAACATTCATTATTAACAATTTATATATTAAGTTTAATCTCATATTTGTGTGAACAGAACTTCCGATCTTTCAAAGATGATTCTTTTTGCGTCCGGGAAGTATGCCAAGATGTTGATCCAAGAATCTAAGCTCAGTGTGAGGATGCCCACCTGAAAAAAACACACTATGACAAGACTGTTTCGAAGGAGGCTTTCTTTACTCACATAAAAGGAAATTTGATCTTACCAGACTAGACCAGAGATTTAAAAATAAATAAAAATCTGTTTTAGAATGTACAGGTACAGCCCTTTCATATGATACCCCACTCGGTATAGTTATCTTACTTTGAAATTTCAAACTCCCGATTTTCCCCCTTTTTTAATTAAACTAAAAATATTTTTTGATTTTTTTTATTCCAATGTTGTTGGGCCACTATTATACACAACTATTCCAAATTTCATGTCGTGACGGACGGACGGACGGACGGAGAAAGTCTCACCATAAGGATTCCATTTTTACCATTTTGGTACGGAACCCTAAAAATTATATCCTACAATTTAATATACTGTTAGGTGCCGAGGAAGAGGGCGTGGTCAGCGCATTGAGTCAGTTTGAACGTACGTCAAGCGGAACAAATCAGGTAGTGCATAAAACTCCGCTCATACCGGACAGTGGGGCTAGTCAGCACTAAACTAAACTAGAAACCTGTAGGTAGACCTCTTTCTCGTACCCGACAACGTCTTTTGTTTGGTCACTTAATTTCTTTAGAGAATTTTGTTATTTTGTTGTTGTGAAATTAGTTCACTTGTGGGATTGCCAAAAATACATAATTCGTACCGCCACTACATGAAAAATTAGTTAAATAAACATTTTTCAGTGGATCAAAATGTGAATCTAAACCATCCTCGAATCCCCTAGAACTCACACAAAAAATTTCATCAAAATCGGTCCAGCCATCGAGGAGGAGTTCAGTGACATACACACGCACACAAGAAATATATATATTAAGATACAAAAGTGAGTATGTTTGTTGCCTTGTCCTCCAAACGCGGCGCAACAGAGCTAGTATTTGAGAATCATTTTACTTTTTATCCAGGTTTCCACTTCAGTTGTAGACGAAATCACCGGCAAATCTAGTCAATAATAAAATAAACATAAATATAAACTGTATTTAGAATGACGACTCCTTGAAAACCCGGCTTATAAAAGTTAATAATATTCTACGTTATTTGAGCGTACTCTGAGTCTAAAGTACAACCTTTTTTCATGTGATAAAGGTAGTTCTTAAAGTACTGAAACTTTTCCATTTCCGCGCATTCAAGATTTTCTTTGTCTGCCTAATTTTTTTAGGTAAACTAAAAAATTATTCATTAAAAAAACTGTAACTTGAGAAAAAAACATTACCTTATTTTCAGCTCGATAAGAGAAGCAATGAGAGACTCCACGGTTTAACCCTTGCATGATACCGAACACGTCACCAGGACCTAACAGTTCGTGTGTAGTCTCTGTAAGATCTGATCTCACTGATACCACCGCGACGCTGCCCGAGGCCACCCAGTGCATACGTGTCTCACTATCACCAGCTACTATTATGTAATTTCCTGGAAGTAGGAGTAGTTACAGGTTTCTTTGGCCTCATTTTCAAGGTATATTCCGAGGTGTCCGGGGTTAGAACTCCAGTCACGCACTGTCTCTTACTTTTCGGTGTTATATGCATCATTATCAGCAACCCAACAACAGCTCACTACTGAGCGCAGGTCTCCTCTCAGAGAAGGGTTATAGGCCATAGTCCACCACGCTTCAAGAACTATGAAGAACTCTCAGGTGTGCAGGTTTTCTCACGATGTTTTCCTTCACCGTTGAAGCAAGTGATATTTAATTGCTTAAACGCACTTGACTCTGAAAAGTCAGAGGTGAGTACCCCGGGATCGAACCTGCGACCACCCGAATAGGAGATCACAGTCCTAACCACTAGTTATATGCATAATAAGCAAGTAACTATCACTAGCTTTAATAGTAGAGGAAAACATCGTGAGAGAACCTGCAAGTCAAGAGTTCTCCATAACGTTCTCAAAAGTGTGTGGAGCCGGTCAATCCGCATTTGAACAGTTCTGTCCTGAACCGTTCCCTTCTCTTCTCGTTCTGAGAGGAGACTAGTGAGATACATTTCTGTTGACATCCCAGGCGAGTGGTAAGCATTGTGACCCTAAAGGGAAAGCCTGAATTCAGGGGCAATTTGGAGTATAGCCTAATCTAAAAGCTTCTTGGGTACAGTAGATAATGTAAAGTTTGAGACAGGGAAGAAAGCTATATTTATATATTATGCATACGCTGTGAAAAAACTTCACCTGTTGCTAGTATCTCCACCACGTTGACAAAGACGTACGACTCAATTAACTAACACATTTTTCTCTATTTATCAACTTCATGACGTTGTATCAAGATTGAATGTACTTTAGCGTTGTTAAATGGAAAAATATTCTATCACTTTCTCTTACATCGCGTTGAAAGCTATATCTATTTTACTTATGTATACACAAAAAGGTTTCTTGGAGAGTTTTATATCACCTTTCTAATATTTTTCAGTTTCATATTTAGTGTCTTTTTATGTTGCTCGCAGATTTTTATCAAAGGGTCGAGGGTCAAGTCTCTCACACAGTTTCCTTTAAGGACTTATGTTTACCTACCTATATTTATTATTCATAAAGTATTTTTCAATGGAAAAAGGTTTCATAAAAAATTGTACGTTTTCAAAACAATCCTTAATACCTTTACAAATATTATAAATGAGAAAGTGTGTTTCTTTGTTGTTTTCGTAATCCTCCATCATTGATATTTAATACCTACATCATAATAATTATTTAATAAACTTTGTTGACTCTCTTTAAGTAATTTAATTTTAACTATTTATCATTAAGCCTTTTTAATTGGGCTTAGTTTTTCGTCAAAAATGTGCAAGAACATCAGGCATGAAAATATATTAGTAAGAGAAGTATTAGCAATGAAAAATAAATCCAAAGAGCTTTTCATGGTAGGTACTCTTATTTATCCACATTACGCTACTAATGTATCGCTTTAACATTTTTACCTGGGAAATAGATGGAGTAATCCAACAAAGCGCTAAGCTGACGTAGGAAAGGCTCGCCGGTTTCGGCGAAAATAAAACAATTGCGCAAATGTTGGCCAAACATGGCTGACATCAAGTCGCAGCGGAGCACGTACGGGGTTTGAGCTATCAGAGCTGGCAACTGAACAAAATAATACAAGTTATGAAAATAATATAATTACACTAGCGGCACGCTATGATGGCCGGTTTGACGTTTGTCCGCTCATGAAGTTCCGTATTAATTGATAACGACTTTGAAGGAAATAATTGTATTACTTTATTGACGATAGTGATGTGCAGAGATTCATAAATTTTATCGAATGTAGTTTTAGGTTTAGGACTCAAAATTTATTTATTAAATTGATTTCTAAAATGTATACAAGTGTAGAAAAATCAGTTTGCACCATTTAAGGGGTGAATGTACTTGTGAATATGAACAATTTTCACTATGTGGACAAACCTCTGAAATCGCAAAAAAATATCAGCTGTTTCATACAAAAGGTAAAATTTTTATTTTTATATGATATATACCACAACTCGGCATTTGGTTTTCTAAATTGAAAATTTTTAAAAATGGAATCTAATACGATCGTCACATAGGATCGCTGGCTAGCACAAATACTACCTCCGGCAAACTCGCGTCAATGCTCAATGCAAAACAAAGCAGTTTCGAATTGACGTTGCTTCGAAAAGTATAAACTGTCAGTGCAATGCGATTGTGATATAGTTTTGACCTGGCTTTGGATTTCAAATATTGATACTGCATTACTGTTGACCCTTGCTCGTTAATTTGGACTCTGTTCAAGCCCTTTGTTGTGGATTTCGTCGATATGACCGAACGTACGCAGAGAACTGTTCTAAATAGTCAGACACGTGAGTTCGTAATACGCCTTCGTAACTATTTCGATCGTGAAGCTCAAAATGGAGGGCCAATTTTACCTATAACGTCAGTGGTTGAACGCGTAGCTGATGCGCTTAATATTGGACAACGAACTGTTAGACGGATAACTAAAAAAAAATATGGCGAGACTGGCACAGAAGAAAATAAACTTCACACACCAAAAAAGAGAAAACGAGCAAAACCAGTCGTAGGCATCGATAGCTTTGATGCCGATGCTATCCGAAGACATGTTTACGGCTACTATTTACAGAAGGAGTATCCAACAAGAAAAAAAGTTGGTGCATTCACTGAAGGAAGCTGGATTATTCTTCGGTGGGGAAAGTTCTTTAACGAAGATTTTGAAGACCATTGGATTTCGATACAAAAAATGTAACAAACGCAAAATATTGATGGAAAGATTTGATATAGCGATGGCAAGGTATACTTTTTTACGGCAAGTGAAAGAAATCAAAAATTGGCAAAATGTTGTGTTCTTGGATGAAACATGGCTTAATGCTAACCATACTGTAGGCCGTTCTTGGAACGATGACACAGCAGCATCTACTTCCAAAGTTCCTGTAGGAAAAGGATCGCGACTTATAATTTGTCACGCCGGAACCATCAACGGGTTTGTCGAAGGTTCTCTCATGGCTTTTGCGTCAAAAACCACTGGAGACTATCATGAAGACATGGTTTACCTCAATGTTGTGTAGCCTCCCTGAACCATCTATTATAATTATGGACAACGCCCCATACCACTCGATGCAAATTGACAAGCCACCTGCCCAATCCCAAAAGAAAGCTGATATCGTCGCATGGCTTCGTAAAAATGGCGTAGATGCAAACATGAATATGTTAAAAGCGGAATTAGTACGTCTTTTAAAAGAAAACAAACCAACCAAGATCCAATACGTCATTGACGAAATAGCATTAGAACATGGGCACAGAGTTATACGGTTACCGCCTTACCATTGTGAGTATAATGCGATTGAGTTGGTGTGGGCTCAAATTAAGGGATATGCTGCAAGACACAATACAGAACCCCCATTTACCACAAAAAAAATGCTAAAATTATTAGAAGAAGCTTGTGAACATGTGACTAAAGGAGACTGGGAAAAGGTTGTGAATAGAACTGTTAAATTAATAAGGGAAGATTATGAAAGAGATGTGAAAATAGATAATATTATAGAAAACGAACATATAATTATTAATGTAGGTGATGATAGCAGTGACGACAGTGAAAATAGTAGTATGGACGAATCTGATTAATTATGGCCTTTTGTGGCACCTTTTTTGGTATCTTTTGTATTCATATATGTTTCTTGTGTGCATATAAAGTATGTATATTCATTTTCATTCAAATATTCAGTTCGTTCAAATAAATTAAATAAACATATACATTTTTGTTTTATTAAACCTATTTAATCAGGTACAAAAACAAAACTTAATTGTTTTTTGTTCGAGAATAAATTGACATTCCACATCACTATTGTAATGTGTCAAACCGGCCATCATAGCGTGCCGCTAGTGTAAGTATGTTTGAGATTATGTTTTGGTCTAACCGTCTAAGATCCGAAGAGAGGTCGTCCTTCACCCATCTGTTTACTAGTTAAAAATTTAGAAATTTTCTATAGAATATTATCCATAAAAAACAAATCGCTATTTTAATTGCCTATTAAAATATGTTCAAGGCTATTTTTCATTAAAAATATTATGATTAAAATTTTTGTCCATGTTTCACTTTCTTGTTTACCGAACGAACTTAAAAGAAATCAAAATTATATAACGGAACATGCAAACTTCCCTATTATGCCCGTTTATACGGAAGCAGGTATAAACAGGTAAATCGGCACAAGTAAATGTACCGATCTGTTTTCTAATTTTATTGATATCTACTTAGATTAGAATAAAAATATTGCAAATACGATGATATAATATTGCGTTTGAAACTATTGACAGGCTTCAAAATTTTAAAGCAAAATTTTTATCGATAACTAATATATAAAATTCTCGTGTCACAATGATAGTTACCTTACTCCTCCGAAACGGGTGGGCGGTTTTTATGAAATTTTGTGTGCATATCGGGTAGGTCTGAGAATCAGCCAACATCTATTTTTCATACCCTAAAATGATAAGGGTGACCAACCACTAAATATTTTTGTTGGCGGTACGTAGTTCGCTGGGTCAGCTAGTTTTCAATAAAAAATACTCTTCATCTGGTTAACGGATGAGTGAAGGACGATCTCTCTTCGGATCTTGTACTATTTGCTAGATTATTTATTATTAATTGTATTTTTTTTATATGAATAAGTAGATTGGCAGCAGTGATAGCTCAGTGGTTCGGACTGCGGTCTTCGATTCGGGAGGTCGCGGGTTCGATCTCGAGCACGCACATCTAGCTTTTCAGAGTTATGTGTGTTTAACCATCGTGAAAAAACCTGTACGTGTACGCCTGAGAGTTCTTCATAAATAACAAAGTATTCTAAAATATTGCTTAGGCAATATTAGCCGTTAACGGCTAAGTCATGTGTGTGTGTGTGTGTGTGTGTGTGTGTGTGTGCATGTCAAATAGAGAAGATCAAAACTAAAATATCACAACTCTACAAACATAATTTTAAAGATGAAGATCATTTATTCATTTTATATATCTATAATCTACATATAAAAAATACAACAACAGTAAAATAAATGATGAGTTATGTTTAAAATTATGTTATGTATAGCGAGCAAACAAACAGACGGGCCACCCGATGTTAAGCGATTATTGCCGCCCATGTACATTTGTAGTACCAGAGTGTGTTTCTCTAGTTTTGATTTAAATTTCCAGACATAAACAGATACTCTGGTAATTTGCAAGATGAAAAAAAAATGTAGACTAAAGCAAGCAATTTTAGTGTATACGTAGCTTATACGTACGTGACCTTACCTGACGCCCTCTTTCTGTAACCCACAGAGTTCGTACGTATTTCCAAAATTTCATTAGTTGGTAACCTTGAACAATACATCTATTTTATTACTAAGAAAACGGTTCTTTTAATGATCCGTGAAACGACAAATGTCTTGGATGCTCTCTGAAGAGCTATTTTGCAAAGCCGTTTCGGGGCATGTCTACTGTTTATTTGTCTAGAACTCTAGAGCGATATCACACGGCACGGTACGGCGTCGCAACGTCTATAGGTAACATATTTTTTCTCACCTCCGGGCGGAAAGCGTCAATTTTCCTCCCGCTGCGCTAAACGAAAATGTCGCTTTCCGCCTCCGTCGAGGAGAAAAATAGTATACACACCACGGGCAGTAAATAAGAAAGCCTCAGATCACATGTTTCTTGACCTCGGCTTCGCCTCGGACAACAATTACATGTGATCTGAGACATTTCTTATTTTACTGCTCTAGATGTGTAATATACTATATTTTATTTTATTTATTTTATTTAATTCATTTATTGTCCAGAACATGGTAAGTAACATAAGTATACTAACCGTCCACTTCAAGTTGGCCGCTACCTTGCGTCTTGCTTCCCCGCACCGCACCTCAAGTCAGACCCACTTAGTACAGATAGCAACGTACCACTCGCGATTGTCAGTACCTTGTTTTTTCAAACTTTTGTTATGGTTACGTTTTAATTTTTTTTTTAAAGTTTTTATTAGTTATTTATTGTTTTTTGTTAACTATTGTTCACGTTTAGTTTTCTACGATGAGTAAAAAAGGAAAAGTTTTGCATAACGCAGACTAATTATTACTTTAATTAATGTCTTTCTTCGAAAATGAGTAAATAATTATAAATCACGCCCCTCGACATTTAAGACGTCATTGCCATAAAAAGCATTGCCAGATTTCCGTCACAGTCGTGGTGACAGTAAATAAATAAATAAATAAAGCTTTATTGACCAAAACCTTAACCAACACAACAAATTAGTTATCACTAAGAGTATAGGCTAAGAGTAGGTAAGGCTATGGCCTATGTACCTACTATATACCTATTTAAAATTTAGTGTGGTGTGGAGTGGTCAATGGGCCACCCCCTCAGCTTGTGCCGCAGCATGAAAGGCAGGTATGTACCTACCAGACACACCGCAACGCTGATTTTCAGAAGGGGCCCAAGGGCCGAAACGTCACGGACCACCACTGTGGTCACAAAAAAAAACGAATTAAAAGCTTAAATTGTATATATAACTTAATATTACTTTACTAGAGTTCTACAAATTGTATAAGTAAATAAAGTAAAAAAGTAAAAACGTCATACTACAATTGACAAAAATAATCAATTTTTGTCAATAGTACGGTATGACGTCATTTTGTAACGGTCGTCGACGGCCAACTTGAAGCGGACGGGTAGTACGTCTATGCGGTGCATTGCTGCGTTTGTTCAGCGAAATGTAAATTTTGGCGAACTAATGCAGCAACGCAGCGCTATTTTACAGCAAAATTACTACTTTTTTGCATCGCACCGTGCCATATGGTATCGCTCTTAGCTAGTATCTAGCGAGGCTTGTCCTAACTCTTGGCGGTGCAAGACGATATATCAATAACCCCTATCGAGCAGTTATCTCTAACCTTAGGCTTCTGCAAGCAGGCCTAAGACTGCTTATGGGTCCAAGAGTAGTTTATAGGTACGTATACCTACTAAAGAAGCTACTAATAATGGATCGAAAAAAAAAATGACCTCAATGGTCTCATGTTGGAAGACTTCCCCCATTACGTGGATGGACAATAGGTACCTATCAAGCGAGTCGCAGGCAGGCGTTGAGCGGCACAAGATTATGTTTTAGACTTCACTTACGTCAAGCAGTTGATGTCTTTCTGTTCAGATGATGATGACGATGATGACGACTAAATAAGAATATTTGGAGAACCAATAGTTGACAAGTACTTATTTCTAAAGTTTTTGGTTCGTGTGGGAATTTTATTATTATTAAAAAACCAATTGAATTTCATATAATTATACCACAAAGAAGAACTTCGATATAACTCACTTGACAACCCCTGATTTTTCAAAACATCAATGAGTTCCCATGTAGCTTTTTCATACAGGTTCAAAGCGTATCTAGCCGAGAAGGCGACTTGCATGGACGTGGCTATCACAGTGGCCGCCAACATTTTACCACAAATGAGGCATATGGCAAGGATGATTTTAGAAGGTATCTGGTCTACTAGGAATTCGTCACCGCCCGTAGAAGTGAGGACTGCAACTATGACGTAGAAGGAGCTGGTGTAGTCCCAAAGTCGTAGAGGCAAGTCGCTGAAAAAAGAAATGACAAAATTGTGACTTTTACCTGATGCCTGATGACTTCAGATCATGTTTTTATTCTTTTGTCAAGCCTCAATAGCCCAACGGTTAAAGGTGCGGACTAAAAACTGAAAGGTCGCAGGTTCGAATCCCACCCGTTACACTATTGTCGTACCCACTCCTAACACAAGCTTTCCGCTTATTTGGAGGAGAGAGGAGGATATGAGTCAACTTCAACTTGGCTGATATTCTATTCTTTGTTTAATTTTTGGAACGAAGTTTTATAGAAGAGAAATTCCGAACAAAATATGAGAAGCAAAGTTTTATTGAAGAGACACTCCGAACAAAATATTTGCGGCAAAAAATTTACTAACGCCATCTGAGCCACGTGACCTTGCTTAGAATTGCTTTAATAGCTGTTTTTACGAGATGGTTCAAAGGAAGTTCAGAATCAACGCCATCTCTCGCCACATGTTAGTACATGTGGCGAGAGATGGCGTTGATTCTGAACTTCCTTTGAACACTCGGTTGGAAGTTCAGAATTTGCATTTGCTCATGCATTTTTTTTAACTTTTTTTCTTGTTCCACTACGTTCTCGATCTCATATTCAAAACGATTAATTTCAAGCAGGTCGATCAATTGTGGTTTTTATGAAGGTCAAGGACCATTTGTGCAGAAAACAAATGTTGCTGCGAAAAACTCAACAGCAAAAATATAACTCCATACTTTTTTAATCTATTGCACACACTTTTCCATCTGCATATTTGTATGGTATAAAGAAGTTCTAAGTAAGTAATTCCTAATAATTATAATATTACTATTATTTATAGCTGCTTGTGCTGATTCACTGACTGACTGACTGACTCACTGATTGATCACCTCTCCTGTAAAATTGTGTATGAAAAAATTTTTTTTCATCAATGGTTTCGTATAGAGGACAAGAATTCATTCGGAGGAAAATTATGGAGAGAGCTGATGATTGAGGATTTCGGAGACGGATGAGGAGCACGGCCAGGTTATTGAGGATAGGTGGGGTGTGCTGGAACAAAAGTCACTCGAAACCTCATCCAATTGGCAGTGAGCTGAAAAAAATTCCAAAATGACGGATTCAAGATGGCGGCCATACGAATTTCGTCGGTCTCTATCTCGGAGAATTAGTCCATTGAAAAGTTACATTTGGGGTTGCGTTTTTTAGAGGACACAATTTTATTTTTTTGATGTGTAGGGAGGGTCAGTGTTAAGCTAAAACCAAGTTTGTGGGGTCGCCACCCTTGTACCAGGCTACCATCTTGAAAATAGGGGTTGAAATGGTTTTTACGATATGGTTTTACGATATATGTAGGGGGGCTACACATCAAAAAACTAAAATTGCGTCCTCTAAAAAACGCAAGGTAAGGCCTAAAAAATGTTACATTTCAATGGACTAAATATAAAAGATGAAAGAGTGGTACTAGTTATAATTTATGTACTTACTCATCTAACAAGTGCAATTTCAGTGTCCGAATAGTATTGTAAGGTGCTATGGCTATGAGAGTCATAAGCCAAATGCAAGTAAAAGTATGTAACAGCAACACAACAATAAAAATGGTCATCGCAGTCTGAAATCAGACCGTGAAAATGTTAATTAATATTACACTGAATAACTAATAAATAGATTTTTAGATTATGAGTTCCATCAAAAGTTTTTCACTGAGTTTCCACGGCGCGGTTCGGCGCCCGCGCCCGCAGCGGTTGCGGGCCCGCGGCCTCTGTAGAATGCAGATTTGTATGGAAAATGAAGTTGCAAGTTCCACGGCACGGTTTGCGCCCGCGGCGGACGCAGTACTAACGGTACAGCAACCGCTGCGGGCGCGGGTGCGAACCGCGCCGTGTAAACCCAGTCTTAACATTATGAGTTCTATGTAAAAGTCAGTGGGCAGCCAATTGGGTATTTGACTGATATTTTTTATTTATATAAAATAACGGTTTTTAATTAATATTAAAACACAATGTTTATTTTACCAAGAAATAATAAATTAGTTCTATATATAAGAGATCCTTAAGAAAATTTCATATATACAATACTATATTAAACCTAAATTTAATTCTAAAATTAAAACTAAAATAAAAACTAATTAAAATCTAAAACCCCATCCAAGCCACCGCAGTGTGGCATAGTACCCAAGATGCTGGCAGCATTGCCTCTTTGGATGGCCAAGCTAATCCTTTGGCCAAGGTAGCTGCCAGCTCTTGGATCCCCGGTAGACTCGATCACCTTTTTTGATATCTCTAAAAAAAGTGCGCGAGCCTCCGGGCCCCTTGGATGGGGTTTTAGATTTTAATTAGTTTTTATTTTAGTTTTAATTTAAGAATTAAATTTAGGTTTAATATAGTATTGTATATATGAAATTTTCTTAAGGATCTCTTATATATAGAACTAATTTATTATTTCTTGGTAAAATAAATATTAAAGAGATTATAATGTAAAAAAAAAAACACAATGCCATTTTTCTTTTTAATATATCTCAATTAGTCTCGGAAATATATTTAAAGCTACCAGTTAGACAAAGAGAGAGCTATTGAGGTGTGACGTCAAAACTCAAAAGCTGCATAGACTCTTCATAGAAAATTTCGTTTTAGAAAGCGATACAATTAAAGTCGTAGTAAAACCATGGTAAAACAGCTTATAACTTATTTGTTTATTGACCGATTTATTTTCTGTTTTTAAAAATATTATGTTACATGTTACACTTTCGATTATAAATAATAATTAAGCCTCAATAGCCCAACGGTTAAAGGTGCGGACTGAAAACTGAAAGGTCGCAGGTTCGAATACCACCCGTTGCACAATTGTCGTACCCACTCCTAATACAAGCTTTCCGCTTATTTGGAGGGGAGAGGAGGATATTAGTCAACTTCAATTTGATTGATATTCTTTTTTAACAAAAAAAAAATCAACATTTTGACAATAGTCAAATACCCAATTGCAATTTTGCAATGAGCGTGAACCGTGAACCGTCCCCTTTACGCTGCTCAGTCCAAGTCTTTAATCGCTATAAAGCATTTGTTTGTAAAAGTAGTTTCTTTGTGCATCTTTTAATTTTTAACCGCCTTCCAAAAAAGGGGGAGTTCTCAGTTCAGCTAGTATCTTTTTTATTAGCCTATTCTTCTATCATTTTCCATTAGCTTTTATAAAACTCTCATTTATTTGAAGTATACAGAAATAATTTATGTTTTCCGCAAATGCCATCTAATTACGGGCTCTGGAATGGCAGAGGATTTTAATTAGCTAATTTACTTATTTCGGTAACACCGCTTCCATGATGCGGCGCTTATGTTCATATAATGTATATAATTATGTAGGTATAACCGTATGTAATTTGGCCTGAGATTGTGCTGGATTACAATCCCCAAACCGCAAGGGGAATTTGGCTAACCACCTCGGTGAGAATTTACACATCTACAATTCAATATACGTATATTTTCTGTGTGTAAACCTTAACAGCTCCTATTTAGGTTTTTAAGAATATTTGATTCAAATCTTCTTAACCGAATCGTAATGACCTTTATAGGTAGGTACGTGGTTTTCAATCACGTGATAATAAATAAGCCTTATGTGTTCCAGCTCCTCAATCCAGAAATAATTTCTAAATAAATGATGGTGTACAAAATTGTTTCACTTAAAATTTTTATGAATTTTAGGGTATACAGATCATTCATTTTGTATGCTTGATCTGCATTTCACTGATCATTATAAAATTGAGATCATTGAAAAATTAAATTAATCTATGAAGTTTGAATTTAAGTCACAGTATCATACATTTATCATTAGTATGAGCATACTATGTCCAGCATAGCGTGACTGCAAGTAGCATCGTTGCACAAATGAGCGAGCACAATGCCTACCTTGCTAGAACTTGCTTATTCGAAATTGTATGTACAGTACCTGCAGTATTGTTAAATTATTTGTGAGCTCAGCTGCGGTTACGCGATAGAAATCGACCAAGTACTTTAGTCTTAGCAATTTGTTTGCACGAAAATAATGCACCGCTGTTAATGGTTTCCTGGAAACAAAAAATTAACATACATACACCTTTACTATTCTTATTATCCTTACTAAATATTATAAATGCGAAAGTGTGTTCGTTGTTGGTCTGTTAGTTTGTCCTTTAATCACGCCGCAACAGAGTTACGGATCGACGTGATTTTTTGCAGTTTAGGACCTGGAGAGCGACATAGGCTACTTTTTATCCTGGAAAATCAAAGAGTTCTCGAGGGATTTTTAAAAACTAAACCCACGCGGACGAAGTCGCGGGCAATGACTGTACATAATAATTTTTTTTTTTCGTTCATCTCAAGTCTCAACCCATGGCTGGCCCTACTGGCAATAGAAAAGGGTTTAGGCCGTACTCCAACCACGCTGACCAATTGCGACTAGGTCGATTTCACACACCTTTGAGGACATCCATTTTGTTTCAAAACTGTATGTAGTCTGCCAATTCGGCAAGCAGCTTTCCTTACTATGTATTCCTCTACCATTTCATATGTACAATCTTACTTAATTGTGGATTTTGTATATTTCATAGATACAGTTACAGATGTGATAATCCGATAGCATTTTAAACTGTTCTAGTCAAGATATAAGCAAAGAACTTTCTACATCATAGGGAACTGCAAAGTGCAAGCAAGCATAGTTTTCAAATGCCTTCTAATATGCTTGATATAAATATATAATTATTAATAATTATTTCTGATTTTCCTGGATAAAAAGTAGCCTATGTCACTCTCCAAGTCCACAACTATCTTCATGCAAAAAATCACGTCGATCCCTTGCTGAACTGCGGCGTGATTGAAAAACAAGCCAACAAACAAACACACTTTCACATTTAAAATATTAAGTAGTAAATAAGTATTCAGATTATGACCTATTCATAATGTGCGCATTGTTACCAAATCTTGCTTAATGTAATCGTAGAGATTTACTACTATTTGATTGTACTGTATTTTTGGAGACAAAATCCTTTTATTAAGTACTAGCTGATGCCCGCGAATTTGTCCGCGTGGATTTAGTTTTTAAAGTCCCTCGGGAACTCCTTGATTTTCCGGGATAAAAAGTAGCCTAGATGTTGACCCGAGTAATAAGCTACCACGGTATAAAATTTTGTAGAAATCTGTGCGGTAGTTTTTACGTGAAAGAAGGACAAACAAACAGACAGACAAACAGACAAAAATTAAATAAAAATCTGTTTTGGGCTCAGTATCGATAGTAAAGCATCCCCCAATTAAAATTTTCAAAATATATTAAATGTACAGAAATCTTCCAGTTACAGTTTTATTATATGTAAGATATGTATAGATATAGATAAGCTAAGACGGAGGAACATACGAAAAACAGAACCCAAACAGTTCAAACGGGAAATTGCACAGCAGGTCCGACCATACCCACAGTTTATGTCTGTAATACCTGGCGCGGCATTTCGTGGCATCCAATATGAGATTGCCGTGCCTATTGAGGTATCCCTGCAATGTTACAATTAGTTTTGAGATTTATCTCTCTTTGCCTATTGAACGTGATATAATTTTTAATTAATAAGTGGGTAACTTGAATAGGTAGTAAGTATACCTATAATTTATTCTTGTCTTGTTTCTTGTGATATCTTTTAAGCGATGATAACTTAGTAGATAAGACTTCCGACTTCATTTCAGGGGGTTGAAGTTAAGTGCCTTTGAGCAATTAAAAACAAGTACTACTTGCTTTATCGGTGAAGAAAACATCGTGAGGAAGCCTGGATTCATGAGAATTTTTCAAAATGTACTCTAAGTGTAAAGTCTACCAATCTACACTTCATTAATCAACCGACGAAGAAAGGGGGAGTTCTCAATTCGTTGCGTATTTTTTTACCGCACTTATTTTTAATCCAAGTTGATAAAATTAATTATTTTTTAATTATTATCACATTCCTCAATATATATTGCAAAAATATTGTCAATGATTACCTGATGCATTGATATATAAGTTTTGACATAAAAGTATATATCAAAAAATGATTGAACCCAGAATATAATGTCGCAATCGTTTAAAGTAACCAACTCATACAAAGTGAGTACGTAATTCGCAGTTGCCATAATGCAAGTCAAATATCCAAAGCTCTGAGAATAGAAATTTTATATTAGAACTTTGGAGTCGATGAAAGTTTGCAAAGTTTAAACTGAACCGACAATCAAAAATACTTTGAGAAGAGAATTGAAACATACAAATTATTTAATAGAAACAGAAAAATTATTTTGCAGTAGCTGATGCCCTCGACTTCGTCCGCGTGGATATAGTTTTTAAAATGCTGCGGGTACTCTTGGATGTTTCGGGATAAAAAGTAGCATAATTATGTCACTTTCCGGTGATAACGTCAATCTGTAGCTCGGTTGCAGCGTGATTGATGGACAAACCAACAAACAAACACTGTTTCGCATTTCTAAAATTAGTAAGGATAGTTAGGATTATAATTATTGTGGATTTTTTCTGTCAAACCTGATACATACGAGATCCCGGCTTCAACAGGTTATCAACATGTAAATAGCTATGATAAGTCAAAACGCTAGTCGCAGATTTAGCTTGGCTGATATTACTCGTTGATTGAGCAGATGGTAATGTGCTCGTGTATTGTCCACCTGGAAAAATAAAATACAGTTCGACAAAACTAAAATGGATACAGGCCATAATTTTTATGCACTGATTTTATTATTTATTAAAGGTATGTGAAGTCTTAGTGAATGTGACTATAATGTCTTTATTATGTCTTAAGTGACTTACGGATCCGAGACATGGTCGCTAACTAAGGGCCTCATAAGTAGGCTCAGGACCGCTCAGCGGGCGATGGAGTGTCCCTGCGGGATCGAATTAGAAATGAGGAGATCCGTAGGAGAACCAAAGTCACCGACATAGCTCAGCGAGTCGCGGAACTGAAGTAGAAATGGGCGGGGCACATAGTTCGAAGGCCTGATGGTCGTTGGGGTCCCAAGGTGCTGGAGTGGCGACCCCCCACCAGGAATCGCAGTGTTGGCAGACCCCCCCACCAGGTGGACCGACGACATCAAGCGAATCGCAGGGAGCCGCTGGATTCAGGCGGCGCAAGACCGAGGCCTGTGGAAGTCCACGCAAGAGACCTTTGTCCAGCTGTGGACGTCTATCGGTTGATAAAGAAGTAGAAGAAGAAGTCTTAACTTCAAATACCCTGAGAATACCAGCTTCTAGAGCGGACTGGCTTCTCAACATCCCCACTTGACCAATATGTACTATTGATTAAACCTATAGATTAGACCTGTGCCCAGTAGTGCCTGATTGAATATTATTCGAATGAATAATAATAATATTATGTCATAATAATATGTAATATTATTATTATTATCGACAGCACTATATACAGCCTTGTATGATCATGGGCCTGTAATATTTCCTCCATTTTTTCAATGTGCCTTGGCTTTTTTAACCGACTTCGAAAAAGGAGGAAGTTCTCAATTCGGCCGGTATTTTTTTTTATGTATGTCCACCGATTTCTTCGGAATTTCTGGACCGATTTTCGTGATTTTATTTTAACCAGCGCAGTCGGTCCACCGATGGATCTTCGTCTATAAACCTGTGCCGTCATTGTCTTTTTAGGGTTCCGTAACCAAAGAGTGCCAACGGGACCCTATTACTAAGCATCCGCTGTCCGTCTGTCAGTCCGTCCGTCCGTCCGTCTGTCAGCGGGCTGTTTCGCGTAAACCGTAATCGGTAAACAGTTGAAATTTTCACAGAGTGTGTATTTCTTTTGCCGCTTTAACAACAAATAATAAAAATTAAATTAAATTAAAAATAAAGGGGGCTCCCGTACAAAGGAAAATGAGTCGAAATAAAATTTTATTTTTTACCCTGGCAGGTGGGGTGTCATTGTCTAGAACTCATTAAATAGAGTTCAAATATATTTTTTATTATTTTTTTACTACAAAAATGAAGAAATGAGGGGCCGTCAAATTTTTCGGTTTTAGACCACTATTGTTACGGGGTCTATCTCAAAAACCAAACTACTTAGGAATGCGAAATGTCTGTATATTATGTACTATATACTGTATTTAAACAACAAGTACTGAAAACACCGATTTATGATGCGGTTTATAAGTAATTGTGACCAAAATAAACGAGTATTTTTCCCCATATGCTAATTTAGTATAGGTCGCTATACTATCTAATAACTAAGATATTTAAATAGTGATATATAAACATATTGGGGCTACTTTCTGTCTGCCGGTCTTAACATGAATTGAATTATAGTACTTTTTTTTTGGAACTTCCCCTCGTGGAAATATTATATTTTATTCTAACAAAGTTGCATGGGTTAAATCGGCTTGGCATCCAGCTGCCCACAAGATAGTATAAAAAAACTTTTATTGCAATGTAATAGCTTCATAATAATATTGTAAAATGATTATTTTGAAAAGAGCAACTGCTGCATTTCTTGCCGGCTCTTCTCAGGAGAATCCGCTTTCCGAACCGGTGCTAGAGTCATGACGTGTCATAAGAGCCACAGGTTGGCCTATGTGAAATGAATAATTTTGAATTCAAATTTGAATATCTAGTTTGATTAGAAAAGTGATTTGGTCATATTATGTACGGAACCCTAAAAGAGCGAGGCCCAACTCACACTTGGCCGATTTTTTTTTTTTTAATTTAACATGATTGTATTAAAAATCCATCGTGAATATATTTACTAACCCACATCACAATCATATCGGCTTGAACCACTTCTTGAGTCAAATGCTGAATCTTGTGACATCAAATCCAAATCTGAGTCACCTGAAAGGTAGATAATTAATAAGCTGATTTGAGGCATGCCATAAGTTCAGTGAATTTTTTTAGTAGTTATTAACCCACAGGCGGTATAAATGATTTCAGTAATCGTTATACCATTTAGATAAGGCTAGTAGTCTACCCCGCATACCTTTCATTGGCTTACCAATATTTAAAATGCGAAAGTGTGTTTGTTTGTTGGTTAGTCCTTCAATTACGCAACAACGGATACAATATAACGAATGTATATAGTTGAGGAGAATGACATCGGCTACCTTTTTCCGGAAAAAGAAAGCATTCCTGAGGGACTTAAAAAACCTAATTCCACGCGGACAAAGTCGCGAGCAAAAGGTAAGTCAGACAATAAACATAATCCTATGTATCTCAGTATAAAATATATTAGCTAGGAAAAACAAATTGTTAGAGACATAATATTATAAGATAAAATTAACTTTAAAAGTTACAATAAACTACGGAATACCCATCCTTTTCAATTCACGTGGCGAAAATTGTACGTTGAAGTCACGACAACTTTTAACAAGGTTTGCAAAGAAAAGTTAGATTCCAATTTTTCACCTGAGCTATCCTCGTCCATAGTGTCCATTGATATAGGCAAAATGTAATCTTTGGACGTTTCGAATGCTTTCTTCAGTGGCTCTTGAATTTTTGGATAATATTTTACGAGGTTGAAAAACGTTTGCGAAGGAAGTGCTAGCAAATCCAGGTTTCTGCTTGCGTATATAGCTACACCGGATGGTGAGATCGATTGCTGAAATGTGTTGAAGAATATCAGAGTGATAACTGATAATACTGATAACAGAAAAGAAAGTGAGCATATTAGACATTTTATATGGCTTATGTTCTCCTCCGCTTTGCAACTAAGCGCAGCTTAGATACATAGAAAATGGTAAAAATGGAACCCTTTGGTGCCACTTTCTCCGTCCGTCCGTCCGTCTGTCACAGTCGATTATTTTAGTAAGTATTAACGCAATTGACATGAATTTTCCAATAATTTTACATAATTGTAGTCCAACATCACTGGAATAAAACAAAATCGAAAATCATTTTTAGTGTAATTAAAAAAACCTATGAATTTGAATCGCCTACAAAAGCGGTTCAAAAATAAATGAAATTGAGATGAAAACACTCACTCCAGTGAAGTTACCAAACATGCCACCAGGTCCCATACATGTTATCATTTCATTGTATGAACTCAAAACATCGACCTGAAAATAATGATAAAAAACTAATAGA
This sequence comes from Oeneis ivallda, assembly GCA_029955525.1. Taxonomy (NCBI): domain Eukaryota; kingdom Metazoa; phylum Arthropoda; class Insecta; order Lepidoptera; family Nymphalidae; genus Oeneis; species Oeneis ivallda. The sequence goes on along the minus strand of JARPMR010000013.1, from coordinate 18,208,882 downwards.
TAATAGCATAGCTTTATTTATTTAATACTATCTACTAGTAAACTTAGACATTTAAAGGACGTGCACAAGGACAATTCATTTACTTATCTGAGAATTATTCTTCCAGAAGCCTTCGAATGTGCGAACAATGTGATAAGAAATTGCAGAGGTAGGCAAGTACTTTAATTTTACTGAAGAATATTTTTGTGCCATACGTACTCGTAACCTTTGCTTCTGGAGTGGCGTCCCCGTACCGGGAAGCGCAGTGTTGGCAGACCTCCCACTAGGTGGACCGATGACATCAGACGGGTCGCAGGAAGCCGCTGGATACAGGAACCGCAAGACCGAGTCCTGTGGAAATCCATGCAAGAAACCTTTGTCCAACTGTGGACGTCTACCGGTTGATACAGAGCAGAGAGATATACCTTGCCTCTATAAATGATATAGATGTTAGTCTGCATGTCCTTGCACAGTACAACGGTGTCGCCTTTAAGGAAGTACATTTCGTGTAGATGCTGCGTAATGACCCTGATGAAAGAGCGTTCCACTTTGCCGAACAACGGCACCTCCCGGAGAGCCCTCTCGTACATGAAAACGAGCGTGTCTTCCATTAGCGCCGAGTTTAGACCTCGGCATATTTTCTGCAATTAGAGTATACAATCTAGCTTCTATCTATCTAGGTATATGTGTGAAAATCAATGCTGTTCGTCAGATTGGCTTAAACTCCAAAACGGCTCGATCGATTTGAATATTTTTTTTATGTTTACCTTAATACAGGGGTTGACTAAGAATAAAATAAAATAGGGATAACCCAGAAGAACAGCTGAAAAATCAAAATTTCATAGTTGGTATTTTTGTATAGGAATCTACTTCGAATTACTGTTAATAGATGGCGCGAGCGAAGCCGCGAGTAAAAACTGGTATGCGATATTAATTAATCTATACGAATATAATAGAATAAATTATTGCAAAGTGCGTTCGAATGGTCAAGTGAATTTACCAAAATCAATCAACCAATTACCAAATTAAACAAAATTTATGTGTCTCTCTGTACTGCCCTTTTTTAAACACTGATAATTATTACTTATATGATAGTAACTGGTTTGAGCTATTATTTACTACCTATTGTGGTATTATAGTTCGAAAAACTGATGGTCTTTGGCATCCCAATGTGTTGCATTAGAAAGCACAGTGTTAGCTGACTCCCCACTAGGTGGACCGTTCTCGAAAAAGCGTTTTTCCCTGCGCCCACACCCGGGTACGGAGGCTCTGCCTCAACGCCCGCACCCTCGATTGGTCCACGGAAATTTGGAGAAGACCTCCGCTAGGTAGACCGACAAACAAACGGTGCAAGACCGAAAAATGTAAAGGTATATCCAAGCCCTACATAATAATGTAAATTGTAATCTACCAGTACGTATATCGGTTGATAATAAATAACTAACATAAGTACTTAATCTATCCAGATTTGTGAAATACCTGCGCATCACTGCCGTGAGTTCTTTTCCATACATATTCAAAGTATTTCAAAGTTTTCACCGTCAACATCAGGTCGACATTCTCCCGATATAAGAAGTCCGCTAAATCCCTTGTTTTTTCCTAAAATCCGAAATGAGCTCATTAAAAGTGCTACTTTTGTACCTGCTCTAATGACGAAAGTTACCTTGTCGCTCGTTTTGCGAGCCCGTAATTATAAATATTAAAACATTCATAAATACAATATTATTAAAAGCGTCCGAAAACATTTCTCATACGAAATTTTTAAGAGGGACTGTAACAAAGTTATAAGCTCCAAAACATAAAAGTCCTGGACTTTAATGATGTTTATTTTGGTATAAAAAGGTACCGACCGAATTAAGAACTTCTTTGGAGGTCGGTTAATAATATTCATGACTAGCTGATGCCCGCGACTTTGTCCGCGTGGATTTAGTTTTTAAAGTCCCTCGGGAACTCCTTGATTTTCCGGGATAAAAAGTAGCCTAGATTTTGACCCGAATAATAAGCTACCACGGTATAAAATTTTGTAGAAATCTGTGCGGTAGTTTTTACGTGAAAGAAGGACAAACAAACAGACAAAAATTAAATAAAAATCTGTTTTGGGCTCAGTATCGATAGTAAAGCATCCCCCAATTAAAATTTTCAAAATATATTAAATGTACAGAAATCTTCCAGTTACAGTTTTATTATAAGTATAGATAATTTCATAATAAGTCGGTTAGTAATTTAAAAATAGACCCTATTTTTAAAAACAAATTATACTGCTTTACTTCATTAATTATAAGAATACGAATAAACATACAAACGTATAATTCCACTTTAGTCTAAAAAGTTCTTTTAAAAAGCTTTTAGGCCAACTTAATAAAAAGAAGTTAAGTAGATAGCGTTTTTCATTTATATTTGGATAGGAAAAAGCTTTTTGATGAAAATCTAACCTGGATCAGAATGGTTTAATGTTTTCTTTGATACTATTTTAGCAATTGTTATTTCCCAAAATTGCGACTGTATATAAAATCCTCTTACAACGGAGTAGGACATTTTGAAGGCTCCGTATTACATTTGAAATTATTCACTTCAAAGCCCCCTTTTTGGAGGCTTTGGCCGTGGCTAGTTACCACCCTACCGTCATAGTTGGTGAAAATGGGCATCATTTCCTTCAATATAACGTCAATCACACGCAACGAGAAGTACACCTAGCAGTTTTACGTAGAGCGTTATCCTTGTCAATAGTGTAATAATCTAGGCCTCCTAATGTGCACGGCATTCCTTACAACGTTGTGCCAGTCTCATCCAAGTTCCCTACAAGCTTGAGGGTACATTTCGTAGTAGAATTGTCAGTAGTAGTACTATGTAAGTAGATATACCAGTTCGCTTGTATGAAGTACTAAGGTTTGCTACTACACAGGTTTGTAACGTGACTCGCAAGAGCCCATGGAGATAATTGCGACGATTGCAGTTCTTTAATAATTACATTGTGTCTTAACAAAGCATGTGAAGCCGCAGACCGTGTTGAGGATATGTAGCCGAACATAAACGCAAAATAGAGGATCCCAATGATCTGTAATGCCATCGTCAACCACACGTCTGTGGAGTTCGAGACAAACACTGGCGTACATCCGCAACCTGCGACAAGGATAAAAGTTTAAAATCTATAACCAGACTACGAAAATATGGATGCTAAATCCGTCATAATAATTTTTAAGCTATTGCATGGCTTTTATCGCGGGCTTTGAACTAGGACAAACAGTTTGAGCGCGGCGACCGAATCAAGAACCAATTCCGTAACGGAAAAAAACCTAAAACCGTCGTTCAGTAAGCGTTCAACATTTTAGAGGTTCACATTTAGCTCTGTTTGGCGCAGTGGGCGAGCGGCCGCTTTCTTTAGATGTCGCAGGTTCAAATCTCACTCGCGAAGTAGTAACAGTTCGCTTTTCTTGTTTGTTTTTTTTAATTATTTTTTTTGCATTATTTTTATTATGAAAAAAAATTGCATAAATATTATAATTGCATAAGTTGATAAAAAATGCTATGCAATAGCTTTACCGCGGCAGTCCCCGACTGCCACTTAAGTTTTTTTTTTCTTATAAAATGTAGCCTATGTCACTCGGAATATCATAACGAATCGATTGACACCTCTCATCAAAATCAGCTTAGTAGTTTATTCACGGTGGAACATTATTAAATAGTCACAAGACAGGTAAAAACCCCTTCTTTGGGCTTTGCCTTTGTCGGGTAAAAATGGAGAATTGTTTGGAAAGTGAATTTTTGAATAGTTGGAAAGACACCACCAAAGAAATTAAACAAATTATTAACACTAAAAATCAAAGAAATAAAACTAAAAAGTTTTGCAAGTAAACTTTTTTTAAATAAAACATTAAATATTTTGTTTAATTGATTTAAGAAAAATTTATAAAGGCACATAATATAATAAATATATAAAATAACAATAATATTATAAATAAATTACCGATGAATATTTGAAACACCCAATAGAAGGTGTGAATGTATTGTGAGACAGCAGCTGAAAATAAAACGCATTTTAACGATTATAAAAACTATAACTTCAATACAAAATCACAATCACAATGGAATGGATGGCATGGAAGCACTTATGTATAGTTCAAAAAATATTGCACGCCAGAAAGTGGCAGACTGTTGATTCGCACTATAATTTATAACCGAATGTACACAGTTAAAGCAATAAAATTCTTATTCTTGTTCAATACTTCTGTCATACAAGTACGTTTCGAGGTCTACGCATACAGAATACAGTATAGTACAGTGGTATGAGGTAGTTACTAATCGATGCGATGCCTACATGCCACAAGACATAGAAAAGTGGTGATTTTCATATAAAAAATTTCTAAACGTTTTATATTTTATACGAATACACAACACTTATATTATGGAACAGTTTTCCTTTTTTCCTCTTCGTTGTTAGTACAAATTAGCAACCTCAACCTCAATTACAATCATGAAAAAGCTCATTTGTTTTACAATCAAAATAAAACTTACTCTTCAACTCAGTTTCTGCGCTATTGTACACCATAACACTAGTGCAATTGGCCATGACATAGCCCGCATAGAGCAACGGAGAAGGCTTGCACGAGTTCATAAAGATGAAAGCGGTCGCGAAGTTGACCAACGTTATAGCGATCGGCAGAAACTTCAGCAGGACAACTACTTGATTGACTTGCATTATATCGTCCTCCCAATACGAGAAAGCCCCCGTTATTCTAAATACCTGAAAGTGATTGTGTACATTTGAAGTGATTGTGTAAAATGTCAAAGTAATGTATTAATTTGATTTCTTACATATAATTTATATGTAAGAAATCAAATTAATCAAATCTCTGAATTAATAAATGCAACAATTATGATACCATGAAATGAATGCGATTTTCTTATACAATCGCAAGGCTATCATCCATCGATAAGTATTGATATTTAGTCTGCTATTTATGCTACCTTCTCATCGTTATTCTACCAAAATATTTTATAGGGTTTAATAGAACGATTTTCATCCTAATCTTTCATCCTAACGACTTTTCGATCTCAATTTATAGCCATCTATATAATTAGAAATATTATGTTAGTTATAATATGTGATCAAACGAACTTCTCAAGTGAAGTTCATTGGATAATTTATGAGTCGCTTCATTCAAAAATATGAGATAAAATATTTTTGATTGCGGAAAAACCTTAAAATCAAACTTACTAGTAAAATGCGATTAATTCTGTAGAGATCTGAATCGGCGTGATCGTTGACGATTTTGAACTGAAAATCAATTTCATTAAAAATACTTTTTAAATTCAACCTGAGAAATGTATAAGTAATCAATGATAAGTCAATTAAAACGTACCACTTCTTCAAAAGGGAAGACGCTGAGAATGTCCAAAAAGAAGGCATGTTTCAAATATCGTGTCAATGTAAGTAAGGGGTGTATTACCAACAAAGATCTCTCGTCGTAGTATGCAACATAGGACATCAATACAATATCTACATACAATATTATATCCGTCCAGGAATAGCTATTGACCAGTCTGCTTTGTTTCGTCTAAAAGATGTTTAGAATCTTTTAGTTTCAGTCAGTATTAGGGCACACAGCAAACGGTCTAGGTCTAAGGGTTTTAAGTTCAGTGTTCACCATAAAAGTCATAGTGTATTTTATAAGAAAGATTAGTTTACTTTTATGTTACAGTTAGCGGGCAATGCATAGAGTTATGTTATGGAAATATCGCTACGAGGTCAAATCAAAAGCTGAGAACTAGAGATACAGAAAAAATTCAATAAGTTGCAAACACATAGTTTGCAGCAGCAAATGAAGTCATCGTTTCTAAACCCCTTGATACACATGGTGTATTAAGTGGTTTATACACGTTCATGGTGGAAGTGGAACTCCAAATTGAAACTATTATAGACTAGATTAGTTTGCTGTATGACCACTGACCGGCGTGTATGAACATAATGTATGTATTTATAAATAAATGTAAAATATGTAATATATATATATATATGTATATTATGTTAAAACTTACAGCGATGTTATAGGGTATGATAATGACGTAGTAAATTGCCAATATAAATCGTAACATGCACCAGAGTTTCAAAAATATTCCATGAGGGGTGATGCATCCTGGCAGGAACATGTACTTCAAGTATCTACAAAAATAGGTAAACATTTCTATGACGAATTACATATAAAGTTAATTTCTGGGATTAACATAGCTCGGAAATGTTTGTTTGTCCAACGCATAAAGGAATACTATGCTTGTAGTCAGACATTGATCTTCTTACTTCAAGGTGCTGCAGTGGCAAAAAAAGTCCGGAAAAGTGAGAAAAGTGTTCCGGAAAGCACGAGTGTAACTAGATCTCCCACAAAGTAGACTGACAACATCAAATGAAGCTCTGGACTCAAACGACACAAAAATGTAAAGTGGGGATATCCCTATGTTATTTAAAAGTTAATAGATTCAGAGGATATTCAATCACACGAGAACTGACATATGAAGAACAAACCTTAAAATATAATAATCACCTCATAATTCCTAATTTATCAAACACTCCTTTGTATTGAAGTTTTTCTCTCTTTCCGCTCATTATAACAAAGCTCTCTTTTATTTCTTGCTGTAATTAAAACATCAGTAAATATTTATATTTTCAATATTTTAATTTCATGATAAATGGAAGCAATTCAATTTTATGTTCACTTACTGCTATTTTATTCGTCTTTGCATCGATTTTTCCCATCAGAGGCTTGCCCTCTTCATAACGTAATGCTTTTTGACGAATTTCAGGATCTTTTTTAACCTAAACACCGTAGCAATTTGCAATTATATTTTTTCCAACATTGGTACAATATAGGTACACTTTTTGAAGTAAGAAGGATTTATTTACTAAATGCATGGGTTAAATCGGCTTGGCATCCAGCTGCCCACCAGATAGTATAAAAAACTTATTATAATTAAGCTTCATAATAATATTGTAAAATGATTATTTTGAAAAGAGCAACTGCTGAGTTTCTTGCCGGCTCTTCTCAGCAGAATCCGCTTTCCGAACCGGTGGTAGAGTCATGACGTGTTATAAGAGCCAAAAGTTAGCCTACGTGAAATAAATAATTTTGAATTTGAATTGAGTTTGAATTTAAAACTAACAAACGTTAGATATAATAATAATATATGGGGGTAATAATTTTTTAGTAGAGAAAAGCTTAAAAAATAGACTATCGTACCTGTTGTATGGGATCACTAACATCAGGGAATGAGCTCCAACACTGCACTAGAACAGTGTATTCTATATGAAGCAGAATACAGTTCGTTGTAGTTACGACTGTGTAAACCTACAACATTATTAATTGGGAGTGAAAAGTGAATTATTAATCAAGTTTAATATGGTAAAATCATATTACCTACCTCTGTCTTTAATTTAACTTCCTTACCTTAGGGAGTCCGTATAACATTTCAACAACACCTAAGTTAGAACCTGGTCCAAGAGACGATTCAACTTTCCCGAGATTATTCAGCTTATTACAGTACCCCTGAAATTATATAAATTTCCTCATAATTGTAGTCTCCATGTAAGTTGCCGAATAGAAGCACTAGACTCGCGACTTAAAAATATGCAATAATATCTACCATTTTCAAAATATACATGTCTCGGCCAATGTCCGCTGCATGTTGAACGATCTCATTGTCCGGTAACACTATGGTTCTAGAGTTTGAGGCCAGAGTTTGCAAAAAATCTCGACTGCAATTCTAAAACATTAAAATTGACGTATTTAAACTTCTAATATTTTTTGCAATTAATAATAATTATATACTGTTGCGTGTGCGTGTTGCCAGTGATGACTTACGGATCCGAGACATGGTCGCTAACTATGGGCCTCATAAGAAGGCTCAGGGTCTCTCAGCAAGCGATGGAGAGAGCTATGCTCGGAATATCCCTACGAGATCAAATCAGAAATGAGGAGATCCGTGGGAGAACCAAAGTTACCGACATAGCTCAGCGAGTCACGAAACTGAAGTGGAAATGGGTGGGGGACATAGTTCGAAGAGCTGATAGTCATTGGGAACCCAAGGTGCTGGAGTGGCGACCCCGCACCGGGAAACGCAGTGTTGGCAGACTAGGTGGACCGACGACATCAAACGAGTCGCAGGAAGTCGCTTGATCATATAGGTTGATAAAGAAGAAGAAGATATACTTTTGGGATTAGGACTTCAGCCGCCTTTTCGGACTACTGTTTCAATGTTTGTAGTCACATCCTTACGAAAGAGTTTGTATATATGTAGTTGCAAGTATTCGTCTTTAGTAGCAGGCCGGCACGCAAACTTGCGTTGTGAGTTTTGGTGGCGCATTGTAAATACTTTCAAACGTTTTGAATATTGCAGGGGCGAACCATGTTATCGTAATCTCTAGCCCCTAAATACAATAGCCCTTACTATATGTCATTTTCAACCTTAGATGTTCCCTAAAGATTCGTGAAAACGAAATTGACATCAGAAAGCGTGACCTAACTTAGCTTAGGTAGCTCTTTAAAATTAAGGAACGTTGGTAAAAACGAGCATCAGACTTGTATACCTGGAACAGAGGACAGTATAATAGTGTTTCTATCATCTCCAATGACAATATCTCTTGTTGGATATTACTTGACATGTCTTTGAATATTTCTTCATTTGAAACTGCTTTGTTGTAATACCTATTTATTGATAAAGTAATTCTATTTACTCAAGGAAAACATAATATATAATGCCTCAAGATATGAAAAAGAAAACAAACTATCTAATCTACTCTACTATTTATCAAGTATTTATTCAAAGAAAAGATCATTCCTTCATCATAAATCAGTGCATAAAATGTTTGAACTAATTTTAAGCTATTGCATAGCTTTTATCGCGGGCTTTGAACTATTTATAAAAAACGGTTTTCTCGAGCGCGGCGACCGAATCAAGAAATTCCGTAACGAAAAAAACCTAACACCGTCGTTCAGTAAGCGTGCAACATTTTAGAGGTTCTCAAGTAGCTCTATTTGGCGCAGTGGGTGAGCGGCCGCTTTCTTTACCGTATGGTGTATCATGTCGCAGGTTCGAATTTCACTCGCGTAGTAGCGACAGTTCGCTTTTCTTTTTTTTGTTTTTAATTTTTTATTTTTGCATAATTTTTATCATGCAAAAAAAATATTGCATAAATATTATAATTGCATAAGTTGATAAAAAATTCTATGCAATAGCTTTACCGCGGCAGTCCCCGAGTGCCACTTAATTTTTTTTTATTGTTACAAAGCAACTTTGTACTGTTGTTTACAAAGCACTTAAATCTTGAACGTCTATGCAATGTTATGATAATCATCACTTAAAATAAAAATTTTAATGAACAAGTAGGTACCAAAATCGTCAAATACTTAAATTATTTAATAGGAATGATATCATTATTAATAAGGTGATAGTAATAATCTCGATTCACCATTGTGAAAAACACAAATCAATAGATATAGATTAAAGGAAAGAATTATTATAATTCGTGAAGGTGTTTGATATTCGAATTTATGCAATATTTCTAAAGACAAAGAACACTTTTCTAAAACCTTATTCAGTTCAAACAAGACTGACCTATTTAAAATATTCTTGCGAAGTCAGGCGGTTAAGTGAGCTTACCATTGAACGCAAAAGAACTGTTTCACTCGTGCCTTAATTTTCACACTGACATGATTCACTGAGAGGAAGTAAAAGAGCTCCCTCATAGATTCCTGGAGGAAAGTAGGTTATGGAATAAATTATTGTTTGAAATAATCTTTACTCGTTTTTAATTTTCTAACTTAGTAAGACCTCGCGGCTACAAGCCACGCCAAGCCATCCAGCCAAGTCAGCAAATCTTCGCTAATCTGTAGCAGTACAGTTGCTGAAATTATAGCAAGACAAGTTGATGCCCGCGGCTTTGCCTGCGTGGATAAAGGTTTTTTTGATTCCCGCGGGAACCCTTTAATTTTTCGGGATAGAATATAGCCTATGTTTTAATCCAGGATATAATCTTTCTCTATTCCAAATTTCAGCCAAATCCAGTAGTTTTGCGTGAAAGAGTAACAAACTAACACACACACACACACACACACACACACACACACACACACACACACACACACACACACACACACACACACACACACACACACACACACACACACACACACACACACACACACACACACACACACACACACGAACTCGCCTTTATAACATTAGTTTGTTTCTGTCCGTTTTACGGCATGCGAAATGAGTTGAATAGTCTAAGGAAATAGCTGAAGCGCAACTGAATGTTCTAAAGCAGAAATGCGACAAAGAAGACATATCTACATTCGTATTCAAACTTCTGCCTCTAAAGACGCTTTTATCGTAAATCGGACAAGTCTTTTCAGTCATTCTAGTCATTTTTTCATGGTGAAGGTCTGTTACAGGCCCAAATGAACTCCTACTGGTTTATTTATGGTTGATGTTATTCAAACTTGTTGCAGAGTTTATATTTAATGAAAAGTTACCTTAAACTTTAATTTTCGTTTCGTTGATAATACGTAAATCGAGCAAATTTTAGCGATATAGAAAAATGATAAATAAGCTCCTACTGTTGTTAGAAATACGATCTGAAACAATAAATAACATAGCATCCGTGATAAATCAAAAGGAATAGAATCTACGTCACACGCCCAATGAATTGAGAAATTGCTTAAAGATTGTAATTTTCCTGAAAGATTGTATTCCAGCCATAGATTTAGGTTATGATTTTATCAGTATTTTTGAAGAATGATTATTCCGAGACTATGAATTATATTGTATAATATAGCGTTTTTCTAACATTGCTCTCCAAATAGTGAAAGAAAAATTGCTAATTAAATAATGTAACCATCCTAAAATATGTTCTACATTTGTATTTTAATTGCGAATATTCAGTTATTATAAATGATAATTATTGTAAACATTGTTAACTTTAACTTTTTGTTTATAATGTTCTGCAAAATGGCATCGCTCGTAGAGAAAAGTTACAACGGTTGTTTTTCCCCTGTACCCCTTCTCGTTATTAGGTAATTTTTTTGGAATTGTGATAAAAGGAGTATACCATCATCAAATCCTCAGATCCTGGTGAAATATCGGACGCCCCGCTGCCGGTGAATACTGATGTTCCGAAATATATAGAGGAGGTCATTGGTCGCTCATGCTTAGGATCGTTTGTCACAAATATTTTTGTCTCCCAGAAAATGAGTAAGGACATCCAAGAATTCTAAAATAATAATATTATGAGATTACACTTTAAGTTTTTTCATTTTATTAGGATAGTGCGCGTATTTATTACCATTGCTTATTTAGTACCATATTGTTTGAAATTCAGAACTATTATAAAGCTATTATATAATACCTAATTATGATTGGAACAATATGGTACGATGACGTTCTATTGGCCAACAGCTGTCAACCACACCATCCTATGTACTCTTACGGTTGTAAAATAATATAATAGGTATATACGTATGTATGTACTATGTAAAAACCGTCTACGAAGAAAAATTTTTAATACAAATTATAGATGTTATCTCACATCTAGCCGTTGCAAAATATGGAAAGCTTAATCCTCACGTAGATATTCTTAAATCGTAACTAATTGACGCTTCAGTTTATACTACAACGGCTTAGAAGCTTTTCATTCTTTTTAGAGAAATCTATGTTAATTACAAATAATATAGGAAATCTCATTTATAAGAGCAAATCTGTGAATTTTACCTCTCTGCATAAGTTTCTTGGACAGCCAGTTAGGTATAAAATGCATCCGGACCAATAGCAGCATATTACAAATAGTAGACAATATTTTGTGCAACATATGAACTGGAAAAAATATATATTTATTGTATAAAGTTGAGCATTTATCTATTTCTTTTCTGATGAAATTAAACTCTGCATGCGTTAGGCCGTACCTTGGTCTGGCGCGCTATGCTTCGCACCTCGATTACATTATTATGTGAATAATATTTTATTTTAAAATGCGAAATGTGTTTGTTTGTTGTTTTGTTCTTTAATCACAAAACGGAGCAACAGATCGCTATGATTTTTGCTATAAAACCTATACCTATAGTGATAACGAACGGGCCTTATTACTAAGCCTCCGCTGACCGTCCGTCCGTTCGTCCGTCCCTCCGTATCTCAAAAACCGTTACAGTACAGATAATGTTACTTAAATAACTTGTAGAATTTGTATTTCTATTGCCGCTATGACAACAAATATAATAATAAAAAAAATTAAGTTAAAAATTAAGGAGGGTGTGGGTCTCCATACAATAAACTTTTGTTTTTGCTCGATCTTAATAATAGCTGGTGTTAAATCTTGTACCACCGTACGGAACACTTCGTGTGCGGGTCTGACTCACACTTGGCCGGTTTTTTATACCTATGAAACCTAACTAAATCTAATGATTATTATCCTATAGTTACTAGCTAGGTATGCTAACTGATTATAATCCACCACCCTCTGATTTTTAATTCTCCCCGGACTCCTCGTGCCGTAAAATAAGCAGTTTTTGAAATGTTTTCCCCCACAAAATTTTTCTAAAATTTTAGAATTGATTTAAATTTTAAATTATTATTTTTTACACTAAAAATACCCCCAAATAATTTTATACCCTATAAATCTCCTAAAAGTGCAAATATCCCCTAAATCTAGGGGAAAATACCCTAAGGTGGAGACACTGATTATAATGGCTGGACGAATACTTACATTTGCGTTGCTATTAAAGTTTCCTTGCCATTTGTTTAAATAATCCCAAATGTGCCACACTTGTAGCGTCGGAAACATAATGGCAATTTGTGTAGCGATCGATTCGCCGCGAGGGTCCAATGTGTCGGTAAATATATACATGGGAAAAACTGATAGCACGTCCAGATAAAAGCCAAGTGAAGCCATTTTTTCCTCGGCTATCTCCCTCACTGTTTCTTTTCTGACATTCTGCAATTCAAATTAGACTGCTATATCATGACTAGGAATAATTTGCATATTAAAAGTGAATAAAACCGGCCAAGTGCGTGTCGGGCCACGCGCAGTGTAGGGTTCCGTAGTTGAAAGTCTCAAATATTATTGCTGACCTAGGATAGTGCTTTTGTTTTATTTATGAATATTGAATAAATTTTGAGTTCCATGGTTTAAATACTATAATATTCTACAAAATATGCAACTTACACTACGTGTAATACCTAACTTAGAAAAAACAGATATAACTCCTTAATTAATGAACCCTACTTAGCCGTGATAGTTTTCCTTTAAAATTCATTATATATACTACTGCTGTGAATTTTTTCTTGTATCCTATATGCAACCATTTAGCTGGCAGAGGGGGGGGGACACTTGACTCTAATAAAATTTAGCACTTTAAAATATCATATTTCACAAACGGATCCCTGAATTGAAAAATGATGTACCCACACCCACAATATTTTTGAAAGGCCTATTCAACGACACCCCACACTATGGGATAGACGAGTAAAAAAAAATTCATCCCCACTTTACATGTAGGGGAGGTAGCCTAAAAAAAATTATTTTTCACAATTTTATTTCACGACTTTGTCGGCGTGATTGATATTTATACCCTTGTCAAATTACAGATTTCTAGTACTAATAGTCTCTGAGCTAAACCGCGGACAGACAGACAGACAGACAGACAGACAGACAGACAGACAGACGGACGGACATGGCGAAACTATAAGGGTTCCTTGTTTACTACGGAACCCTAAAAATGAAATGGTAGCAATGCTCAGATCTACGAGGATTTTATATTGTGAAATACGTACTTTGTTAAATATGTAAGTTTACCTATATTCTTTGCGTTTACTCCAGGTTCATTAAATTAAGGGGTAGAAACTTAAAGAGTGAACGATATCAAAAGAATAATTTGATAATGTATCGAATTCTGTAGCATTTTTATATTTTAAAGGAATATTAATAACAAGATTGTGCTCGCTACTTTTTTTTTAGGTTTTTTAAATCCCGTAAGAACTCTTTGATGTTATAGCTCAGCGGTTTGACCATATTACCCCTATTTACTTTTTGTATAATCCTCTAGTTGCTTTTAACAATCCTATAAAAACAAAGGTTTCGAAGAATTATACTACAATGTATAATGAATGATAGCATTCAAATAATCATTTATGAGGTTAATAAAATATAACAGACAGTTATTTCAAAAATATGATCACATCATATATGAACATGAACATGTCACATACCTTCTCACTTTTGTTTTCAACGAAAGACGACACAAACATTTTGAAAGCATAATTGAAAATGATGGGAAGAAAATGCCTCTTTGATGATATAAGTTAAATGACTATGCGAACGATCCAAATTCATCATAACGATATCTTTGAAATAGTTCACAATCATAATATAACGTACACTACAAAATCAGCGAAATAAATTCACAACATTATTAAATAAAAGAGGAGGGTTGAAAAATAGCTTGGCGCCAGAGGTGCAAACTTACTTTTTCAACAATAGCAGTTGTGAGCTGTATATAAATGTTGAGCAACAATCCAGTAATCACGATTGTGCCGAAAACTTTCTCCCAATCAGAATATACAGGGACGGTTGCCAAATGCGGGCACATTATACAAACGTACAACACCATGACGAAGTGGGCTATATCCAACATGTTTGTCTTAAAAAGATATTTAAACATGTTTGTCTTAAAAAGATATATAAAAATTAATATTTCGATTAAAAACAACACTTTAAACTACGACTACCAGCTAAGAGAAAAACACGAGAATTATAAATACGGAAAAACGTCCGTAACGTTTAAAAATAAAAGCGTAAGATTTTTTCGTCACAGTTCTTGTTGTCTTCGTTTATTTTACAAATTCCATCAATGCTTCGATGGCGCAGCGGTAAAAAAAAAGGAGTGATACTATCGGTTCAGAGGTTCGAATCCTGACTTCAGATAATTATTATTTATTTTATTTTTATTATTATTTATAATTTTATAATTTATAATATTTGGTAAAAAAATTAAAAACAAATTACACTTGTTATTATATATTTTTATAAATCATTGTAAACAAAATAAAGGTGTTAAGATAATTTTGTAAAGTAGTTTTTTTGATTTTTATCGATAAAAAATGTATACCCGAATAATTATTTCCTTAATACCTCGAATAGAACTTGAAATTAATATTTTTATAATAAGGAACTTCGATCCTATCTGGTGTCCCACGACACCACACGACTTTTTTTATAAGTGACAAGTTATTTATTTTCATCTATAATAATATTATTATTATTATGTATGTTTCATATCACTTAATTATTAGAAATTGATCAAATGAATGTAGATATACGCACAAAATCAGTGTTTGGTTCCAAAATCCATGGAAAAGTTGCACGTAGACATATACGAGGTTCTTCAACCGTGGTAACATTTCTGGCTATTTTATATAAACCTAGATATTCTTTATTAAATTTTTGATGAGTGACATTGTTTTCATCTATATGGAAATTGAAAGTAAATGTATTACCTGACCATCCCTTTTTATCTTTCTTATTTCCACTTAAATTAGAGTTTACCTTTGTAATACATGTGGGAATCATCTACAAACGTTGGATCCTCTTCTTCGACCCCAGATAAATGATTTTTAAATAACTTCATCGGTCTATAACGAGTTCTGATAAGTCGAGAATCATTTTGATCATATTTTAGAATCTCATTCTGAAATATTATTAGATATTAATGCCTACGACTTCGCGTGAATTTAAGTTTTATAAAAATATTTTTAGATTTAGGATTGATCGCTTAGGATCGCCTCTCAGGATACTCAACGAAGTTATTATCTGAACAAATATATTATGACGACCGGTAAGGGTTGTGGCCTGTGCTCTATCTTTTTATCGGTAACAAGACATACAAAGGAGTGAGGTGCGAAAAAATCTCTTTCGGCAATACCTAAAGATCGAAAAGGAAAGCGAATTTGATATCGCTTTGACCAGATTTCAAAAGACAATTCGTCACAATACAAGTTAAACTTATTGATAAATCAAAATCGGTTATTGCACGTTTTGCGGCTATCAGGGGTCTAGTAACGGTAGTGAATAAGTCTATGGGTCACTCAGTCTATGGGTCAGTCTATTTTAGTCCATTGTATTCTGTTTTGTTCACTTGCTATTTTTTTTTTGTTAGAATGGTGTACAATTAGGGATATTTTATTATTCTCCTTCAGACACGGTAGTGTTCTACAAATATCTATGTAAACAGTAAATTAAAAATACCTGTTTTATTTTAGAGCTTTTTATTCTTGAATCTACTTTGCTCCTTATGAATTGTAGCATGTGCGGATTTTCTGTCATTGCCCTCAAGAAATCGGTTCTGCGTAACACCTAAAGAAGTCATGATAAAAGTTGTTTTTTATCAAATCTAATGCAGCATTATTAAACACTTTAATATGAATTATTAAGGTTTAGAGAGATTCCACAGGTTGGCTTATGGTTTCGCAACATAGGTATTTCATTGAGCTGTATTCCATACGGTTCTTACAAATTAGTGTAATCGAACCTTGACTATAAGGAGACTGAAGTCTTAACCTCTAGGCTAGCACCGCCTATCCAGAACCCAATCGCAATAATTGGTTAGTTCGCAGGCACAAAAATATTATAAAATTAAATAAAAAATGTTCGGATTTGTTGAAGAACTTTAGAAACACAAACCTGCAATTCAACGTATGTAGCTGCTTTTACAGTAACTTTTGATGGTATTGAATAAAACAGACTTATTTCTCCTAATACCTAAAACACAGATGTGAATAATAAAATACACCGTAGGTTACATTAGACATTCATTAATGATTGAGATGTTTTCTCTGAAGTCCTCCAACTCTCGAATACTGAGAAGCATCTTAAAATTTTAAGCTTATTTTATTTGTTGACTACAACGGCTGGATCGTGCGTCATACTCGTGAACGGATGCCATCGGCGGGAACGGGGCTGCTTTCTGTCTGCCCCTCTTAACATGAATTGAATTGTAGTACCTACGCTTTTTGGAACCTCACCTCATTGTGGAAATATTGTATTCTATTCTATTCTAACAAAGTTGCATGGGTTAAATCGGCATGGCATTCGGCTGCCCAGAAGATAGTATAAAAAACTTATTACAATGTAATAGCTGTTTAATATTGTAAAATGATTATTTTGAAAAGAGCAACTGCTGAGTTTCTTGCCGGCTCTTCTCAGCAGAATCCGCTTTCCGAACCGGTGGTATAATCATGACGTGTCATAAGAGCCACAGGTTGGCCTACGTGAAATAAATAAAGGAGAATGGGCACCTTTGTATGAGTTGCGTCCCCAGACTGTATCAAGTTGTGATATATGTCATTTTAAAGGTCACGATAATAGCTTCATTTTATTATATGACACCAAGTATGAGACACGTGCAGGAAAAGAACTAGAAATCATTTAATTTTTTTAAGCCCGTGATAGTGTTTTTTAGATTATACGGTTTTTTCATTCCTTATGTCGACCAAGCGGCATATATTCAGCTAGCTGATGCCCGTTACTTCATCCTCGTGGATTTAGTTTTTAAAATCTCGCGGGAATATTTGATTTTCCGGGATAAAAAGTAGCCTATGTCACTCTCCAGGTCCTCAACTATACCCATGCAAAACATCACGTCTCTGTTGCGGCGTGATTGAAGAACAAACACACTTTCGTATTTATAATATTAGTATGATGATGTCGCTGTGATCAATAGGGTGAAAACCGGGAGCGATCACCGGATGGTAAGAGGCGCGTTGAATTTTAATGTAAAGCTGGAAAGGGAAGTCAGCTCTCCGACCTTCTCGTGCTCATATCCAAAACCCCAAAACCTTCCAACTCGAACTGCAGAACCAATTCGATTGCCTAGCAGCCTGCGTTTCTGGGGCCGATCTAAACACCAGGCCTATGGAAACTGTCCATAATCTGGGTCTAAATTCTTTAAGACCCATCGGAGGAAAAGAACCGAAAAGTTCTCTGAGCATATTCTCAAGCTCATGGAGGAGAGACAAGAGATAAGACTGCAGTCATCGGCAGACTTACGCGGCTGCTTACCAGAGGATTAAAAGGCAGATCTCTACGGTACAAACTCGTGACCTTCGTGTCTTTAATACCAAGTGTATTAAAGATACCATCGAGCGGAACAGAGGCTAAGTGTTCGCGAGAGATCAGTTTATCGGACAGTCGTCTCGTCTCTTCTCGACCTGAGATCTTGGGAGAGGTTGAGAGGTTCTATGAACAGTTATATACTATGACACAAAAACCTGTTGAAGATTTGGCCAAAGATCCCAGAGCCAAACTGACCCGACACAATACCGAAGATATCCCGGACGTCAGCCTATACGAGATTAGTATGGTTCTCAAGCAGCTCAAAGAATCACTGCGGAACTGCTGAAAGCGGGTAGAAAACCAGTACAAGATTTTAAGCGATTGTTCAATTCCGTCATTCACGAGGGCATAACGGTTCTTCAAAAAAGTGATAATACCTTGTTGAAGAATTATAGACCCATCTCGTTGCTGAGTCAGGTTTATAAGTTGTTCTTGAGAGTCATTACGAATCGCCTTGCTCGTAGGTTTGAAAACTTCCAGCCTCCCGAACAAGCCGGATTCCGAAAAGGCTTTGGCATAATACTTAGATCACATTCATACGCTGCGGTAGATTTTATATAAAAGACGGAAGAGCATAACCGGCCACTTGGCTTAGCGTTTGTGGACTATGAGAAAGCCTTCGATTTGGTGGAAACTTGGGCTGTATTGAGGTCGCTGCAGAGATGCCGGATTGACTGCCGGTATATCCAAGTGTTGAAGTGCTTGTATGAAAACGCAACTATGTCAGTACGTATACAGGACCAGACTACGAGGCCAATTCACTCACAGCGTGGAGTGCGACAGAGAGAAGTGATCTCTCCGAAGCTCTTTACCGCTGCGTTGGAGGACGTCTTTAAGATTCTAGATTGAAACGGACTTGACATCAACATAAACGGCGAGTACATCACTCACCTGCGATTTGCCGATGACATAGTAGTTATAGCAGAGACTCTGAGAGACCTCAATACACTGCTCAACGATCTCAGTAGGGTTTTTCAACAGGTGGGCCTGAAAATGAACATGAGCAAGACGAAAATCATGTCCAATGTCATGTCTCATGCTCCACTCCACCCAGTATTCGTTGAGAATTCTGCAATCGAAATTGTGGACGAGTGTATATATACCTGGGACACACAGTCCAGCTAGGTAGGTCCATTTTCGAAAAAAGAGATCAACCGCCGAATCCAACTCGGCTGGGCAGCGTTGGGAAAGCTCCGAGATGTCTTCTAGTTCAAAATCCCTCAGTGCCTGAAGACTAAAGTCTTCGAACAGTACGTGTTGCCAGTGATGACTTACGGATCAGAGACATGGTCGCTAACTGTGGCCTTCATAAGAAGGCTCAGGGTCACTCAGCGAGCGATGGAGAGAGCTATGATCGGAGTATCCTCGCTAGATCAAATCAGAAATGAGGAGATTAATAGGAGAACCAAAGTCACCGACATAGCACAGCGAGTCGCGAAACTGAAGTGGAAATGGGTGGAGCACATAGTTCGAAGAGCTGATGGTTGTTGGGGTCCCAAGGTGCTGGAGTGGCGACCCCGCACCGGGAAGTGCAGTGTGGGCAGAATCCCATCAATTAGTCGTAGAGAGCCGCTGGATTCAGGCGGCGCTAGACCGAGGCCTGTGAAAGTCCATGCAAGAGACCTTTGTCCAGCAGTGGACGTCTATCGGTTGATAAAGAAGAAGATAATAAAAAATTAAAAAATGACATAGTTCTTTCCCTGCACGAGTCTCACAGTTGGTGTCATACAATAAAATGAAGCTATTATCATGACCTTTCAAATGACATATATCACAACTTGATACACCACTGGGGACGAAACCGCCCATTCTCCTTTGAATTTGAATTTCAAGTTGACTTATTCATACAGCAAACATTCAAATACCTACATGAGGAGCTTTAACAGTTTATTGATGTTTCAGTACTCGTTATTCCATTAAATCCTCAGTAACGTGTACCTACTTATATTTTTTTTATTTAACTTACTGTTCCTTCCTTAAACGCAATCATGGGACTTTCATCATCTTCATCCGACAGCATTTCCAAGATTCCTCGTTTGATGAACAGCATTCCATTCTTCACCACATCCTGGTTCCAAACATACTGTCCAGCAAGGTAAATCTCATGTCTCATCAGCAGGGATATGTGTCGCATAAAAGATTCCTCTGAAGGTATAAAATATTAGTTAATTATGCTGCTTAGTTTATGAGTCGACGTGAAATTAATAATATCTCAAGTGACCCAGTGCGAAGACACTAAATTATAGTGAAGTGTAGTAAACGCGAAGTATTTTAATAGTTCTTCTTCTTCTTTTTAGTGGCTCCGCGCGTCGAGCGATTTTAATAGTCAGTTAGATAGTTAGACGCTATGGCTACTAAAGAGGTTTGATGCTCTAGTGATCGCAGCCAATGTTAACCATAATACATACACATTTCACACTAATATTACACATAACAATAATCACACTACCACTCTAATCACACTGTCAAATTAACACATAGACTATACAATTTATCCCGTAAAAGTAAAGAGTTTCCGCGGGAGTCAACAAATATTAATCCACACGGACGAAATCGCGGGAATAGCCTAGTATTACATATTACATTTATGCTTTGAGCATTTATGTTACAAACATAATAATAAAAACCATTCCAGACCAGAGAGAGGAAATGTCTGTCAGTGAAAACTTGAATTAAATTTTTCTAGCACTTTTGAAATTAGTGCTTTCAAACAGCAGCAGACTGACTTTAATCAATAAGTGTAGTGTGGTAGTTGTTTTTAATAACAGTATCAATTGCATACACTGCTTACATAGCATAGTACCCATTGTGAACTATATTGAAAAAGAGCAACCGCCGAGTTTCTTGCTGGTTCTCCTCAGCAGGAAGGGCATTCCGAACCAGTGGTAGATTTATCTGACTACTCAAAAGCACTTTTAAAAGTTTATTTGAATAAAACATATTTCTATTCTATTCTAATTACCAGTATCGCCCAAAAGGAAGGAGTTGTGAAAATGGCCAACGTTTATGTCAAAGATAAGTTCCATCTGTAACGGCACAGGTAATTCTTTCAAATGATCTGTGGTAAGAATCCCGTCCTTCATCTTCCAGAGCTGTTGCTTGTACAGCATCGCTTGTTGCACCAATCCCGAAGGAGCTCCGCGAAATTTTAGATACTGAATCATGTGGTGATACTACAATCATGAGTAGACGTTATTAGGGCAAGTGTATTATGAATATTTTAGCATGGATGATGAAACAAACGATTACTTGTAAAAATGCTATGAATAAAATTTTATCACCACAATTTTCGCTATATTGATTGTGCGATTTTTTTCGTTAGGTTACTACACTAGAATCTATTCTTATATAAATAAAAATGAATGTTGGTAAGCGCATAACTCAAGAATGGATGGACCAATTCGGTTAATTTATTTTTTTGTATGTTCCTTAAGGTCCACGGAAGGTTATAATAAAAAAAAACAACAAAAATTTAATTTTTACTTTTAACTTTTGACAGAACGAAGTCTGTCCAGGCAGCTAAGCTAGTATAGTTATAGATTTACGAAAGCAGATAATAATTAACCGAAAACTGTTGAGTATATAACCAAACATGTTTTGATTTAGATTGAAAAATGATTCTATTCTGTATAATCTATAGCTATTTTAGAATATTTGGAAAATTCCCTCACACAATTTCTGACATCACGGAATATAACATCCTGGCTGACACAAATTACGTTTCCTTTCTGCCCTATGTTGTCGCCTCAATTTAAGGCCTTTGCGTTTCATGTTTCCCCACAACTATATCTATCCCCACCTACTATCGTATAATCACCTGTTCCACGAAAACAGAATAGCGTCTGTTTTCCAAGACCAATTCCCAAGTGAGACCTCCAATAAATCGATAGCGCATACAAACATATCCAAATACCATTAGCAAAGATGTCATCCATTTCTCTCGGGTACTCTGCTTACAGAAAAATACTGATATTATATAATCTTGAAAAACTGGCATATACCTAAATTAACGAACAAATAAAGTACAGAACTTTCTTTATTTGTATGCTTCTTATTATCTCATTCGTTATCTATATGCATTTGTTGGAAGTTGGGGTGCCAAGGTGCTGGAATGGTGAGCCCCACTGGAAGGAGTAGCGTTGGTCAACTCCCCACTAGGTGGTCGGATTTGCTCAGGCTAGTCACTGGCAGCCGCTAGATGCAGGCGGCACAGAATCGTGCCCTGTGGCAGTGTGGTGGTTTCATACTGGATATAGCTATGTCTCTTGCCACACTGAAAAAAAAAAGCTACTTAAATGAGCTACTTACGTAAGGAGCTTGCGATTTACCACTTACCACTGGTGCAGCATACTTAGTAATGTTGCACCTTACTGTGACGTTTAAGAGCAACACCATGTTACGTAATCTAGCTACCTAATCAACATGGTACCGGCTACAAACGTAATAGTATCCTGTTTTGCGACGTAAAAAAGTATGGCGGTCCAGGAATTTTTTCTCAGTGCAGGGACTTCCACAAGCCGCGGTGTGCGCTGATTGCACCTCTTAATATCACTTTAGTATTTTAAATTAAACTTACCAGAGGAAAACTATCACCGAATAGTGTGTTGAAAAATCGACAGGTGCAGTAGTACCAGCACGTCATGTAACTGCAACAAAAAGTAGATAAAGTGAAAATTAAAGACTAGCTTGTGTCCGTGACTTCTTCCGTGTGAAGTTAAGTTGCTAGGGTTGCTAGGATAAAAAGTAGCCTGTCATTCTCCAGGTTCTCAATACCCATAAAAAAATGCCAACGAAGAACTAGTGAGAAACGAAACACCCATTAATTCTATCAACAGAACTGGTACAAAACATACTGAGATACGGATCCGTTGCTCTGTTGCTGCGTTATTGGAAAACCAACCAATAAACAAACACGCTTTCGCATTTATAATATCAGTAAGGGTTGATACGAAGATAATAAGCCACTCGTGTTACTTTGTAACGCTCCTACCGGTTTCATGAATCCGGAAATATTCTGATAGACAATTTAATTGACAATTAATTGCATATTAGGAAATTTTCTTTTAATATGCAGTCGGCCTTATTATTTTTATGTCAAAGAAAATCGCATATACTTGTCAAATTTTATCCTCTTGGTAGATATTTTGAAGCCTAATGAATACCGATTGCTGCTGCTAAGTGACGTTCGATGCAAGGAATACCACAGGCACGTGGCACCATGCAACGTTAAAATTATTATTAGTATATGTTCCAGTATATACATCTTCTTGCGTGTACTTCTCATCTGCAACAAATGAGTAGGTATATCAAGAAACCTGAAAGGGTTATTAGGTACCTAAAAACCGGCCAAGTGCGAGTCATACTCGCGCATTGTGGGTGGCCTTTTGTACTACATTACTGTGAATATGGAACCTCAAGTATGACCACGAACTTACTCTCAGGAATGGTGCTACGGTACAAGTACCGCATTTGCCACTAGATTTAGTCTTTTCGGGATTAAAAGAAGCCTTATGTCACTCTCCTGATCTTCACTAGATCCATCGTTCATGTCGATCCGTTGCACCGTTATTGCGTGATTGAAGGACAAACCGACTTACAAAGACACTCCGATTTATAATATTGGTAGGGATACATGCAGGTATTGGTGAATTTATTCATTCACTTTGGAAATCTATTTGTACTAATTATAGTTAGAGATTAAAGAACTTACAGTTTCATTTAGGCTTTGGAAAAAACCAAATAACCTGTAAATTCGTCCGATTGCAAAACATCTTCCAACAAGTAACCAAATCTTGTAGCCTTTTTTGTATTTGACTGTCAATATAGAAAATGAAGATAAGAAAAATATTTCACAAAAATAAATATTAAATTTACATTAAATAAATATAAGGTATACTCACAAAGCATACTCATAAGCAGTGATAGCCTAGTGGTTACGACTGTAGTCTCCTATTCGGGGGGTCGCAGGTTCGATCCCGGGTACGCACCTCTGACTTTTCGAAGTTAAGTGCGTTAAAGAAATTAAATATCACATGCTTTAAAGGTGAAGGAAAACATCGTGAGGAAACCTGCACACCTGAGAGTTCTCCATAATGTTCTCGAAGGTGTGTGAAGTCCGCCAATTCGCAACCCTTCTCTGAGAGAAACCTCGCTCAGTAGTGAGCCGATGATGGGTTGATAATGATGATGATGATGATGATACTCACAAATAATACCCAAAGGCAGTAGACTGACTACGTCAAAGAACAACAATATGTAGCTTCGCCTGTACACTCTCATATGCAGCCGTGCGATAGGCCAGAATATATGCAACAAGTGTATCACGACATCGAATAGGAAAAACGCTTCGCCAAGCATAACTGTTGCGTCTAAGAAAGGGTTGGCGTCTTCCAAGTAATAAGCGATTAATAGGTGCACCACGTATTTGTAAATTACCATCAGCACTATAAAAGTCTGGAATTAATACAACAAATCATGATGCGGTCCCCTTATTCAAGGGCTCGCGAGTCCGAACCTGGGCACGCACCTCTGACTCAGGGTACGTTTATGTACACGCGGGGCGTTGCGCGGCGCGTGGTGCATCGTGTCTCGCGGTAACAACGCGCGGTAAACTCATACGGCAAAATATGAGATCGTTCATGCAGAAGCGTTTGCGTTGAACGCGGCGGCGCACGCGACGGGCGCCGCGGCGGGCAACGCACAACGCGCCGCGTGTGCATAAGCGTACCCTCAACGTTTTGTGCGTTTAAGCAATTAAATCTTCTTCTTCTTCTATATAGACCGATAGACTTCCACAGTGGATAAAGGTCTCTTGCATAGAATTCCACAGGTCTTGTACAGTCTGTATACAGCGGCTCCCTGCGACTCTTCTGATATCGTCTCCACCTAGTGCCTAGGGGGTCTGCCAACACTTTGCTTTCCGTTGTGAGGTCACTACTCCAGCACCTTGGCACCCGAGCGACCTTCAGTTCTTTGAACTATTTGCCCTGCCCGTTTCCACTTCAGCTTCGTGACTCGCTGAGCTACCCAGACCCAGTAAACTAAAGAAAACGGTTTCTCCAAACCTGCCACCAGATACTCCACGGTCTCATCATAATGCTACGAGTGATGCTGCCAAGTCGCCCCTCCCATAGCCTTTGTCCTCTATAATGCACATTTATGATTTTAGTTACAATAAGGCTAGACCGCCCCGTCGCTGATGTGGCTATAGTCCTGAAATTTATTAGCTTTTATATCACCCACCAGCTTTTTATGGACTAGCAGGTAATAACAAAAGAGTTATTTATATTTTATTATTTATTATCAACTTGTCTGTTTACCTATACTAACTTGAATTTTCAGATAAAATTTTAATATAAAAAATATATATATTAAGTATTTTATAAGTGTTATATTAAAAACTAGCTAATGCTCGCGACTTCGTCCGCGTGCATTTAGTTTTTAAAATCCCTCGGGAACTCTTTGATTTAATGTAAAAATAGCCTATGTCATTCTCCAGGCCCTAAACTATATCCATGCAAAAATCACGTCAATCCGTAGATCCATTGCAGCATGATTGAAGGACAAACCAAAAACACACCTTTCTTATTTAAGTTTAATATTAGGATAGTTTCCGCAGCGTACGCGATATAAGGATTTTTCGGCGTTACTATTGCATATTTTAACATGGCAAATTAGTTATTGATAACTGTAATAGTTAGACATAATTATGGCATCACGGACTTATTTGTAGATATTGATGTCCTCTATAAAAATGTAGTACATTTTGCTCTATTGTCAATAGTTTCCGCAGCGTACGCGATTTAAAGATGTTTTTTTTTTTGGTATTTTTTTCACACCTTGGGTTAAATCGAAGTTTTCATACGGATCCCTAACTTTTTGAAAATATTCTTTCGCCTATGTTCATCAAGGATAATGTAGGACTCTAATGGTGAAAGAATTTTTCAAATCGGTCTAGTAGTTTCGGAGCCTATTCAATTCAAACAAACAAACAAATCTTTCCTCCTTATTCAGAAATGCATCATCTTTCATGCAAGCAAGTTTCTCATTGCCAAATTTTGTCGAAACCGTTTTCGCGGTTTAGACCACAAAAAGGTAATAGACAGACCGACAGAGACAGACAATTTTATTTATCCCTCGATATTAAACACGGAACTAGAAATTACGGCTTGATATTTAACATTTCTGACGAACATTTTTATCTGTTATTTTGTTTTATGCCTGGTACTGAGAAAAAAATCAGAAACTAAAAAAATTATCTTAAATTGGTTTGCTGGGCTAGATTAAGTTAAGATAAGACTAAATGCTAATTAATACAATATTGATTAATGAATATTTAGGATAGCTATGCATCCATGCGTCAGTATGAGGTGTTCATTTTCTGAATAAACCTGTTGGCAATCATAAAGTTACTCACTCAGGATCTAGTCCTACGGAGGGTACGCTAACACTTCTCATCATCTTGATGGTTTTATGTTACTAAATAATGTTTATTTCAGTAGATTTTTATAAATTACATTAAAATGTTTTCACGTCAACATAGTTCTGAATCATAACCACATAGATATTAATTTTATTTTAAAATAAAATGAATATCTATAATAGTTAATGCAGAAAATAGGTGTTAGTAATTTTTACTCTCCACTTAGTGATTTTTGAACGTGCGCTTATGAAACCACATCATTTACGAAGAAAAAGAATGAAAGTACAACTTCTTTATTCAATTTAAATCTATGCTTTCATTTTTGTAAAATTACTTTTTACTAGATTTTTTACCCGATTACGGCTAAGCCAAAAGAAACGTTGCGAGATGGTCCCATAAAAAAATTTACGTTCTAACTCCTCAATCCTGATGTTGCAGGGGTACTGCCCACATAAACCGTGGGGATTTAGAAACTGTCGATTATGAATAGTTATCGTAGGTACCAAGTAAAGACGTTGATTGAACATCAGGACTTAACTATTCAAGCCTGATTCTGCAAGAAAACTGGTGATTGAGAGCTATCGATCATGAATTGATATTATAGGTTACCTATTAAGTCGGTATAGAGTTTGCTCTCAACTCTCAACTCTTAAAGCCTGATTCTAAAAAATCCGACGACGACTGGACGACGTCGCGGGCATCAGCTAGTTATAATATATAATAATAATATTATCAGGGTTAGGTTAGCGTACATAGCCTACCTACACAAACTAAAACAATTGGACCTAAAAGTTTACCATCTCCAGATGGTAGGTACATCGAAAACGAGTTTGTGTAAGTATATTACCGTATCTAACAGGTTTGTATGCAAATTTTATTCCCGAAATCCACAAGTTGATGGAAAACGGTCGCTCCGGGTGTTATCAAGACAACCCCAAGGAAGTTTCGGGTCGAGTTGATAACACTTACGCGTCCCGAGACCGGAGTACATCTATCGATTAGCTTATCATACTCGTATAAACCGCATTTGAATATCGATTATGCGTCGATTAAATCGGTTGCTGAAAACGTTTTACGAGTCTCTGGATTTTATTTGTCTTCAAAGGGATTTAGGCGGAATGGAAAACAATCAGACGGAGTGGACGGTATAGGACGGAAATCCGATCGTTTACATAAAGCGCTTAGCGGCGCTCGCGAGTGCTGCACTTACTATGAAAGTATAATGGCCTCGAACAAAATAAAATTTCTCGATGTAAAACAAATTTACGGTAAAGCCAAAAGGAAGAAATATAATTTAATCATGATTGTAATGTACGTTTGTTTATATTTACATAAGTTCCATCGTAGCGCCTAAACTACTGAGCCGATTTCGATGAACGAAGTGTCAGTCGATTCATTATCATAGTCTGGGTGACATAGGCTATTATATAAACAGAATAAATATGACGGATGTTACATATCCAATTTCACGCAGTCGTATTACAGTTTTAAACTTAAAGCGTGTCGGGCCACGCGCAGTGTAGGGTTCCGTAACTGAAAGTCTCAAATATTATTGCTGACCTAGGTAGTGCTTTTGTTTTATTTATGAATATTGAATAAATTTTGAGTTCCATGGTTTAAATACTATAATATTCTACAAAATATGCAACTTACACTACGTGTAATACCTAACTTAGAAAAAACAGATATAACTCCTTAACTAATGAACCCTACTTAGCCGTGATAGTTTTCCTTTAAAATTCATTATATATACTACTGCTGTGAATTTTTCTTTGTATCCTATATATAACCATTTAGCTGGCAGAGGGGGGGACACTTGACTCTAATAAAATTTAGCACTTTAAAATATCATATTTCACAAACGGATCCCTGAATTGAAAAATGGAGTTCCCAGGCCCACAATATTTTTGAAATACCTATTCAACGACACCCCGCACTATGGGATAGACGAGAAAAAAAAAATTCATCCCCACTTTACATGTAGAGGAGGTACCCTAAAAAAAAATATTTTTCACAATTTTATTTCACGACTTTGTCGGCGTGATTGATATATATACCCTTGTCAAATTACAGATTTCTAGTACCAATAGTCTCTGAGCTAAACCGCGGACGGACAGACGGACAGACAGACAGACTTTATAACAAAAAATAAAACCGACGATTAGAGCAACTAAAAAAACCGGCCAAGTGCGGGGCCACGCGCAGTGTAGGGTTCCGTAGTTGCAAGTCTCAACATACAATTTGAGTTCCATGGTTTAAATACTATAATATTATACTACAAAATATGCAACTTACACTACGTGTAATATCTGACTTAGAAAAACCGATATAACTCCTTCACTAATGAACCCTACTTAGCCGTGATAGTTTTCCTTTAAAATTCATTATATGTACTACTGCTGTGAATTTTTTCTTGTATCCTATATACAACCATTTAGCTGGCAGAGGGGGGGGACACTTGACTCTAATAAAATTTAGCACTTTAAAATATCATATTTCACAAACGGATCCATGAATTGAAAAATGGTGTTCCCACACCCACAACGTTTTTGAAAGACCTATTCAACGACACCCTACACTATGGGATAGATGAGAAAAAATAAATTCATCCCCACTTTACATGTAGGGGAGGTACCCTAAAAAAAATATTTTTCACAATTTTATTTCACCACTTTGTCGGCGTGATTGATATTTATACCCTTGTCAAATTACAGATTTCTAGTACCAATAGTCTCTGAGCTAAACCGCGGACAGACAGACAGACAGACAGACAGACAGACAGACGGACGGACATGGCGAAACTATAAGGGTGCCTTGTTTACTACGGAACCCTAAAAAGGGAAAAATAGCTTTAAATCTTGAACAACAATAGGCAGGTACTAGAGAATACTTGAGAATACAACACACACGAAAAAAACTAGGAATAACACAAACTAGGGTCTAACCCTAGTGTTACCTAAATGGTAAAAGCTAAGATCATATTATTTGACACAGTGTCGAACGGTCGAACCAATAAAACCCAAAACTTACCTCGACAGTCCGAAAACGCTGCAGTGCGCAATTTATATAACGCTTTTATAGTTCGGCCACATGTTGCAGCGTGCCATTTAATCTGTGCGCGGTGTAATGGTGGTCCCTTGAATTAAGCACGGAGCTACTAAACAACTTTTTAGATCTCAGAATTTCATTAAAGGACAGATTTTGGTCAAATTTTGAAGCGACCACAATATAATAGCTGAAGTCCAAGGCAAGTTTTGCGTGGATTTAGGTTTAAAAAATGTAATATAGAATATAGGTCATTCCGTCTGCTAGACATGAAATAATCAACATTTTAGATACGATAGATGAACTTCAACTTGAGTGCTTTTGGATCCACTAGTGGATCCAATCAGTGGATCTTAGCGGATTGAACGATGTTTACAACTTACAAGTAAGTATTGATAAATAGATATTAGATAGGTACAAAAAAACCATTATCAACTTTATCTGTCTACCTCACACGATGTATCTAACTATGATCGCTTCTACTCATTTTTTGGCTTTAAGTGCAGGTTGACACTTTCAATAAGGCAAATACGTCCATAAAAAGAAGATTCTCTCCTTTTTTGAGTCGGTTGAACGTAGAACCCTTATTCATAATTGATGTGTCAAATATAGTTTAATTTAACAGCTTTGAAGGCTCACAAAAGTGAACCGTCTAATGTGGTATGCGGCTTACATCCAATACTTAGGAAAATTAACTCTTTGTGGCCTGACCACTTGATTAAGGTAATGGAATGTTTGTTTACCTTTACCATAAGGTCTTTAATATGCTTCATACAAGTAGTACAAAAATTACTTACTATTATATACTTATACTGACTTTTAAACAACAAAAATATATATTTTTTAGTCTTACTAAACCTGGCAAAGTTACGTTAAAGGGTAACAATTAATAACTTAATAAATTATTATGTGCCCCACTAACTATTGTGATTTGAACATTTTTTTTAAAAGCTGTAGGTAGAAGAATCACGCGACGATTCGAAAGCAACTTCTGTTTATTCTATTCTTTGACAGTCATTTTCAATCTGGTAATCAATCCCAAAAAGCCCGATGAAAAGTTAAGAGCACAGGAAAAGGGGACTCGGGCAATGAAAACTGAAAAGTTGCAATATTTGGAATCTAAACCTGTTTTCCCTCATAGATAAGCAAAAAAGTAAGTACGTATAAAACTTTCGACATGGTATAAATTCCATACGCGTAACATCATAGCATCTGTAACGAAAAATAAATATTTACCGCAAACATAAAGGCACTATATTATTTTATGTTACAAAATATTTTATTCGATTATGTAAATGGAATGAAAACAGCAAAGTTTTTACTTACATTTTCTCACAAGTTCTACTTTAAAATACGGTTAAGATGGATTTTATGTTCACAGAATAATAATGGAACAAAGTCCTAACATTAGAAAAAATACAAACGGATTGTTGCTATAGGTACGTTTTGCATGAGCCCACTGTTTCCATTTTCAATTTCTATACTTACTTGCTTGCTTGGCTTGGAACAAAATAAATTTAGTTGTTTGCCAGGCGTAAATACGTACATAAATTCAAAGGCTCAAGAGTCTTTAGAAGTAGACTGAAATCTGAGGTTAACATATCCCATTAGGGCCATTTTTACCATCGTCAAGTAACGTGATTCAACTCAGAATAAATTGGACGTTCTGACAGATTTTCAATACAAAATTGTCAGAACGTCATATTTATTCCCCAGGGATGGTGACAAAGTTCTCTAAGATTCTCCAGTCTCCAGGCCGTTTTCGTTTCTCTCTCTCTCTGCAACTATTGTCGTTAAACTTTATTGTCCACAACATAAACATAGAGAGACTTTACGTGCTCTCCGAGGAACTGGGACGTAAGTTGTAACGCTAAATGTCCAAAATTAGGACATTGTTAACAAAATCGAAACTTTTACGACCCAATAACACGGGGCACAATTCGTCGCCTATTAAAGTGTGATATAAATCATGTCCTCGATATTTTATAGGTTTTAATTTTGGTGTTTTATGTTGTGATAACATCTGCGGAGCCGGAGTAATGCGCGCCAGCCGGCCTGGCTTTATGAGACTCATTTTATTGCCACGGTGTACCTACCAGGATTCTGACGAAAATACGGTGTATAAATTTTGCTATTTTTTATATTGCTATATTTATACTAAAAAATTAAGTGGCACTCGGGGACTGCCGCGGTAAAGCTATTGCATAGCATTTTTATCAACTTATGCAATTATAATAATATTTATGCAATATTTTTTTTTTGCATAATAAAAATTATGCAAAAAAAATTAAAAAACAAACAAACAAGAAAAGCGCACTGTCACTACTTCGCGAGTGAGATTCGAACCTGCGACATCTATACTTATAATAAAACTGTAACTGGAAGATTTCTGTACATTTAATATATTTTGAAAATTTTAATTGGGGAATGCTTGACTATCGATACTGAGCCCAAAACAGATTTTTATTTAATTTTTGTCTGTCTGTCTGTCTGTCTGTCTGTCTGTCCGCGCTTCACGCGAAAACTACTGAACGGATTTAAATGAAATTTAGTACAGCGGTAGCTGATACTCCGGGTCAACATATAGGATAGTTTTTATCCCGATAAAACATAAGGTTACTCCAGGATAGGGGATGAAACTTTTTGTTGATTTTACTCCATAACTCAGTCAAATCTGAACGGATTTTAATAATTTTTTCTTTATTTGAAAGTGTCTACGACAAGAAATACAATGACCAATTTTGGTGAAGATTTGCTAGATATTATCGGAGATAGAGGACAAAACTACTCTCGGATAGTTCCAGGTCACTCGCATACGATATATACGTATATGGATCTTATTACATTCATACCATAGCCATATCTTGACCTGAGCTACTCATTACATACTAATTTTAGACTATATCACTGACCTCTAGGCCCTAGCTCCTCAATCCTGATGGTGCAGTGTACTGCCCACCTAAATCATGGATATTTACGAACTGTCGATTGTGAATTGATATTGTAGGTGCCAAATATTTAAAATATAATAGTGTAGTGGAGCCGTAAAAGAGGACTCAATTCTGATGCTGCTGGGTACTGCTCAACAATGATAGGTAACAATTAGTATGAACTACTTAGGGTAGTGGCATAACGCAGCCGTAAAAAATTTCGCGTCTCCGTTTTCCGTTTACTAAAATTTCCCACAGTAGCTTTGTATTCTTAGATGGCATCATTCTATTCAGCTAATTTAATTATCGCTCGGTTCGGTTTAGGAATCACCCACCTCCCTTCTCCTCCCCATGCTACAACTACTAATGGTACCAACTTCTCAATCCCGATGCTGCTGATAATAATACCCACCTAAATAGTGGGTGTTTACAAAATGTCGATAATGAATTCATATTGTAGGTACCAACCAAGTAAAGACTACAAAGTGGCATAGTGCAATCGTAAAAAATGTCTCACTCGCTTCGTTTGCCAGAATGTCGATTGTAGATTTCTTTTTAACCGACTTCGAAAAAGGAGCAGATTCTCAATTCGTCGGAATCTATTTTTTAAATTTTTTTATGTATGTTCACCGATTACTTGAAGGCGCCTGAACTGATTTGGAAAATTCTTACTTTTTTGTTTGAAAGGGTACTTCCCAGGTGGTTTTTAAATTTTACCGAAATCGGTTGAGCGGTTTTAAAAAATTAAGAAAAAAAAAATATACTTTGTTTTGTAAAAAAATTATATTAAATTATGTAGGTACTCATACATAGTATATGGACTACACAGAGGCGTAGTGCGATCAAAAGAACCTTCGCGCTCGCTTCGCTCGCGAAAATATCAGTTTTCAGTTGCTACTGCGGGTGCCAAGTATGAACTACAAAGAAGCGTAGAGCAATCGAAAATTTTCGCGCTCGCTTCGCTCGCTAAAATGTGTCTTCTTGATTGGTATTGTAAGAATCAAGTATAACGAACTAATAAAGCAACGAAAACTGCAATATCTGGGACATATAATGCGTGGCGATAAGTACAAGTTGCTCCAACTAATAATACAGGGGAAGATACAAGGTAGGAGACCCCCTGGAAGAAGACGGACCTCTTGGCTCAAGAATCTCCGGACATGGTTCGGACTGAGTACTCGATCCTTATTCCGCGCAGTTGTGTGTAGGGTCCGAATAGCCAATATGATAGCCAACCTCCGGTAGGAGATGGCACCTCAAGAATAAGAAGAAGAAGAACCAAGTATGAAGGAAACAGTTATGTAGTGCAGCCCTAAAGAATTTTGCGAAATGTCTGTTTTGGATTGCCAAGTATGGACTACATAGTGATGCAATGAAATTGTAAAAATTTTCGCGCTAGCTTCATTGGCGAAAATTTCTTAATTGTTGTTGTGAGTGTAAACCAAGTATGCTCGCTTCGCTCGCGAAAATATCAGTTTTCAGTTGCTACTGTAGGTGCCAAGTATGAACTACAACTATTCGTAGAGCAATCGAAATTTTTTGATTGTAGATTGCTTTTGTCTATACCAATTAGTATGGACTACACAGAGGCGTAGTGCGATCAAAATATTTTCGCGCTCGCTTCACTCGCGAAAATTTTGGTTTTCGCTAATGTAGGTGCCAAGTTTAAACTAAAAAGCAGCGTAGTGCAATCGAAAATTTTTGCGCTCGCTTTGCTCGCGAAATTGTGTCTTTTCTTGATTGGTATTGTAAGAACAAAGTATGAAGGACACACTTAAGTAGTGCAGCCCTAAAAAAATTGCGAAAATGTCCGTTTTGGATTGCCAAGTATGGACTACGTAGTGATGCAATGTAATTGTAAAAAATTTCGCGCTCGCTTCGCTCGCGAAAATGTCTCTTCTTCATTATTGTTGTGAGTGTAAACCAAGTATGGAGTATATAGTTAAGTAGTGCGTTCCTAAAAAATTTCGCTCGCTCGCTTCGCTCGCGAAAATTTCGGTTTTTGCTTGCTAATGTAGGTGCCAAGTAGAAACTAAAAAGGAGCGTAGTGCAATCTAACATTTTTGCGCTCGCTTTGCTCGCGAAATTGTTTCTTTTCTTGATTGGTATTGTAATAACCAAGTATGAAGGACACAGTTAAGTAGTGCAGCCCTAAAAATTTGCGAAAATGTCCGTTTTCGATTGCCAAGTATGGACTACGTAGTGATGCAATGTAATTGTAAAAAATTAGGCGCTCGCGTCGCTCGCGAATATGTCTTTTCTTCATTGTTGTTGTAAGTGTAAACCAAGTATGGAGTACATAGTTAAGTAGTGCAGTCTTAAAAAATTTCGCGCTCGTTTCGCTCGCGAAAATGTCTTTTCTTCATTGTTGTTTTGTAAACCAAGTATGGAGTACATATTTAAGTAGTGCAGTCCTAAAAAATTTCGCGCTCGCTTCGCTCGCGAAAATATCAGTTTTTAGTTGCTACTGTAGGTGCCAAATATGAACTACAAATAAGCGTAGGGCAATCGAAAATATTTGCGCTCGCTTCGCTCGCGAAAATGACGATTTTAGATTGCTTTTGTCTATACCAATTAGTATGGACTACACAGAGGCGTAGTGCGATCAAAATATTTTTGCGCTCGCTTCGCTCGCGAAAATTTCGATTTTCGCTTGCTAATGTAGGTGCCAAGTAGAAACTAAAAAGGAGCGTAGTGCAATCTAAAATTTTTGCGCTCGCTTTGCTCGCGAAATTGTGTCTTTTCTTGATTGGTATTGTAAGAACCAAGTATGAAGGACACAGTTAAGTAGTGCAGCCCTAAAAATTTGCGAAAATGTACGTTTTCGATTGCCAAGTATGGACTACATAGTGATGCAACGTAATTGTAAAAAAATTGTATAAAAATAGTGCAGTCTTAAAAAATTTCGCGCTCGCTTCGCTCGCGAAAATATCTTTTCTTCATTGTTGTTGTGAGTGTAAACCAAGTATGGAGTAGGTACATAGTTAAGTAGTGCATTCCTAAAAAATTTCGCGCTCGCTTCGCTCGCGACAGCGTCGTTTTTGTGTTGCTTATTTAGGTGCCAAGTATGGACTACATAGTGGCGTAGTGCAATCGTAAAAAATGTCGCACTCGCTTTACTAGCGATAATGTCGATTATCGTTTGCTTTTGTCTATACCAATTAGTATGGATTACACAGAGGCGTACTTAATGCGATCAAAAAATCTTTGCGCTCGCTACGCTCGCGAAAATACAGTTTTCAGTTGCTACTGTAGGTGCCAAGTATGAACTACAAATAAGCGTAGTGCAATCGAAAATTTTTGCGCTCGCTTCGCTCGCGAAATGTGTCTTTCTTGATTGATACTGTAAGAACCAAGTATGAATGACACAGTTATGTAGTGCGGCCCTAAAAATTTTGCGAAATGTCCGTTTTGGACAATGTTTTGGACAATGAAAGTGATGCAATGAAATCTTAAAAATTTTCGCGCTCGCTTAGTTGGCAAAAATGTCTTTTCTTAATTGTTGTTGTGAGTGTAAACCAAGTATGGAGTACATAGTTAAGTAGTGCAGTTCTGAAAATTTCGCGCTTGCTTCGCTCGCGATAACGTCGCTTTTGTGTTGCTTATGTAGGTGCCAAGTATGGACTATATGGTGGCGTAGTGCAATCCTTAAAATGTCGCACTGGCTTTACTAGCGATAATGTCGATTATAGATTGCTTTTGTAGATACCAATTAGTATGGGCTATACAGGCGTAGTGCGATCAAAAAATTTTCGCACTCGCTTCGCTCACGAAAATTTCGGTTTAGTAAAGTAAAGTATAAACTAAAAAGAAGCGTAGTGCAATCGAAAAGTCTCGCCTGCATCACTGGACTACAGTCCAGTGCAATGCAGGCGAGAATGAAGACCAGTTGCCAATCCATCATTGAAGACCAGTTACCAACTCCTCAATCCTGATGCTGCTGGTCCTGCCTAAATTGTGGGTTCATAATTCATAATTCATTTATTAATTTGTGAATATGGTACAGTCAAGATGTTATAATATACAATTTAAAATGCGCATATCCTACCAAAGTGTGGTATTACAAAATTTCCATTTTGAATTGATATTGTAGGTTTGCAGGTACCAAGTAGGCACAGAATATTATATAGTGGCGTAGTACAATCGTAAAAACCTCACGATTAACATAAAACAATTCTTTTTTATTACTTTTTCCACGCGGACGAAGTCGCGGGCATCAGCTAGTCATACATAAAGCGGCCGCTCGCCCACTGCGCCAAACAGAGCTACTTGTGACCCTCTAAAATGTTGAACGCTTACGGAACGACGGTGTTAGGTTTATTTTCGTTACGGAATTTCTTGATTCGGTCGCCGCGCTCAAACTGCTTGTCCTAGTTCAAAGCCCGCGATAAAAGCTATGCAATAGCTTAAAATGCAAATTACGTATGCATATTTATAACATCTTCCTTGCCAAGCCGTCTACGATATGATAAAAATAGACTTGAATAAAAGCAGCCACAGAATATGCGATTCAACTTTTGATAAGCAACAGTTATTGGCGAAAGAACTTGCGAAATATTTCATCAAAATGCAAAAGAGTACAATTTTCCGCAGCCACGTACCACAGAAAGAACTGTATTAACTGGACGTTGGGAAACGGATGATTCGATTTGCATAACTCGTTCATAGTATTGGTCTTTTATATTATGCAACGATAGTATACACAATCGATTGCGATTTGGCATTCGTACGGTCTACACTTAATACCGCTGGTAGAGATCTCGGAGTGTTTCTTTATCTTTTTTTTATGTTTTGGTTCTTTGGTTTTGGTTTTGTCTGTTTTAAGTTTTGGTATATTTTTCGTATTTTTATATTTTGGTAAAAAATAAATACATACATAAACGAGTTTTGATGATTCTCAAACCTAAATTTATGATTTCAGCCAGCGAAGCTAGCGAAAATTGCAGATGAGAAAATCGGAACCATTAAAAATTTTGAAATATCCAAACTGGTATAATGATTTCTAAAAATCATTCTAAAAACTATATTTTTTTTATTACATAGTGTAAATTTTTTGACGTTTCTACATAATATACCTAAAAACTCAAGAATTAATAAATCAACTGTGATCCGATTAAAATTTTTACAAAACTAACAAATTAAGATTCAAAAATCAAAAATTGTAATGTCAATTTCGAAATATTAAAATCTTAATTTCTTTAATGGCGTATTTAGATTCAGGGGTATTCATTTTTATTATATTACGAGTATTTATCTAGGTACTTAATGATAAAATAATTTTCTAATGTCGCGTATATTTACTTCTTGTGTTGATATCGTGTGGACTAAAGAGCGTCATCGTCGTATAATCTAATTTGTTCTGACGGGTTAACACGCTTGAAACATTGTGCTGAATGTTGATTTTTTCGAAAAATCATTGAAAAATATAAACATATTTTAGATGTATTTAAGGTTCATTTTTAGTCGCTAAGGATTTGTCAGTTTTGGGAAATAACTATTATGATAACTGCAGTGTTTGCAGTTTTGATTTGTGTTTCAATTCTCACATGAATATACCTAGTTAGAATACCTTGAAATAGGCATAGGATAATAACGGTAAATTCCTCCCGGGAAAACGGAGTTCCTACTAGATGTTCAAAACCTAATTCCACGCGGACAAAGTTGCAGACAAATTCTAGTAACATAATTTTAATGTTTCTTGTAAGTATGTATTATATAAATTATATTATTTTGTTTATAATATTTTTCAAATTAATTGCAGAATTATGAACCCTTTACGATAAAATTGAAGGAGAAGAATAACCTATTACAATGTTTGTAAGAAAGCTGCAAAACTTGCAAAAGTACCTACCTACACAAAAAAAAGAATCCTCATTCCAATTAAAATTCAAAAAGTTTCTCTTCGATCCTCAAAGCAGGAACGAATCATCTAATTAGACATTATGTCAGTTACAGTTCTGAAAATCCTTTGTATTGCAGATTTTTATGCGTTCTTTGTTCCATGAGTATTTTCAACGTGCACCATTTTATTTAATTTGAACTTTAATGAGGTACCGATAGAGTCCCTTTCGCTTTGGACTTAAATGTAAATATTGAGACTGTGACAATCGACAGAGGGCGCAGTGAGAAGCCCGCGCACTAACGAGCCCCTCGCCCCCTCATTTTCATTTTATCGAGCTCAGCTCCACCTCCACTATTTACGCTTTTTTTCTTTGAGCTTGCGTTTTTGGAGCGAAAAAAAATCGATATAATTCCGAGCTGATCCTTGCAAAATAAAAACGAGCCGGCCCAGAGCTTAATGAAACGAATAACAGACCATTCTTAACAAAGATTTTAGTTTAATTTGCATTGCAGGCAGAAGTGAAGTTCAATTCTTTTATTGCTATGATGAAAAGGTTAAGTATCGAAGACCTTACTTAAGTAAATAAGTAAATCGCTCAATGATATACCTAAGGTGCCATAAATTATTCGAGGTAGTAAATAATACACTGAGTACGGATATGGACTGAAGTTCACAAAATTCTGACTCACTCATTATCCCTACTAATATTATAAATGCGAAAGTGTGTTTGTTGGTTTGTCCTTCAATCACGCAGCAACAGAGCAACGGATTGACATGATTTTTTGCATATAGATAATTTATGGGCCGGAGAGTAACATAGGTTATATTTATTTAGCATGCTTGCTTGCAGGATTAAAAAAAACTGAAACAAACGCGGACGAAGTCGCGGGTAACAGCTAGTAATTTTATTATACCCATTTTGAATCCTGATAAAAATGCTTAATCGCAAAGTTTCAACAATCTACCTTTGCTTGCCCAGCAAATTTTATTTAAATACTGTGTTAATAATATAAAATGGTCTGATTTCATTCATTCCATTCATAATTCGTACAATCCTTAATACAATTTTTTTCTATAAATTTTATTATTGAGCAAAACTAGAATAATGAAATTTTTCAGTAGAGCGTAACAACATGCTCAAACGCAAAGTTTCATTAGTCTAACTTTTCCCTGCCCAATATCTTTGTAGAATTGAAAAATAAATACCTACTAATTGTTTTTTTTTAATATTATTTAATATAAAGAATTATTTTTAAACAACCGACTTCAAACTCTCGCTTAACTACATTACACACACTCTATACAAAGTATATAATTTATTGTTGATATTTTAAAAACCGCTCAACCGATTTCGATAAAATTTATATGGGACCTCGGGAGTATACCCTTTCAATAAAAAAAGAATTTTCCAAATCGGTTCAGGCGTCTTCGAGTAATCGGTGGACAAACATAAAAAAAATAAGTGTGTGTCAGCTCCGGCCTCCGACGCACGACTGGAGTTGGACTGGAGTTTACGCGCGACGCTATATCCTTCTCTATGCGCGCGACTCGGGTCCGAGCGCGCCCCGACCGACTTTCGCTTCGGGGACCCGATCGCCACGCGCTCGGCTACCCGAAGCGAAAGCTCTTTCGCACGAAAACCAACCTTATTTACTCAACGTTAGGGTAGAAATTTCAACGTTGTGAAAAACGTAACAGAAAAACGTAACGAGGTCATTGATAAATTGATTTTACTGCCCGGATTTTTCTCATACCGGGCTGCTAAAATCGATTCTTAAGGAGTAAACTCCAAAAGATTCCGACGAATTGTTTTTTTCGAAGTCGGTTGTAAATAGTCTGGCACTGCAAATATAACTTTTCTTTATGCCCATCACTATTTTTACGTTCACACAATATTACGGGGTGGATGTCAAGTTGCGTATCCTTTTCCTGCGCATTGTTGTCTTTACTTCA
Source organism: Oeneis ivallda (assembly GCA_029955525.1). Taxonomy (NCBI): domain Eukaryota; kingdom Metazoa; phylum Arthropoda; class Insecta; order Lepidoptera; family Nymphalidae; genus Oeneis; species Oeneis ivallda. The sequence continues at coordinate 18,168,560 of JARPMR010000013.1, read as the reverse complement.
GGACACCATTGTCGCTGGGCGTACAAGCGTTTTTCCTGTAAACCCTCACACATTAATACGTCACGTTACGTTTCATTTCTAACTCGCGCCCGCCCGCGAAATCATCCGCATACAATTTTGTTTTGCCTTTTTATCTAAAAGGGGGACCCCATGCGTGATCGTAGTTTATGGGGCCAGATTAATTTTATATAAAAAAAATGTTTAAATACCCCGTTTTTTTATTGGGAAAATACAAATTAAAATACCAATATTGTTTTATTACTACATATAATGTACAATAGAATAATAGTACATTGTGATAGATGCAAGGCATATTACCAACGAGTTGATCTTTGCAAATCCGAACTGTAGGCTTACCAGCCATGGTTTACCATCGTCACGACCTTAATAAATTTAACGCCTGTGTATCACACGACTTTTTAAATACACGCACTGTGAGAAAATAGGTAAATAAATGTCCCTATAAAACTCGAAAAACAGACACATAATGAGTAATAGTTGTATCGAGAAGAGAATATTGGGTGAAGTTAATAAGTACTATAATATAATTTTCCAATTAAATACTTGATTATTCATAATATTTACAACAAATAAATAAAAATTAAAACCTAAGTGAATCAGAAACATCTCTTAAAACACATTATTATACTGTAAAGCAATTACAGTATAAGAAACAATAAACATTATAAAATTAGGGTAAAGCGCCATGTCTACTTCGAAGGAACCGAATGCCATAGTTTTGAACGGAGGGTTTGATACTAAGCGTAAATAACACTTCACTTCGTTGTGACAATGGTCATCTAAAACAAAGAAAATAATATTTTTAATAGATCCTTATGGCTGTTCATTTCTCAGATGAGATCAGATTTCTTTCTGGATGAGACCATTCTATTTTAAAAATACCATAATATTATACAATATGATAGTTCCCGATTTTCCGTTTCACTACTGTTCACTGCGATCGATGTGTATACATACTGTACATAGACATCGATGGATACAATAATGCATATCATTGTTGCAAAAATAAATCAATCTAGTAAATCTAGGAAATCATGTAAAAAATTAAAAAAAATCTAAAGAAATGGTATCGCGTTTAGATTGACACTGCATAATATCGATGAATTGTCGAAAACCTTAAGATCAAAAGATCTATTTCATAGTTCTTGTTAAATTCTCGATATCTACTAAAAAAAATTAAGTTAAAAACAAATGAAACTTATAATTAAAATTCTTAAAGAAGTCGGTTAATTATCTATATACCTAAACACAATTTTTTCCTAATATGCTCTTGATAAATATATTAAAGTACCTAAGTAATATAGGATCGTATTTAAACTTGCGAATTCAGTCAAATTAAAGGTTTCATAAAAATCGAATAACAACTTCTGAATTAATAAATGAGCGAAAGTGCGTGAGTGACAAATATTAAAATCGGTTACAAACTTGAAAATACTTTGGGTAACTAGCTATTCAAAACGATCAGTATAATAATTCTTAAGCGAAGTCTCAGGTCTCACGAGGTTTTCGTCATAGGAATTAGGCAATAGTGATTCCCTATTGATGTTATAATTATTATTTTTGTAACTTAAGTCAGGTATATTAACCCAATAGAACCTAAGGCACCTGAATATTTATGTACAACCCCTAACTACTAACTACTAACTACTAACTACTAACTACTAACCTAACCTAACCTCAGATTTTGGTAAATATACCGATCGTGCAGTGGCTACAGAAAAAGCCGAGAATAATTTATTAGAAGCTTTATTTTTAATTATTTGCTTTTGTACGCAAAAATCTTACTGTTTTGTACTGCAGTTTTCAAAAGAAAAATAATATAAGTACTAAATTAGCAAAAAAATCTCAAGTAATATAACAGTACCCAGCAATATTAACACCTCAGCTCATTTAAAATCAATTAATGTATTTGCTCAATCCGATTATACAGTTGATAATATACAGCAATAGTCGCTCACTCATTTATAATACTCCCTTAATATACATCGTGAAACCTACAAATACAAAGGTTTACATATTATGAACATTGAAACACTGAAATACTAACTAACAGCTAGGTACTGACTTACTAATGAGTGATCTTGCAAGCCGACGTCGTAGATCGTTTACATTATTCTTAGCGGTTTGAGCACTGATACAAATAGTGTACAGAGCTAATAAGAATTCCAGAATTCTTGCATTGTAAATGATTAAATCCAAAATTTTATAACCCACAAAAGATTCCTGTAAAGCAGTAAGTAAGTAAATTAAAACGAATAAAGTACCTTTAGACATTGCTAAGATAGAAGTATGAATACTTACATTAGTCGTAATATAAATTACTTTATACAAGCTCATTATAAGGTAAATTACTATCGTTGAAAGGAAAAAAGTGATCTGTAAAAAAGGTAACATAGTTTTATTTGCTGGAATTGTGTATGTACAAAAATTATAATCCCACCGTTGCCGAGACTCTCCATGGCTTGCACTGTCAAAAAGTTATCAGATCTCATTTAGAGCAAAGCTTCTAATGCCCTAAATCTACAAGCCCTAACTTCACAAACTTTACACGTTAGTCAAAATACGTGGCTTGGCCATATTTTCGCTACATTCACATGGGCGTAAGGTGAAAAATTTATTCGCTGTTCATTAGTTTTTGTTATAGACAATAGTTCTTGTAGTAACGAAAGTAAGAAAGTGCTACAGGATAATACCGTCCCCAGATAATGTATTATTATAATGTCAATTCCAGTCAGTATAATATTCTGCCAGTTAGGGCCGATTTCAGCAACGTAAAATTAGTCTTATCCGAGCGTAATATATTTTGACAGTATTTTCAAAACAAAAACTGTCAGAACGCTCAATTTATTCCTCGAATAAATGTCACTCGACGTTGGTGAAATCGGAACTTAGTCATTTAAGTACCAATTAAACTATCGTAAAACTTACCTTTCTGTCAAACCTTTTATCTTTATTTGAAATAATAAATTGAATAATAAAATTAAATGAACATTTAGGTAAAAAAAATTTTTTGTACGTTATTTAGTTTAATCTCAACATAGTCATAATTCTGCTAAGTAATCAAGGTGTTAATACTGACCTGCACACCAAATATAGCATTAATTAAGTTCGAACTTTCTCGGATATTCATATAAAGATCTGTCAAATGCTGATAGTTAAGTATGCCTTCTGTATTTATTTTACCGTCTTCATTAGCTTGTCTTGCAACTACAAATACTTCAGAAACTTTTCGTGATATAAATTTAATTTGTTCGGACAAAATAAACAAAACGCAATTCAAAACTATATACTGTAATATTAAACGAAAAATGCTTAAAACCAGTACAAACATTTGAAAAATATGGTAGAAGTCTAAGGATTCATGACTAACAATATTGATTCTAAATTGTGTACACACTAATAGTAATTTTAAAAAAATCAAAATAAATTTTAACTTCTTAAGTTTTTGTTGCATGTTATTATTATATTCCACATCATTTAAAATAATCTTCTCATTTTCCTCAATACGAGCTATAAAAACTTTAAAGTCTTGAGAACTAGTCAAAGATAGTAAGAAAATCACACAGGAATTCAGAATACTCGTACAAATAAATGTTATTTGATAAGTATTATTTAACATTATAGGGTTTAAAAGTGTGTAAGACAATACATAGGCATATGAAACAATTTCAATAACTATTCTGAACCACAGTAAAATACGGCTAGTTCTTGAAATCGAACTATAATTTCTGGATACCCCAAATATGTTATCAATACGCAAGACAAATCTAAGAAATATATTTTTCATTGTTGCAGCACTAAGCAGAAGTAGTAAGTCAAAATATTTTACATGTCAATTTATAGTCCGCTGACGTATAGAAAGAAAATGTAAATAATTAAATAACAATTTCATAATGGATTCAAATTGATTAACCTTCATTCAAATTGATTAACCTTCACTTGAATTATATATTAAGTACCTACCTACCTACATAATTACACAACACATTGTTATTTCCACCTTCAACCATTTTCCATATCAATTTGTCAACGAAATGCTAACAATGAACTATGTCGATAACTCTGGTTTTCCTACGGATCATATAGCTAGATACTCCGAGCATATAGCTCTCTTCATCGTCCGCTAGCGACCCTGAGCTTTCTTATGAAGCTCATAGTTAGCGATCATGTTTAGGTACGATGTATATAGCCATACAAAATCTAACCTTATAGGTACCTATGTGTCCATATTGCTCCGAGTTGAAAATTCGGATCATCGACGCCTTTTAGTTTGTTCAAAAATTTTATTTGATGCAGCATGAAGTGCTTTTCGTTGTTTTCATTCGTTCGTCATATTGCAATTTTAGTGCTACATGTTTTGAACAAACTAACTTATGTTTGCACCATGTTAGTATATTTTCATACTTCACTTAATTGTATGTAGTGCAGTCGACACTACAACAAATATTTTATGCCGAAGACTCCGAAGTCTATTTAAATTTGCATTTGACCGTCTGTCTGTCTATATTTGTGGTAAACTTTATAAACTCCTGATGTTATAAATGAATAATATATATCTATTGGTATAAGAGCTAGTAACGTTTTACAGAGAGAATTTTAGTAAAGCTGGTTCTTTAATAGGTATGTCTTTTTCTATGCTCTTCCGAACAGCGTGCGGCTCGTCTGGCTGCCGGTAAACGTTGCGTTTATTACTGCTCATCACACCTTTGCAGGTAAAAATATTGTAATTTGTAAACATTTTAGGATGTCTGTAATTTTAACATTATTTTCTTTATACATAAATAAGTACAAATTTGATTTGCCAGACATTAATTCGGTTGTTAACTCAATACCCAGACCGATTTATTGCTGTAGTATACCGCGGCATTATGCCAGTTGTTAGAGACATAATGTCTGTAATTTTAACATTATTTTCTTTATACATAAATAAGTACAAATTTGATTTGCCAGACATTAATTCGGTTGTTAACTCAATACCCAGACCGATTTATTGCTGTAGTATACCGCGGCATTATGCCAGTTGTTAGAGACATACAGTAGCAAAGTAGGTAGGTGGAAGAGAGACTGAGAAAAACTGACTGGAAAATATAAGGAATAGAATAGGTGCATTACACGATTGAAAGTATTCGAAATAACTTTTTTATTTTTATATCTTTGACGATGAGAATAATTTTTAAAATACGGAAAAATGTCGTTTATTAATTAATATCATAATATAAATCTAATTTTAACGAATAAAAGACAAAACGAGTGTAGCCGGATAGTTCGTTGAATTGCGAATGAATTCGGGCGAACGCGAATGTTATCGCGACTAAGCTCGCTTGAGTTGCTACACTTGTGCATTTCAGTTGCAGGCAAGACTTAGAGATACACGGACGTCAGTGAAATTAATTTAATTAATATATTTACTAGATGATGCCCGCTACTTCGTCATCATCGTCGTCGTAAGGTTTTTTGATTCCCGCGAGAACTTTTTATTTTCCCGGGATAAAGCTTAGATGTGTTAATCCTGTGTATGAGTATCTCCATGTCTTCAGTCAAATCAGTTCATTCGTTGTGGCATGAAAGAGTAACAAACATCCATCCATCCATCCTCACAAAGCAGTTAAGAAGCAGAAGTAGGATTTTTATTAACATTAAAACTATGTCACTATTACTCAAGAGTACAGAGTGTGCAATACGTCTTGTATTGCACATAGGTAAAATATTTATTTTACTATTCGCAGTTTCACACTTATCATTTATCAAGCTTTTGCCCGCAGCTTCCGCTCATGTTAAGCGTTCCGTTAAGTTTTCACGTTAAGATTTTTCAAACCCCTATTTTACGCTGTTAGGGGTTGAATTTTCAAAAATACTTTCTTAGCGGATGTCAAGTGCCAAAGTCTATTTCAGCCTGACATTTTAACATGCGCTGCCACAATTATCGCTATCTTTCTCACGCAGCCAGTGATCGACTAGCTAAATTATTCGACATACATACCTACTATTTTTATAGCAATAAATCGGTCTGGGTATTGAGTAAACAACCGAATTAATGTCTGGCAAATTAAATTGGCACTTATTTGTGTGTAAAGAAAATAATATTAAAATTACATACATCCTAAATGCTTACAAATTACAATATTTTCACTTGCAAGTGTGTGATGCGCAGTAATAAACGCAACGTTTACCGGCAGCCAGACAGCCCGCATGCTGTTCGGAAGAGCATAGAGAAAGATATACTAAAGAATCAGCTTTACTAAAATTGTCGTTTTTCCAACGTTGGCAACGGTGCTTTCGTGCCATCTTCTTCTTCTTTATCAACCGATAGACGTCCACTGCTGGACAAAGGTCTCTTGCATGGACTTCCACAGGCCTCGGTCTTGCGCCGCCTGGATCCAGCGGCACCCTGTGACTCGTTTGATGTCGTCGGTCCACCTGGGGGGGTCTGCCAACACTGCGCTTCCCGGTGCGGGGTCGCCACTCCAGCACCTTATGGGTACGTTGGTCTCGTACCATATTATTCATTTATTTATTAACATCAGGAATCTTGAAATATTTACGAAATTTACGAAATAATCAAACCAGGATTATAATTTTATTAGAATTAAAGTTTTCAATAAATCGTTGTTTTTACATTATTTTAAAATCTATAATACATTATTAAACTGCAGCGCAACTACAGTGTAAGAAGTGAAGAACATCACAAAGTTAGGTAAAAGCTGCATATTAATATTGATGGAACCATAACCTTGAATTCTGATTTTCCGGGTCGATACTAGGCGTAAAAACTCTTTAACCCCTTTGTAGGCATCAATATCTGAAATCCAATATTCATTATGAAAAAATTTACTTCAACTTTACTTAAGCTGACATATAACCTCTTATAACTTCATAGAACTTCACTTACAGTTAAGTTTGTTTAATCATTAATTATGTTTACTTAGTAAAAAATAAATGCACTGAATTTAAAATTCTCACTTGATGTTGAATGAATTAGAAGTCTTCCAAGACATCTTCTTAAACCATCTACATTGTTTTGAGCCGTTTGAGCACTTCGAGATAATCCATATAGAGCTAATAGATATGTTACAAATCTTATACAGTATACTATTAAATCCATCCAACAAAAATTACCCTGAAATTATTTCAACCAAAAAATAGCAATTTAATTCAATATTTTCGCTAAACTGTAGTTTTAATAATTAATTTGAATGGCAAGAAAATAGTAAAAAAAACCGGCCAAGTGCGTGTCGGGCCACGTGCAGTGTAGGGTTCCGTAGTTGAAAGTCTCAACATACATTTTGAGTTCCATGGTTTAAATACTATAATATACTACAAAATATGCAACTTACACTACGTGTAATATCTACCTTAGAAAAACCGATATAACTCCTTCACTAATGAACCCTACTTAGCCGTGATAGTTTTCTTTTAAAATTCATTATATATACTACTGCTGTGAATTTTTTCTTGTATCCTATATTCAACCATTTAGCTGGCAGAGGGGGGGGACACTTGACTATAATAAAATTTAGCACTTTAAAATATCATATTTCACAAACGGATACCTGAATTGAAAAATGGTGTTCCCATACCCACAACGTTTTTGGAATACCTATTCAGCGATACCCCACACTATGGGATAGTCGAGAAAAAAAAATTCATCCCCACTTTACATGTAGGGGAGGTACCCTAAAAAAAATTATTTTTCAAAATTTTATTTCACCACTTTGTCGGCGTGATTGATTATTATACCCTTGTCAAACTACAGATTTCTAGTACTAATAGTCTCTGAGCTAAACCGCGGACAGACAGACAGACAGACAGACAGACGGACGGACATGGCGAAACTATAAGGGTTCCTTGTTTACTACAGAACCCTAAAAATGTAGTTTTAACGAAGATTTATAGAATAATGACCCGCAATTAATAATAATAGTATGTAGGACCATGAAATAAGTGAGTAAATATTTTTTATGGTTAAAACTTACTTGAACTGCGATATTTGTTATAGTGTATAAAAACAAAACAACATAATACGTCAATGTGCCGAGATTAATAATAATCTGAAAGAAAAGTGTTAAAACTTTACAAATGGAATATTTTTACATATTTTTAAATTTGTTCTAATAAAATAACTACATAAAGCGCAGTTTTCACTGCAAAAGGGTAATGAGCGGGAAATGGCTAAACGGAACGGACTTTGCGTAGACAAAATAGGTTTAAATTTCCACAAATAAAGAGTTTTGACAATTGCATTAACGCCACTTCCGAGCGAGCTCATTAAGACTCTTTTTGAGCTCTATTTAGGTACTCAGTCAATCCTTTACGCTTACGTTACTCTTTGTGGGTGAAAGTGCTTGTATACAGTTTTTCTCTGCGAGTTAACCGGAGTCCGTACGAAGCTCGCTCCACTCGTGATAGAAACCCCACTCAATAAAACTAGACTAATATAAATTACTCATAATATTGTCTGAAAAAGAACTCACCTCAACTGCAAATACTGAGTTAAATAAATTGGAACATTCAACAATATTCATATAAACTGCAGTCAATTCCTCAAAGTTGATGACTCCGTGAATGTCTTTTGTACTTTGACCATCTAGCTCATCGGTTCTATCTTTTAGCATAAAATTGCGTAGTGTTTTCTTATAAACTATTCGTGATATACATTTCATCTGCTCCGATAACACATTCAAAATACAGTACAGAACCATATATTCAGAAAAATATCGCATATGGCTTATAAGCGTACATATAGCATATAAATAGAAATATATCTTCAAGGAATCGATATAATTGGCTATATAATAAATATAAATTAAAATACTAATGTTTGAAATCGGATAGACAATGAGGAAAAAATATAAGCTTTTGTGTACTTTATTTATTCCTTTTATGTATTCCTTATCTTTGTCAAAATAAGAATGTGTCTTTTCAATATAGGTGACAAGGGTCTCAAAATCTCTACAGTGATATATAGCGAGTATAATTATCAAGAAGGTATTACTGAGACTCAAACATGTTTGTACATTATGTATCACTATTTCAGATGTATTCATAATAATATTAGCAACAAATAAAATTAATTCAATTATGATTCTAATCCATATAATAACACGTTTGATATTTGAATATGAACTGTAATTTCTGTGGACATTTAAGATATTTCCAACTTTTAATATTAATTTTATAACTTTATTATTCATTTCGTTTACGAATATTTTATGCCCGTCTTGAGGTTAGTTTACTTTACATGTCTTTGAACATATTGATTATGATTAGAATAGTGTAGGTAAGTACTTGCGTAATGTAGTTGATGGTTAATGGATTGTTTTACTACCTACATAGGTATAATAAAAATGATCAGTACAAGCTTTTAAGTCCTAATGGCGGTTGAACCCGCCCGATGGCGCTGTCAAGTGACATAAAAATCTGCTAAATATTTAAGTCCCTGGCAGACAACATACACATTAACGGAAAATTTGACCTTAACCTCTGTAATTTTTATCTAAAACATAAAATATCTACCGCTACTACGAAATATATAGAAAAGTATAACACATAATTATTAAGCCTAAATAGCGCAACGATGAGGGCCTGGACTGAAAATTGAAACACAAGCTTAAGGCGCTGTAGTCAGTCACGATCTTCATATCACAAGCCGAATGAAGATCGTCCAATTTAAAATCTATGGGTCATAATATTATGAAAAAAAAAAGTAGTTATAATTGATCGTATTTCTGGCCTGATGGCTGTTTCCTAAACACGATGACGCAAACTTTTCTCGATAGAAAAAAATTGCAAAGTTGACTCTGCAAATACATAAACTCCCATCGTTCTCTGTTATGCATACATTTATTTTGGTAAAATTATTTACAATTGTTTTTCATATTTTAATACAACAAATGGCTGTTTTAGATTTTATTTATTGCAACTGTTATAATTTTAATATTATCCATTACAATTTTTCACTTGGCCCTTCTATTCGCAGAAGCGACTTCTTTGTCTCTCCTACTCAATTAGACAGTGATCGCCGAGGCGTGCTGCTAGGTGGACCTGCGTCGCGCTGCGCTCGCTCGGCTATCAAATATTATCGTAAATTGTAATAATTGAAAATTGTTTATGTTTATACTGAAAACTATTATTTTGTATATTTTAGACTTTAGAGAAGTCAAATAGAGTGTACCTAATTATAAGTTTGTATATATTAATATTGTAAATAATTTATCCATCAAAAAAGTTGTAAATAAGTAGGGACTGAGTAGTAGAGTAGACTAATTTTGAAAATGGGTCCGAAAAAAAGCAAAATCTAAGAATGTACAGTATAAAAAATCGGCCAAGTGCGAGTCAGGCTTCGCTCTTTTAGGGTTCCGTTAAAAAAATTTAATTAAAATATTTCCATGTACCCATGGAAACATTTTAATTTAATTTTTTTAATTTAATTTAATTTTTATTATTTGTTGTTATAGCGGCAATAGAAATACATAATAATTATGTGAAAATTTCATCTGTCTATCTATTACGGTTTACGAGATACAGCCCGCTGACAGACGGACGGACGGACGGACAGCGTGGGCTTAGTAATGGGTCCCGTTGGTAACCTTTGGGTACGGAACCCTAAAAATAACAAAAGCAGATGATGGAAGTTGTAAAGTAAGTAGGTACCTATTTCAATATTTTGTAAAGGATGATTTGTGTAACATGTAATGTAATGGATCATGAAATATCAATTTCATCATCAAGTAAGGTATCTAATAATGGTGGGATGCATCATGCAAAGTAAGTACATCATATAGGTACATCGTACAGTTTGGCTAATCAAATTGAGGTCAAATTGACGACCTCCCTGGCTCAGTGGTGAGCGCTGTTGTCTTATAACTGGGAGGTCTCGGATTCGATTCCCGGCGGGGTCTATTTGGGAATTTATAATTTCTGAATTGTCTCTGGTCTGGTCTGGTGGGAGCATAAAAAATTCTAAGTCTATGGGTGGGAGGCTTTGGCCGTGGCTAGTTATCACCCTACCGTCAAAGACGTGCCGCCAAGCGATTTAGCGTTCCGGCACGATGGCGTGTAGAAACCAATTAGGGGTATGGGTTGAATGTTCACTGCCATATCCCTTCCAAGTTAGCCCGCTACCATCTTAGACTGCATCGTCACTTACCATCAGGTGAGATCGCAGTCAAGGACTAGCTTGTCATCGAATAAAAAAAAAAAAAGGTAGGTAGGTGGTAGTTAGGTACTTTATGGGTATGGGTAGGAGTAGGGGTCGGGGTAGGGGTAGGGGTAGGAGTAGGGGTAGGGGTTGGGGTAGGGGTAGGGGTAGGAGTAGGGGTCGGGGTAGGGGTCGGGGTAGGGGTAGGGGTAGAGGTAGGGGTAGGGGTAGGGCTAGGGGTCGGGGTAGGGGTAGGGGTATGGGTATGGGTAGGAGTAGGGGTCGAGGAAGAGGTAGGGGTAGAGGTAGGGGTAGGGGTCGGGGTAGGAGTAGGGGTAGGGGTAGGGGTCGGGGTAGAGGTAGGGGTAGAGGTAGAGGTAGGGGTCGGGGTCGGGGTAGGGCTAGGGGTAGGGGTCGGGGTAGGGGTAGGGGTAGGGGTCAGGGTAGGGGTCGGGGTAGCGGTAGGGGTAGGGGTAAGGGTAGAGGTAGGGGTAGGGGTAGGGGTCGGGGTAGAGGTAGGGGTCGGGGTCGGGGTAGGGGTAGGGGTTGGGGTAGGGGTAGGGGTTGGGGTAGGGTAGGGGTCGGGGTAGGGGTCGGGGTAGAGGTAGGGGTAGGGGTATGGGTATGGGTAGGAGTAGGGGTCGAGGTAGAGGTAGGGGTAGAGGTAGGGGTAGGGGTAGGGGTAGGGGTCGGGGTAGAAGTAGGGGTAGGGGTATGGGTATGGGTAGGAGTAGGGGTCGAGGAAGAGGTAGGGGTAGAGGTAGGGGTAGGGGTCGGGGTAGGGGTAGGGGTAGGGGTCGGGGTAGAGGTAGGGGTAGAGGTAGGGGTAGGGGTTGGGGTAGGGGTAGGGGTAGGGGTCGGGGTAGGGGTCGGGGTAGGGGTAGGGGTAGTGGTAGTAGTAGTATTATTATATGTATACTTAGTGACATATTTAGTTCCTATCACAATCTGTCCTTTTCTGCATATTACTTTTACAAAATAATGTCGATGTTTCACATCTGCCAGGCGTCCCACGACGGCTCACAATTTTTTTGTACCTAAAAGTGCCTACAATTAAAGAGGAAATGGGTGCCAGAATTTTAAAGAGGGAATGGGTGCCAGACTTTTAATAAGTCCCCGCCATATTGAAATTCTTTGTTATGGCGGGGACTTTTTAAAATTTTATCAGCCATTCCCTCTTTCTTGACCTCAGGCAAGCCTAAATATATATTTTGAACGAAATCGGTCCAGTAACAAAGAATTTCAATATGGCGGTGTTTTTTTAAATTTTGCCACCGATTTCCTCTTTCTTGACCCCAGGGAAGAACAAATATCGATTTGGAATGAAATCGGTCTAGTAACAAAGAATTTCAATATGGCGGTGACTTTTGAAAATTTTGGCACCCATTTCCTCTTTCTGGACCCCAGGGAAGCCTAAATATATATTTTGAACGAAATCGGTCCAGTAAACAAGAATTTCAATATGGCGGTGACTTTTTAAAATTTTGGCACCCATTTACTCTTTCTTGACCCCAGGGAAGCCTAAATATCGATTTTGAACGAAATCGGTCCAGTAAACAAGAATTTCAATATGGCGGTGACTTTTTAAAATTTTGGCACCCATTTACTCTTTCTTGACCCCAGGGAAGCCTAAATATCGATTTTGAACGAAATCGGTCCAGTAACAAAGAATTTTAATATGACGGTGACTTTTTAAAATTTTCGCATCTATTTCCTCTCTCTTGACCCCAGGGAAGTCCAAATTTCGATTTCGAACGAAATTGGTCGAATAACAAAGAATTTCAATATGGCGGTGACTTTTTAAAATTTTGGCATCCATTCCCTCTTTCTTGACCCGAGAGAAGCCTAAATATCGAATTTGAACGAAATCGGTCCAATAACAAAGAATTTCAATATGGCGGTGACTTTTTAAAATTTTGGCACCTTCCTCTTTCTTGACCCCAGAGAAGCCTAAATATCGAATTTGAACGAAATCGGTCCAATAACAAAGAATTTCAATATGGCGGTGTTTTTTTAAATTTTGCCACCGATTTCCTCTTTCTTGACCCCAGGGAAGAACAAATATCGATTTGGAACGAAATCGGTCTAGTAACAAAGAATTTCAATATGGCGGTGACTTTTGAAAATTTTGGCACCCATTTCCTCTTTCTGGACCCCAGGGAAGCCTAAATATATATTTTGAACGAAATCGGTCCAGTAAACAAGAATTTCAATATGGCGGTGACTTTTTAAAATTTTGGCACCCATTTACTCTTTCTTGACCCCAGGGAAGCCTAAATATCGATTTTGAACGAAATCGGTGCAGTAAACAAGAATTTCAATATGGCGGTGACTTTTTAAAATTTTGGCACCCATTTACTCTTTCTTGACCCCAGGGAAGCCTAAATATCGATTTTGAACGAAATCGGTACAGTAACAAAGAATTTTAATATGGCGGTGACTTTTTAAAATTTTTGCATCTATTTCCTCTCTCTTGACCCCAGGGAAGCCCAAATTTCGATTTCGAACGAAATCGGTCGAATAACAAAGAATTTCAATATGGCGGGGACTTTTTAAAATTCTGGCACCCATTCCCTCTTTCTTGACTCCAGGGAAGCCTAAATATATATTTTGAACGAAATCGGTCCAGTAACAAAGAATTTCAATATGGCGGTAACTTTTTTAAATTTTGGCACCCATTTCCTCTTTCTTGACCCCAGGGAAGCCTAAATATCGATTTGGAACGTAATCGGTCCAATAACAGAGAATTTCAATATGGCGGTGACTTTTTAAAATTTTGGCACCCATTTCCTCTTTCTTGACCCTAGGGAATCCTAAACATCGATTTTGAACGAAATCTGTCCAGTAACAAAGAATTTCAATATGGCGGTAACTTTTTAAATTTTGGCACCCATTTCCTCTTTCTTGACCCGAGAGAAGCCTAAATATCGAATTTGAACGAAATCGGTCCAATAACAGCGAATTTCAATATGGCGGTGACTTTTTAAAATTTTGGCACCCATTTCCTCTTTCTTAACCCTAGGGAATCCTAAATATCGATTTTGAACGAAATCTGTCCAGTAACAAAGAATTTCAATATGGCGGTACCTTTTTTAAATTTTGGCACCCATTTCCTCTTTCTTCCCAGGGAAGCCTAAATATCGATTTGGAACGTAATCGGTCCAATAACAGCGAATTTCAATATGGCGGTGACTTTTTAAAATTTTGGCATCCATTCCCTCTTTCTTGACCCGAGAGAAGCCTAAATCAGGCCTGTCTCACTCTTGGTACTTACGCGATTTATATACCTACAATCGCGCGCACTCACTGAGTGCCACGACAGTCGGGGCTAGCGCGTTCTACTTCTAGGCGAGTGACGTATTACTGATTTCAACATTGCTTACGCGTAAATTCTTTTTTGTAAATATTGGTTTAAATAGTTTTAATTTATGTTTAGTATATTTAGTTGTAGGATAAAATAGTTGTAGACATTTATATTTTATATGGATGGACATAAAATAATGAAACAATGGCAAAAAGTCGTCGTAGTAATTATTGTTGTGTGGATGGATGCCTTATGAGCTCAAAAGATGATTATTTATCATTTTTTATGTTACCGAAGGATACTGAAAGGTGAGTTTATTTCATAATTAAAATTATGTTAGAATGTACCTACTTAAAATTATTAAGGTATTGTACGGAGTGTGTACCAATTTATACCTGCAGTATCTAGTTATTTATTTAATTAGCGAAAACTTATTAACTATACAATAAATTAACCACAGTAGTACTTACATTAGGTATGTAGGTACCTATATCCTATTACAGAATTTAACTGTTTTATACTTCACTATCGAAGTTGTACCTACTTATGAGTCGCGCGCAGAGATTTGCCGATGGCTGGCCCTCCCGCCTACGCCACCCGCGACCCGCACTCGTCTAGCTGGGCGAGCGCGGGTCCTACTATATACCTATATTGCCTGTTTATAACAACTAAGTAAGTAATTTATGTTTTAACACAAAATACTACTTTTTGACTCTTTGTTGACAGCCCTAGGCAACCACGCCACGGCGTCCGTGACGTAGGAAGGCGAACAGATCCAAAGCAATATGGATCCTCGCGCCGAGCTATAAAGTCTAATTTAGCTTGCGTGCGTGATTTATCTATTTAATAAAAAATATGTAGGCTATTAAAGCGCCGGCAAGTAGTTAACATCAAAGGAGTGAAACTTCTGTACGTAGTACTATTATATATTCTGTGCCTAAATATCGAATTTGAACGAAATCGGTCCAATAACAAAGAATTTCAATATGGCGGTGACTTTTTAAAATTTTGGCACCCATTTCCTCTTTCTTGACCCCAGAGAAGCCTAAATATCGAATTTGAACGAAATCGGATCGGTCCAATAACAAAGAATTTCAATATGGCGGTGACTTTTTAAAATTTTGGCATCCATTTCCTCTTTCTTGACCCCAGGCAAGCCCAAATATCGATTTATAATGAAATCGGTCGAATAACAAAGAATTTCAATATGGCGGTGACTTTTTAAAATTTTGGCACCCATTTACTCTTTCTTGACCCCAGGGAAGCCTAAATATCGATTTTGAACGAAATCGGTACAGTAACAAAGAATTTTAATATGGCGGTGACTTTTTAAAATTTTTGCATCTATTTCCTCTCTCTTGACCCCAGGGAAGCCCAAATTTCGATTTCGAACGAAATCGGTCGAATAACAAAGAATTTCAATATGGCGGGGACTTTTTAAAATTCTGGCACCCATTCCCTCTTTCTTGACTCCAGGGAAGCCTAAATATATATTTTGAACGAAATCGGTCCAGTAACAAAGAATTTCAATATGGCGGTAACTTTTTTAAATTTTGGCACCCATTTCCTCTTTCTTGACCCCAGGGAAGCCTAAATATCGATTTGGAACGTAATCGGTCCAATAACAGAGAATTTCAATATGGCGGTGACTTTTTAAAATTTTGGCACCCATTTCCTCTTTCTTGACCCTAGGGAATCCTAAACATCGATTTTGAACGAAATCTGTCCAGTAACAAAGAATTTCAATATGGCGGTAACTTTTTTAAATTTTGGCACCCATTTCCTCTTTCTTGACCCGAGAGAAGCCTAAATATCGAATTTGAACGAAATCGGTCCAATAACAGCGAATTTCAATATGGCGGTGACTTTTTAAAATTTTGGCACCCATTTCCTCTTTCTTAACCCTAGGGAATCCTAAATATCGATTTTGAACGAAATCTGTCCAGTAACAAAGAATTTCAATATGGCGGTACCTTTTTTAAATTTTGGCACCCATTTCCTCTTTCTTCCCAGGGAAGCCTAAATATCGATTTGGAACGTAATCGGTCCAATAACAGCGAATTTCAATATGGCGGTGACTTTTTAAAATTTTGGCATCCATTCCCTCTTTCTTGACCCGAGAGAAGCCTAAATCAGGCCTGTCTCACTCTTGGTACTTACGCGATTTATATACCTACAATCGCGCGCACTCAATGAGTGCCACGACAGTCGGGGCTAGCGCGTTCTACTTCTAGGCGAGTGACGTATTACTGATTTCAACATTGCTTACGCGTAAATTCTTTTTTGTAAATATTGGTTTAAATAGTTTTAATTTATGTTTAGTATATTTAGTTGTAGGATAAAATAGTTGTAGACATTTATATTTTATATGGATGGACATAAAATAATGAAACAATGGCAAAAAGTCGTCGTAGTAATTATTGTTGTGTGGATGGATGCCTTATGAGCTCAAAAGATGATTATTTATCATTTTTTATGTTACCGAAGGATACTGAAAGGTGAGTTTATTTCATAATTAAAATTATGTTAGAATGTACCTACTTAAAATTATTAAGGTATTGTACGGAGTGTGTACCAATTTATACCTGCAGTATCTAGTTATTTATTTAATTAGCGAAAACTTATTAACTATACAATAAATTAACCACAGTAGTACTTACATTAGGTATGTAGGTACCTATATCCTATTACAGAATTTAACTGTTTTATACTTCACTATCGAAGTTGTACCTACTTATGAGTCGCGCGCAGAGATTTGCCGATGGCTGGCCCTCCCGCCTACGCCACCCGCGACCCGCACTCGTCTAGCTGGGCGAGCGCGGGTCCTACTATATACCTATATTGCCTGTTTATAACAACTAAGTAAGTAATTTATGTTTTAACACAAAATACTACTTTTTGACTCTTTGTTGACAGCCCTAGGCAACCACGCCACGGCGTCCGTGACGTAGGAAGGCGAACAGATCCAAAGCAATATGGATCCTCGCGCCGAGCTATAAAGTCTAATTTAGCTTGCGTGCGTGATTTATCTATTTAATAAAAAATATGTAGGCTATTAAAGCGCCGGCAAGTAGTTAACATCAAAGGAGTGAAACTTCTGTACGTAGTACTATTATATATTCTGTGCCTAAATATCGAATTTGAACGAAATCGGTCCAATAACAAAGAATTTCAATATGGCGGTGACTTTTTAAAATTTTGGCACCCATTTCCTCTTTCTTGACCCCAGAGAAGCCTAAATATCGAATTTGAACGAAATCGGATCGGTCCAATAACAAAGAATTTCAATATGGCGGTGACTTTTTAAAATTTTGGCATCCATTTCCTCTTTCTTGACCCCAGGCAAGCCCAAATATCGATTTATAATGAAATCGGTCGAATAACAAAGAATTTCAATATGGCGGTGACTTTTTAAAATTTTGGCACCCATTTCCTCTTTCTTGACCCCAGGGAAGCCTAAATATCGATTTTGAACGTAATCGGCCCAATAACATAGAATTTCAATATGGCGGTGACTTTTTTAAATTTTGGCACCCATTTCCTCTTTCTTGACCCGAGAGAAGCCTAAATATCGAATTTGAACGAAATCGGTAGACTAACCAAAAAAAAAAATTAAAAAAAGCATGTTATTGTATTTGGTTAGGAATTGAACCTGTATAAATTTTATTTGATTATCTATGAACATGAACTGGAACCATGCTAACTGAGCCAAATAAAGTATAATAGGATTGACGAAAATAAGTTACAGTACCTACCTATTAAATTTAGATAAATAACCAGTTTTGTCAGTCGGGAGTTGTTTCCCGCCAGAGTTGCTTCGCGCCATTTATGCGCTTCGCACGGGGCGCCCCGCGGTGGGCGGGACTACGACCTCCTTCCCCTGCTTCACCCCCTCAAATACCTAAACTTTGTCTGCATCCTCGCCTTAACTAGCGTTTAGTTGGCGAGAATGGATATATTAGTCATATTTAGTATAGTAGCTAATGATCTATAAATAAATGCTTTACGAACATGTCAATATTATTCGCAAATTCGAATTGATCACTTGATCAATTTGCCGAGCAGTATCGGTCGTTGCGATGTTGAGGTCGTTCAAGGCCATAGAATAAGACAGGCGGTCTACGGCCCGAGCAAGTAAAAGCAACATAATGTAAAAACATGATGAATCTTGGAGGCATAAGGGCATTTAGTCGCACACTTATCCAATACATTAATATAATAATGTTGTCAATCTGGATGATTTTAAACGTAAATTTTATTATACTTAATTGAAAAACTGTTGATGACTTTTATTTTATTTTATTCGATGACAAGATAGTCCTTGACTCCGATCTCACCTGATGGTAAGTGACAATGCAGTGTAAGATGGTAGCGGACTAACTTGGAAGGGATACGGCAGTTAAAATTCAACCCATAACCCTAATCGGTTTCTACTCGCCATCGTACCGGAACGCTAAATCGCTTGGCGGCACGTCTTTGACGGTAGGTTGGTAACTAGACAAGGTCAACGAAAGCCTCCCACCACCACCACTACCACCAGTAATTTTAACCGAAAAACGACCACTTTGCATGAAAGAACTGAAGAGTAATAGTAATGAGACTAACTAGAAATCAAAATAACATGCATTGATAGTGAAAAAGAATAGACGTTAAAAAATAAAGGTTATGGGATTAACTAAACCACATTATTGAACTGAAGAGCGATAACTGTGTAGGAAATGAAGAACATGACGAATTTAGGTAGAAGTGTCATTTCAATGTAAATGGACCCAAACTCTATGGTTCTGATTGGGCGGCTTGATATTAAGCGTAGCAAGTTTTTTGTCTCCTTGTTATAGACGAGATCTGAAATCAAAGAATTAGTCAAGAAATACTCTGGTAAATACCGAGAAATATAGAGGAGAAAACTATATAACGCGGCGATAGAGGAGAAAACTTTAGAAAAAATATTCTAGACTGAATTTTACATAACAAAATTGCAAAACACGTTGAGTCACAAGTGACACTTATACATTAACATAACATTTTAAAATGTTTTAAATACTCAAAATACATATTTGAAACATACTTTCAGTGGAATGAATCAGAAGCCTTCCGAGAAAACGTTTCAAATGATTCAAACTGTTCTGCAAAGTGTGTGCGCTCTAAGAGAACATGTATATTGCGATCAGAAATGTTAAGGTTTTGACTATGTAGGAAAACAAAGCGAATGATATGTTGATATGGGCAGCGTGCTTGGCCAAACTCTGTTCCTGATTTATATAAACAACCTATGCTAGATGAATATTCCGTACACTAAATCATATCTTATGCTGATGACACTGTACTTCTGGTTCAGGGTCAGAGTTGGGATCAGGTACGTAACCGGGCGGAGTCCGCATTAAAGCATGTCATGAGCTGGCTAAACATAAACCTACTGATATTAAATGTCTCCAAAACTAAATTCATTACATTTGACACCATCATATTCACACAACCTAACTCCTTCTCCATTGAAGCTCATTCATGTACATTGCCCAATGAGGACTGCTCTTGTTTCTCAATACAAAGAACTGCTGATACAAAGAACATCAAATATTTGGGTTTAATAATAGAGAGTTCTCTCAGCTGGAAAAAACATATAAACGTTCTGATTAATCGTATCCGAAGGCTCATGTTTATCTTGAGGAAGCTGAGAATGGTCTGCGACCAAAAATTATTGAAAACTGTGTACTTTTCCCTAGTGCAGTCCTTATTATCGTAATGTATTACAGTTTGGGGAGGCTCCAATAAAAAAGATAATTTCGTTTAGAACGAGCCCAAAGAGGTCTTAAGGTTCTGGGAAACAGACCTCGCAGGTATCCTACATCGGCTGTCTATCAAGACTTGAAGAACTTCCCACAGTTCTGAATGTTCGACAGCTCTTTATCTCTTAGGTTATTTTACGCAAACACTCAGAAAAAATAGCTCAACCTGAAGTAAATGTTAATATTCTTAAAAGACGCAAGCAGAAGATTTTTTGAATTGTGCCAAGGAGAACCGCACTTGCCGGACGCCAATACCGTTTCATTAGTTCTAAACTTTATAATAGAATAAATGACACACTCGATATATCTAAGCTTAACAAACTTAACTTAAAAAAAACTGTCGATGCTTGGTTAAAGAGACTTAATTAGCTACTATGAAATTGAGGATTTGATCGCAGAAGTGAAATCATAGAAAATATTATAAATACACAAATACGCCCATACGCACACGCACACACACACACACACACACAAACAAACACACCCACACAAACAAACACACACACACACACTTACACTTCATTATTCTAACAGCTAACACTAATTCTATAATAATTTAAACAATAACAATCTAAATTTGTAAAATTTGAACTATGGTCCAACTCTAGTAATCAATGGATCCGTGGGAAGGCTGCGGTGTCCGTAACACAGGGTTTCCTAGTACGGATGCTAAAGAACTCCTTCGCAACAAACAACATGTGAAAAACATGGATTTTCAAGATTGATGCCACAAACACTTAGCGACTGCCCTTGAGATTTATTTATCGACATTGCAAATGCTAGCCGCACTGGAAATTGCAACCGTATAAAGTCGAATGGCATGTCGTACGGAATCAAAGGAATCCGTGGAATCGAAACGTCTTCGCCTTTGTACTTCCCTTTCAAAGTTGTGGCTTCGATGACGTTGTTCATTAATTTCTTCACCGCAAGTCGGGTGCCATTACAAAGACATGGCTAGTTTATATTCCGCAACATAATGATTACCGATCCTATTTTTAATTGCAGATTGTGAGGTGGATATGAGTCAAAAAATGTTTAGAATCTGGCCCATTTCCGGAAACCAATGAATGTCGTAGCTCTGGTGGCGGTACCAATGGCGTCAATTTGACTTGACCGCTCGCGCAACACAATCCAGGAGCTTCATTTTTAAACTTAAATGCCTTGCAATATTGGCACACAACGTTCATTGGTCCAATAGCAACGATTTGCTGTGAACTGTAATCGATTGCCACGTTATAATTGAATGCAGCTCGATAGAGGTTAAACGCAATATATCTATGTTGTTGATTTCGATTCCATCGATTCTGTTCAACTTCATTCCGCGCTTCGCGTTGCTCGTCAATTTGAATAAAATAGAATAGAATAGAATAGAAATGTTTTTTATTCAAATAAACTTTTTTACAAGTGCTTTTGAATCGTCGATGAGTCTACCACTGCTGGTTCGGAATGCCGTTCCTGCCGACATTTGACATGCTCTTTTATATCTTTGACTCGCAGCATTGCGAGTTCTGCGACTTAAGTTTGTACGTCTAATTGCTGGCATTTTCAAAAACAAAAATTCAACTGTAAATTAACGAAAACTATTGTATTCTTCTTTATAACCAAGTATATCACTTGTTATGTTAGTAACGTGTATGTTAGTCTATCCAAACTTACCAAAACTCAAATTTAAATTGAACTTTTAATATTAGGCGTGATGGCTCTGAACTAGAAAGAAATAATAAATTAATAATTTTACAAGTATTTTATCAATAAAATAACTCCGACCGAAGCATCTGGTTTAAAAGATATTCAGTTTTTTTACATCCTCTTTGACGATATTTGCAGCACGGATTCTGTCAATTCTATGTCAAACGTTACATTAAAATGATTTATATTGTCAAAAGCGCTAAGGTTAGATTAGAAATCATTTTATATTATGGTGGTTAAGTATACTTAAATTTTCTAATTTTTCGCGCAATTTTCTTAACTTTTTCTTTCATAAGAATCTTTTCCTGACAGTAACAAACACAACAAAAAAAGAATTAGTGAAATCGGTCCAGCCGTTCACGCGTGATGGCGTGACCAAGGGAAATAGGGATTCATTTTTATATAATTACTAGCGGTCGCCCGCGACTTCGTCCGCGTATAATTTCTGATTTTCTATGAGATTATAAAAAGATAAATTTTCCCGCTGCAAGAGGCCTATCGAAAAAAGTTCTACCGCTAGTAAAAACATTGCACCCAAGGATATCGTAATTTCACTGTATTTTTATTTTAGAAAATTTCGTCCTCCATTTAATCACACTCAAGAGGTGATTTTCTAAAGTAACTTATAGAGTATATTTTTATTATTTAAATCTACTAACCAAGTTTCCGAAAGTTCACGAAAAACCGTTTTTCATGTCTTTGCCTTCAAAAACATAAGATTTTCATATCCCCCATTTCAACCCTTTTAGGATTGATTATCTCAAACCTTTTCGTTACTGGTGTCTAGACCCTAGAAACTCTAAAAAGAACCTACCTACCAAATCTATACTTATAAAAAGACTTGTTTTAAATAAAAATAAAAATCATTACAGCTTTTATATTCCAATTTCATCCCCTATTTTACCACCCATATGGGGGGATTTTTCAAAATAACCTATACAGGTTTTTATTATTTAAAGCTAGTCACCTAAATCCCGATTTTCAAACCTCAAACTTTAAAACATGGGACTTTCATATAACCTTCCAACCCCCATTTCAGCCCCTTAGGAGGGGATTTTCGTAAAAAAGTTCTTAAAACTCAAACTCAAAATTATTTATTTCATGTAGGCCAACCTGTGGCTCTTATGACACGTCAAGATTCTACCACCGGCACCGGTTCGGAAAGCGGATTCTGCTGAGAAGAGCCGACAAGAAACTCAGCAGTTGCTCTTTTCAAAATAATCATTTTACAATATTAATAAGTAGCTATTACATTGTAATAAGTTTTTATACTATCTTGTGGGCAGCTGGATGCCAAGCTGATTTAACCCGGGCATCTTTGTTAGAATAGAATTTGACATTTCCACAAAACGTACTACAATTCAATTCATGTCAAAGACGGGCAGACAGAAAGTAGCCCCATTCCCGCCGGCGGCACCCGTTCACGAGCATGACGCATGATCCAGCCATCCAGCTTAACTGACACCTTCCCTCTAGAAAGATCCTACGTTCCAAATTTCAAGTTAAAAATAACAATAATTAAAACTTTCCTATAAAAACTTTCATCCCCTATTTTACCACCCTTAAGGGGGGTGGTAAAATCCTTCCAAATATTCCAAAATAACTTATACAAATCTTTATTATTTAAAGTTAGTAATCTAAATGTCGATTTTCATATGTCTAACTTCAAAAACTTTCATATAACCTTCGAAATTCCATTTCACCCCCTTAGGGGAGGATTTTCTCAAAACCGTTTCTTAGCTGATACCTACCCCCTAGAAATAACCTACATTCCAAATTTCAAGTTTGTAGGTTTTATAGTTCCTGAGATTTCGTGATGAGTCAGTGACATTTCGCTTTTATATATATAGATATAGATTAAAACTATACGTCACTATTACTCAAGAGTACAAGACGTATTGCACATAGGTAAAATATCTATTTTACTATTCACACTTACTTTTTATCAACTAGCTTTTGCCTGCATCTTCGCTCACGTTAAGTTCGAATTTTCCAACCCCTATTTCACGTTGTTAGAGGTTGAATTTTCAAAAATCCTTTCCTAGCGGATCCTAAGTGCCAAAGTCTATTTCAGCCTGATCCATTCAGTGGTTTGAGCTGTGCGTTGATATATAAGTCACTATCTTTCTCAAGCAGCCAGTGATCGACTAGCTAAAATTATTCTACATACATACTCTTTTATAGCAATAAATAGGTCTGGGTATTGAGTAAACAACCGAATTAATGTCTGGCAAATTAAATTTGTACTTATTTATGTGTAAAGAAAATAATATTAAAATTACAGACTATAATAATATTAAAATGTTTACAAATTACAATATTTTTACCTGCAAGGGTGTGATGCGCAGTAATAAACGCAACGTTTACCGGCAGCCAGACGGGCCGCACGCTGTTCGGAAGAGCATAGAGAAAGACATACTAAAGAACCACCTTTACTAAAATTGTTGTTTTTCCAACGATGGCAACGGTGCTCTCGTACCATATTATTCATTTATTTAGTAACATCAGGAATCTTGAAATATTTACGAAATTTACGAAATAATCAAACCAGGATTAAAATTTTATTAGGATTAAAGTTTTACATAAATCGATGTTTTTACATTATTTTAAAATCTATAATACATTATTAAACTGCAGCGCAACTACAGTGTAAGAAGTGAAGAACATCACAAAGTTAGGTAAAAGCTGCATATCAATATTGATGGAACCATAACCTTGAATTCTGATTTTCCGGCTCGATACTAGGCGTAAAAACTCTTTAACCCTTTTGTAGGCATCAATATCTGAAATCCAATATTCGTTTTGAAAAAATTTACTTCAACTTTACTTAGGTGATAATAATTAATTAATTAATTTTGCATAATTAGCTTAAGCTAACATTAATTATGTTTACTTAGTAAAAAATAAATACACTGAATTTAAAATTCTCACTTGATGTTGAATGAATTAGAAGTCTGCCAAGACATTTTTTTAAACCATCTACATTGTTTTGAGCCGTTTGAGCACTTCGAGATAATCCATATAGAGCTAATAGATACGTTACAAATCTTATATAGAATACTATTAAATCCATCCAACTAAAATTACCCTGAAATCATTTAAACCAAAAAATAGCAATTTAATTTAATATTTTCGCTAGACTGAAGTTTTAATATTTAATTTGAATGACAAGAAAATGATAAAAAATGTGGTGTTAACGAAGATTTATAGAAAAATGACCCGCAATTAATAATAATAGTGTGTAGGACCTTGAAATAAGTGAGTTAATAATTTTTATGGTTAAAACTTACATCAACTGCGATATTTGTTATAATGTATAAAAACAAAACAACATAATACGTCATTGTGCCGAGATTAATAATAATCTGAAAGAAAAGTGTTATAACTTTAGAAATGGAATATTTTTACATATTTTTGCTAAGTTTCTTCTAGTAAAATAACTACATAAAGCGCAGTTTTCACTGCAAAAGGGTAATGAGCGGGAAATGGTTAAGCGGAACGGACTTCGCGTAGACAAAATAGGTTTATTTCCACTAATAAAGAGTTTCGACAATTGCATTAACGCCACTTCCGAGCGAGGTCATTATGACTCTTTTTGAGCTCTATTTAGGTACCCACTCAATCCGTTACGCTTGACTCTTTGTGGGTGAAAGTGCTTGTATACAGTTTTCCTCTGCGAGTTAACCGGAGTCCGTACGAAGCTCGCTCCACTCGTGATAGAAACCCCACTCAATAAAACTAGACTAATATAAATTACTCATATTATCTGAAAAAGAACTCACCTCAACTGCAAATACTGAGTTAAATAAATTGGAACACTCAACAATATTCATATAAACTGCAGTCAACTCCTCAAAGTTGATGACTCCGTGAATGTCTTTTGTACTTTGACCATCTAGCTCATCGGTTCTATCCTTTAGCATATAATTGCGTAGTGTTTTCTTATAAACTATTCGTGATATACATTTCATCTGCTCCGATAATACATTCAAAATACAGTACAGAACCATATATTCAGAAAAATATCGCAGATCGCTTATAAGCGCACATATAGCATATAAATAGAAATATATCTTCAAGGGATCGATATTTAAACTGGCTTTATAATAAATATAAATTAAAATACTAATGCTTGAAATCGGATAGACAATAAGGAAAAAATATAAGCTTTTGTGTACTTTATTTATTCCTTTTATGTATTCCTTATCTTTGTCAAAATAAGAATGTATCTTTTCAATATAGGTGACAAGGGTCTCAAAATCTCTACAGTGATATATAGCGAGTATAATTATCAAGAAGGTATTACTGAGACTCAAATATGTTTGTACATTATGTATCACTGTTTCAGATGGATTCATAATAATATTAGCAACAGATAAAATTAATTCAATTATGATTCTGATCCATATAATAACACGTTTGATATTTGAAAATGAACTGTAATTTCTGTGGACATTTGAGATATTTCCAACTTTTAATATTAATTTTATAACTTTATTAATATTATTCATTTCGTTTACGAATATTTTATGCCCGTCTTGAGGTTAGTTTACTTTACATATCTTTGAACATATTGATTATGATTAGAATAATGTAGGTAAGTAATTGCGTAATGTAGTTGATGATTAATGGACTGTTTTAGTACCTACATTTAATTAAAAAAAACTTCCAAGTGCGAGTCGGAGTCGTGCACCGAGGGTTCCGTACTCTAGAAGTAAAAGTAAAACGATAATTTATTATATTTATTAGCATATTTATCGTTAACTTTCTTTGTAGAGGTTTATTGTAAATATAAAAAAAATTATGCTAGTTATAGTGTTGGTTTTATTTTTCCTGTAAAATATACATAAACCTCTATTGACCATAATTATTTCAGATTTTTCGATTGGTAAACTTCGGAGATAAGGGGGGGAACGGTATTTTTTTCGACATTTTGCCCGATTAAAAATGAAATAAATGATTAAAGATGAAAATAAGTAAAAATCTGTTTTAAAATATACATGTAAAGGCCTTTCTTATGATACCCCACTCGGTATAGTTATCTTACTTTGAAATTTCAAACTCCCGATTTTCCCCCTTTTTTTATTAAACTAAAATAATTTTCACGTTGGTTTTATTTTTCCTGTAAAATATACGTAAACCTCTATTGAACATAATTATTTCTGATTTTTAGATTGGTAAACTTCGGAGATAAGGGGGGGGGGGACGGTATTTTTTTCGACATTTTGCCCGATTAATCAAAAACTATTATATTTAAAAATAAATAAAAATCTGTTTTAAAATGTACAGGTAAAGCCCTTTTATATGATACCCCCTTTGAGTATATAACCAACACAGGAGTTGAATTGACCCCTAATTTATTTGCAAAAAAGTCTGTCAATTTCGGTGGGGGGCGAGGTAGCACACATGAAAACTTGCTTACTACAGGCGCATTTTTCCATCACGTCGCTATGCACGCACACAATATAATTAGCAAACACTACCTTAAAGTATATGCACACAATCACATTTACACACAGGGACGCTCTATCATTACATGAAACAATCGCATCATTTGTGTAAGCATTTTAGGGATGTGACACTATCGATTATCGACTTTCGATAAGTTCTTCTAATAATTATTTACAACAGAGTTACTTTATTCCAGAGTAAATTTTTTTGTTCGAGATCTTTAACATGGTAGGTATATAGAAGCGCTAGGAAACGAGGCTCTTGCCGTTATAAGTCTGTAATATTTAAAACAGTTTAAATTATTGACAGAATTTTAGTCATATTATGCCTTTGCTATTAGATTGACTATTTGTAGGCTTAATAGTACTTGCGTAAAGATACAGCTGGAAAGTTTGGACTATATTGACGCTGGAAAGCGATCTAGTTTAGTTAAACACATTGATTTTTTAAGTAATCTTGTTTAAATAAACATACAGCGTTTTTAATGAAACATCATTTGTTTTATTTTTGTTTAAAGCGAAATTTACGATGTATCTATTTCTAAAAAGTATATTAAGTACAAACTGTTAGGACTACATCATGTTTCCTTAAAAATAGATACAGCATAATCAGCATTTCAGAGTTTAGAGTTATTTCGTGGTTTCATATGTTTCAAATACCAAGTTACAGCAACATTGCTTCTTGAAATTGAAAAACTATTAGTCGAAATTGATATAAAACTAATGTATAAAACTAAAGTAATCCTATAATTAGTATCATCTGATGTGTTACATTAAAAAATATGCTTTTTGAAAAAAATCTGCTCCTGATAGCTTATTATGAGTTATGATTTTTTAAAACGTTATTGGCTCTGGTTCAAAGTTCACTTTTTCGATTTACAAGATCGTTTTCCAGCGTTGAATAATATTCTCTCAGTCCAGCATGGAGGAAACATAAAAAGTAAAAACTGAACCCTAAAAAAAAAAATATTTAAAGTTATGATTGGTATGTCAAAACTTGTACCTACATACTTTACTTGGAAGACTTATTTTTTCATCTACTTCATCTGAACGAAGTGTATATTTGTTTATACTACACCTGCTCGGAAAGTACCTTCTGATTTGTGTCATATCGAGAAAGAGCGAGAAAGAAAATACGTCTTCACGTGGAGACAAATCTGCGGGCTGAAAAAATGTATGAAATTTCATTACTTACGTGCTTTAGCGGGCTGAAAAGTTGTATGAAAATCCATTACATACGTGGTTGTCTTTTTTTTTAATTTTTGACAAAATTAGTTGAGTAATACAAATACATAAAAAAATGGTTGTAAGCAGGCTACTTTTAAGGTACGCAGGCTACTTTAGAGGTACGCAGGCTACTTTTAAGGTACGCCAGCTACTTTAGAGGTACGCCGTCTACTTTAGAGGTGCGCCGTCTACTTTAGAGGTACGCATTTTACTTTGGTGGTACGCAGGCTACTTTTAAGGTACGCCAGCTCGTTTAGAGGTACGTCGTCTACTTTAGAGGTACGCAAGTTACTATAGAGGTACGCAGGCTACTTTGGTGGTACGCAGGCTACTTTGGAGGTACGCAGGCTACTTTTCAGGTACGCAGGCCACTTTGGAGGTACGCAGGCTACTTTGGTGGTATGCAGACTACCTGCGTACCTCTAAAGTAGTCGGCGTACCTCTAAAGTAGCCGGCGTACCTCGAAAGTAGCCTGCGTACCTTAAAAGTACCCTACGTACCTCTAAAGTAGTCACCGTAGAGGTACGCCGACTACTTTAGAGGTACGCAGGCTACTTTTAAGGTACGACTGTAAATAAGTCTGTCGTTTTTCAACTTAGGTATAACCATGAAACTTGGCTCTTTGGCCAATGAATGTTGGCTTTTTACGGAGATACGAATCGCGTTAAATAGGATTTTGATTACCATTAAAAAAAAACCACTACTACTACATATGATACCAATAAACTACTACTACCAATAAAACTTAACGTGAGCGAAGCCGCGGCAAAAAGCTTGTCTATAAATAAAAGCTTTACGAACATGTCAATATTATTCATTGAATTGATCATTTGATCAATTTGCCGAGCAGTATCGGTCGTTGCGATGTTGAGATCGTTCAAGGCCATAGAATAAGACAGGCGGTCTACGGCCCGAGCAAGTAAAAGCAACATAAAATAAAAACATGATGAATCTTGGAGGCATAAGGGCATTTAGTCGCACACTTATCTAATACATTAATATAATAATGTTGTCAATCTGGATGATTTTAAACATAAATTTTATTATACTTAATTAAAAAAAAGCCGGCCAAGTGCGATTCGGACTCGCGCACCGAGGGTTCCGTACTCCAAAAGTAAAAGTAAAACGATAATATTATATTAATTTGCTTATTTATTGTTAACTTTGTTTGTAGAGGTTTATTATTAATATAAAAAAAAAACTATGCTAGTTAGAGCGTTGGTTTTATTTTTCCTGTAAAATATACATAAACCTCTATTGACCATAATTATTTCACATTTTTCGATTGGTAAACTTTGGAGATAAGGGGGGGGGGGGGGGGACGGTATTTTTTTCGACATTTTGGCCGATTACTCAAAAACTATTATATATAGAAATAAATAAAAAACTGTTTTAGAATGCACAAGTAAAGGCCTTTCATATGATACCCCACTCGGTATAGTTATCTTACTTTGAAATTTCAAACCCCCGATTTTCCCCCTTTTTTAATCAAACTAAAATAATTTTCGCGTTGCTTTTATTTTTCCTGTAAAATAAACATAAACCTCTATTGACCATAATTATTTCAGATTTTTCGATTCGTAAACTTCTGAGCTAAGGGGGGGGGGGGGGGGGGGTACGGTATTTTTTTCGACATTTTGGCCGATTAATCAAAAACTATTATATAAAGAAATAAATAAAAAACTGTTTTAGAATGCACAAGTAAAGGCCTTTCATATAATACCCCACTCGGTACAGTTATCTTACTTTGAAATTTCAAACCCCTGATTTTCCCCCTTTTTTAATAAAACTAAAAATAATTTTCGATTTTTCTTTATTCCAATGATGTTGGGCCACTATTATACACAACTATGCCAAATTTCATGTCGATAGCTTTCATAGTTACTGAAATAATCGACTGTGACAGACGGACGGACAGACGGACGGAGAAAGTCTCACCATAAGGGTTCCATTTTTACCATTTTGGTACGGAACCCTAAAAAAACTTGAGAGGTGTCAAGGGACACCCGGATGGAACGTAGTTCCTTTCGATTAATTAATTTAGCATTATGTTCGGTATTTTCGCGGTACAATAATGGGTCTCCGTAGCCTTGTGGCTTCTGCAGTCTGTAGAAACCACAAGGCTACCGAGATCTTATATTGTACTGTGAAAATATTGAACACAATGCCAAATTCACATTCAAAAAAGTGTCGGTTCAATTTTGTCTTAATTTTTTCCGTCTAGCCCCCTTCCGCACCGCGCGATAAGGAACTCGTTCCAAAAAAAACAGAATTAACTTACTTAGTTTTTAAAATTTATCAAAGTTTAAATTCATTGTTCAACAATGAATGACAAATCTTGAACTTATTGCTTAAGCAATAGTTTGAATTTGAAAGTAATGATTATCTGTGACATTTATTAATATTACTTACATTAGTAAAGGTGTATGCTACTGCATACAAACATATTATTATAAGGTAGAATACGACTGTTGCAAGAAATATGGTAATAATCTGTAAAGAAATCTAAGTTGCAATAAAATCGTTGAATAAAAGAAATACAATACAATCAAATAATAATAAACTAGTAGTTTACCTCTACTCCATATATGTTATTAAATGAACATTCTTTAATGTTCATATAAAATTTGGTCCTATCTTCAAAGCTGGTTATTTCTTGTATGATATTTCTTCTACCTTCACTAATTCTAGTAAAATCTAGTCTGTCATTTTGCTCATATTCAATCATATTCACAAGTCTCTTCTTACCAATACTTCGTGTTATACAATTCAGTTGCTCAGATAAAACAAACAAAATACAGTAAAGTATTGATACTCAAATATGTAGCCAACATTGCAAATAAACGTATTTATGCTGTATATAATGTATTTAGATTCACTTATATGGTCCATGATATAGATTTTGATCAATAGACTGAATGACAAAAATGGATATGCCATCATCACTGCAATGACATATTAATATTTTCTTTCTAAATAATTGTCATTGTATTCCATATCTTTGGTACAGTATGCGTGAATCTCTTCAATTAAAGTATTAAGGCTCGTGAAATTATTACAGTGGCACCGAGCTAATAAAATAAAAACAAAAACTTGAGAGGTATCAAGGGACACCCGGATGGAACGTAGTCCCTTTCGATTAATGAATTTGGCATTGTTGTGTTCGGTATTTTCGCGGTACAATAATGGCTCTCCGTAGCCTTGTGGCTTCTACATGTAGAAATTGTTTAAAATAAAATTGAAAATGGAAAATTCGGTCTGTCGAGCTGGGATTCGAACCATGGACTTTTAACTGTTAGGCGACTGCAGAAGCCACAAGGCTACGGAGACCCAATATTGTACCGCGAAAATACCAATCACAACAACGCCAAATTCACATTCAAAAAGTGTCGATCAGTGTCGAGTGTCGGTTCAATTTTGTCTTAATTTTTTCCGTCTAGCCCCCTTCCGCACCGCGCGATAAGGAACTACGTTCCAATACAAAAAGAACTGATGAGTATTAAAAATAAATACATAAGTTGACTTTTGTATTCTTCGAAGTAAATAAATAAATAAATAAATAAATAAAACTTTATTGACCATAACCAACACAACAAATTAATTATCACTAAGAGTCTTTTATATACCTATTTAAAAGTAATTGGTGTGGAATGGTCAATGGGCCACCCCCTCAGCTTGTGGCGCAGCATGAAAGGCAGGTATGTACCTACCTGACACACCGCAACGCTGATTTTCAGGAAGGGCCCAAGGGCCGAAACGTCACGGACCACCACTGTGATCACACAAGAAAAAAAAAGAAAATGAATTAACAACAAAAACAAAAATAAAATAAAATAAACATAATAGACAATTAAGG
The DNA here is from genome assembly GCA_029955525.1 of Oeneis ivallda. Taxonomy (NCBI): domain Eukaryota; kingdom Metazoa; phylum Arthropoda; class Insecta; order Lepidoptera; family Nymphalidae; genus Oeneis; species Oeneis ivallda. The sequence goes on along the minus strand of JARPMR010000013.1, from coordinate 18,136,090 downwards.
CTTAGATACAAGTTAATACTACTTATTAAAATTACGAATAGGTAAGTACTAATTTACTAATACTAAATTTAATTTACTAATTTAATAATATCTATATACCTAATATCTACTAATATACAATACACTGAATAAGAAATTTAGGACAGCCCAGGATATACTTATGCTATTTGTGTTGCGAGAATGTGTGCTTTATACTTTGCTTTAAAAGCATTCAATGTTTTTAAGCCACGTAACGGCGGCGGTAAAGAGTTCCAGCATTTACTAGCTGCAAATCTAAAGCTCCCCCTGAAAGCAGCTGTCCTATGATGGGGCACGGCCATACCACAGAGGAGCCATACGCCAAGATGATACCCGCGTGCTAAATGAATTTTGATTTCTTCTAAGCCACTCGAGTTTTCTATACAAATAATCTGGTTTCCCTGTCAATACAACACCAAACAGAAGGGAAGCAAAATGCAAATCACGTCGAGAGGTCATATTTAACATCTTAGCCTGATTTATATGAGAGCTGATATGCGATCTTGGCGCTATTGGAAAACAGAAACGCATACACGCATTTTGTACCCGCTGTATCAACTTTTTCGATCGACCTAGCAGACAAGGTCCATAAACTGCATCTGCATAATTTAACTTTGACAGCACCAAAGACTCGCATAACCGCATTCTCATTTCTACAGTAAGGTAAGCACGAATCTGATATAATATTTTTAACCTATAGAAGCAGTTCCTAGTTACTTCCAGTAAATGTTTTTCAAAATGTAAGTGTGTGTAAAAGTAAGTACACAAAATGTGTAACTATACAGGTCAGAATTACGCTGAGTTCGATTTATATTCTCACCCAAACTATACATCGACCAAAACGAGAAACTGACATTATTATTATGCCCGTTTTCACCAAACATACCTAAATCATCCCCTAAGTAGGAGTCTCTTTACGTAGGTACCTCCTAAATACAATCCTAAGTCCTAACATCCGTCCCAATGTCCTTTTAGGTGTCCCGTACAGGATCGTGATAAAGAAGTTGACAGAAATCATCACCTAACTTATCATAGGTAGGTTAGGCAACGTTAGTGAAAACATTGAATTAATAAGTACTGACGAGTGAAAACGGGTTACAGGCCTGTACAAATCGTCATCTATCGACGCGAATAGAAAATATACAAAATGCAGTAAGTAAGTCGCGAAACTGAAGTGGAAATGGGCGGGGCACATAGTTCGAAGAGCTGATGGTCGTTGGGGTCCCAAGGTGTTGGAGTGGCGACCCCGCACCGGTAAACGCAGTGTTGGCAGACCCCCCACTAGGTGGACCGACGACATCAAACGAGTCGCAGGGAGCCGCTGGATTCAGGCGGCGCAAGACCGAGGCCTGTGGAGGTCCATGCAGGAGACCTATGTCCAGCAGTGGACATTTAAAGGTTGATAATGATGATGATGAGTAAGTAATTAATAGTTTATTGAAGTTTGATATTTAACTAAACAATAATTTTAATTGAATAATAAGTTATTATTTTATGTAACTAAATAATAATGGTCGACGCAAAACTGTTTTTGGGATAGTCTTAACTCCTAGTTCCATGGAATAGTTAATGACTGCGCCATCTATTAGCATTATTGTGAAGCTATGTTGATGCTATATGAATAACTGATGCCCATTAAAAATTAAATAATCTCGTTTCTTTATAATATTCATATAATTTTAGTATTTGTTGTTCAAGTACAGGATACAAGTGAAATAAAAAAATAAAATCAGCTTGAAAATACATAGCGGATTCTGCCAGAGAGCGTCTTCAAGCGAGCGTATTAAATCTTCACTTTGAAAGCCCCCCATTTCGTCAATTTTAAGGGAAAAATTAAAAAAAAAATATTTTTGTACTCGGTTTGAAATTATCTTTAAAATGATATGTAACAATTTTATGTAACGCGATAAAATTCTTTTTACTTCGCATTCACTTCTATGAGAGCCGTCCTTAAATAAAGGTTTTTATATTTTTTTATGCAATATTAGGCTGAAGGCCATCAGTTTACATATTATATCTAAATTTGCAGTAATTACGTTCAGTAATTCTAAAGTTATAAGGCTCTGAAAGACGGACGGACGGACGGACGGACGGACAAGTGCAAATTCACTCTAGTAGACTCAGAGACCTCGCTTCGCTCGGTCAACAATAACAGCTTCATAATTTTTATAACCATTTTTGAGGTGAATCTGCTATCGCTGTTAACTTTCCGATACTTTTAATTCTTTTGATAATAGTATAGTATTATTGGAACGTAGTTCCTTATCGCGCGGTGCGGAAGGGGGCTAGACGGAAAAAATAAAGACAAAATTGAACCGACACTTTTATGAATGTGAATTTTGCATTGTGTTCAATATTTTCACAGTACAATATTAGATCTCCGTAGCCTTGTGGTTTCTACAGTTGCATAAAGGTCGATAAGGGTCGATTTTTCGAATCCCAGCTCGACAGACTGAATTTTCTATTTTCTATTTTATTTTAAATAATTTCTATATGTGGAATTTTTCCATCGATTTTAGCAGCCCGGTATGAGAAAAATCCGGACAGTAAAATCAATTTATCAATGACCTTGTTACGTTTTTCACAACGTTGAAATTTCTACCCTACTCCGTAGAACACCGTGGCTATTCAAATAGTTTACACATAAGCCGAAAGATGGCGCTGATCTACATGTGAACGAAAGCCAACCTTGTTTACTCAACGTTAGGGGTGGAGATTTGCATCGTTGTGAAAGGCGTAGCGCGGGCATTCGACAACTCAAGCGAAGACCAACCTTATTTACTCAACGTTAGGGTAGAAATTTCAACGTTGAGTATGAAGTAAACTCCAGTTGTGCGTCGTGAGCTGACACACACAATTTTTTTATTTTTATTATTAATTTATTATTTAATAAATTAATAATAAAAATAAAAATAGGAAATTCAGTCTGTCGAGCTGGGATTCGAACCATCGACCTTTAACTGTTAAGCGACTGTAGAAACCACAAGGCTACGGAGATCTAATATTGTAGTGTGAAAATATTGAACACAATGCCAAATTAATTAATCGAAAGGAACTTCGTTCCATCCGGGTGTCCCTTGACACCTCTCAAGTTTTTTGGTAACCATCGTAAATGAATCAAGTAATTAAATTGATGCATTGATGAATTATTGTATGCAATTCAGGAACCAATATTTTTGCTACGAGGCCATATATTCGATTATTATCTATTTGAATTCGTTAGTAAATAACACTTAATTGTAAGTGCTCGGTATATCATCGACAATAGATGTAAATATAATCGATAATAGAAAGCATTATGATTTATATGGTCGATCGTATTTTTGATATTGTGTTATATGAAGTGAAACATCTTAACATATATATAAACTTGCTGACTCGGCGAACTTAGTACCGCCAACTTACCTATATAAATAAAACAAATAACTACTTAAACTATCCTATCTTTCAAGTTGGACCAAATTACAGATAGTTACGAAGTTTGATCAAAATCGGTTCAGTAGTTTAGGAGTCCATCGCGGACAAACAACGTGACACATAATTTATATATATTAAGATTAAGATTAAGATAGTGCTTAAGAAGACCACTAAATAAACGAATACGATTTTTAATTGAATACAATACAAAATAATTTCCAAAACAACATACATTTTTAAAGTTACTAGATGATGCCTGCGACTTCGTCCGCTAGAATTAAGGTTTTTTAATTCCCGCGGGAATGCCTTAATTTTCCGGGATAAAATGTAGCCTATGTGTTATCCTGGGTATGAGCTGTCTTCATTCCTTTCAGCCAAATCTTTCGTTGTGGCGTGAAAGAGTAACAAACATCAATCCAAACATCCATCCATACATCCTCACAAACTTTCATCACATTTATAATATTAATAGGGATTAATAGGATATAAGTACAAAATAGACAAACTATAGCTTTATGGATATCACCATAAACCAGACATGTCTGGAATTATTTTAATTTAGTTAGTAAAAGTTCAGTTGAAGTGCCTACTCATCAAATTGAGAGTGGTATAAGTAAAAGAAATAATTTAATGCGGTTTTAGCGAACTTTAATATCCGATGTCGTAGTGTCAACTCTATTGCGATAAAACTTCAAATTGGCATGAGTGACAGAGACGACGACGCTTAAGTTCAATTTAGACGGTGCCTCGTACATCGTTCATTTTTGAGAAAATTTTTTGCGAAAATGAAACCTAAGGCTTTTTGCCCTAAGGGCTAATTTAGGCGGTTCATTTTCGATGACTTATCGATGAAGCCAAAATCTCGAAAAATAAACGATGAACGAGGCACCGTCTAAATTGGCCCTTAGGCTGGCTGATTACTATCTGTTTTAAGGACTACTATGAGTGTGTATCTATTATAGGCAAGATACAAGGCAGAAGAGGCGTAGGATGGAGAAGAAGATTATAGTTAAAGAAAGGAATGTCAAACTTTAGGTTAGGTAGGTAGGCAAGAACGTCGTTTAGATTACCAACCTTCCTTAGAAGAAGAGCGTTAAGCAAAGATTTATCATTTAGGTACTACCTAATGCCCGCGACTTTGTTCGAGTGGTTTTAGTTTTTAATAAAGCCGTGGAATATCTTCGATATTCTGGGATGAAATGTCACTAGGTACGTCACTGCGTCGCCTAAGTCCCTCTACTGATCCTCGACTATAACCATAGAAGAGTTAATAACAAGGCAAACTATACCAATGCATAAAATCCCGTCAATCCATTGCTCCGTTGCTGCGTGACTGAAGGACAAACCAACTATCAAACACACTTCATAAATAATATTACTAGCTGACCCGGCGAACTGCGTACCGCCAACTTACCTATATAAATAAAACGATTATATTATCTTAATAAAAAAAACTATCCTATCTTTCAAGTTGGACCAAATTACAGATAGTTACAAAGTTTGATCAAAATTGGTTCAGTAGTTTAGGAGTCCATCGCGGACAAACAAAGTGACACGTCTTCTTCTTCTTCTTTATCAACCGATAGACGCCCACTGCTGGACAAAGGTCTCTTGCATGGACTTCCACAGGCCTCGGTCTTGCGCCGCCTGAATCCAGCGGCTCCCTGCGACTCGTTTGATGTCGTCGGTCCACCTGGTGGGGGGTCTGCCAACACTGCGCTTCCCGGTGCGGGGTCGCCACTCCAGCACCTTGGGACCCCAACGACCATCAGCTCTTCGAACTATGTGTCCCGCCCATTTCCACTTCAGTATCGCGACTCGCTTAGCTATGTCGGTGACTCTGGTTCTCCTCCGGATCTCCTCATTTCTGATTCGATCCCGCAGGGACACTCCGAGCATAGCTCTCTCCATCGCCCGCTGAGCGGTCCTGAGCCTACTTATGAGGCCCATAGTTAGCGACCATGTCTCGGATCCGTAAGTCATCACTGGCAACACGCCACGCCAAGTGACACGTAATTTATACATATTAAGATATTAGTCATTGGTTACGTTTATAACTTGTACCCACCGCTTCGCTGACTGCGCGCTATCGGGGATGTTGACTCTGCACTGCAACGCTACCTGTCTCAGTAATGGATATTGAGGAAGCCTACACTAGCGGCACGCTATGATGGCCGGTTTGACGTTTGTCCGCTCATGAAGTTCCGTATTAATTGATAACGACTTTGAAGGAAATAATTGTATTACTTTATTGACGATAGTGATGTGCAGAGATTCATAAATTTTATCGAATGTAGTTTTAGGTTTAGGACTCAAAATTTATTTATTAAATTGATTTCTAAAATGTATACAAGTGTAGAAAAATCAGTTTGCACCATTTAAGGGGTGAATGTACTTGTGAATATGAACAATTTTCACTATGTGGACAAACCTCTGAAATCGCAAAAAAATATCAGCTGTTTCATACAAAAGGTAAAATTTTTATTTTTATATGATATATTATACCACAACTCGGCATTTGGTTTTCTAAATTGAAAATTTTTAAAAATGGAATCTAATACGATCGTCACATAGGATCGCTGGCTAGCACAACTACTACCTCCGGCAAACTCGCGTCAATGCTCAATGCAAAACAAAGCAGTTTCGAATTGACGTTGCTTCGAAAAGTATAAACTGTCAGTGCAATGCGATTGTGATATAGTTTTGACCTGGCTTTGGATTTCAAATATTGATACTGCATTACTGTTGACCCTTGCTCGTTAATTTGGACTCTGTTCAAGCCCTTTGTTGTGGATTTCGTCGATATGACCGAACGTACGCAGAGAACTGTTCTAAATAGTCAGACACGTGAGTTCGTAATACGCCTTCGTAACTATTTCGATCGTGAAGCTCAAAATGGAGGGCCAATTTTACCTATAACGTCAGTGGTTGAACGCGTAGCTGATGCGCTTAATATTGGACAACGAACTGTTAGACGGATAACTAAAAAAAAATATGGCGAGACTGGCACAGAAGAAAATAAACTTCACACACCAAAAAAGAGAAAACGAGCAAAACCAGTCGTAGGCATCGATAGCTTTGATGCCGATGCTATCCGAAGACATGTTTACGGCTACTATTTACAGAAGGAGTATCCAACAAGAAAAAAGTTGGTGCATTCACTGAAGGAAGCTGGATTATTCTTCGGTGGGGAAAGTTCTTTAACGAAGATTTTGAAGACCATTGGATTTCGATACAAAAAATGTAACAAACGCAAAATATTGATGGAAAGATTTGATATAGCGATGGCAAGGTATACTTTTTTACGGCAAGTGAAAGAAATCAAAAATTGGCAAAATGTTGTGTTCTTGGATGAAACATGGCTTAATGCTAACCATACTGTAGGCCGTTCTTGGAACGATGACACAGCAGCATCTACTTCCAAAGTTCCTGTAGGAAAAGGATCGCGACTTATAATTTGTCACGCCGGAACCATCAACGGGTTTGTCGAAGGTTCTCTCATGGCTTTTGCGTCAAAAACCACTGGAGACTATCATGAAGACATGAATGGAGAAAAGTTTACTGAATGGTTTACCTCAATGTTGTGTAGCCTCCCTGAACCATCTATTATAATTATGGACAACGCCCCATACCACTCGATGCAAATTGACAAGCCACCTGCCCAATCCCAAAAGAAAGCTGATATCGTCGCATGGCTTCGTAAAAATGGCGTAGATGCAAACATGAATATGTTAAAAGCGGAATTAGTACGTCTTTTAAAAGAAAACAAACCAACCAAGATCCGATACGTCATTGACGAAATAGCATTAGAACATGGGCACAGAGTTATACGGTTACCGCCTTACCATTGTGAGTATAATGCGATTGAGTTGGTGTGGGCTCAAATTAAGGGATATGCTGCAAGACACAATACAGAACCCCCATTTACCACAAAAAAAATGCTAAAATTATTAGAAGAAGCTTGTGAACATGTGACTAAAGGAGACTGGGAAAAGGTTGTGAATAGAACTGTTAAATTAATAAGGGAAGATTATGAAAGAGATGTGAAAATAGATAATATTATAGAAAACGAACATATAATTATTAATTTAGGTGATGATAGCAGTGACGACAGTGAAAATAGTAGTATGGACGAATCTGATTAATTATGGCCTTTTGTGGCACCTTTTTTGGTATCTTTTGTATTCATATGTTTCTTGTGTGCATATAAAGTATGTATATTCATTTTCATTCAAATATTCAGTTCGTTCAAATAAATTAAATAAACATATACATTTTTGCTTTATTAAACCTATTTAATCAGGTACAAAAACAAAACTTAATTGTTTTTTGTTCGAGAATAAATTGACATTCCACATCACTATTGTAATGTGTCAAACCGGCCATCATAGCGTGCCGCTAGTGTAAGTAGGCTATTTTCATGGTTCCCCACCTGAAACGTCAAAACGGCAACCTGTTGTTCCAAAGCTGATCCGCACAGATTCGACTGTCAAATGCCAGCCCAGATTTTAGTAAAAGGCAAAAAGTTTTGTAAGAAGAGTTTTGATATTGATCGCGGAGACCTTTTATTTTTCCGGGATAAAAGTAGCCTATGTTTTTCTCCATGTCCTATCCAACCTATACCTATGCAAAAATATTAAGTCGATTAATTGCTAAACGTTTATATTATTTTACAGTAACTAGTTACGTTAACTCGTGTATTGCAGGAAAGCGCGAGCTTGCGCCCATAATATCATTATGTTGCTTTTAAAAAGCGTTAAAAGCAAAGTATAAACTATACGGTTTAATTTAATATACAGAGCCCTTGACGAGAATCTGACTCGCTCTCAGCCAATATTATAATTTCCATCAAGCTACCTACCATAACGTTATTATTGCAGCGTAGACGTATAAAACGCCGGCGCTTAAGTACTGTGCCTATAAACAATGAATGGAACGCAAGTACCGTGGATGAGTTTTATTGGTTTTTTAATATGAAATGATGAGGATATTGCATTATGCGACAATTTTTCAAGTACGTATTCACAATTTTTTTAGGATGCTGTACGTTTTATTAAAATAACATAAATTTATTTTAAACTATTAAGTCTTTTTAGGGTTCCGTAGTAAACAAGGAACCCTTATAGTTTCGCCATGTCCGTCCGTCTGTCTGTCTGTCTGTCCGCGGTTTAGCTCAGAGACTATTGGTACTAGAAATCTGTTATTTGACAAGGGTATAAATATCAATCACGCCGACAAAGTGGTGAAATAAAATTGTGAAAAATAATTTTTTTAGGGTACCTCCCCTACATGTAAAGTGGGGATGATTTTTTTTTCTCGTCTATCCCATAGTGTGGGGTGTCGTTGAATAGGTGTTTCAAAAATATTGTGGGCCTGGGCACTCCATTTTTCAATTCAGGGATCCGTTTGTGAAATATGATATTTTAAAGTGCTAAATTTTATTAGAGTCAAGTGTCCCCCCCTCTCTGGTTGTATAAGGATACAAGAAAAAATTCCCAGCAGTAGTATATATAATGAATTTTAAAGGAAAACTATCACGGCTAAGTAGGGTTCATTAGATATGGAGTTATATCTGTTTTTTCCAAGTTAGGTATTACACGTAGTGTAAGTTGCATATTTTGTAGTATATTATAGTATTTAAACCATGGAACTCAAAATGTATTCAATATTCATAAATAAAATAAAAGCACTAATCCTAGGTCAGCAATAATATTTGAGACTTTCAACTACGGAACCCTACACTGCGCGTGGCCCGACACGCACTTGGCCGGTTTTTATTTATCAGATTTATCAATATCATCACGCTAGAGTAACATTTTACTATTTATGTAGTTGTGGAGTCGTTCAGCGTTCCAACTTTTTTTGTGGGTATAACTTCAACAAAACTCTGGCATGGTGATGGCTTTTTCTAACACTTAACGTTCAGGTAAAAGTTGCCGCCCGCGACATCTTTCCACGGTGATTTCTAGGTTTTTTTTAACTGGTTTGCTATTCTGGTATACTAATTTCTAAGTAGGTACACTATGTCACTCTCCAGCTTCTCAATTATACACATGTTAAAAAAATCACGTTTGTTCCGTTTCTGCGTGATTGAAGGTCTAACCAACAATCCAACAATCAAATACACTTTCACATTTAAGTATAATGTACAGAATTTTGCTCTTCTATAATATTCAGTGAGTATTTGAAATTACGTTTTATTGTATATTTCCAAATATAAAATACGTTTTATTTACACATATGCTTCATTGTTAAACTGCTGTACTAAATCCACGCAAGTGAAACGAACAGCTAAGCACGATTATAAAGAAATCTCTTATATAATTTTAAACTCTAAAATTCGACTTGGTTAAGCGAGAGTGCTATAAATAAAGTAAGTAAAATTAGAGTTATGCGCATCTACTTATGTAGATATCAATTAATGCGCCACCACTACGTTATTTAAAATTTATTTTTGTGATTTAGATTTACAAAATCTCTGCTGTCGGTTCATTTATTCCTTCTCAAAAAAAATTTAAATTTTTACATCGATAAAATTGGGTGTTTTTACAGCAAATAACAAAAAAAAAAAAATAAAACCCAAAGGTGCATTAAAATAAAACTCGAAAAATATTCATTTGGATTAAGCAAGGAGTCAGGTTTTTATAAACCACGCGCTTAAACCCTCTATTTTTCCGTGATAAAAGGTAGCCTATATCCTCAACCTATATCCATGCAAAAAAATCACGTCGATCCGTCACGATCACGATTTAACGGAGCACCGTTACTGCGTGATTAAAGGACTAACCAACAAACAAACGCACTTTGGCATTTAAAATATTGATATTATTAAGGACTTACTACACATCTTTTATTCTCTTCCCGGCCCAACCCCACTTTGGTGGGTATCGGACCTAATTTGCACTGTCTGTCAGTCCGACATTTTTTCTTTCCGCTGCCTGTAGTGAAACGAGCGGGCCTGTTTAATCTAATTTTACTGGCACAGTCCGCTGTACTCGTTTTATTTGTGGAAGAGCATGTAGACCGCGATATTAAAGAAGGCTTGTTAATTTATTTACGACTTGGCTAAGGCGCTGCTTTACATAAATTTGTTATAAAGTAAATAAGAGATTATGAGCGTCTACTTTTCCACATAATATTTTATGACTGCTTTTAATAATATCTAATAATAATAATATCAAATAATGCATAATATCTAGTTTGGTCTATTTATTATCATTATAATTTTTGTAACTATACTAGCAGTAATGTCAGTTAACCCGAGTTTAGTACTATATGTTTAGTACTTGCCACCAATACCTTGCGTACAAACTTGCTCTTGGTATAATATTATTTATTTCGCTAAAAATATTGGAAACAACCTTCTGAAAGCAGATTCTAGACGTCATAGACACTATACAACCTTGTAAAAGCAACTTCTAGACGACGTCATACTACCTACTTAAACAATATTAATTGTTCGAGGACTTCTCAAAACTTTTGTAAAACTTGAAAATGTCTTTTTCTCTCACAAAAATTGAACAATTATGACTTTTTGTAACTGACTTTCAAAAAGGAGGAGGTTCTCAATTCGGCCGTTATTTTTTTTTTCTATGTATGTCCACTGATTTCTCCGGGATCTCTCTTTCTAGACTTATTCGCGTGATTTTTTTTAATCGACAGAAGATGGGAAAATAAATTTTATTTGGTAATGCGGAATAAATTTGTAATTTTGACAGAAGCTGTATACGAAATCTGTCAAATCTGTCTGGGTTGGTTGGTTGGGTTGTCAAATCTGGGTTAAGACGTTTCTGCAAGCGCGCCTTTATTTATAAAGTTTTGACGCACGTTTAACTCGGTTCTTCTAGCGATCACACACAAATGCAAATCTGAGCTTATGCCTCAAGGACTATGTAAGATGGTAATTAAAATGACATCGCAATTAAGAGCAAATCTTTCAAATGAAATTAAAAAATATGTTGTTGGCTCTCAACAATATTAATTTTAGTATAATAATGGTAAGTAAACTAATGTTAAAAAGGATGGACAATATCGCTGATGAAAAAGAAAATAATTAAAGAGCCTCGTTTTTAATTAGTTCCGTAATAAACAGCGCGTGCCTTCCGGGATCGCGAGTTAAAATAAATTACTTTTTAATACAATCACCCGGCGGACTTTGATTAAATTGCTCCGCCATAGAGTCTGGACACGAACAGTACAGACATCGTCGTACTACTTATACAAGACTAGCCACCCGCCCAGGTTTCGCACGAGCATATTACACTACTACTTCGAATGTTTCATAAGTTATACCTTGAACAGTATGTAAGCTTATAAAAGAAGTATCGCTCGGCTTTTATAGCAACAGCGCGGCGCGGCGCGGGGGTGGTCGCATCACGCGAGTTCCATCATCGAAACCTGAGGTGCTTGACTTTATTTTTGCGCGCGTTCGTTTTTTTTTGCGATAACTCCTAAGGCTATGGTTATGGTATCCAATTACCGCATAGTACGTGACCATTTTTTTTTTTTTTAAAAAATGGGTATAGTAAGCTATTGTTAAAAGATAGATAAATGCCATCACATGCTTTTCTTTAAGGACCTATCTTACCATACCACCACCATACATTGGTTTGTTATATATCTCAAAGGGTTTTTTTAGGTAGGGTTTTAGGTTTTAGGGTTTTAATTAGGTAGTGTTTTCGATGAAAACTCCCAGGCTTGAATTATTCCAACATTTTCAATCATATATATATACATATAATTATCGTCATATTTCAACCAATTTAACAAAATTATACACGTAAACCTTCCTCCTGGATCACACTGTCTATTGGTGAAAACCGCATGAAAATTATTTCAGTAGTTTTTGAGTTTATCGCGAACAGACAGACAGACGCAGCGGGGGACTTTGTTTTATATTAAGCAGTGATTACGTAATGTGATATTTGTTATCCCTACTAATATTTTGACTACGAACTGTGTTTGATTGCTGTTTTGTTGGTTTTTGGTTTGTTCATGCATCACGAAGCAAAACACAAACGTACAATAATTGAGGACCTGGAACATGACATAGTATATTAAAACATACCCAATCTCCATGCGGACTAAGTTCGAAGTAGGAAAAGCTAGTCCTGAATAAAGACAAAAGAGGTAACGACTAAATAGAGCGTGACTGATAGTGCAATTTAAATATCTATATACATATTTGAAGAACTTGATATAATATACCTATACCTACTGAGATACTCTGTAAAAGAAAATTCGTAGGAAATAAATTCAGTGAACAGATTCCGACTGTTTCTTCAAAACAAATATTTAGACTTAATTATACGTAAAATGTTTCAAATCTTTTTATCTCCGTGCAGAATTTTCATGTTTAATTGAATAAAAAGAACGCGATGCTCTGTTACTAGCGTAATTCGTCACAATCGGGATTGTGACAATTCTCCCGGGAAAGCTTTGAGAAAAATTGTCGCTAACGAGCTTCATAGCCCCCCTCCCCACCCCAAATCATTTAATCCCCATCGCCAGAGAGGTGTTTCATACTAGAGGTGGTGCTGTCTGCGTCTCGCAAAGTGGCCTCAACCTGACTGGATAATAGCATAATTGACAACCCGTTGTACCTACTTTGTGTCTTTTAGTAGATGGACAATCAAAATGGACACTAGACCTGCTCTTAACTTGCTTGGCAATAATTTTGAAATAAAATAATTTGATATACCTTGTATACACATCGGTTTCGGCTTCATAGATCATCATTTCTAACGCATGAAGCATAAGTATGACTCTACGAAGCTAACTCTGAACTACTTTCTCTTTCTGGGGCTAAATGTGTAATTATTAACTGCCGCATGCCGTACTCTGTATTATGGTAATCAAAGTCAACGCCCAATATGCTTCCATTGTTGGACTTTGGGCCTCTTTTTGGTAGCATCAACGACGCCTATCCCTGGCATTAAGCATCTAGTCGATGCCAGAATGACGTCGGTCCAACTTGCCGAAGGACGCTCTACACTCTGATTGCTGCACTATCTAATTCAGCAGCATACGAGTAAGTTCTCGGAAAAAACGTGAGCCTCCATCATCTCAACACGGTTCCAACGTTAGCTTTAATAGTTACTGAGATTAATTTTACCTTCATTCGGAATTTCCTACCCTTAAAGAAACATCGATGACACTCCTGCCTGATGGAAAGCGATGAGGTCTAGTTTGAAGCGCACTTGCTTAGAAAATGACATTTCACTCTTGCATTGTAGTCACTCAATTTACCTATACGTGGCAAGAAACATAGATTCACGAGGAAACACAGACGCTAGTATGGTGTCCGACAACTGCGGTTCCTATCAGAAACGTTGGACGGAAACTTTCGTTCGAGTAGGTTGGACGTCAACCGCTCATGGATGGCGAAGGTTTGAAACTTGTAATCATTATATAAGAATATGTAAGGTTTGTATCTCTATGGAATAGTAGGAATATAACTCTATGTTCGCCGCATCCCCTCTTTCCGTTCAAAAACCCTTTTGCGATTTTTCACGTCGAGGAATTACTTATCAAGAACAAGTGAAGGGAAAGCTAATCCATTGTCTAACTTTTTTAATATCTCGCTGCCTAGTGTAGAAAAAATTAAAAGCCTACCTACCTAATTTAAATATGTACAATGAAATTTAAGATATTCCCTTCCTCTAGCTTATATAGCAGATTTTATTGTAATGGTTTATTGAAAGACAAACGACAACTACACAACTCGATGTAGACGAATCTTCTATATTATAAAACTGAATAATTAAGCAAATAAACTACGTAAAGATGATTTGTTTGTCTATCTGAAAAATAGATAGAAAATACAGATGATAGAAGAGACAAATAGAAAGATGTAGAGTGTATCAGAATGGATGATTACCATAATCGTCCACTCTGATCCTTAGGTGTTAGCCAAAGGACCACTTTATCTAAGCCACCATAATTGCCTTTGTCGATAGATGGGTTATTACCTACTCATTACTGCTATTAATCTCACTTACAATCCTAGTCAGTCTGTGACTACAGAATGGACGTTCTTAGATCATAATTAGGGCGGCTAGAACTATAAATAAGGCTTTTTCCTAATAATTTTTGTACTGCTGACGCTGTCATGCTACCGGAACTTAGGTCTGGAATTCCACCTGTCATCACTTTGGCCAAGTATTTTCATGAGTGGTGGGAGAGCGTCTTCTCGTTGTTTTCCCCACCAATAGTTCAATTGACCGTTCATTTCTCAAGGTGTGGCCGAAGAACTTCGAAATTCGCAATTCATATTTCACTGTAGTCAAAATGTTGATGTTCATTATTTATAGTCGAAAATGTAACATGTAAGAATAAAATTTATAAAAACAGAAAATAAATCGATCCAAAAAAAATTTAGTTATAAAGCTTTAAAGTCTCCTGTTTGACAGAGAGAGCGCTACTAAAGTGTGATGTCACAATTCAGCAGCTCAATACATGCTCCATAGAAAATTTTGTTTTTCAGGCAAATTACGCGTCCGGTACAAAAAATATTTATTCACTAGATATCTACATTCTTCATACAGGAAACCAAGCGTAATAAAGTTATGCTTTTCTAGTTAAAGCTATTCTTGCCAGTGTCCAAATACCACTCTCTTAACTAAATTTGCACTTTAATCAAAAACATCAATATTTAAGATAAAAATTTAACCATCCCAAGAAACTATATTAAAAAGCAGAACGTTTGAACATTAAATTAATAACGATAACTCCATTATAATGAAATTTTATTTAATACATTTTTAGCAATTTTTTTTCTCATTACCAGCAATTTGAAAGAAAATGTAAATTACTCGTTCCATATGACTTAATTGTGGCTATGACCCCCATGCTGCGCTCCGCGCATATCTCAGGCAGCCAGTGAATGTCGTAGCAGGTGCCCACTTATTCTCAATACATCAATATTTTCGTATAAAGTTTTCCGGGAGGTGATTATTCTGAAACGTTCTCTTTGCCATCGCTCGTATTATTTAAGGAGTATTTGGTGACTTTGTTTACTATGTAGGTAATTATCAAATCTTAGAATTAACTTCGTAGTTTGGAATATGTCTGAGAATTGTAATTATGATATTCATTGGGAAAAATTGGAAAAGCACTCAAATCTCCTTACCTTCTTCCTCATTGCCTTCGTTGGTTTTCCCATATGTGTTCGGTTCATACTTTCTATGTAAATTTATTTATTTTTTATTATTCACAGCGGGATGGTAGCAATCACAAAGGGTTGAAGGATTATCTAAATATATAAAAGGCAAAGGTTACTGACTGACTGACTGACTGACTGACTGACTGACTGACTGACTGACTGACTGACTGACTGACTAACTGACTGACTGGTCTATCAACGCACAGCTCTAACCACTGGACGGATCGGGCTGAAATTTTGCAAACAGATAGTTATTATGACGTAGACGTCCGCTAAGAAAGGATTTTTGAAAATTCCAACCCCAAGAGGGTTAAATGGGGGTTGAAATTTTGTATAAAAGTCCGTCATTTATCAAATTATTTTTCATGTAATATCCAAGAAACTTTGATTTTTGGGCTTTCGATAAAAGAATAAAAAATAAGTGTTTCGCAAATTTTGAAAATTCCACCCCCAAAGACTTCAAATAGGGGATGAAAATATGTATAAAAGTCCAGATTTTTAAGTTAATTTTCAAGTAATCTCCATCAACCTTGGTATTTTGGCTTTCAATTGAAAATAAAGAAGTACGCGTTTAAGGGTTTTTAAATGTTTTAAACTCCCATTGGAGTTTAATAGAGGGTGAATGATTGTTATTAAGTCTGTCGTTTTTCAACTTAGGTATAACCACGAAACTTGGTATGTTGGCTTTTTACGGAGATACGAATCGCGTTAAGTTGGATTTTGATTACCAATAAAAATCGAACTTAACGTGAGCTAACCTTCCGCTAAGAAACCATTTTTGAAAATTCAATCTCTAAGGGGGTAAAATAGGGGTTTGAAAAATCGAACTTAACTAGTAGAGCTAGTATTATATATTAATGTTATTAGAAAAAAAAAATTCAAAAATATGCAATAATATGAAATTTAAAAATTTCTTAGAATTTGCCTGAAAAATGCGAATCACCGTTTAAAAGGAGACAGACACATACAGTCACAGTAAAACAGCTTATAATCCCGAAACTAGTAAAGATATTTAAAAAAGAGAGATGACATTGTGTTATAATATCTAAAAACGTTATTTTTCATAAATAATAAAATATCAGTCGGATACCCAATTCGACACACGACTTGATTCGCACAGTCGACGAAAGCTTTTTTTTACTCTTTCAAGGAAATAAAATTAGGAAAGGATAGAATAAGGATAAAATAAGGAATATAAAATAAAATAAATATTTCCAAATGCAATTTATTATAGCACTTACATATTAGCCGAAGGACAGTTTAGCTAATAATGGGGCCACGGACAAAGGCAATCCGAACCGTGGCTGGAACAAAGTGCGGTCCATTACCGAGCAGCTAATGGACCGGAGTGGACGATTACAATTACCGCCAAGTGGAAAGTTGAGCTTTAGCGTAACAACGCCTTTACAACTTAGTTGGTTAATCCCGTGATTAGGCGCCCTAACTTTTGGGTGTTCATTAAACCTACCTCCCGTATTGGTCGAATTTGTTGACTATGGAACCCCGTATTTTACTATTTGTACAGTATGCTTTACCTAAAATCGTTAGGGACAAGTTAAGTTTTCATAAGCTTAAGAATATATGTATATTTTAGTCATTAGATACTTAGATAAATTAGTTTAGCTATATAAGTAACATTTTAATAAAAAAAGTTCAGCTAAAAAAATGATAAACTATGCATATACCCAAAACTTAAAAGCTCGGCTGATATTTAAAAAAAATATCTGGGTTATTTTTTTTTTTTTTGGTAAATCGTGTTTTTTGAAAATTATATATTCAGAAAAAAATAACAATAAAATAATAAAATTCATAGAGAAAAAAATAATCCGTCTGGACTCGAACCCGGGTTTTCTGGTTTCGGGAACGCCCAATTTCTCTGAGCTATCCGAATTTTATAGATGATGGCGAAATTTACCTTCGTATTCTAATGATTATTGTAAGGGGTTTTTCATTGCCTGAAAACACGGATAAAACGACCTTTTCTAAAAATGAAACCTAGCTAGATCAATTTATCGCCCCCGAAACCCGCTGCATACTAAATTTCATGAAAATCGTTGGAGCCGTTTTCGAGATTCAAATTATATATTTATATATATGTTACGGTAAATGTGATAAATGTGATAAATATTAATAATTTTCGGTAATTTTTAATAATTACTTCACCATTTGGTAAATTTGATAAATACTATGAATTTCATCACTTTTATCGGTTATTATTAATAATTCACTGTTGTCTTTGGTAAAAGTGATAGAACAAACGAGAACCAGTCTGACAACCCCTCTAAACCCCACCCGACTCCTTTCTCCAGCCACCTTTAACCTCACCAACAGTAAGGATTTTCGGGTGCAAGTATTTCCTACGTTGTCATAAAAAAAATAACATCCAAAGCTGTGATGAACCAAACTAACAGTAAGGATTTCCAGATGCAAATATATATGGGTGGTCCTAATGGTGCCGCCCAAAGGCAACATTGTGATTCCTCGTACCTAGACCTATTAGAAACTACCAGCGATATTTCGGATAGGGACCGAGCCACAAAGCATAGACTACATCATGGAGCTCTAGGTTAGAGCTCCTCAATCCTGATGCTGCAGTGTACTGCCCACCCAAACTGCGGGGATTTAGGAATTGTCGATTACGAATTAATATTGTAGCCACTAAGCATAGACTACATCATGGAGCTCTAGGTTATAGCTCCTCAACCCTGATGCTGTAGGGTACTGCCCACCCAAACTGCGGGAATTTAGGAATTTTCGATATCGAATGGATACTGTAGGTACCAAGCATAGACTACATCATGGAGCTTCTCAATTCTGATGCTGCAGAGTACTGCCCATCTAAACTACGGGGCGAGAGCGCGCTCAACCAATCAAGTATTCTACCGCCGTCCGTTGGCAGTGGCTGACTTGTGATATTTTCCTAGCGAAAGGTGAACATGGTATTTTATCATTGAACAACCGCTTGATACATCATAGGAATGTTCGAATAAAGAATGTTCAGAAATGTTCAGATTAATGTTAATGTGTGTTTTTGTATTGCCTGCTTTCAATTATGTATGCGAATAATAAATAAAAAATAATAAAGACCCTTGTTTAAATTTATTTTAGTTTGTTCATTAGATCACTTCATTAGAATATAAAAAGTCGTGTGGTGTCGTGGGATACCAGATAGGAACGAAGTTATTATTATAAAAATATTAATTTCAAGTTCTATTCGAGGTATAAAGAAAATAATTATTCGGGTATACATTTTTTATCGATAAAAATCAAAATGACCCCAGAGAAGCCTAAATATCGATTTTATAAAATATTAAAATTAAAAAAAATCGGCCAAGTGCGAGTCGGGCCTCGCTCTTTTAGGGTTCCGTTAAAAAAATTAAATTAAAAAATTTCCATCTACCCACCTACCCATTTTAATTTAATTTTTTTAATTAAATTTAATTTTTATTATTTGTTGTTATAGCGGCAATAGAAATACATAATATGTGAAAATTTCATCTGTCTATCTATTACGGTTTACGAGATATAGCCCTCTGACAGACGGACGGACGGACAGCGTAGGCTTAGTAATAGGGTCCCGTTGGTACCCTTTGGGTACGGAACCCTAAAAATAATTTTATAAAATAAAAAATTAAAATAGGATTACGCGCCCCCGGGTGGGCTCGAACCACCAGTCTTTCGGTTGGCGGCCGCGCGCGGGCCTTTTGAGCCACGGGAGCGATGCATAACTTGTTGAAATTATTATATAAGATATTTTTTAGGCCATCAAAAAGTGTCGAAAGTGTCGGTACAACTTTTGGTCTTAATTTCCGTCTAGCCCCCGTTCGCAACGCGCGATATGGAACTTCGTTCCAATACTCGGTTAAGTTTTAATACAAATATTTAGTTCTAATAGAATAAAACAATGCATTTGTTTAAAAAATATATAATATATTACATACAGTATCTATTCGATCTTAAGTCGGTAATTCCGTCGCATCGTGCATACATTACCCGCCCCAAGCCCTATTAGACCATCGCGAGGGCTAAGTTTACGGCGGTTTACCTATGAGCGAATATTATTTTAAAAAATTTATTAAATTTACCAAGAGTAAGGTGTCATTATTAATAATCATCGAAAAAAGTGAATAATTTATTACTTTTACCATCAATCTTGGTAATTATTAATAATGATCCGTAATCTATCTATCTATATAAATAAAAATGAATGTTGGTAAGCGCATAACTCAAGAATGGATGGGCCAATTCGGTTAATTTATTTTTTTGTATGTTCCTTAAGGTCCACGGAAGGTTTTAATACTTAATAAAAAAAAACAAACAAACAAAAAAAAATTATAATAGATAAGTTGGCGGTACGAAGTTCGCCGTGTCAGCTAGTTATTAATAATTTTCAATTAATCACATTTACCGTAACATATATACAAGTATTGCTCGTTTAAAGATATTAGATAGATAGATAGATAGATTAGATAATCACTATAAGTAGTTTTAAGGTAGCTTTCTTTTTTGATTCGATTTATTTTTTTCTTATCACACTTAATATTATGTCCATGCTAAAATATCTTAATTTATGAAGCCTCAATAGTCCAACAGTTAAAGGTACGGACTGAAAACTGATTGGTTGCAGGTTTGATCCCCACTCGTTGTATTATTGTCGTGCCCACTCCTAACACAAGCTTTCTACTTATTTGGAGTGGAGAGGACAATATAAGTCCAGCTCTGCTTGGGTAAAAGGTATTCTTTAAAAAAATGTAAGTAATTTACTTCCCACTTACATAATTTATTTATTCTCGATTTCTCGGAACAAGGTAAGCTCGTATATCTCGTATCAGTTACTAATTAGTAAACCAAGATTGGCTGATTTATTGGATAGGTAACACAAGAACGTGGAAATGTTTCCTTATTATACCGGCGGGAATGGGGCTGCTTTCTGTCTGTCCGTCTTAACATAAATTGAATTGTAGTACCTACGCTTTTTTTGGAACCTCACCTCATTGTGGAATGAATGAAATTGTATTACAATGTAACAGCTGTATAATAATAGTGTAAAACGATTATTTTGAAAAGAGCAACTGCTGAGTTTCTTGCCGGCTCTTCTCAGCAGAATTCGCTTTCCGAACCGGTGGTAGAGTCATGACGTGTCATAAGAGCCACAGGTTGGCCTACATGAAATAAATAATTTTGAATTTTGAATTTTTTGAATTTTATTATTTATTAATTTTATTAGTACGTTTTTGGAGATACACACATTGAACAACAATATCGTTAAACAATCTTGAAGTAGTATATGAACATCAATAAACATCGTCAATTGTTATTTGATAGTTTTACAATTTAAGATATATGAATACCACAAAACTTGGATTTACAGCACTGAAAGTTACGATCCAGTATAAACCTATATACCTACTCGTCGATAGGTACGTCAATTCGCACCGATTTGAATCAACGCCAGAGCAATATTCAGTGGACCGACAAATCAGCACTCCGATATTGCCTCCATTTGGGCACCACCTCAATATATAGAAAATTAGATTTTTTCATATCGCCGGCATACGGGACCGCTGCAAATAAAAAATAACAAACCGCCCCGGGCTTCGCGTCTGCGGGATGTATCTACTCCGTTTTATCGTATTAAAAGTGGCCTCGTTGGTCCAGTGGTTTAGCTTATACAACTGTGGCTCACATGGAGTACCAAGTTAGAATTCCAGCTGTGGGATTGTCTTAAAATGATTGCTACAGTGTAACGATCGCAATCACATCGGATTTGCTGAATTTATGGCGTTCTTGCTGCAGCAATGCGTTTTAACCAATAGAGAGAGTGTACCAGCCAGTCAGAGGTCATTGCAATCGTCACACTGTAGCAATCATTTTTAGACAGTCGCACACCTGGTCGGTCAGAAACTCTGATGTAGTCCGGAATTTGCGCTGTAACACCTCTTGGTTTCGGAGAGCATGTAACTTAGCCGTCAGTCAGGATGTCGATGCCTGATCACACTCCGATCATGTTGAAAGTCGTGTCGAGC
Source organism: Oeneis ivallda (assembly GCA_029955525.1). Taxonomy (NCBI): domain Eukaryota; kingdom Metazoa; phylum Arthropoda; class Insecta; order Lepidoptera; family Nymphalidae; genus Oeneis; species Oeneis ivallda. The sequence continues at coordinate 18,114,466 of JARPMR010000013.1, read as the reverse complement.
TTTTGCCAAATCGGACTTTGAGAGTGATTGAATGAAACAAGACGTTGACTCAATGCGCAATAACAAATATCTTTGCAATCGTCAGCGATAGATTCGATAAAATCATAATGTTTACTCTCACTAAAATAACATCACAAATCTTAATCTGTACTGTCTTAAAGTCCCTTTGTATCATTCCCGATATTGTAAAAGCATAGAGCGAAGTGATAGGATCTAGCAATTCTGCTTACTTGATTGATCTCATCGCAGTTTCGGCGAATAGAGTTACACTAGCGACTTTGTCTCCCGAAAAAAGTAGGTACCTGCCTATATTTATCCGAAGTGTATATTGAAGTGTTTTAAATTAAAGATAAATTACGATGAAACTAAACTCCTCACGGCCATTGTTTAAAAAAAAAACTTTTAATTTAACTTTAATTAACCGAAAATTCATAACAAAGTTGCATTTAATAGCAAATCGGTATTGCATTCCTCAAGATAATATTAATTGTATAAAATCGATATAAGTAGCTTTTGATTTTGAAAAGGGTTATTGCTAATTTACTGCCGTCTTTTTTATAGAATTTGCTTTTCGGGAGCGGGTTTTAAATATTGTTCGAATGACTAGTTAGACCTTAATAAAAGGCACACACTATACTATTGGTATCGACAACGATGATTCACAGCAGACAGCAGTACTAATTTATAATTATCCTATTAAATTTTGTCGGCTGTCCCTGACTTCCAATTCCGTCTAGTGGTTTGGTACCTGTTTCTCCTGTGGACGTAATTCTGGTTGCGTTTGTATTCAGGGTAAACAAACGTAAGAAGGCGATAGAAAAGTTATGAAACAAGAAAAAAAGTCCCTAGTGTGTTCTTATCACATCCTATAACTAATCAATGTTTATGTTGATTTACGTGCTACGTCGCCTCAGTAGGGGTCTTCTAGTGTTTATCTCGATACATTTTGCTGAACAATTCAGTGAAGCAATTTCTGTTATCGAAACAGCTACCTGAGACGCTTTGGCTTCGCTCGGGAAATAAAACAAAGTTCCTCCGCCGAGTTCAAAATCGAATTTCAAAAATATTTTAATTTTAATCCAGTTATTTCACCAATAAATATATGTAATAAATTCGCGAAAACCGTTGCCAAAGGTCAATAAGTTTCCTATGAATAAAAATTTAAGATATATTGTAGTTACGGGTCACGTAGACCGGTGCTACGGTCTGCTACGACATTATTCTATACTGCTGCCTGTGCATTATGATCAGTGATAATAATAAAATTATGAGAGAAGTGAAGACAGAATTCTATCAATATTATCAAAATGTTCAAGTGTTGTTCTATGCGTTAACTAACTGCGATCAACAACTCTAATGATTTTTCTTCTAAGTAGGACCTACTTCTAGCATTTCTACTTTACACGGTAATTTATTTTGTTTACAGACTTTCCGTACTAATAAACAATTTTTTTGCTCTTACAATTTGATCCCCGCCTGTACTGTAGTAATTATTTTGTTTACAGACGTTTTTTATCTAATAAACCATTTTTTCCCCCTTATTTCCATTAAACGAGAGTCTAAATCCTGAAAGCCGCCGACGCCCAATCCCGTAGCAATTTAATCAAAGTCCGCCGCGTGATTGTATTAAAAAGTAATTTATTTTAGTTCGCGCGGAAGGCATGCGCTGTTAATTACGGAACTAATTAAAAACGACGATCTGTAATTAATCTCCTTTGCACCGGCGATATTGCGCATCCTATTAACTTCCCATTATTTCAATGTTCTGTGATTATGCTAATATAATTTTGTAACTATTGGTGAATATTGGTATATTGGTATTCCATATCTGAAGTGCGATTGTCTAAAGTTATCCCATTGATCGTAATCGTGTTTAATGACAAAAGCGTCAAAGTAAAATAAACCATAGTGGCATTGAATTAGAGCTTAATTTTGTGTATTCATTCTTATACATTTACGTATGTACGATACGCTCCATAACGCTCCATATTACCATATAATTTATGACTTTAAATCAATACAATCAAGGATTATTTTACTTTGACGCTAATGTCATCGAATACAATTACAATCAAGGAAATAACTTGTAGACAATTGGTACCCAGGTACCTCAATGGGATACTCGTTTTACTAGATTACTTAACTCTAAAAAGTTTAAATAAATATAATTAAAAAAATATTTTTAATAAACTCTTATTTATGTTGAAGTCGAGCTGGTCTAAATAGAAACGATGAAACCGACGCCAATAGGCTAACTTCAGCATACGTAGTACACGTATGTTGAAGTTGGCCTAGCGTCGCGATTAGCGTCGAATTAAAATTATTTTATACTTTTTAGTCACGTTGGAAGTCAGTTTTTTAAAAGAAATTTTTATTTTATTTATTTTAAGCTTTTTAGTGTATTCTCAAAGGATCAGTCTACACATTCTGATAGCAAGCAATTTCCTCTTATTCATTGAGGAGATTTCATCTTGCATCACCGAAGATATTCATCAGATCTTCAGCAAATTATATGTCTAGGCAAACGCGTTCCACCTTAGGCCACATCATTACTTTCCATCAGGTATGACAGTTTGACCACTGCGTGTGCCTATAATTTATAATATATAAAAAATGTATGTATGCACGTATATATCATACGAAATATTATATAAAAATACGGTTCAGATTTGGCGGAGTTATGGAGTAATATCGACAAAAAAAATACCCGTCAAGATCCTCCTCTTTTTTTTTTGTAGTCGGTTAAAAGTGTACCTTCAATGTATGTAATGTAATGTACGTAACGTAATATACGTAATGATATAATGTAATGTGTAATTTTAGAGCAAGATCCCAGTGCCGCCAGACCTAAGTTATTTTCTCAGCAATTATTTGTGTATGATAGAGTACTGTTCGAATGTCCTTTCAGTATATGCGTACCAGCTAGATTGTGCCGACGGCCAATTTCCAGATACCAGGTGCTAAAGGTAGGTAAAAACTAGAATAACTTATCTTAAATTCTCAGGGCTGATTTTCATATATGTTTTAAAGAATATTGTAAAAATTAATAAATTAATACTGCCAGACGCTTACCGCCGGCGGTTACTTTAGCCAGACGCTTTGAAGCTCCCAAAAATATATATAATTTAAGTTAACTTATATTCTCAGTTCTGATTTTTATACATGATACTCAGGGAACTATTGCGATATTATCTGTAAGCTGCCAGACCTATTGGAAGGGTCAAACATCCCCCCAGACACACATTATGCGTCCCCATATGTATGAGCGCTAGAACATGATTCACTTGTTTAAGTGTGTGAAAGATAATATCATCATACTATAATATTATAAATGCGAAAGTGTGTTTGTTGGTTTGTCCATCAATCACTCTGCAACAGAGCTACGGATCGACGTGATTTTTTGCCTGGGTATAGCTTGCAGAAGATATTGCAATAGTTCTCTCTCTCTCTAGATCCTTAGCTATACCCAGGCAAAAAATCACGTCGATCCATAGCTCTGTTGCAGAGTGATTGAAGGACAAACCAACAAACACACTTTCGCATTTATAATATTATAGTATGTTGATATTATCTCTCACACACTTAAACAAGTGAACATCATACTCATACATATGGGGACGCATAATGTGTGTCTGGGGGGATGTTTGACCCTTCCAATAGGTCTGGCAGCTTACAGATAATATCGCAATAGTTCCCTGAGTATCATGTATAAAAATCAGAACTGAGAATATAAGTTAACTTAAATTATATATATTTTTGGGAGCTTCAAAGCGTCTGGCTAAAGTAACCGCCGGCGGTAAGCGTCTGGCAGTATTAATTTATTAATTTTTACAATATTCTTTAAAACATATATGAAAATCAGCCCTGAGAATTTAAGATAAGTTATTCTAGTTTTTACCTACCTTTAGCACCTGGTATCTGGAAATTGGCCGTCGGCACAATCTAGCTGGTACGCATATACTGAAAGGACATTCGAACAGTACTCTATCGTACACAAATAATTGCTGAGAAAATAACTTAGGTCTGGCGGCACTGGGATCTTGGACCATTTTGAAAATAAATAACTTAACGTTCACAACCCTTGGGTGGTGTTTCAATGGTAACCTTGTTGGTCAAAGAAAACCTGGTTGACAGCCTCAAGCTGCTCACAAGCTGAAGAAAGAAGAAAAATTTGAGAATAGTCGTCAAGGACATGAGAGGACATAAAATCTGCAGCCCTTTGTTCTATAGAGGAATAAAAGGACTGTCGTCGTCAGCGATTCATATTTCATTTGAATAAGGATCCGATCGCCAATCGTCTTTCAAGTATTGCTTCGTCGAGCTTTTTGCCTCACCCATAAACATCTTTTCTACCAATTAGAAAGGCAGATCGAAGAAGTATCGATCAGCAAAGTTTATCATTGAAGTCATCAGTATTTTCTTCGATCATGTTTTGACTAGGCGATGTTTTAATATTTAAAACGCATTTTCAGTATTGAATCATGGTCCTAAAACCCCCAGAGGGTGTTCTGGTTTGTCTCCGGTCTTTCTGTGTTCGACTAATATTATTTTCATCTCTTCTTCTGAAAAAACTCTAAAAATAAATTCTAATGAATAAAAATTGCTCACAACCGCAGTATCCTCCTCAAATATGAAAGCACTGCCGAAAAAATCCGCCACGACTTGTTTTAATAACGGAACTAGAAAAAAATGTTGATTGCTTTCCATTTTTTGCGCGCTAAAAAAACCATAACCTGAGCTTCCCGCGCGTGAACCATAATTGAGTTTAGAGTAAACAAAATCAAAATCTCAAAGGTACCTCTTTGACCTGATGGAATTGCGTCATGCTAATTTGAACATTAATTGCGTAATTTTCCCGCGATTCTAATCCTCATTGCTGAGCCTAGTAAAGCCTTCCGAAGCCATTTAATGGTAGGGGTTTTAATTGGGATAATAGTTCAGTGGACGAACAGATCTTCTCCGATCCAGTTAACGACTTGGGTAAATATTGCTGAACTAACAAAAGCGAAAGCGTATGCGCTATCGCGATTCCAAACTATGGGTGAGACAAGACAAGACAAGATAGAACGAGACGAGAAAAGACAAGTCCTCATTGTGTTCTCCTAGAAATGTTCAAAAAATGTTAAAAGAACACCAACGCATTTAAACATTCCAAAAGTTTGGCTGGATTGTCCAATTCTTATTTTCAGCCACTGCGCGTCTTGTAATTTTCTTTCTCTTGTACTCCAACGGATGACGTGATCCATGAGGAGGTCCGTAAGAGAGTGTTCCTGCAGGATCGAATCAGAAATGAGGAGATCCGTAGGAGAACCAAAGTCACCGACAAAGCTCAGCTAGTCGCGAAGCTGAAGTGGAAATGGGCGCGGCACATATCTTCAAAAGCCCAAGTTCGTGTCGTCTGTGTTCGTGCCCAAGTGTATGTTGTGTTTGTTGGTGTCCCAAGGTGCTGGAGTGGTGACCCCGCACCAAGAAGCGCAGTGTTGGCGGATCCTCCACTAGGTGGACCCACGACATCAAACGAGTCGCAGGAAGCCGATGGACGTAGGCGGCGCAATACTGACGCTGGTGGAAGTCCATGCAAGGGATCTTTGTCCACTGTAGACATCTATCGGTTGATAAGAAGAAAACTCCAGTTGACCCTGGAATAGCTTAGGAGGCAGTTTGGGTGTCTTAACTGAACAAAATGTTCATTTCAAAGCCGCCTTGAACTAGCTTGAGCTTCTTCTTAAACACTATCCTAGCTAGACAGGCTTGATAACATAAACGATATACAATGCACCCAGCATAAAATGCTGAAAAGAGTAAAATGATCTACAATTACTGGAACATGTACACTAAGTAAATAAGACTCGTAAGTTTAATACTAATGTTCAAAGTCAAGTTAGCTGGACACCAAAGGCTTCTTAAAACTTCAGTCGGATACTCACGTTGAAGTTTTTAATAGAATTAAAAGCAGCACTGGGCTTTAGTTCAAAGCTATCTGCATTTCCTTCAATGTGGTAACTTTGTCGAGTAACTAACCCTGCTGACAGAGTTACCTATAGATGCAGATTTAATACTGGTTTTGATAATATAATATAATATTATAAACATCATTAATCATTAGTTCCCTTATACCGTCTGTCCATGGCCTTACTTTTCTTAAACCTAACATTTTTCTTTTTAAGGCTTCCGTAAAAAAAACAAAGATTTGTCTGACTGCTTTGCTACCAAAAATGTGTAAATACGTATTTGTATTGGCTTGAGCACTTCATTTTCATAGCGTAGCACATTGAACCCTATTCCAGTTGAGACTTGGAAAAATCAGTAAGGCCCGCTTGCAGAGACGGTTAGGATAAGTTAGGTTTAACCCAGGAATAAAGGACCATGGGCAATTTTGTATGGACCCCGTCCCCACCCTCCAACAGTCACCGGATTTATGTTAATATGTTCATTTGGATCCAAATAGACGTAAATAGTTGGTTTCAGCTTCAAAATCGATGGGGTTCTTCTAAAAAAAAAAAAAACTTTTTGTTTGAAATTGATTTATTTTTGTTATTTTTTCTATATTTTATCGTGTTATTGAATACAACCTGGAACAAGAAGAAAACTCGAGGAGTATTAGAGTCTGCCTTCTGAAGCAAGGGTCGCGGGGTAAAATCTCGTAGGGCACAAGTATTTGTGTAATGAATATGACGCTTTATGTATTAACTACTGTTAATACACGTCATAAAAAAATGAGAATATTATATAAAAAAGATGTAAGTTACCTGTATCAGCGCATTTTGTGAAATATAGTTAACTAATTCAGGTTCAGTTTCAGCTAACGCCTCTTGTAGAATGTGCCGCCTTTGTCGCAAGACAGATCGCGGACACATTATACACCGCCGTCCTGTTTCCATATTACAAAGTATCCAATCCAGTTATCAAAAAGTCCTTTATCGTGCCAGGGTCAATAGAAAAGCTATCAATCAGTCCAGTAAACAAGCAGGGGTTGTAGATAAAAAGTAAACACCGATGACAAAAGAAATAACAAGAAATAACACTGTAGCGGGCGAACGTACGGGCGGAGATTAGAATAACCGAGGTTTTTTTTACGGGGTTTTTAAAAAGCTACACTTTCCTATATTAGGTGTTTTAAATGTACTATTTTTGAAATTCAGTCAGACGTTCTTTTTTTGAAATTCATACAGTTATCACGCATCGAGCAGTAAGAATGTGGCTGTCTGTTGAGAAACCTTTTTGCAGAAAGGATCGAAAAAAAACAAAGGTGTGTTATAATGAAATTCAGTACAACATTATATCATACTTTTGAATGATATAATGGTTATTATGACATTGGGTGTTTTAATGTTGGCAATAAGCTAACTGTTTCAGAATCTATTAAAGAGGATTTATAGCATGGGAGTAGATAAATAGATAAATGAGTATAGGTATTTTGGAATTACACTAGCGGCACGCTATGATGGCCGGTTTGACACATTACAATAGTGATGTGGAATGTCAATTTATTCTCGAACAAAAAACAATTAAGTTTTGTTTTTGTACCTGATTAAATAGGTTTAATAAAACAAAAATGTATATGTTTATTTAATTTATTTGAACGAACTGAATATTTGAATGAAAATGAATATACATACTTTATATGCACACAAGAAACATATGAATACAAAAGATACCAAAAAAGGTGCCACAAAAGGCCATAATTAATCAGATTCGTCCATACTACTATTTTCACTGTCGTCACTGCTATCATCACCTACATTAATAATTATATGTTCGTTTTCTATAATATTATCTATTTTCACATCTCTTTCATAATCTTCCCTTATTAATTTAACAGTTCTATTCACAACCTTTTCCCAGTCTCCTTTAGTCACATGTTCACAAGCTTCTTCTTATAATTTTAGCATTTTTTTTGTGGTAAATGGGGGTTCTGTATTGTGTCTTGCAGCATATCCCTTAATTTGAGCCCACACCAACTCAATCGCATTATACTCACAATGGTAAGGCGGTAACCGTATAACTCTGTGCCCATGTTCTAATGCTTTTTTTTAGTTATCCGTCTAACAGTTCGTTGTCCAATATTAAGCGCATCAGCTACGCGTTCAACCACTGACGTTATAGGTAAAATTGGCCCTCCATTTTGAGCTTCACGATCGAAATAGTTACGAAGGCGTATTACGAACTCACGTGTCTGACTATTTAGAACAGTTCTCTGCGTACGTTCGGTCATATCGACGAAATCCACAACAAAGGGCTTGAACAGAGTCCAAATTAACGAGCAAGGGTCAACAGTAATGCAGTATCAATATTTGAAATCCAAAGCCAGGTCAAAACTATATCACAATCGCATTGCACTGACAGTTTATACTTTTCGAAGCAACGTCAATTCGAAACTGCTTTGTTTTGCATTGAGCATTGACGCGAGTTTGCCGGAGGTAGTAGTTGTGCTAGCCAGCGATCCTATGTGACGATCGTATTAAATTCCATTTTTAAAAATTTTCAATTTAGAAAACCAAATGCCGAGTTGTGGTATATATCATATAAAAATAAAAATTTTACCTTTTGTATGAAACAGCTGATATTTTTTTGCGATTTCAGAGGTTTGTCCACATAGTGAAAATTGTTCATATTCACAAGTACATTCACCCCTTAAATGGTGCAAACTGATTTTTCTACACTTGTATACATTTTAGAAATCAATTTAATAAATAAATTTTGAGTCCTAAACCTAAAACTACATTCGATAAAATTTATGAATCTCTGCACATCACTATCGTCAATAAAGTAATACAATTATTTCCTTCAAAGTCGTTATCAATTAATACGGAACTTCATGAGCGGACAAACGTCAAACCGGCCATCATAGCGTGCCGCTAGTTTAGTCATCAATAATACGTCAACGAAATATTTTTTTGAACGTAAGATACAATGAGAACCCCATGCATTTGGGCATCGTCGCCATAGTAAAAAAATATCATCTTGCCAAGGTCTATCAATTGCGCTACATTTAATTCTTGTTGATAGGGGGGGACGATTCCGCCCATAGTCCTTTGTAATTTTGACAGAAGCTTTATACAAAATCTGTCAAAGCAGCAGCTAACTCTGAGTTAAAAGCATACGCGTTTCTGCAAGCGTGCCCTAGAAGCATAAACACGTGCACAAACATTATTTTTTCTCAAAGTACATATTTGTTACTTTGATCCCTTGTATTTTTCTTTTTTCGAGGTTGACACTGCAGTTTTTTTTGCTCGAAATAACAGCATGCTAACATGCTTTTATCAACCGTGTCAGTATGTTATTATCATCGTTCGGCATCGTTTTGTCAGTGTGTAGTCTAGACCATTGGTCAACTTTATTGAAGAATTGCAAACAGTTGTTGTAAACACAAAATATCCCAGTGAAATAATCATTAAGTTGTTTCGTGCCAACCCTAGGGCAAATCGACAGCCCTAGGGGAAATTGATAACGCTAGCACAGTTAAGCGTTCTCATATCAGCGACTGCAGGACACCTGCGATTTGACATCTTTTTCATTCTTTTTCAGACGCTTACATCAGACAACGCCTCGGGTTCCCGATGGATTCCCACCACTCCGTACCAACCATCGGGCGGGGTCACACGCTGTAGCTAGTAAGTTAGCTTTAGGATGTGGCTTCGTCTCTAACATCGAGCGAAGTCACTTTAGGTTAAAACTTCATATAACAATGTAAGTTTTAGACAATAAATTTAATTCTAAGTGTATCCGGACTTTCCTTCCTCCACTGCGACCTTCCGTAACTAAGTGGAAACACACCTTTGAGATAATAATATATTGCTAATATTAAATATTTACCTACAATAATATATTCAGTAAAATAATATAATATAATAGGAGACGATTATACCGAACCTAGTGAAATTACCCATCAAAATTGTAATTTTGAACAAAATAATTTCCCATTTACAGCCCACGTTGCCATGAGATTATCCCATGATGATGAATGATGTAACGCCTGCCTTGAAAATTGAAATTTGAATTGAAAATAGTTCTTAGCACATTAAAGTATTATTCATTAAACTTTAAACGCAAGACACTTACAATGTGCTGTTAGAATTTCAACCACAAATTGTAGGACGTAATGATTGTAATGAATCAGTTGAATGCTCCTTGATTTAATTTGAGGAGAATACCAGGCGCTACGCAAGCTTGATATAATGGCCCAGTGACGGGAACTTAAGCACGCATTTGTATCCAAGCGACAAGATTGTAGTGACAAATCCTTACTAATGTAAAAGTGTTTTGTTGGTTGGTTTTTCCTTCAATCACGCAGCAACGGAGTGATGGATTGACGTAATTTTTCGCATAGGTATTGGTGTGGTGGGGAGTGACATAGACATCTTTTCATCCCGGAAAAACAGGAAGTTTCCGCAGGATTTATAAGTTTCCACGCAGACGAAGCCGCGGGTAAAAGCTACTAAAAATATAACATATAAACCAATATTGCTGATTATACATTATTACCTTATTTTTACTCTATCACCTTCTAATCCTATAAAACTTGTCTAAAAACAATACCGTGCTTGGCTAATACAAAATTAAAACACGTTTAAACCAGTGTAACGATAATATTATCTTAATTGCAGAGGTACTTAAAGGGGAGAAAAATTTCGTGCTTGGAGAGCGCGACTATTTTGTCGACATGCATGCAAACAGCTTTCCGCAACCCTCCCTCTACACCCCGCCTTCTGCCCACAGCCAGATTAATCTTCCACATGCCTCAATGTCATCCGCCGTTGCAAATGATGCAAAAAAACAATGATAAACACTCAAGGCTTGGACAGACATGCCGCGTGACGGCAAAATTCCGCGGCGGAGCAGCTCCTAGAAGTTGAAGGCGTTCGTTCACATGCACGTTGTAGCTCCATAAACAGCCCGAAATAATCAAAAAAAAAGCCGGCCAAGTGCGAGTCGGACTCGCGCACCGAGGGTTCCGTACTCCAAAAGTAAAAGTAAAACGATAATATTATATTAATTTGCTTATTTATTGTTAACTTTGTTTGTAGAGGTTTATTGTTAATATAAAAAAAAACTATGCTAGTTAGAGAGTTAGTTTTATTTTTCCTGTAAAATATACCTAAACCTCTATTGACCATAATTATTTCAGATTTTTCGATTGGTAAACTTCGGAGATAAGGGGGGGGGAACGGTATTTTTTTCGACATTTTGGCCGATCACTCAAAAACTATTATATATAGAAATAAATAAAAAACTGTTTTAGAATGCACAAGTAAAGGCCTTTCATATAATACCCCACTCGGTATAATTATCTTACTTTGAAATTTCAAACCCCTGATTTTCCCCTTTTTTAAATTAAACTAAAATAATTTTCGCGTTGATTTTATTTTTCCTGTAAAATATACATAAACCTCTACTGACCATAATTATTTCAGATTTTTCGATTGGTAAACTTCGGAGATAAGGGGGGGGGGGGACGGTATTTTTTTCGACATTTTGGCCGATTACTCAAAAAATATTGTATATAGAAATAAATAAAAAACTGTTTTAGAATGCACAAGTAAAGGCCTTTCATATGATACCCCAGTCGGTATAATTATCTTACGTTGAAATTTCAAACCCCTGATTTTCCCCCTTTTTTGATTAAACTAAAATAATTTTCGCGTTGATTTTATTTTTCCTGTAAAATATACATAAACCTCTATTGACCATAATTATTTCAGATTTTTCGATTGGTAAACTTTGGAGATAAGGGGGGGGAACGATATTTTTTTTGACATTTTGGCCGATTACTCAAAAACTATTACATATAGAAATAAATAAAAAACTGTTTTAGAATGCACAAGTAAAGGCCTTTCATATGATACCCCACTCGGTATAGTTATTTTACTTTGAAATTTCAAACCCCCGATTTTCCCCCTTTTGTAATAAAACTAAAAATAATTTTCGATTTTTCTTTATTCCAATGATGTTGAGCCACTATTATACACAACTATGCCAAATTTCATGTCGATAGCTTTAATAGTTACTGAAATAATCGACTGTGACAGACGGACGGACGGACGGAGAAAGTCTCACCATAAGGGTTCCATTTTTACCATTTTGGTACGGAACCCTAAAAAAGAAAATTTACTAAAGATTTTTAGACCGTACCCCGTGGGCCCCGGCAGGATGTAACGTGAATCAGCTTTATTGGCACGGGCTATTTTACAAATAGCAAGCAATGCAGCAGTGATAGCCTAGTGGTTAGTACTGCGGTCTCCTATTCGGGGGGTCCCAGGTTCGATCCCAGGCCTCTAGCACCTTTTCTAAGTTAAGTGCGTTTAAAAAATTAAATATCACAAGAAGGAAGGAAGTGAGGAAACCTGCACACCTGAGAGTTCTTCATAATGTTCTCAAAGGTGTGTGAAGTCTGCCAATTCACATTGGGCGGACTACGGCCTATAACCCTTCTCTGAAAGGAGACCTGCGCTAAGTAGTGAGCCGTTGATGGGTTTCTGAAGATGATGATGATTTTACAAATCGAACATGTCTACATGCACCTTCAGCCACGACATCCTGCCGTTCCTTGTCGTGCAGATTTTAAGCTATTGCATAGCTTTTATCGCGGGCTTTAAACTAGGGCAAAAAGTTTGAGCGCGGCGACCGAATCGAGAAATTCCGTAACGAAAATAAACCTAACACCGTCGTTCAGTAAGCGTTCAACATTTTAGAGGTTCGCAAGTAGCTCTGTTTGGTGCAGTGGGCGAGCGACCGCTTTCTTTACCGTATGGTGTATGATGTCGCAGGTTCGAATCTTACTCGCGAAGTAGTGACAGTGCGCTTTTCTTGTTTGTTTGTTTTTTAATTATTTTTTTGCATAATTTTTACTATGCAAAAAAAATATGGCATAAATATTATAATTGCATAAGTTGATAAAAAATGCTATGCAATCGCTTTACCGCGGCAGTCCCCGAGTGCCACTTAATTTTTTTTTCCTTTCCCCTCCAAATAAGCGGAAAGCTTGTGCCAGGAGTGGGTACGACAATAGTGCAACGAGTGGGATTCGAACCTGCGACCTTTCAGTTTTCAGTTCGCGTTTTGTATGTTTCAGGCTTTAGATACTACGAAGCCGCGACATTCGACGACGGTGAAATTACAGCGATAACGACAGGATTTTTTTTTTCAGTTTTTTTTGCAGGGGTGTTTTATAATGAGAATATTAATCAACAGGGCTTTAGCGTCTGTCCGACATTGTTTCTCTCGTCTTAACTTTTATACCTAGTAAAACGTTAATACCTTATCGGTTTGAAGGTGTACTGAATTTAGAATGATCTAAGTAGTTCGAACATTTGTTAGTTAGGTACTCCGTTTGTTGTTATACACAAGGTGTGTACAACAACAAACCAGGAGGAAATCTCTTTTGATCAATATAAAGAAGATCAAAGCACGCTCTTATAGTCGAAGTTTTTTTTTAAATGTTTTATGTAGCCTTTTCAAAGGCCAAGTAGGCATAAGGCATTATAGGCAAAAACAGTTGCTATCACAGTTCTTTCGGTACCGTTTACATCGTTCCATATCTGATGTATGAATATCTATAAAAAAAATAAAAAAAAATATTTTAAGTTAATACAGTAATCGTCAATACTAAATCATCAATCATATTATGTCATATATAATCAATAAATAAATAAATATTATGAGAAATGGTAAAATAGAGTTCCACCAAAAACAATTTAGAAATAAATAAAGGCACAATTTCTTTCACGTCCTAGTTGTACCTATTTCATTTTAGAAATGGAGTTTCAATAACAACAGAATTACTACCCATAGCCCGCACAAAAGGAGCCGTAATATCTTCTAACAGGCCATTGTTAGTTGTTGTAGAAATTCGAATGAAAATGTTATCCTTTTGTTGCGAATTCGAACTTTACACACTATAAATGTAGTAACTTATTACAGGCATACAAAAATTCGCAAAAGCATGACGATTCAGAAAATGCTTTCCTTCAATTTACAAAGAGTTCATCGGCAATTTCTGCGGCGTCTTATTATGGTTTCACAGCGCTGCTTCTGCGGCGCCGCTGCGGCGTCCCGCATAGAATAATCCGAATAATACTCGGATTCGGTTGGCATATTATGCCACACGGTGGACTCTGCACAAGGTCACTTGCCACACTGAGATTGTCATTTACGAAGCTACAACTGCAATCGACTATGATGTATTTACTCAATCCGATTATAATATAGCCGATTACATAATATTATTATAGTCGCTCACTCATTAGTATTTTCGCTCGATTTATAATATTCCGTTTTTTAATGGCAATCTGAAGAAAATCTGTCAAAACGGCTTTATTCATCGGTTAAAGTTTACTTGGTGATCGTGAAATATTCCCTTGTACTTTAGTCCTATTATCTATTTTGCATAGATTTAGGATTGGTAGTCGCTTCGCACCGACAAACAAACTATTATAATAGGTACGTTACCGCATTTAGGGATTTATTGTTTGTAGGAAGGGCGGTACCTAGTAGAGACTGCTACCAATCCTAAATCTTTGGGATTATAGGTAAGCAAAAATATATTTTATAAGTAAATTTACCATGATCCATTGCAGCGCATACTAACGCTGCCAATTAGAAGTGCAATGAACGCACAAAGCCTCACCTTCGGGAATGCACTTTCCGAGAGCAGTATTACAACGACGCAGCGTTTTGCACTTTTTGTTTGTGTCAGACACTCCCTTTACTCTAGTTCAGCTACAGACGGTCAAAAAAGTGGGTGAACAATTTTCCTGGTTGTTTTATTAGATAATGGAAAAGTTCCCATACCATTAGATAGAAGAAGTTATTTTGTGGAAGTCCATTATATACAAGGAACAACAAAGTATACCTACTTATTTTGATGTAATCCACCAAACTAGAAAAATATTATGGTGTTACAACGTGAAGCACCATCCATCTTAGGCTGCATCTTCACTTCATCAGGTGAGATTGCAGACAAGCGCTAGTCTTTAATATTATATTTTTAAAAAAGCTAGGGTTTTGCACCAAATCCCAATCCGCCAATAGAAAGTAGGTAGGTATGTAGTAATGTAACAAAACTCATTTCTTGAAATGAGAGCTAGATAGGCATACAGGTAGATACAATTAGATTTTAGGTGGAGCCTATTTTTCTCAATCGTCAAGGAAACTGGTAACTGATGAATGACATTTTGACTTTTCAATAAAACACTGTTAATTTTAAAACGTCCGCTTAAACACTATTCAGTGTTTGTGAAATACCTAGGCCATATAAGAATTCTTTCTTTCCTTTCAGTTTCACCTAACACAGCAGAGTAATACTAAATATGTAGCAGACACCTAACTCAGTATACTAGCCAGTCACCTATTCCAGGATTCAGAGGATCTAATGTATCTACCTAACTTTTCAAAACTACAACCGTGCGAAAAAATTATTATGAAAAAAGCGTATATGAGTATAACTTTTGTTAGCAACTTAGACATATTCTTTTTGTTCAAGACTTGTTTTAATTACGTGACACACACCGTGAACCTGTTCAACTGTCGCTTTTTTTAATATAAGTTAGTTTAAAAATTAATAAATAACGATATAGAATAGCTCGACAAAATCTGCAGCCGTGTTGTTCGAACATTATCTTTTTCTGAGCGCATTTTGCTATGCCTTTGAAGTTGGCTGTACCTTTGACATTGTAAAATTTCCATTAATTCACATTCGCTGCTCTCTCACAGTTCACATTTATTCATATTGGAAATAGGTACCTACCTACATTTTTAAATTTCTAGCACTCGTCAGTCTTTCACCCGCGAAAACGTATTCACGAACATGACTTATATAATATATATACATTACTAGCTGACCCGGCGAACTTCGTACCGCCAACTTATCTATTACAAATTTTTTTTGTTTTTTTTTTTTTATATTAAGTATTAAAACCTTCCGTGGACCTTAAGGAATATACAAAAAAATAAATTAACCGAATTGGTCCATCCATTCTTGAGTTATGCGCTTACCAACATTCATTTTTATTTATATAGAAGATAAAACAAATAAACTATCATAATCAAAAAAAACAATCCTATCTTTCAAGTTGGACCAAATTACAGATAGTTACGAAGTTTGATCTAAATCGGTTCAGTAGTTTAGGAGTCCATCGCGGACAAACAACGTGACACGTAATTTATATAATATATTAAGATAAGATAAGATAAGATAAGATTAAGATTATAGTGTGAACGTAGGTATCCATTGAAATAAATGGAGAGCAATATTATAGTGATACTAGCTGATGCCCACGACTTCGTCCGCGTGGATTAGGTTTTTAAATTCCCTCGACAACTCTTCGATTTTCCGGGATAAAAAGTAGTAGTAAGGATTAGTACGATAAGTAGTCTATTTGGGTTAAGACTATCTCGTAATCTAACATCGTTCGAGATTTAGGTTGCCTATAGCAACCTAAATCTAGCTAAGCGGGATAAAATGTAGCCTATGTCACACTCCAGGTTCTCAACTATAACCTTGCAAAAAATCACGTCGATCCGTAGCCCTGTTGCGGCGTGATTGAAGGACAAACCAACGAACCAACAAACAAACACACTTTCGCTT
Organism: Oeneis ivallda; assembly: GCA_029955525.1. NCBI lineage: Eukaryota > Metazoa > Arthropoda > Insecta > Lepidoptera > Nymphalidae > Oeneis > Oeneis ivallda. The sequence continues at coordinate 18,097,881 of JARPMR010000013.1, read as the reverse complement.
TTATAATATTAGTAAGGATTTCGTGCTGTATATAAGTAGACAGTTATACATATACCTATTCACATAAACCCGGCGAGTCGGCCCGTATGTGATCTTTTAATCTCCTAATTACATGTGAGTGCGATGCGGGATTTCACCGAAATGTGTACGCGTAGAGCCTGAATGTATAGACATTGCTATTTAAATAAAAATAGGATGGAAATTGAAGCAAAATTTTAACGTGATAACGTGTTAGAAATCGATGAACACCGGTTGCACGCACGAAAAAGTGTCACGTTCCGCCTGAACAAGCGATAGAGAGGCACGATCGGCCCAGACGTTGGCTTGTGACTAGAGAAAATTGTAATTTTCAATTAACTCCTTTGTATTATACAAAATAATGATAATTCAGTGATAATAATTCAATTCATAAAAGTATCCAATTTTTCATCAATGTTTCTTTATGACGTTATCACGTAAAACTATCGTCCGTAAACCGACTTTACAGACAGACAATTTTTTGATATTGTCGAAGTTTCTCAGTGAATTTTTAAAAATACCTAGGTATATCTTAATGGCTAGGTACCCACGTCTAACGTAGATGTATAGTTGTATACCTACAGATGGACGACATTTTGACTGCAAAATTGCAGTTTGGATGATGTTGTATTGCAGTTCCCATAACTGCATCGAAACAGGCCTAGTACGCACGCGAGCTGCACAGCTTTGGACGTTTTTCTCGATGCAGACAACTGCAATAAAACTGCAATTTAGCAGTTAGCATGCAGTGGTATGGCTTCATAAATGTTTAGGTATGTATTTCATAAATGTTTATTCAACGCTATTTTATGCATAAGTACTCAGCTATGCACTGCAGTCTGCGGCACCTACGCGCGTTTCGCAGTGTGTTCACACTGCGCCTTCATACAGTTCCTTGTATTAACAACAATTACTTCTTCTAAGAACCGCGTTAGATACGATTTCGACATTAGCAGTTTGTCGCTAATAGTTAGTTGGTAATTTTGCCGATAGCATTCAACTCACGCGTAAATAGTAGGCAGCTATTCGTATTCAAGTAAGGAGGTACCAAAGTTGTTACTAGATCCACGTACACAGTACCTCAAACTAAGTGCTTGCAATGCAGCGTCGGTCTCCCGCCGCCCGCTTTCAATTTTGCAAAATCATCTCCCGACGATTTCTCTCTGTTCGGAAGTTTTTTCAGCTTTTTTCACGCGATCCGCTTCGTCAGCCTCCCGATACGAGCTACGGAAACTATTCAATCATAAAACATGAAGAAAAATGTATGTACCTACACTATAAAATTTCACTTACTTATTAGAATAAACAATTTACACCAAAGTGGTTTTTCAACAATACGGCTCGAAGGACCATGTAGAGCAGAAATCAGTTGGTCGGTATTTCATATCTTAGATCCATAAAAAAATCGGCCAAGTACGAGTTGGGCCTCGCTCTTTTAGGGTTCCGTACATATGACCAAATCATTTTTTTTGAACTAGATACATATTTAGATATCTTAGTTCTTAGAAAGTACTAAATTAACATATGGGAAAAAAATGCTCGTTTATTTTGGTCACAACTTGCAAACCGCATTATAAATCGGTGTTTTCAGTATTTGTTGTTTAAATGCACTATATAGTACATAATATACCAAAATTTCAAAGTCCTAACTAGTCTAGTTTTTGAGATAGACCCCCTAACAAAATTGGTCTAAAACCTACAACTTTGACGGCCCCCCATTTCTTCATTTTTGAAGCTAAAAAATAATAAGAAATATATTTAAACTCCACTTAATGAGCTCTAGACAATGACACCCCCCATGCTAGGGTAAAAAAATAAAATTTTATTTCGACTCCTTTTTCATGTATCCCCCTTTAGTTTTTAATTTAATTTTCTTTTTATTATTTGTTGCTGTAGTGGCAATAGAAATACACACTCTGTGAAAATTTCAACTGTCTACCTATTACGGTTTACGAGATACAGCCCGCTGACAGACGGACGGACGGACAGCGGAGGTTTAGTAATAGGGTCCCGTTGGCACCCTTTGGGTACGGAACCCTAATGAACTAGATACCTATACAGTTTCATACGAAACTTAATTAAAAAGAAAAAATAAGTTCTCACTAGCTTGAAATTTCATAAGCGCGATGGTTATATCTTAAAACGCCATCTAGAGTGCAATATGGAAAGTACTGAAACAATACAAATGTAATAAATAGTGCATGTAGTATTTCATGTAACGTACAAATGCACTAAACCCACCCTGACATCAGTCACCCCATTATCAAGGTATGATTCATACATTTAATATGTTGTACAGGAAAATGAATGGGGCAATTTAGGATATAACGAGGCTCCGTTTAAATATTTCGTTGTTGCGCTGCGACACGAAATTATTAATGCTTCCATTTGTTACACGCTTTGAGATGTTGGAGAGCGCAAACAAATGCCACATTACAACGAAGGCTACCTCTTATTTGTTAAATTAATGGTATTACGCTCCGTAGATACAATATTTTCCATTTAAAACAAAACACACTTAGGCTAAGTGGAGTGCATCTCTCTCAGAGATCTCTGCATCGTAATCTCGGTTGTTGGGAGTCGTGACCATAGATTACATAATGATAGGGGTTTTCTTGGCATAGCATTGCGGTGAATGCCCAGATCCTGCCGCTAGTAAGTAACATATTGATATTTTCGGGACAGTTATCTTTTCACCTAAGGCCTAAACCTTAGGGCCGATTCACACCGGAATGGCAGCGGCTGGCAGCGGCCGGCAGATGCGCGAGGAGGCCCGCGCCGGCGGCCGCTCGCGGCCTCCCGGCGCGCGCGCCTAGTGTCCTCTTGGCAGTTTAGTTTCTACATTCGGCAAGGAAACTCGTGTGTTTTAAGTGAAAATAATGGAATCGGTTATTATAGCACTTATTTCTGAAGAAACAGAAAGAAACAAACAAAGGAAAAAAGAAGAGGTGTGCAGAGCGCGGCCGCGCAGCGCTGCGCACAGTACCTCTGAAAAGACGCGCGTGGTCGCGTGCCGTTTTCAAGCGATACTGGTCTTTTAAATAATGTAGATAAAGTTTAAAATTATTTCACACTAAAAGTGCTCGCCGCGCCGCCGCTGCCGGCCGCTACCATCCCGGTGTGAATAGGCCCGTTCAGGCGGTGAAGAATAGGTACTTTTAAACCTTACCCGCCAAAAAGCAAGCAAAATGCAAGAAAGCACAAGTCTGACAAAATTTTGCTACTTTGAGTTACATTATTGCAATTTCCTTAAGGATCTCTAATTTTTTGAAAATAAATAGCCTATGTTACTTCCTAATAATATAGCTTTCTGTTGGTGAAAAAAAAGCCGGCCAAGTGCGAGTCGGACTCGCGCACCGAGGGTTCCGTACTCCAAAAGTAAAAGTAAAACGATAATATTATATTTATTTGCTTATTTATCGTTAACTTTGTTTGTAGAGGTTTATTGTTAATATAAAATAAACTATGCTAGTTAGAGCGTTGGTTTTATTTTTCCTGTAAAATATATATAAACCTCTATTGACCATAATTATTTCAGATTTTCAATTGGTAAACTTCGGAGATAAGGGGGGGGGGGGACGGTATTTTTTTCGACATTTTGGCCGATTACTCAAAAACTATTATATATAGAAATAAATAAAAAACTGTTTTAGAATGCACAAGTAAAGGCCTTTCATATGATACCCCACTCGGTATAATTATTTTACTTTGAAATTTCAAACCCCTGATTTTCCCCCTTTTTTAATTAAACTAAAATAATTTTCGCGTTGATTTTATTTTTCCTGTAAAATATAATTAAACCTCTATTGACCATAATTATTTCAGATTTTTCGATTGGTAAACTTCGGAGATAAGGGGGGGGGAACGGTATTTTTTTCGACATTTTGGCCGATTACTCAAAAACTATTATATATAGAAATAAATAAAAAACTGTTTAAGAATGCACAAGTAAAGGCCTTTCATATGATACCCCACGGCCAACTCGGTATAATTATCTTACTTTGAAATTTCAAACCCCTGATTTTCCCCCTTTTTTAATTAAACTAAAATAATTTTCGCGTTGATTTTACTTTTCCTGTAAAATATACATAAACCTCTATTGACCATAATTATTTCAGATTTTTCGATTGGTAAACTTCGGAGATAAGGGGGGGGGGGAATGGTATTTTTTTCGACATTTTGGCCGATTACTCAAAAACTATTATATATAGAAATAAATAAAAAACTGTTTTAAAATGCACAAGTCAAGGCCTTTCATATAATACCCCACTCGGTATAGTTATTTTACTTTGAAATTTCAAAACCCCGATTTTCCCCCTTTTTTAATAAAACTAAAAATAATTTTCGATTTTTCTTTATTCCAATGATGTTGGGCCACTATTATACATAACTATGCCGAATTTCATGTTGATAGCTTTAATAGTTACTGAAATAATCGACTGTGACAGACGGGCGGACGGACGGAGAAAGTCTCACCATAAGGGTTCCATTTTTACCATTTTGGTACGGAACCCCAAAAAATGGTTACAATCAGTCCAGTAGTTTCAGAGCCTATTCGGTACAAACAAACAAACAAACAAAAAAATCGTTCCTCTTTATAATATTAGTATAGTTTCCTGATTCTTGCAACCCAAATTTTCTTTTTGTGCAATTTTCTTTTCTGGTCAAATCCGATGTCAAATAAGCCTCTAGATAATTATCAATAAGTAGAGCTCCATTAGGTAGGTAAAATAAAAGAACCACCGCCTTGATACCATCTTCAACTTAAGTTATCAAGTAGGTAGGTAGGTACATAATTAATTTCTACCTCGTCATACCTAAGTGGATTCTCAAGAAAAGTTTAAAAATAAATAATGATCGTACCTCTTGACCTTTAAAAAACTTCCGTCGAAAACCTATTCAGCTAAATTCTTCAATCCTAAATGTAGGTAGGCTTACCCACTTGACCTTTTTTTCTGTAATCGAAGCTCACCACATACCTTACATAAGTTTAATTTCAAGAAAAGTTTAAAAATAAAAGAGTACCTAACGTGCCTACTTATAAATACTTGCTTAAGATTTACTCATAAAACATAATACGCTTATGAAGTAAAGTACAATATGGATGTTAAATAAATCCGTTCATCTCAGAACGGATATTGCAAAGGCTTAAGTACCTACCTATTTCAGAAGCGAGATAAGAGGTAGATTATGTCTAACATATCGAAATTCGAAATACGAAACTGACCCAGATAATACCTACATCATAAGTAGCTATTAATATAATAGAATGGAATAGAATAGTTTTACAAATTGCTTTTGAATCGTCAAGTTAATCTACCACTGCACTGACTGATTCAAAACGCCATCGATCCAATCGAGAAGAACCAGCAAGAAACTCGGCGGTTACCTTACACTTAAAAATAATTATGATAACATTTAACAATATTAACCTTGTTTTGTATTGTTGTGTACCTAACTAGGCACATTTTATAGCTGTTATTGCCGCTGGAACGACTCATATCTACGCTTTTTCAAAGGGTGCCAACGGGACCCTATAAGCCTCCGCTGTCAGTCAGTATGTGTGTCAGCGGGCTGTATTTATCAACCGTAACAGGTAACAGTTGAAATTTTCACACAGTATGTATTTTTATTACCGCTATAATAACAAATAATAAAAATTAAACTAGCGGCACGCTATGATGGCCGGTTTGACACATTACAATAGTGATGTGGAATGTCAATTTATTCTCGAACAAAAAACAATTAAGTTTTGTTTTTGTACCTGATTAAATAGGTTTGTTACATCGCCAAGCTATAGGTGGAACGCTGACCTACCACGCAACCGCGAGCCACGAGGAGCAGATTCAGCAATTGCGACACCGCGACCCAAATTCTAGTTTTCATTATAATTGCTTGTAATTTTTATATTCATTATTGATCCAACATCAAATCTAGTAACTGCATCGCGCAGTTTTAGATAAAACTAGTTTGTAATTAGTATTAAGTTTAATTTTAAATAAATAAGTCAAAAGTTTTAGTTTTTTTTGGGACCTCGGGCTGTGTCTTCCTTTACTGGTTTAATAAAACAAAAATGTATATGTTTATTTAATTTATTTGAACGAACTGAATATTTGAATGAAAATGAATATACATACTTTATATGCACACAAGAAACATATGAATACAAAAGATACCAAAAAAGGTGCCACAAAAGGCCATAATTAATCAGATTCGTCCATACTACTATTTTCACTGTCGTCACTGCTATCATCACCTACATTAATAATTATATGTTCGTTTTCTATAATATTATCTATTTTCACATCTCTTTCATAATCTTCCCTTATTAATTTAACAGTTCTATTCACAACCTTTTCCCAGTCTCCTTTAGTCACATGTTCACAAGCTTCTTCTAATAATTTTAGCATTGCATTTTGAAAATTGTTCATATTCACAAGTACATTCACCCCTTAAATGGTGCAAACTGATTTTTCTACACTTGTATACATTTTAGAAATCAATTTAATAAATAAATTTTGAGTCCTAAACCTAAAACTACATTCGATAAAATTTATGAATCTCTGCACATCACTATCGTCAATAAAGTAATACAATTATTTCCTTCAAAGTCGTTATCAATTAATACAGAACTTCATGAGCGGACAAACGTCAAACCGGCCATCATAGCGTGCCGCTAGTGTAACGATAACGATTGTACGGAACTCTTCTTGTACGGTTCCGACTGGCACTTGGCTGGATTTTCATATATATTATAATCTACGCTTTTTTCATTAGCATACTTTTAACAGATCTCTAACTTGTGTAAATGCAAGTCTACTAAACTTGCAGACATCGTGCCTATGTTTACAAAGTGCACATTTTCTCAGTCATTTAGGTAACAGCCCGCAACCAACACTGCTAATTGGAAATGCAGTGAACGCACGAACCTTTGAAAATCTGATGCATGCACTTTCTGAAAGCAGTTTTGTAACGACGTAGCATTTTGCATTTTTATTCGTGCTAGCTACCTACACTTCTCTAGACACAGTATGAAAGAGCGGATAACTTTTTTAGTAAATATTATTCGTCTATGTATTAAGTACACAAACGTCCAGATCTGTGTGAAAAACATGAATAAGCCATAAAAACGCCGATCGCTGCCGCTATAGTAGCCAGTAATAGAAATAGAAATAGAAATGTTTTTTATTCAAATAAATTTTTTTACAAGTGCTTTTGAATCGTCGATGAGTCTACACCTGGTTCGGAATGCCCTTCCTGCCGAGAAGAACCAGCAAGAAACTCGGCAGTTCTTCTTTTCAAAACAAGTTTACAATATAATAGATATTACACATGATTTAATCATGTTGTACTACATGATTAAAGTACTCATTATTAAGTCTCCGAGGGAATACATCTAACTGCATATCATATTTAAGTCACAAATGTAGCTTTTGTGTTCTAAAATTCAATTAGATCGCCTTTATTATCGTGGTATTAATTCTTCCTTACTAATACGTCATACTAATATTATAAATACGAAAGTGTGTTTGTTTGTTGGTTTGTTAGTTTGCCATTTATAGTAAAATAGAAATTCAGCTTATGTATTTTATGTTATGCACTAGGCGTTGTCAAAAGTCTACACATACTCTGATCGCGGGCGAATTCCTCTCATTCATTGAGGAGTTCCGTCCTCCATCTCCGAAGATATTCATCAAATCTTGGGAAATCAAATGGGTCCTACCTGCAGATACGCCCTTTCAAATAAAAAAAAATTGAAATCAGTTAAGATTTGATGGAGATAATATGGAGTAGCATCGACAAAAAAAAAATACGCGTTGAATCGAGAACCTCCTCTTTTTGTATTTTTTGAAGTCGGTTAAAAACAATTTGGTATGATTATTTTTAAGCTTTAAATACCTACTTAATTCTCTAGCGTAAGAGTGACGATGTTGTCGGGACAAGATTAAAACCCGAAACCTGGATTCACATTTTCTAATACCTTAAAATATACAGTGTTGATAGCTAAGTGGAAGCTCTGAAAAGTGTAACTTGGCTACAGGGCCAGTTTTTGAAGAGCCTGGAGTTTGAAACTAGGCACGCATGTCTGACGTTTCAGAGTTTCTTTACGACCAGTTCTTAAGAGAGAAAACTCAAAACACTCTTTGGTTTTCTTTTGGTTAAAATGCTATCCTTTGTTTACCATCTACCTGTAACCTGCCCGTACAATGGGTTAACTGTAAACGTAGCGACAATGTAGTTCAATGGACCACGGACCGAGTAAACACGGTATCCTACTTACACATACGACCTTTGCTAAAACTATTGTGGAATCCGAACAAAGCAAAGGGACCTGTGAAACTTCCAGAAATTATTTCGCATATTGACTACCAACATACGTTCGCACGTTCGCAGTGCGCACTGCTAGGTATTGGATATTTAGTATTTTAGACAGACAGACTTGTGGCACAGAATTCCTAATAATTTTTACTAGGTATTCCTCACTAATATTATAAACTAGCCATTGTCTGCGACTTCGCCCGCGTGGAGTTGGATTTTTGAAAATTCCGCGGCAACCTTCTATTTTTCTGGACTATAGCATCATTGCTAGTCTTATCTTAGATATTGACATCTTATGCCTCACCGAGCATTGGCTCAATTCTCATCAGTTAATTGTACATTTTGATAATTATTTACTGTCAAGTGCGTTCTCCAGAAGGACTGCTATACGCGGGGGTTCTTTAATAATAACGCGCAATAACATTAATTGCAAAGAGCGAAAAGACATTGTTAGTCTTTCTATGGAACGCATTATTGAGCTGTCTTGTGTCGAGCTGGACCGATATATTATAGTCTGCGTGTACCGACCCCCCTCGGGCGATTTTGTTCATGGAGGTCGTAGGAGGTCATGGAGGACGCCTTAGGGCGGCTATGTAGGTCATCAAAGAAAATAGTAATTTGTGGAGATTTTAATATGATATTTTGCATTACACGTCTTTCACAGGAAGATTACTAAACTTATTTAAAAGTTTCAACCTGGAAAATATTTTTGTTGAAGCTACAAGAATAACAGCGAATACGGCAACTTGTATTGATAACATTTTCTCTGATTGTAAAATTATCAAAAAATCGATTATCACTTATTTAAGATCTGACCATTGCGGGCAAATGATATCTATTCCGAGCAGTGAGCAGAATGTAACAAAAGTAGTAAAATATAGGCCAGTTACCACCAAAAAAGTAAGGCAATTTAAACAAAATATCGCAGCTGCAATGCCGACGCTTGATGTTGCACAGGGTGATCCGGATGAAATTTATAGAGAGTTTTTTGATCTATTAAACTCTCAATTTAACTCTGTCTTTAAGGTAATAGAAAAAAGATTATTTAAAAATTTTAATTTAGTGATTGGGCAACTGTTGGCATCTATAAAAGTAGAAATAGGCTGTTTGACTTGTATGCAGAAAAACAATATAATTATGCCCCTGCGTTTATAGAATATGTAAGAAATTATTCCAAATTGTTTAGAAACGTGTGCATACAAGCAAAGTCACTTCACATAAAACAAAAAATTGTCAATTCAGATAATAAAATAAAAGCAGTATGGGATATCATTGGTGATGAAATGGGTAAGAATAAGGTACATTATAATAAACTGGAGCTTAAAATTAACAACCGTGTAATTGACTCCGATATAGAAATTGCAAATACATTTGAGAACTTTTTCAAAAATATACCAGTAACCACGACCAGTTCTCTAAATTCCTCGCCAACAGAAGCCTATAATCTTCTAAGAAGCAATGTCTCTGAGTGCAATAAATTATTTAGGTTTAAACACGTTACCCCATATGATATTATCAAAACATTTAAATCATTGCAAAATAAAAAAACAGGAGATCTATGGGGAATATCAGTTAAAATAATTCACAATATCATTGATATTATTGCGCCCTATCTTGCTTTAATTTTTAATAAGTCTGTAGATTCTGGATCTTTTCCAGACCTGATGAAATGTAGTAAATTAATACCTCTTTTTAAATCGGGAAGCAAATGTGACCCGAATAACTACAGACCAATTTCAATTTTGCCAACTCTCAGCAAGATATTTGAAAAAATAAAGCTCAACCAACTGCTTCTACACTTTAATTTAAATAAACTTCTTCACCCTGAGCAGTACGGTTTTACTAAGGGTCGATCAACAACCGATGCAGCCGCAACGCTGTTGCAACACATATTCGATGCATGGAATAACTCACAGAATGCCATTGGTATTTTCTGTGATTTATCAAAGGCATTCGACTGCGTTGATCACGAGACCCTTTTGCTTCAACTGAGCCACTATGGTATTAAAGATTTTGCGCTTAGCCTCATTGCGTCTTATCTTAGTGATCGTGTTCAAAGAGTATGTGTCAATGATGTAAAATCATCCGTATCAGCCTCAGTAATGGGTGTACCCCAGGGTTCTATTTTAGGTCCATTCATGTTTTTGATTTACATAAATGATTTACCACATTTTGTCCAAAATACTTGCCATATTGTACTATTTGCTGATGATACGTCTTTGATTTTTAAAGTCGATAGGACGAAAGACAATTTTGACGATGTAAATATTGCATTATCTCAAGTTTCTGAATGGTTTACGGCAAATAATCTACTTTTAAATGCTAAAAAAACCAAGTGTGTTGAGTTTTTATTGCCCAACACCAGAAATGTCAGTAAAAATTTAAAGATAAGTAATGAACCCTTGAAAAGTGAGGACTCCACAGTGTTCTTGGGATTAACCCTGGACTCAAAGCTGCAATGGGGCACCCATATAGCTGCAAGCTTAGCTCTGCTGCTTAAGCTGTTAGGAAGATTCGACAGTTAACTGACATAGAAACTGCAAAAATTGTTTATTTTGCATATTTCCATAGTATTATGTCATACGGAATCTTATTATGGGGTAAAGCAGCCGATATTGGAAAAATTTTTGTATTGTAGAAGAGGGCAATTCGCGCAATCTATAATTTAAAACCGCGGGACTCCCTTCGAGAAAAATTTAAAGAAATAGGCATTCTTACAGTAGCTTCACAATATATTAACAACAATATAATATTTGTCAGACAAAACATTGTGAATTTCAAAAAAAAGGGTGATTTACACGATAGGCAAGTTAGAGATCCAAACAGGCTCGTGATTCCTCGATGTCGCCTCAAGAGGGTCCGAAAGACATTTGTGGGAATGGACGTGACGTTTTATAATAAAATTCCACAGTCGATCTTAGACTTGCCTTTACACAAGTTTTAGAAATCATTTAAAACTAATCTCATAAAAAAGCATATTATGCAATTGAAGACTATTTAGATGATAAAAAAGCGTGGACATAATTCGTTCCAGCGATTCATGAGACAGCAGGTGGTAATTGAACTGGATAACTATTCTATTGAATTGTAAACTTATTTTGAAAAGAGCAACTGCCGAGTTTCTTGTTGGTTCTCCTCGGCAGGAATGGCATTCCGAACCAGTGGTAGACTCATCGACGATTCAAAAGCACTTGTAAAAAAGTTTATATGAATAAAAAACATTTCTATTCTATTCTATTCTTAATAAATCACCAATCCACGTATGTCGTCTATCATCAATTTCGTCTATAATCTCATCTTATCATCTCGCCCCTTCAGTCTCTATCGTCTCGTCAATTACCATCTCCTCTTTTTGTGGAGTACTATTAATAGGTACCTACTCTGTTAGTAAGGTAGTTCTATTTGGGACGTATAAAAACATCAGAAGAATGTGGAAAAGCTTTCAAGACGCGCCTTTAGAACTAAAAATTATCGGGTTGTGTAGTGTCGAGAAACGGAGAGGAAAAATTCTATAGCGGTGATTGAGTTAGCGCCTCAGTCCGCAACCCGGAAAATGGACGTCCGATGTCGCCTCTGTAACGCAATACCGCGGCAGCGAACGCCGAACACCCATTTTCACGGGATTGAGTTACCGAACATGGTTTGTTGAGATAGTAATACTGGAAGAGATCATTTTTGAGAGGAATAAAGTAGAGTAAGTAAAGTGAAACTTTTGGAACGTAGTACTTTCCTTATCGCGCGGTGCGGAACTCGAAAGGGGGCTAGACGGATCGACACTTTTTTGAAACCGACACTTTTTTGAAGGCATTGTGTTCGGTATTTTCGCGGTACAATAATGGGTCTCCGTAGCCTTGTGGCTTCTGCAGTCGCCTAACAGCCAAAGGTCGATGGTTCGAATCCCAGCTGGACAGACCGAATTTTCCATTTTCAATTTTATTTTAAACAATTTCTACATGTGGAATATTAATTGCCAAATTAATTAATCGAAAGGAACTACGTTCCATCCGGGTGTCCCTTGACACCTCTCAAGTTTTTTATTATTTGCGTCGTTAATACCACAATTATTGTGGTTCCCCCGAGTTGGTGGACGATGGGGCATTTTTGGAAATAATTACCAGAAAAAACGCAATTGTATGTGTACAGGGAAATAGGCAATTGTGGCGATTTTGACACCATAAAGGCCTGGCATATTTACACATATAAGTGCGGATACGTGATGTGGAAGCAATACAATTTATATTGTTCATTCCATAGTAAAAAATGTATGGAATGAACAATATAAATTTTCACTGACTTTCATGGCACTGATCGTCATAATATTATGTCAGCATTCTCAGCATTGATGTAGGTATGCGGAAAGGCGTAAGTTTTCGAAAAAGTGAACCAACTGGCTATGGCTTGCAAAGCTGTCTTTAGGTATAACGTTGGAATTTTTGGTAGATAAAGGAACAGTTAAATAAATAGATATATAGCCTAGATGATTAAAATTAGACAAAGAACACAAGGTTAAGATCTATCTCTATTAACGAAGTGTTAACCTAAGTCTTCTATGACCGTAGGTTCTTCATTTAGTATGGACGGGAAAGGGACGGAGTATTTTTACATCCCTTTTTCGCCCATACTAATTGACGTATTCACGCACAGTTAACGTAAGTTTGAAAAGACACACTAGGGTCTCTGATAATAATTTTAGTTTGCGAAGGATTTATTTCTCACCTCCGGGCGGAAAGCGTCAATTTTCCTCCCGCTGCGCTAAACGAAAATTTATTTATTTATTTTTTATTTATTTATTTATTTGTTGAAAATGTCGCTTTCCGCCTCCGTCGAGGCGGAGAGGAGAAAAATAGTATACACACCACGGGCAGTAAATAAGAAAGCCTCAGATCACATGTTTATTGACCTCGGCTTCGCCTCGGACAACAATTACATGTGATCTGAGACATTTCTTATTTTACTGCCCTAGATGTGTAATATACTATTGTATTAACCGCCATGTGACCACGAATGTCGCTTCCATTTTCTTTTGTTCCGCAAATTCCTGAAAGTGACATAGCAGTGACTCGTTTGGAAAGAATGAACAAGGTTTCGATGGCGACGGCCTTGTAAGTGCTTCCCTTAAGAGCCATGAAATGACGATCAGTTATATTATTGTGTTCACTCGGAAAATAACATTCTTTGCTTTTGACACGTCTGCTTTTTGTAGGCAAAGAAAACGGAATCTGTTGTTATTAAAATGGTAAATGTTTAACCCCCGACACAAAAAGAGGGATTATAAGTTTAACGTGTGTTACATCTGTGTGTCTGTCTGTTTCCTCTTAGCTCCTCTACGTATGGACCGATTTTGATGCGGTTTTTTGTAAGATCTATTTAGGCGTTTGAAGATCATCATCTCATTTCCTACTTGATTAAAAGGTCTTACAACTTTCACAGGTGTGATTGATTTGAAATTTGATGTATGGGCAAGTGCTGTACCTATAGACGCTTGAACCTGTGGACACAATAGATTCCGTCGAAACTAGCCACCCTAAAATTCTAATTTGAACGCGACCGTAAAGCTTTGTCTATGGTTGACAGTTCGCGTTCAAATTAGAATTTTAGTGTTTCTAGTCATAGAGAAGGATATATATATCTAAGTTTCTAGTTTCGACAGAATCGATTGTGTCCACAGGTACAAGCGTCCATAGGTACAGCACTCGCCCCTACTGTTAATACGGATTATTTCCAAAACATTGTAAGTGGTAATCTTGAGCTGAAGCTGCAGCATTAAGTAATCTACGGGATACCCAATCCCTCAGCAACTTACAGAAAATATAGCGTGTTTGGGTTCATTATAATGTTCTTTATTAGTAGATTTTATATAGATCGAGATGGAGGATCTGATGATGGATCAGAAAACTGTTAGCCGAGTACGCTCTAAAACTCAAGAAAACAGTCAAAGTGAAAGACAAAAATTCTACTGTATTCAGACCTTTATTATACTGCAAGTCTCTTCAAATAACAGAATAAAAATGTTCATAAAATTTGATTTTTATAAACGTTGAACTTTATTGAAAATAACTACGTAGATTTTTCAAACTGTATCAATGTATACAAGTAGTATGACAGTTTATTATGTTAAGTACAGATTTAAGGTACAGATCTTAGACTATTCAAAGGTATACATATATCACACCCGATGATAGCTCAAAACAAATTCTGAATTAATCTTTGACTAACGAAGGTATCGAAGAAGAATCTAACAAGCATATTTATCGGCAAACGAGTCTATCTTGCCATAAAAAATAAACTTTTGAGCAATCTCTATCTATCTATCTACTTACACATAATATGTATTTATACACATAAATGACCATTCAGTACAACCCAATTCTTAAATGAAATGAAACCATCGTCGATAGGTATCTATTGGGAATATGTTTCCAATAAGAGGGTCCTTGGCCGAGTCAGCATCCTTTAGGGCTTGGACAAACAAAACGCGCTAGGGAAGCTATGCGCGATGGCAGTGACACGCAATGAAATTTCCAACGCAATGCGGCTCTAAAAGTTGTGACTTTGTTGCTATTACGTACTTTGTACATCAAAAAATGCTGGGCCGCTTTAAAAAATGCTGTTTCAACGCGCATGACTCAAAAAGCTATTAGACAATCGCGCAAGTGTACTTAATTTTACTATGTGCAAGTTCAAATTATTGGTCGTGGGCTCTCATGGCTCAGAAAAGGTAATTTGGTAAATCAAGGTGTAAAATTATAAAAAAATCACATACCTATAATATTTTGTCGAAAAATATCAACTAGGTAATATTCTATATTCCCAATAGATACCTACCTATCGACGATGGTTTCATGTCATTTAGAAATTGGGTTGTACTGAATGGTCATTTATGTGTACAAATACATATTATGTCTAATCATTAAAAAACATTTAAAATAAAAAAGATTCAGAGCGGCCACAAAGATTAAAGATCACAGACGATAGAAAGATCTGTGTGAAGGCATTCCATAAGGCACGCAAAAACATTCGTCATCACGTTCTGCTTTAAGCGGTGCTTGATACTCGTTCTACCGTGCTTCTGACGCCGAGCGTCGCTGAAGTTGTCCGTTATGTCTGACCAGACCTTTTCAGTTAATCGGATCTCGTAAAGGCACTTGTTTCAATTACTGCGAAGTCAAGATTTAATTCCCTTTGACGACCATCGAAGCCATACAGATTTATTATTATATACTAGCTTTGGCCGACTTTGAGCCCATACTTTCTGTTAATACTATAATCCCTACTAATATGATAAATTTTAAATAGTGACGACATAATGATGGAGCTCCGCCTAATTTTAAAATCTCCTTATAAACTCATGCAAAAATTCATTAAAAACAATAACTTTTCAAGTTTACTTTGAAGGAAAACTCGCCACATCATGCATATAAAAGGCGCCGTTCGTAGTTGATAAGATGTAGGTACTAGATATATCTCAAAAACGAGATTGATCTGTTTATAAAAACGACGGACAAGAGAATAAAAGGATATTAAAAGGCCTTGTTGAGAAATCTCAGCAGACGCCTGGACGTATGTAGCTTTACCGTAGCAGACAGCTACGAAAGAGTAATGCAATTTGATACCTATTCATTTTGCAAACACGTCCTTAAGAAATACAAGAAAATAAATTATTTTGCGACTTAAACGTTTTTATTTTAGAACTACAAAATAATATGTACCTATTCTATTGTATCATAGTTATTTAGTTAAATATAATCCAATTACATAGCTGTAAATCTTAGTTTCGCGCACAATACACAAATTCCTCAGATTGTCCTTTATCCTATTCATTATAGGTACCTTTTACAACTGACTGAAGCCTTTGTAATGTTTTTATTAATATATTGATGATAGGTACCCTAACTCTCATTATGCGTCGAAGGTGGTCATTGAGGGTTATTTCTCACCCAGTAGAGGAGATTTGGGCTTAAGAAATCCCCCTCATAAACAAAAAATTAACCCTTTAGTCACAATTCTAGATTAGTTACAATAGACCACGACTGTATCCGCGCAATAGGTATACCCTGTAGCCTTGGAGTCAAAAACTACCGAATGAATAAAAATAAAGTGTAAAAATATTATTTAAATAAAACTGAACGTAATAATCAAGGCGCAGAACAAAGGACAAGCTCACACAAAGTAGTCAAAAGCTCGCACGCAGCCACGTGTACCTACCTACATGTATATATAGTATGTGTTACAGTCAAAAGCTGAAAATCAGCTATTCCCGGGCTTGTCTGGACAGTCTTCAGGTCTAGCAAGAGATCACTTGCTCTCTTGATCTCTCGTTTGCTTTAATTACGAGCGCTTGGTTTAAGTTGAAAAAGTGAGAATGCAACTTTTAATAAATTGTACGGTTTTTAAAGAGTAAATAATAAGCAAGAGTAAATAATAATAAGTCTTAAAAACCATACAATTTTTAACAAATTCTCACAGTATTTCTTTTAACAAAAAAAATATATTACTCTTTGCATAGTTTTATGCAACGTGGCCTCAGATTAATAGGCTGAATATAGAAAACTGAATAAAGCTACTTGCTGGACCCCAGGTCTAGAAAACTACGGAGCGGAAGAGTGTCGGTGTTTGACTGTAGCATGCACAATATGTATGCAAACGTGCAAAGTGAAAATAATGGGGAAAAATATAGAGAGAGCTAATTAGTGGGCCTTGTTACTGTCTCTCCGGTTTCCTTTTATAACCGTTTTATATATAGTTAAGTGGTGCTCACAGGAAACGTCCCTTATATTTTATACTAGCTGATGCCCGCGACTTCGTCCGGGTGGAATTTAGTTTTTGAAATCCCGCGGGAACTCTTTGATTTTCCGGGATGCCTATGTCACCCTCCAGATTCTCAACTATACCTATCCAAAAAATGACGTCAATCTGTAGCTTTGTTGCAGCGTGAGTGACGGATAAACCAACAAACAAACACACTTTCGCTTTTATAATATGTATTAGTAAGGAAGAATTAATACTACGATAATACAGGCGATCTAATTAAATTTTAGAACACAAAAGCTATTATTGTGACTTAAATATGATAGGTAGATATACGCCCTTGGTGACTTTTTTGTTGAGAACAATGAGTACTTTAATCATGTACTACATAATTTTTATGTATCATCAATAGTTTTCTGAGTACACGCCAAATAATGCATTTTCTAGGCAAAATTTTGCTACTTTGGGTTAGATTATTGCAATTTTCTTAAGGATCTCTAACTTTTTGAAAATAAATTATAGCCTACGTTACTTCCTGATAACTTAGCATTCTATTGGTGAAAAAATGGTTAAAATCGGTCCAGCAGTTACAGAGCCTATTTGGTATAAACAAACAAACAAACAAACAAAAAATCTTTCCTCTTTATAATATTAGTATAAATTTACGCATGTATACGGGTATACCTAAGTAGGTATAATATCTCATCTTGTAGACATTCTTTTTATCTTTAAATATTTACTTACCTATATTTGATATCGGAGAGTGTGCTCAAGAATTATTTGATTTAGTTCCACCGTCACCCTATTATACCTACCACCGAACCGCAAGGCATCGTACTACGCACTAATCGACACCGCTATGCGGTCGAAATTCCACGATCTCACACTAAGGGTGAGATCTATAGATGGCAGTCCCACTCAGCTCAAAGTCAACACTGAGTTAAAATAAGACAGATTTATGTCAGGACATATTTGGGTCTCATTCTAACTCTATCTTGAGTCTTGAGCAGAGCTATAGTACGATCTATAGATCTTAGTCTAAGCGCCTTGCTTCCTCATTCCTAATAAGTAGGTACGCACCGCAAAATTTTTTAATCCACTTCCGGCTATTGTTTTCCAACTCACTAATAACTTGGGTGAATAGGCAACTTCTACGCAAATGCTGCATCTTCACTTACCATCAGGTGAGATTGATTTAAGCGCTAGTCTATTTATGTATTTTTGCTTGATTAGAATCTCTCCTGGTATGGTTGGAGATGGTGTTTCCTTAGATGGAATTTTTAGTCGCACATAGGTTATACATACATCATACCTCAAAAGGTGAACCTTGCGGTGGCTCTACCGATTAGGGTGATTTGTTTTTGTGTTGTCAGGACAAGGTTTGTATGAAAAAAATTTGGAAAATCCACCGGAAAATTAGGAAAGGATGATATTTTTGTATGAGAAAAAAAAAAGAAAGCCGGGTCGGGTCGCTAGTTTATTATGAACTTTATTGACATTACACTAGCGGCACGCTATGATGGCCGGTTTGACGTTTGTCCGCTCATGAAGTTCCGTATTAATTGATAACGACTTTGAAGGAAATAATTGTATTACTTTATTGACGATAGTGATGTGCAGAGATTCATAAATTTTATCGAATGTAGTTTTAGGTTTAGGACTCAAAATTTATTTATTAAATTGATTTCTAAAATGTATACAAGTGTAGAAAAATCAGTTTGCACCATTTAAGGGGTGAATGTACTTGTGAATATGAACAATTTTCACTATGTGGACAAACCTCTGAAATCGCAAAAAAATATCAGCTGTTTCATACAAAAGGTAAAATTTTTATTTTTATATGATATATACCACAACTCGGCATTTGGTTTTCTAAATTGAAAATTTTTAAAAATGGAATCTAATACGATCGTCACATAGGATCGCTGGCTAGCACAACTACTACCTCCGGCAAACTCGCGTCAATGCTCAATGCAAAACAAAGCAGTTTCGAATTGACGTTGCTTCGAAAAGTATAATTGTTAAATTAATAAGGGAAGATTATGAAAGAGATGTGAAAATAGATAATATTATAGAAAACGAACATATAATTATTAATGTAGGTGATGATAGCAGTGACGACAGTGAAAATAGTAGTATGGACGAATCTGATTAATTATGGCCTTTTGTGGCACCTTTTTTCGACCGAGCGAAGCGAAGGTCTTTGAGTCTACTTGAGTGAATTTGCACTTGTCCGTCCGTCCGTCCGTCCGTCCGTCCGTCCGTCCGTCCGTCTGTCAGAGCCTTATAACTTCTGAATTACTGAACGAAATTACTTCAATTTTAGATATAATATGTAAACCGATGGCCTCCAGCCGAAAATGGCTTAAAAAGTTATAAAATCTTTATTTCAGGGGGGCTCTCATAGAAGCGAATGCGAAGAAAAAAAAAAATTTTTGCGTTTCATAGGTTTACAGTACCTCATTTTAAAGATAATTTGGAACAGAGTACAAAAGTATTTTTTTTTAAATTTTTTTCCTAAAATTGACGAAATGGGGGGCTTTCAAAGTGGAGATTATATTTGACCTCAGAACGGAATAACCATTGAAAGCTGGGGCTTGAAAGTTTTACAATTTTAGCGTAATATCATGTACTTGAACAACAAATACTAAAATTAGATAAATGTAATAAGGAAACTAAATTATTTAACTTTTAATGAGCAGCAACAACAGAACTTCACAATGATGTCAATAGATGGCGCTCTCATCTCATATAGCAAATGCAGCTTTATGTAACATACCTATTATTCAATTAAGATTATTATTTAGTCATTTAGCAAACATCAATAAAACTTCACGTTGCAGTTTGTTTTTACATATTTCTGATCGTGTCAATAGTTGACGCTGTGTACAAGTAATTTAATTTGAACGTTCCAAAAAACTATACCTAAGTTTGATTGAGGCCTTGAGGATTTCACTATAACAGTTCCCTAACCTTTACGGGCTACCTATGTTAAGTTAGTTGACACTTTCTGTCAACTTTGTTATTACGAACCTCTACGGGACAACTAAAGGTGAAAATGACATTGGGATGTTAGAATTGTATTTAGGGGCTACCTATGTAAAGAGACTTCTACAAATGGGATGATTTAGGTATGGTTGGTGAAAACGGGCATAATAATAATAATGTCAATTTTGATCGTCAATTATGGGAAACCGTTACCGCGAGGTCTCAGTTCGGGGCGAACCACTAGTATCTTTTGTATTCATATGTTTCTTGTGTGCATATAAAGTATGTATATTCATTTTCATTCAAATATTCAGTTCGTTCAAATAAATTAAATAAACATATACATTTTTGTTTTATTAAACCTATTTAATCAGGTACAAAAACAAAACTTAATTGTTTTTTGTTCGAGAATAAATTGACATTCCACATCACTATTGTAATGTGTCAAACCGGCCATCATAGCGTGCCGCTAGTGTAGTAACAATAATACCAACACAGGGAACAAAGGCTATCGGGATTCGATGAATTTGTTCCCTCATCAGAGTACCGGCAATTAACCTGAATGGTCGATTTCCATCTAATTCGCTACGAATCATTACCAATAATAATTGTAATAGAACTCTGACGATAATTATGTGTTTTTGCCCTAAAATTAGATGCAAAATGTTACCGAATTTGCAGCATGATAAACACAGAAGTCGCGGTTACTGTATGGACAACTTCACTTTTCAATCGACGAAAAAAGGAGGAGGTTCCCAAGTCGTCTCGTATATTATTATTTTTTTAGTAGTGAGAGCTTGAAGATGACTTCTCTTTGCCCAGGAACTGAGATGGATGGATGGATAAATAAAATAATGTGTTTCACTCAAATGCCCTTAGAACCTTTTGTGCTACCAATTTAAAATTAATTATACACTGAACATTTTGTCCCTTTGTCCCACTTCCAAAGCCCTATTACAATGTCAGCATTCATAATTAATATGTTTGCATAATTTGTCTTTAATAGAAGGCCATTTACAAATTTTAATTAAGGGCCCCCGCCGCCCAGCTTCGGTCTGTCAATCCCCAAACACTGAATAATGTCAGCGCAAGATGGCTCGAGGATTTAATTAATATATGGCAAACAGGCCGACCTAATTTCTATTAAAGGCTTTATCAGTTATAAGGTACAGTATAGTGTACCGAATAACTCGAAACCGAAATAACATTGTTAAGTATCATTCTTTGACAATTTCTCTGCATCGTATTCCTCATTGCTGGGAGTGGTAACCCATTATTTATATAATTGTAGGAGTTTTCTTGGAATTATAATAAGGTGGGTTCCCAAATCCTTCCGCACACGACTCGGCTAAGAGGTGACTAAAAGAATAGATTTCGATCCAAATCCAACCCCAGCAGTGGAACCATCAGTATTTGTGATTCCTGATGAACCCACAGGTGGATCCAAGCCGATGGACCGACAGTCTGAACGGATATTTCAACTTTTAGGTTTAACAGCTATTATCAGATACTAGCTGACTCACGCGACTTCACCCGCGTGGATTTAGTTTAAAAAAAATCCCGCAATTCACTGTCAGCAGAACCTAAATCCCAACAGCTTAGGAGTGCAGTACCCTGCATCATCAGGGTTGAGGGTTAAGACTTGGAATACAATGATGAAGTCGTTGCTTGGTACCTACAATATCAAATCACCAGCATCATCAGGGTTGAGGGTTGGGACTTGGTATTCAATCATGAAGTCGTTGCTTGGCACTCACAATATAATTTCACAATCAGCAGTTTCTGAATCCCTATGTTATAGGAGTGTTGTATCATGAATCATCAGGGCTTACATTGAAATATTCACGGGACCAATTTTAAAAGTACGTCCTTTCTAACAAAAAAAGAATGAATGAAATCGGACCAAGCGTTAATGAATTACAACTTAGTACACATATTGGCTTTCATCCCCTCTTCCAAGGGAACCGTGCTGAATCTCGTAGTCTTCGAAATCTGAAGTATCCTACATGTTCGTAGTATGAACTTAAATCATGCCAAGTTTCATTTAAATCCGTCCAGTAGTTTTCGAGCCTATTCAGTTCAAACAAACAAACAAACAAACAAATCTTTCCTCTTTATAATATTAGCACAGAACTATGGCACAGAATATATAATAGTACTACGTAATATTAGTAAGATTAGTGATACTCACCGGGACCTAAGGCTTCACGGATCTCACGGCTCATTTGGTACAGTCTTTCATAAAATGTAATAAGTAATTATATTAGGCAAGGATTAGATAAATACTTACTTCTTACCTAATCTAAGCATAAACCCCTTATAAACCCGTGATAAACCCTCATAAACCCAATACCTGCTTCATAGTTATAATAAAACCCCTAAAAACTAGAATTATTATTCTTAATTCCAAATTCCTCTTATTGTCTCATACATTAAAAACTCATCCATTCAAAACTCTCACTTAAAGAAAAAAATAATGTCAACCAAAATGACTGACACAATATGTCATCGGCCAAAAGCTGCTAAATAAATTTTAAATATTTTTATACGTATACATCCATTATGTATAATTATAATTTAGAGTGAGGGTAAATATTTTTTTCTTTTTTATAATACTGCTGTAAAGAAATGTGATTAATGCATCGAAATGGAATAAATATATTTTTTCTGTAGCTTTATTCGATTGCTGCTAAAAATGCTTGAAACTGGCAGCGTGGAAAATTCAACTCCCGATTTGCCACCAACAAATGCAGTAAGCTTTTATTTTATTCCTCCAATACGTATGTACGATTAGGTATGTACAAGTATATAAAATATTGAAAAATACATACCTATCGTCAAAAAGGACCCAGTACTGCCATACTTGGTTTATATTCATTTTTCTCTTTGCATCGTATTTCGTGACTACTTTCTATTGATTACATAACGGTATTATGGTTTTGAAAGTTAAGACCCTTCAAATATATTTTAGTGAAAATAGGGCAACTACATAAATTCACGTTGATGAATCAAAATAGCAATAGTAATATATAGATATAGTTAATCTAGGGCATTAAAATAATAATTGACAGTTATATAACGGGAAGCGCAGTGTTGGCAGACCCCCCCACGAGGTGGAACGACGACATCAAACGAGTCGCAGGGAGCTGCTGGTTCCAGGCGGCGCAAGACCGAGGTATGTGGGAGTCCATGCAAGAGACCTTTGTCCAGCAGTGGACGTCTATCGGTTGATGAAGAAGAAGTATAAAAGCTAAGTTAAAGCACATAGGTAATATGAACGTATATACCTACTGTACCTGCTGTTGTATTAAAACAATTATTATTCTAGGATATTAAAAAAGAAGATGTAGATCACGCTCGTGGCGAAGCGATATATCGCTTTACAGTGGAAAAAATAAGCGAACTAAGAGAACAAATTCTATCCCCCCCTTTCTATGTGAGATGTCTACCCTGGAAGATACTCATCCTCGTCAGAAACATCGCAGTAAAAGGTCAGCAGCAAAAATCTCTCGGAATTTTCCTTCAATGTAATGAAAATTGCGAGAAACCAGGGTGGTCATGCTATGGACTGGGCGAGTTGAAACTGCTTTCATGCAAACCCGATGGTGAACATATTTGCAGGAAGATCCACCACATGTATCACAGGTAAGATAAATCTTTGGCTCTATGAATTTCCTTAATTTATATACCACATTTGTATAATGTACAGGTATTAATATAATTGATCCAATGAATGTCGACAGCCTGCGCAAGTACTTTTAGCGAAAAAAAATTTCGTTCAAAACTCACGATATCGGTCTCAGGCCGATGAATTTCATTTCAATCTATTCGGTTTACCGAACATTAAATTCAGTTCCTTTTTCTAAAGGGTTGTAGTCGAAGAAAGAGCCAGTCAGCGCCGAAAATTAAATATACATACAGGTATAGGTATCAGCCAAAGGAACAGCGTGTGCGTTACGGCTCTAGGATAAATCGGTTATTTTAGGTTTGTTGAAAATTATGAGATATACCTACTTTAAACATTCTGGTAACCGATATGATTTCAGTTAGTTCAATCAATTAACGGGTAAATTGAAAAACGATATTTTTAACAGGTGTCTAATCAACCAAAATTTTTTCATAAACCGGTTCCACAAGTCGAGCACAGCCTGCGTTTCACGATTGGAGCGCCATGTAAACACTTTCTCCTGCCATTCCAACGCTGTCTGATTGCACTGGATACTGTCACATTTGAACAACATGATGAGTGTCAGCGTTCGGTGGCAACTCGTTCAGTCGAGTCACTGGATCAGTAAAAACTCACATTTAAGATTAAACTTATCCGGCAGCAAAGAAGACGATTGGGGTTACGCACATTTTATATCATGGAACGACTTGATGGATCCGGATAACGGTTATGTTTCCAATGATTCCATCACCGTTGAAGCACATGTCATCGCGGACGCTCCACACGGACTTTCTTGGGACTCTAAAAAGAACACAGGATATGTCGGTTAGACAGAAAACGTATCTTTATTTCCTTTAGAAAATGGAATATTAGCATAACCTTTGTAAATTTTTTGCAGGTCTTAGAAATCAAGGTGCTACATGCTATATGAATTCTCTACTGCAAACACTTTTCTTTACAAATGTTCTTCGGAAAGCCGTTTACAAAATCCCTACCACGGGAGACGATAGCTCAAGATCAGTCGCATTTGCACTGCAACGGGTTTTTTACGATCTCCAATTTTCTGATAAACCTGTTGCTACCAAAAAGTTAACGAAAAGTTTCGGCTGGGAAACGCTCGATTCATTCATGCAGCACGACGTTCAAGAGTTTCTTCGAGTAAGACATTTAAAGTTTATTAATGCTCCTTAATTACGAAACTAAAAAGTTCCTAATTCGCGAGTGTTATTGATATTGCATTATTAAAATTATTGCCTTAAGCCTGTCAGGATTTAAAAGGTTTCTTGAAAATCGTTATACCAAAAATTCACCGTACCTGAATACCTGCACCGTAATACGCACCGCTAAAATGACCTCATTATAAGTAAAAGTTTTATTATTTATTTGTGGAACGTACCCTCGTGAATATGGATTATATTTTAAGGAGTGTTTACCATCGCATTAACTTTATTTTCACATAGCTTAACATATTTGCTTTCTTTAGGTTCTACTAGATAGATTAGAAGCGAAAATGAAACTGACTGTAGTCGAAGGTACAGTTTCGAAACTATTCGAAGGCAAAATGACGTCTTTTATAAAGTGCAAGAACGTTAACTGCACGAGCACCCGCGTCGAAACTTTCTTAGACATTCAACTTAGCGTTAAGGGGAAAAATACCAGTAAGTTACTTCTTCTACTTTGCCCGGATATTGCAAATTTAAATCTGAATCGAGTTAAAATTAGCTTGAAAATATAACAGCTGGCTAGTGCCGGAACTGATGAACTTTCTAATTATCTTTTTCTTAATTGAAAGAAGTAGGTACCTACTAACTAAAATATAAAGTGATGGTGAGGAAGTTTTCTATCTTTTTAATAATGGAAAATCTTTCTGAAACATGCATCTTTCTCTTTAGTTTAGCTGCTATGGTTTCGTAGCATAGGTACCTAATGAGCAGAAATTAGTTTGAATTATTACCACACAAGATAATATTAATGTTTTCGACAACCTCCCTAGCGCAATGGTGAGCGCTGTGGTCTTATAAATGGGAGAGCTTGGATTAAAATCCCGGCAAAAGCAATTTGGGAATTTGACAATTTAAAGAGGACAGGCTTTTTCCCTGGGAAGTTAAAACACTACCGTCAAAGACGTTCCGCCAAGCAATTTAGCGTTTTAGGGTTTAAAACCTACACTGCCATACTTCTTTCTAAGTTAGCCCGCTACCATCTCAGACTGCATCATCACTTACCATCAGGTGAGATTGCAGTCATGGGTTACCTTCTGAACGTATATAATTTAATATAAAAAATTCTGTAAAAAATATATAATTTATTGTTGATATTTTAAAAACCTCTCGACCGATTTCGATGAAATTTATATTGTCCCATAATATGGGAAGTGTACCCTTTCAAACAAAATAAGAATTTTCTAAATTGGTTCAGACGTCTTCGAGTAATCGGTGGACAATGGACATACATAAAAAAAAATATTCCGACGAATCTATAACCTCCTTCTTTTTTTGAAGTCGTTAAGAAAAAAAAAACACGTTTTACGTTTTAGTTTACGAATCGTTCAAAGACTACATAAGTACGGAGTTGTTGGACGGAGAAAATGAATACGACGCCGGCGAGCACGGCAAGCAGGAAGCGGAGAAGGGCGTACTGTTCGACACGTTCCCGCCCGTGCTGCACCTGCACCTGCTGAGGTTCCAGTACGACCCGCACACCGACACGTCTATTAAGTCTAATGACAGGTAAGATGCTTAGGAAGCAGTGATAGCCTAGTGGTTAGGACTGTGGTCTCCTATTCGGGGGTTTGCAGGTTCGATCCCGGGTACCTCTGACTTTTCGGAGTCAAGTGCGTTTAAGCAATTAAATATCACTGGGTTCAATAGTGAAGGAAAACATCGTGAGGAAACCTGTACACCTGAGAGTTCTTCATAATGATCTTGAAGATGTGTGAAGTCCGCCAATTCGCATTGGGCCAGCGTGGTGGACTATAGCCTATAACCCTTCTTTGAGAGGAGACCTGTGCTCAGCAGTGAGCCGTTGATGGGTTGCTAATGATGATGATGAAGATACTTAGGCCCGCTTGCAGAAAAGCCGAGTTATCCTTTTTACCCAGAGTTAGCTGCTGCTTTGACAGATTTCGTATAACGCTTCTGTCAAAATTACAACTTTAGTCCTGGGTTAAACATAACCTCTCGCAAGCGGGCCTTAGAAGTTGGCATACTAGGGTAAACTAATGAAAGATCCTTACTAATATGAAAGTGTCTTTGTTTGATGGTTTGTTGGACTGTCCTTCAATCACGCAGCAACAGAGCTACGGATTGACGTGATTTTTTGCATAGGTATAGTTGAGGACCTGGAGAGTGACATAGGCTACTTTCTATATATCCTGGAAAAGCAAAAGAGTTCCCGCGGGATTTTAAAAACTAAACCCATGCGGACGAAGTCGCGGGCATCAACTAGTAGACGTATAATGGCTAACTCGACATGGACAAAGGATAGAGGGAAACAATTGAAAAAATACGTGCGGCACTCGGGGACTGCCGCGGTAAAGCTATTGCATAGCATTTTCTAGTCGCACGCACACAAACACCGTGCCGAAGTCTGCCGAACTGTAACGACGGTGTTAGGTTTATTTTCGTTACGGAATTTCTTGATTCGGTCGCCGCGCTCAAAGCCCGCGATAAAAGCTATGTAATAGCTTAAAAAGGAAGAAGGAAATATTTAAGTTGTAGAAGCGGCAATTAGTCTATGTAATATGTTCAAGTCTTATGACTTTAATTTTTTTTTAGATTTGAATTTTACGAAGAAATTAACCTAGACCAGTATCTACAAGAAATACCCCAATCTCCAGCTCACTACACGCTCCACGCGGTCCTTGTTCACTCCGGGGACAACCACGGAGGGCACTATATTGTGTTCATTAACCCAAAGGGGGATGGAAAGGTATCCAATAACCCGCTTAAAACCCTTTATTAATATTATAAATGCGAAAGTGTTTGCTTTTTGATTTGTTAGTTTGCCTTCAATCACGCAACAACAAAGCAACAGATTGACCTGATATTTTGAATCGTGAAACCTTCAGTTTTCAGTAGGTAAACCTTAACTGTTGAGCTATTGAGGCTTTAATTTATATTCAACTAGCTGATGCCCGCGACTTCATCTGCGTGGTTTTTGTTTTTATAATAAAAAAGAATGATCACAATCCGATAAATAGTTTCGGAGAAATGCGTGGACCAACATACATATACCTATACCTAATACATACACCTATAAAAATGTTTGGAAACCCTAATAGTTTATCATAATTATGTGAATATTTTGCACATCCAATAATATTACATACATAGGTAGGTACGTGTTGAATTGATAACCGCCTTTTTTTGAAGTCGATTAAAGTTCAAACTGTTTTGTGTGAGTGGAGTGTCCAATCACAAGTGATTGCGATCGTCACAATGTAACAATAATTTATAGACAATCCCGCGCTAGGCTGCTTAGGTCCTAAGAGAAACCAAACTTTTTCAGTGGTGCAAATTCGACGACGACGTAGTATGCCGATGCCGCAAACAGGAAGCTATCGAGTACAACTTCGGTGGCGAGGAGGACGTACCGTATCACCCTCGACGAGCAACAAGTGCCTATATGCTTATTTACATACAGTAAGACCAAATTTATGAACGCTTATGACATAGTAATTAAAACCGAACATAATAATATCCAAAGGGGTTGTTTTAAATATTTAAGGAGCCTGGGCCAGGGCTTTGTACAGTCTTTCAAAATGTTTGGGGTCATGAAATAGTGATTATTTTTTCTTTATTTCTCATTAAAAGGTCCTTTTTACGAGGTACAATGCCAAATTATTTTGCAAAATAAAAGCGCAACAACATGGCGTTCTTTTTGACAATGACACGTACCTACACGAGTCATGATGACATTTGACATAAAAATAACCACAATTGACTGCAATTGACATTTGACATACCAGCAATTGACGTTTGACAATTGAAATGACGATGACGTTAAGTCGTTACAAACACAGATTACAAAAGCAGATGGATGCACTCCGGGAGTTGCCATTCTACAGATGTATCAATTTTATATTTGTACCTCTTATTCACTGTAATCTTTGAGTAATAAACCAGCAATGGAGAGGACTTGACCCCTAATTTATTCGCAAAAAAGTCTGTCAATTACGGTGGGGGGCGAGGTAGCACACATGAAAACTTGCTTACTACAGTTGCATTTTTCCATCACGTCGCTATGCACGCACACAATATAATTAGCAAACACTACCTTAAAGTATATGCACACTATCACATTCACACACAGGGACGCTCTATCATTACATGAAACAATCGCATCATTTGTGTAAGCATTTTAGGGATTTGACACTATCGATTATCGACTTTCGATAAGTTTTTCTAATAATTATTTACAACAGAGTTACTTTATTCGAGAGTAAATTTTTTTGTTCGAGATCTTTAACATGGTAGGTATATAGAAGCGCTAGGAAACGAGGTTCTTGCCGTTATTTTAGTCATAATATGCCTTTGCTATTAGATTGACTCTTTGTAGGCTTTTAGTACTTGCGTAAAGATACAGCTAGAAACTTTGGACTATATTGACGCTGGAAAGCGATCTAGCTTATTTCGAAAAATAACAAAATGACTTTTTTATATATTTGGAAGAAAAAGATACTGCGTCGGATTGTCGGATTTTCGTTTTCCTATGACATTATTTTTCTAAGATACTATGTTGACCTTCTCTACATGTTTATATTATATTTTTTGTTATTCATATTTTTCAACGTACTCAAAAATGCTGTAAATACTAAGACACCATCTATTTTTCAATATTATACAGATACTTCAAAAAAGTTATCAATACTTTTTAGCAGTGCAGTGCACTTAGGTGTACCTACTGTAAGGACTTAGGATTATCTGATTATTAACAGATTTTGTAGATACCAAGGTATTTACTCCGTCACTATACTCTCAATCTCATGCTGAAAGCATGCTGTAGGTACCACAGTATATCACCTTAGAGCAGCTGTTTAGTTATGATTTAAGGTTATAAGCCACCAGGAAGTGCTGTACTTTGTCATAGATTTTTAATAATATTGTTTATTAAGTTGAGAGACATTTAATTTTTATTTGAATACGTAGTGGGTATTAATATTGAACACATTGATTTTTTAAGTAATCTTGTTTAAATAAACATACAGCATTTTTAATGAAACATCATTTGTTTTATTTATGTTTAAAGCGAAATTTACGATGTATCTATTTCTAAAAAGTATATTAAGTACAAACTGTTAGAACTACATCATGTTTCCTTAAAAATAAATACAGCATAATTAGCATTTCAGAGTTTAGAGTTATTTCGTGGTTTCATATGTATCAAATACCAAGTTACAGCAACATTGCTTCTTGAAATTGAAAAACTATTAGTCGAAATTGATATAAAACTAATGTATAAAACTAAAGTAATTCTACTTTAGAATTATATAATTAGTATCATCTGATGTGTTACATTAAAAAATATGCTTTTTGAAAAAAATCTGCTCCTGATAGCTTATTATGAGCTGTTATGATTTTTTAAAACGTTATTGGCTCTGGTTTAAAGTTCACTTTTTCGATTTACAAGATCGTTTTCCAGCGTTGAATAATATTCTCTCAGTCCAGTATGGAGGAAACATAAAAAGGAAAAACTGAACCCTAAAAAAAAATTTATTTAAAGTTATGATTGGTAAGTTAAAACTTGTACCTACATACTTTACTTGGAAGGCTTATTTTTTTCATCTACTTCATCTGAACGAAGTGTATATTTGTTTGTAATGCTAGGCTGCCGCCATGGCTATAGTGGCCACCCCATCTGTAATAAAACACCGCCAAGCTATTTAGCTTTCCGGTAAACCTAGCGGGATGAATAAGAAGTATGGGTACTTTAATTCAATTGCCAATTTTTAATGAACCAAATATGTATAGAATTTAAATATTTTTTTTCGTCAATGAACCATTAGTAAGACGATAAAAATATCTCGGTATAAATAATTTATACAATCCCCCCACCAATATCGACATATGAAATCTTGCTGTCCAGCCCTAATTTTATTGCGGTGTGGCCGACTTCATAAAATTAAAGTCCTAATTTTCGAGTAAGAAAGACTTACGTAGAACTTATCATTATTATTAAACAATTTTTTAGTCTCGTTTTCATTATTTTTTGTATTATATTTGTAAAAATCCTTTCTTAGCGGATGCCTACGTCATAGTAGATATGCGTTGATAAATCAGTGAGTCAGTCACCTTTTCATTTTGTATATTTAGAAAATCATATCACACTGGCTATATGGAAATATATACCTATAAATTTTGAAATAATTGAGTAAAAAAACTAATTTTATGAATTCGCTGAGTTTATGGAGCTCTAGCTGCATCAATGCATTTTAAACAATAGTGGGAGAGTACCAGCCAATCAGACACCATTGCGATCGTTATAATAATGCAATCATTTTAACCGACTTCAAAAAAGGAGGAGGTTCTCAATTTGAATTTTTTGTATATTTGTTACCCAATTATTCCGCCTAATAATGAATGGAATTTGATAAATTTTTTTTGTTTAGTAGGGCATACTTCAGAGGTGGTTCCCATATAAATTTTTGTTGATATAATGTTAGATGTTACTCCATAACTACGTCAAATCTGAACCGATTTCAATTTTTTTTGAAAGAAAGCATAATAAGGTTGGGCCTATTTAAAAGGTGAAGAGAAGATGATTCATATCTTCGGTGATGGAGGAAGGAACTCAATGATTAAGAGCAAATTGCTCGCGATCAGAGATATACACAAAAAAGCTTAAAATAATAATGTAAAAAAAATATCTTTAAAAAACCGACTTCATACGCCGATCGGGCAAAGTTGGGCTAGCGTCGCGCATTAGTTTCATCATTTATATTTAGGCCCGCCCGACTTCAACATACATGTACAAATTAAAATTGTTTTATACTTTGTAGTGGCGTTTAAAGTCGGTTTTATAGAAAGAATTTTTTATCATTATTTGATAATCCCACAGACGATCAAAGTTCGTATTTATATATCTAGTCATATTTTACTTAAAGCTTATAAATTAGTCGTTCACCCCTTCCTATTCTATCGTGATTTTAATTCTATGGGATCAATTTATAATGCAGTTCAAGATAAAGGTCTCTAAACGAATAGTAAGTAGGAAGATTAATTTTCAATATTTTCCCCAAATTATTTCATGTACGATTAAGTAGCAACATTTTCAGATCGACAGTTTTCTTAAGTTTTCTGCATAAGTATTGCATTATTTGGATAAAATAATACATCAGAAGTAAATAAATGTTATCCTTTAGTAAACTGGATGTTTTAAATATTTTTTTAGAAGAAAATACTCTCATATTCGGCATTTATAGCGGAGCTCATTCCCCGCTAACCATACGTAGTTGACAGGCGCGTGACTCGAGTCAAACAGTTTTATATAACGAGTAGGACCACTGCTCATACCCAACTTACAGAGGGGTACGCGCGTCAATTCTTCTCCTGTGTTGGTTTATTACTCAAAGACTGTAATACTACAAGAAAGCATATTTTATTTCAATTTCTATGATTTAATACTATTTTTTGGCATAGCGTACAAGTACCTGGCCCAAGATGAAACAACTCCTTTATAGAAAAATTAATAATATTCTTTGTTATAATCCGCTAAACAGAACAAATCTTTTAACACTTGACGTATGTTGCGCTCCGACACCGGAACATCATCAGGAGATGTTGACTCATGATAATTGCATTTGTCTTTGAAATTGCGAATTGTGGAGTCAACATCTCCTGATAATGTTCTGGTGTCGGTGCGAGACGTACGTCGAATGTTAAAGGATTTGTTCTGTTTCGCGGACTATAGCAAAGAATATTTTTTTCCTATAAATATCATGGAATTCCTTAAAATAACGCCTGATTCTATTCAATACAATAATATCCTCTCGACTGAATCCGATCACGGCGGCCAAGCTCTTCAGAGATTAGCCATCTGCGCCTGAGATATTATATTGCACAAGTGTATCGTAAACACAAGTGCAGAATCTATTCCGTCACTCTCATAGTCCGATGGGACGGAAATTCAACAGACCGGAGAGAGACTTTCTAACTCCGGTCTAGTACTGAAAATTTCTTGACGTAAAATCTCAATTCACTTATTGGCACGACCCGGGAATCAACCCGGGACCTCAAACGCAGTCGAACATGCTAAGCAGTAAACCAACGAGGCAGTTAAAAAACCGAATGTAATGTGAGATAGACCCGGGCCTCGTTTTCTTTCGTTCTATTACCTTTACTAGGTAATATTGTATATGCAAATGTGTTTGGCTGTTGGTTTGTCCTTCAATTACGAAGCAACGGACCAACAGATCGCGCGATCGTCGTGTTTTTTTATGGGTATAGTCGAGGACCTGAAGAGTGTCAAAGGCTTTTATCACGGAAAAACAGAGAGTTCCCGCCATTAAACCAAGTTCATAATGTGCGTGTCGCAGGTAGGTCATATTATAGGTTATCGTTATACCAAAAGGCAATTAGCGGCCCCCGAACCGTGCGCCGTCCATTGCCCGTTGTAGCGGCATGTAAATTGGCTGTGGTCACATTTTCTATCAATGGCACTAAATTATTGTATCCACATCTAATACTCTGTGCTTCTAGCGTAAGGTATACTGTCAGCCCGGTATCCACCAAAGTGGAGGTGGGTGGAGAGGAGAGATGTTTCTTAAATAACCAATAGGATATGTCACTATTTCTTCATATCCTATGCTTAGCTTCAGTGGACTCGAGAGAGAGAATTTGCTTTTTCTTTCTAAGCCATTACTCGTCTTCTCTCCGTTCATCTCTACTTTGGTGGATATCAGGCCTTACGTTTAGGGAAAACAAGTGTAAATTGGAAATTTTAGACACCCTTGACATGTCAATCTATGGCCGGACTATGTACGAATACCTGACATCCTATCATCCAGTTATCTGCTCCATCATCAGATCTTCCGTCGTGATTCTCAATCATCATCTATTTAACACCTACTCATTGAGACCATTCTAATGAGCCCAAATACACTATATCTGCTGTAAGTTGCTGAGAAGACGGATATTCCGCAGACTACTTGCTGTTGCAGCATCAGCTCAAGGTTACCATGCCTTAGAAATAATCCGAAGTAAGAGTACACTAAATTCCAAATCAATTGCACCAGTGAAAGTTTGTATTAGACCCTTTAATCAAGTACTTAAGAAATGAGTTGAAGATCTTCAAATGCCTGAGCAGATCTTCGTAAGTTATAGCTAAGATCCACCTCGATTACGATAGCTTTCAAACTAAAAAACCGCAATCAAAATCGGTCCATTTCGTTAGGGATCTACGAGGGGACAGACAGACACACAGATACACACGTCAAACTTATAACATGCGATGTATTTTATCCGGTGCTGAAATTCATGAATATACCAACTAGGTATATGAGCATCCGAAATATCTACAGTACCTACACGTTTATAATGAACGTGTCGAAGCCAGGTTAGGCGACCTCTGTCAAAATGCAATTAGCGGTGAACAAGTTATCGGCTTTTCATGTACCTATCTTGTGATTTTGCATGCGATAGGTTATAGAAACATTAAAACAGTATAAATTTTATAAACAGAATTTAAAATTATGTTCTTTTAGGGTTCCGTACCTAAAGAGTCCCAACGGGACCCAATTACTAAGCCTCCGCTGTCCGTCCGTCCGTCCGTCAGCGGGCTGTATCTCGTAAACCGTAATAGATAAACAAAAATATAAAAATGTAAAAGAAACATAGTGCACTTTGGAATTGAACTCTTCAAATATATTTTTCTATCAGTTTCAACACTTTTGATTGAATTTTAAGCTTATAAGGCCTAAAAAGAATGGAAGTTTCTAGGCGGATTGTATTGGATTGAAATGTCTTAATATTCCCCATCTGAAACTCGTTACCTTATGACTGAGTAGAGACACAACTCTTGTATAATTTTCAACACCTGACTCGACCGCAGCAAAGGCCAGCGCTGTCAACACGCTACCTACAGATCTTGCAGCTTTGTGCTATCTCCTATACTTTTTACCTTCCAAAAAAAACCTTCATTATCTCTATAGGGTGTTGCGGCAACTGTGATCAGGAAAATATTGATAATGATTTCAGAACGTCACAGCTGAAGTATGTCCTACAGGACGTCACCGAGGACGACATTCCAACGGATCTGTGCGAGAGAATCAGCGCGGAGATGCGAAACGAGATGGTAAGAACATGTAAATATCAAGTCTTCACCTTATTGTTTGTTCCCGCTTAAGTTTATCCCACATTACGTGGCCGAGTAACTGCACAATAACCAGCGAGCACCGCAGTTTTCAGTACTGAATATTTTAAATATGACATCATCAGCAGATGGCGTTGGGCACACCTACCAAAGGAATGTGAATGACGTCAACAGCAGTAGCCACATTCTATCCTTTGTGAATAATGCGATCCTAGTGTAAATTTAAAAGAAAACCTTAATATAATTAGCTTGACATACCTAAACGTTGAGGTGACATTTAGGGCAAAACGAACAAACCGTAGTCGCATTCGTAGTCCGCGACTAGCATTGTAAAGCTGGTTGCACTTTTCAGGCGGCAGAAAAATAAGGTGCAGAAAGATTAGATCCGACACATCAGTGTCGTCATCCAAATACTACGCGAGGATTTTCAACGCTGTAAAACAGTTCTTCACTCTACAGACCCTAGCTGGCTCCAAATACAAAATGAGATTCAAAGCAAGGGAAACCAGGGATGTCAAATAGTATACCTATACCTTTATTTAGATAAACTTTTTCGATATTGCCGATGGCAGTTGGAAATTATTTTGTGTAGATAATTCTGATTTATTTTACTTTGTGTACATATTATATTATTTGTAATTTATATTTATGTATGGATTGTTAATTAAATTTGTTGCTTGATCATAGCTATCGCCTTTGTTTTTTTTTAAAGTGTGATACGAGTATTCGCTAACTTCAGAGATATGGGTTTATCAGGGGAATGGTATACGTATTATAAAGACATAATAAGTAGTAGGTATACTACAAAAGATAAAATTAAATTAAATTTTAGAACGCACAAATGTGCGTTTTCAAAAGTCCTAGTCACTAAGCAATTTCCTTTACCATTTTGGTACAGAGTCTAATTACTAACCTGTTGAAACTTTGTGTTGCAAAAACTTTATACTTAGTTAAAAACATCGAACCTGGAATATTTTTTGTAACCTACTTTTTTTTTACTTAAAGTTAAAATAAAAATATTTGAAGACAAGTTCGGTGGCAATCACTGAGTCAAGCTTTAATCCGCGCTGTGACGAAGAAAAACTCTTCTAATTAATAGTGGAGCTGGATTAATTATCGAAGACACGCCACTGAGCGCTCACTATTTTTGGTTTTAGTTTTTTTTCATGACGGTGAATTAGTGCTATCCTTAATGAAAGACCGGTAAAAACTTGGCGAAATATCTAGTAAGTATATGCTTTTAAAACATTCCTACAGCTACCTACTAGATTTTTATCTATGTTAATTATTAACCCACACAATAGATGCTTGCATATTATAACCTATTTAAATACTTATAACCCACTACTTACCTATATTTCTGAAAGTTCCTCAGATTAGAGCGAGGAGAGCGAGAAAATAGTCGCAGGCATACCTATTTGTCTGCAACAAACAAAAACTGTTGATTTGATTTTGATAGCAATGATTCGTGTTCATAGGCAGACTCTTCAATTTAGGTTTTCTCTTTATAGGTTTAAGGCGCCTCACGCACTACACTTGCACGAGCATATAGGTCGCCATCGCGGTCGCAATACTTGGTCGCAGAAGCCCATACGCTCAATTTAACTCTCATAGCAAAGTTCACAAAGTTTGGTCGCATCGATTAGTCACGTTGTTTGGCCTATTGGGCCTATGTTATCATCAGCACGCTTCGGTCACTGGCTGTGGTAGTTGCAGTGCAGTGCGGGAGGTCACTAACTTAACTTGTTTTTAGGGTTCCATACCAAAATGGTAAAAATGGAACCCTTATGGTGAAACTTTCTCCGTCCGTCTGTCCGTCCGTCTGTCACAGTCGATTATTTCAGTAACTATTAAAGCTATCGACATGAAATTTGGCATAGTTGTGTATAATAGTGGCCCAAAAGCATTGAAATAAAGAAAAGTCGAAAATTATTTTTAGTTTTATTAAAAAAAGGGGGAAAATCGGGGGTTTGAAATTTAAAAGTAAAATAACTATATCGAGTGGGGTATCATATCAAAGGCCTTTACTTGTGCATTCTAAAACAGTTTTTTATTTATTTCTATATATAATAGTTTTTGAATAATCGGCCAAAATGTCGAAAAAAATACCGTTCCCCCCCCCTTATCTCCGAAGTTTACCAATCGAAAAATCTGAAATAATTATGGTCAATAGAGGTTTATGTATATTTTACAGGAAAAATAAAAGCAACGCGAAAATTATTTTAGTTTGATTAAAAAAGGGGGAAAATCGGGGGTTTGAAATTTCAAAGTAAGATAACTGTACCGAGTGGGGTATCATATGAAAGGCCTTTACTTGTGCATTCTAAAACAGTTTTTTATTTATTTCTAGATATAATTGTTTTTGATTAATCGGCCAAAATGTCGAAAAAAATACCGTTCCCCCCCCTTATCTCCGAAGTTTACCAATCGAAAAATCTAAAATAATTATGGTCAATAGAAGTTTATGTATATTTTACATGAAAAATAAAATCAACGTGAAAATTATTTTAGTTTAATTAAAAAAGGGGGAAAATCAGGGGTTTGAAATTTCAAAGTAAGATAATTATACCGAGTGGGGTATCATATGAAAGGCCTTTACTTGTGCATTCTAAGGCAGTTTTTTATTTATTTCTATATATAATAGCTTTTGAGTAATCGGCCAAAATGTCGAAAAAAATACCGTTCCCCCCCCTTATCTCCGAAGTTTACCAATCGAAAAATCAGAAATAATTATGTTCAATAGAGGTTTATGTATATTTTACAGGAAAAATAAAACCAACGCTCTAACTAGCATAGTTTTTTTTATATTAACAATAAACCTCTACAAACAAAGTTAACGATAATTATGCAAATTAATATAATATTATCGTTTTACTTTTACTTTTGGAGTATGGAAACCTCGGTGCGCGAGTCCGACTCACACTTGACCGGTTTTTTTATCCTAAAATATGTGTTGCGTCGCCCTGCCCTCAAACCCAATCACTCTTTTCACCAATGGCTGCCTGGTAGCGATTGCTCTGTTAGCAATAAGACCGCCTTTGCATGCGTAGTGTTAAATTAATTGTTGTTTTCTCTATTGTGCAAAGTTTTTTTATCTAGATATCTATCTGTCTTACTTAACAATATCGCTACGGGTATAGGTACATTTTGCAACATCAGTTACTTATGTGAGATTTGAATTTATCGCTGGTCCCGCGAGATTTATAGCTTAAGGACGCATTTCAACAAAAACACGATAGCTTGTTTGTGTTGGTTAGGGTAACTTTAATTTACTCTGGTCTTTTGCCAGTCTTATTAGATTTCTTTTTCAAACCCAGTGGGCGGTGACAAATACCTATAACATGTTATGGTAATGAAGAACATACCTATTTTTTTCTTACTATAATAGTAGATACTTTATGCATTATATTTCGTGACGGTCTTCGGTAGTAAGGAATACCTACTATGTTAATGGGGACGGGGGACAAGCGATAAATTAGTCTGAAATAATTGACGTTGCAAAATGTAGGTACCTAGGTAATAAGGCTGAGATCAAACTCTGGCTCTGCTCAAGACTCAAGATAGAGTTAAAATGAGACACAAATACGTCCTGACATAAATCTGTTTGGTTTTAACTGAGGCTGTAGATGGTGCTCTCACTCAGCTCAGACTCAAAACTGAGTTAAAATGAGACAGATTTATGTCAGGACATAATTGTGTCTCATTTTAACTCTATCTTGAGTCTTGAGCAGAGCCAGAGTACGAGCTATAGATCTCAGCCTCAGTCTCGAGTCTGAGCTGAGTGAGAGTGCCATATATGTACCTATAGATCTTACCCTGATTGTGATTGGAGTACAGTGTACTTGGCGCGACCTTCAGTTTTCGCCTTGAATTGTTGCGATGTTGAGTGTTTTATAAATGCCTTCAAACTTTTGATGCAAGACAGTAGAAATCCTTTTTAATTGTACCTACTATTACCTTGTGTATACTAATACCTAATTAAAACAGTATGTTTATAGAAACCTATACAATTTAATATAAAAACTTCTTTTTAAAAAGCCGACTTCTAAGCCCGCACCACTACAAAGTATATAATTATTTATCGTAGATTGTTTAAAAACCACTCAACCGATTTCGATAACGTTTAAATGGGTAGACCACCTGGGAAGTATATCCTTTCAAACAAAAAAAAAATCCAAATCGGTTCAGGCGTCTTCGAGTAATCGGTGAACATACATAAAAAAAAAGATTCCGACGAATTGATAACCTCCTCCTTTCTTGAAGTCGGGTAAAAATGAATAATATTTTAGTTACAATAATAATATAGTTTCCTTAGTTTCATTAGCAACTGACTTGGTGTATGTATCCTGACGAATAAGCTAGACTGTGGAAGTGGCTCGGATTTTTTAGTGTCGTTCCGGGCGTTACATTTTGCAACGTCAGTAATTTGAGACTAATTTATCGCTCGTTCCGATAGATTTATTGCTAGAGAAAGACTCACTTTAACGCATTTTTAAACGCAAAATCCAATACCTACTTGCTTTTACCCTTGGTACTACCGTTGGTCCTTGTATGTATACATAATGTATGTGTTCTTATATAAGTATGTTCCAACATAGCGGCAGAACCAAAAGAACTATACCTACTGAGCCGATTTTGATGAATGAGTTGGCAATCGATTCGTTCTTATGATCCATATGATGGATGTACACCGGCTGCACGCACGAAAAAGTGTCACGTTCCGCCTGAGCATGCAAGCGAGAACGCGGAACAAGCGATAGAGAGGCACGATCGGCCAAAGCGTTGCGTTGGCTTGAGCGCCCGCCGCCACCCGCCAGTCATCGTCAATTAGTTTCTTTATGAAGTTATCACGTAAAAGTATCGTCCCTAAACTAACTTTACAGACAACCATTTTTTTTAATATTTAAAAAATAAAAAATATATTATTTGAACTCCACCTAATGAGTTCTAGACAATGCCAGGGTAAAAAAATAAAATTTTATTTCGACTCCTTTTTTATGTATCGGAGAACCCCCTTTATTAGGGTTCCGTACCAAAATGGTAAAAATGGAAGTGGTGCAACCCTTATGGTGAGACTTTCTCCGTCCGTCCGTCCGTCTGTCACAGTTGATTATTTTAATAACTATTAAAGCTATCGATATTAAATTTGGAATAGTTGTGTTTAATAGTGGCCCAACATCATTGGAATAAAAAAAATCAAAAATTATTTTTAGTTTAATTAAAAAAGGGGGAAAATCGGGAGTTGAAATTTGAAAGTAAGATAACTATACCGAGTGGGGTATCATATGAAAGGGCTTTACTTGTACATTCTAAAACAGATTTTTGTTGTTAATATTATCGTTTTACTTTTACTTCTAGAGTACGGAACCCTCGGTGCGCGAGTCCGACTCGCACTTGGCCGGTTTTTTTTTTCTTATTATAACAACAGCGGCAATAGAAATACACACTCTGTGAAAATTTCAACTGTCTACCTATTACGGTTTATGATACGTACAGCCCGCTGACGGACGGATGGACAGACGGACAGCGGAGGCTTAGCAATAGGGTCCCCTTGGCACTCTCTGGGTACGGAACCCTATAAACTAAATTCACGCGGACGAAGTCGCGGGCATCAGCTAGTTTCTTATAAAGTCTATTATTATTATAAATAAAGTGCGAATGATCTTAAGGATCAATGGATGGTTGGATGGATGGATTGACTGATTACTCCTTCACGCTTCATCGAATGAGCCGATTTGGCTAAAATTTGGATTAGAGATAGCTCTTACTCTTACGCAAGATTAACATATGGGCTACATTTTCTCCCGAAAAATTAAAGAGTTCCCACGGGAATCACAAAGCTTCAATCCAAAGTCGCGTGCATCATCTAGTAGCAAAATAACTTAGTTCTTCCTTGTGTACTAGTATGATGTGCCTATCTACACGAAATATAAATTACCTGTCTATGGATTATTTTCATGGATTTTCTTCCCCATTTACATTCGTGATGTGCGCCATTTCGCGCTTAATCATGAAAAACTGTGAATTACTTGCTATTCCTCCGGAATTTGGTCCAATTTAGTTGTACCTCTATCTGGAGCCTAATTAAAATTAACAGCTATTCAATCTTTTGCCGTGTAAGGGAGAAAATGCTCAGAAAAGATCCCGCGCAGTTCCTAATGCTGAAACGTAGGATAACTACTAATTTGGCTTTAAATGGATACCAAAGGCGCAAGTTAGCTATAATCACCTAAGAGAAATAATAAAAAGAGAATACGAATGTAAATACATCATCATCAGCAACCCATCAACAGCTCAGTACTGAGTACAGGTCTCCTTTGAGAGAAAGATTGTGCGATTATTATCCCAGTGCGAATTGGCAGACTTTACACACCTTGGAGAACATTATGGAGAACTCTCAGGTGTGCAGGTTTCCTCACGAAGTTTTCATTCACCGTTGAAGCATGTGATATTTAATTTCTCAAGCCTCACATAACTACGAAAAGTTAGAGGTGCGAGCCCGGGATCGAACCTGCGACCCCCTACAGGAGACCACAGTCCTAACCACTTCTTTTTCTTCTGAGACTAACACAAACATAGGTAATACGAATTTTGACGACGTCCCTGGTTTTGGCTGGTGATAAGAGCTGCAGTCGTGTAGTGTGAAGTCTGTCAAGCCACACTCGGCCACTTGGTGGCATTCGAGAGGATGGATTGTGATCAGTTGTGAGCCAGCGATGGGTTGCGATGATTTAAGGAATGAATAAATTCTGACCTGACCTGATTCTGAAGTGGGTGTGGATCATGTAGCTGTTGCCTGCGACTTCGTCCGCGTAGTTTTTCTGATTTCCTATGAGCTTATGAAATTTTCCCGCTGCAAAAGACCTATCGACAAAAGTCCTACCGCTAGTAAGTCTTAATATATATAAATTACGTGTCACGTTGTTTGTCCGCGATGGACTCCTAAACTACTGAACTGATTTTTATCAAACTTCGTAACTATCTGTAATTTGGTCCAACATAAATGATAGGATTTTTTGGATTGGGATAGTTTATTTGTTTTATTTATATAGATAAGTTAGCGGTACGAAGTTCGCTGGGTCAGCTAGTAGATTATAAAATCTTTTCTTAGCCGATACTCACCCCCTAAAAAGAACCTACCTTCCAAATTTCGAGTTAACAATGACAACAATTATTACTTTCTCATACATACTGTCACCCCTATTTTACCACCTATAAGGCGGGATTTTTCAAAATAACTTATACAGGTTTTTATTATTTAAAGACAGTTTTACCAAACTTTAAAAATATAGGACTTTCATATAACCTTCCAACCCCCATTTCACCCCCTTAGGAGGGGGTTTTCGTAAAAAAAAAATCTTAGCTGACACCTACCCCCTAGAAAGAACCTACGTTTCAAACAAGTTAACAAAAAACAATAATAACAATTATTAAAACTTTCCTATAAAAACTTTCATCCCCTATTTTACCACCCTTAATGGGAGATTTTCCAAAATAACTTATACAGATTTTTATTATATAATTTTATTAAATTATATTATAATTAAATTATAAGTCAATAATCTAAATGCCGATTTTCATATGTCTAACTTCAAAAATATAGGACTTTCATATTTAACCTTCCAAATCTCTTTTCACCCCCTCAGTTGTTTTCAGGGTTTTCTCAAATCCGTTTCTTAGCTGACACCATCATAGTTGTTGGTTTTTGTAAAAGGTATACCTAGGTAATAAAGTTTACCATTCATTTGTTAAACGCAGATTGGACTTTTCAAAGAATTAAAAAAAGTTATGCTACATGCGTAGTCGCTACGACTACGCATGTAGCATAACTTTCACGTCGTACGTCACTCGAAACATTATCTGAGGTGCACACATTAAAACATATTATATTTAAAAACGTATTTACATGACAAAAAAAACAATAATGTGGGTGTGCTAATATTTTATAGAATTACTTTCTACGGTCACTAAGAGACCACATAATATTATATTAATATGTTATTATAAATAAAATGATACTTCATGCATTGTAGAAAAACTACATCTTGAAAAGAAATTATCTTGTCTAATGAGCAAACCGTAAAAACATACATTTTTAAATTAAGAAAATCATAAAATTATTATCATCGTTTCCCTTTCCATTCTGTTGAAAGTGGTACAATTTACCGACCAATGCAGGTCTTTATACAAGAAGACTTGTTTTCAAAATTGTTTTGGTTGCCGCCACAGCCACCATATATGAATTCTTTGCAGGAGTTCGTATTTGCGTCATAGTAGTAGCTGGGAAAATAAAAAAATATTATTACAAGAAAATTACTAGTAGCACTTCCTTCAAAACGATGATTCGTACTCTCACGCAAAATATGTATGTTTTCGGTTCTCATCTTAGTACTTATCTTAGTACTTAGTAGTACTTAGTTCTTATCTTAGTTCATATATTATAGTACTAAATTAGCATATGGGGAAAAATGCTCGTTTGTTTTCGTCACAACATACAAACCGCATTATAAGTCGATGTTTTCAGTATGTGTTGTTTAATTACACTATATAGTACATAATATACAGAAATTTCAAATTCCTAACTAGTATAGTTTTTGAGATAGATCCCGTAACAAAAGTGGTCTTAAGCTGACAACTTTGACGGCCCCCCATTTCTTCATTTTTAGGGTTCCGTAGTAAACAAGGAACCCTTATAGTTTCGCCATGTCCGTCCGTCTGTCTGTCTGTCCGTCCGCGGTTTAGCTCAGAGACTATTGGTACCTACTAGAAATCTGTAATTTGACAAGGGTATAAATATCAATCACGTCGACAAAGTGGTGAAATAAAATTTTGAAAAATAATTTTTTTTAGGGTACCTCCCCTACATGTAAAGTGGGGATGAATTTTTTTCTCTCGACTATCCCATAGTGTGGGGTGTCGTTGAATAGGTCTTTCAAAAATATTGTAGGTGTGGGAATACCATTTTTCAATTCAGGGATCCGTTTGTGAAATATGATATTTTAAAGTGCTAAATTTTATTACAGTCAAGTGTCCCCCCCCCCTCTGCCAGCTAAATGGTTGTATATAGGATATAAGAAAAAATTCACAGCAGTAGTATATATAATGAATTTTAAAGGAAAACTATCACGGCGAAG
The DNA here is from genome assembly GCA_029955525.1 of Oeneis ivallda. Classification (NCBI taxonomy): domain Eukaryota; kingdom Metazoa; phylum Arthropoda; class Insecta; order Lepidoptera; family Nymphalidae; genus Oeneis; species Oeneis ivallda. Next base: position 18,053,697 of record JARPMR010000013.1, on the reverse strand, counting down.
TAGGTTTCATTAGTTAAGGAGTTATATCTGTTTTATCTAAGTTAGGTATTACACGTAGTGTAAGTTGCATATTTTGTAGTATATTATAGTATTTAAACCATGGAACTCAAAATGTATTCAATATTCATAAATAAAATAAAAGCACTGTCCTTGGTCAGGAATAATATTTGAGACTTTCAACTACGGAACCCTACACTGCGCGTGGCCCGACACGCACTTGGCCGGTTTTTTTTTGCTAAAAAATAAAAAATATATTTGAACTCTACTCACTAGACAATGACACCCTACGTATGCCAGGGTAAAAAAATAAAATTTTATTTCGACTCCTTTTTCATGCCTTTGTTACACTATGTTAACCTAATTTACTCCTTAAGTAAGCCTATGTTACTCCTTATGATATCAGCAATCTGCCAGAGAAAGTCCCGTCAAAATCGGTCCAGCCGTTCTCGAGATTAGCCGGAACATATAGACAGAAAGACAGACTGACAGACAGACAAACATACAAAAAAATTGTGTTGTGTTTATAAGTACCGTATTTTTTACTTTCATATGCCTTTAGTAAAAAGCTATTTTGACATTGCAAACAGACTTCAATTTATTTGTATAGATTACATAATTATGTACAGTGCATATTATTGTGACAGGCAACTACAGAACCCTACACTGCGCGTGGCCCGACACGCAATTAGCCGTTTCTCGTCTTTCATATACGCCATATTTAAATTATATTGTGTTCTAGGAACGTGAACGATGCAATAATACGAAGCAAACGACACATCATATTATTATTTTGAAAACAAAATAATATATAATACGTGAGGAGAAAGGAGGTCTAGGATACAATAATAAAACACTTACTCTGTGATGTGTCCTCTGCAGAATCCTGTTTCAGGTTCTAGATAGCAAAAAGAAGGCATCGTGAAACCTAAATGTTTGAAAATGTAACATTAATAACTACAACAGAGCAAATAAATGGGTACATACTTGATAAAAAGGTACTTCTTTAGTTGACAACTTACCATTTTTTGTATTAATTTCCCTTGCAAAAGTATTAATTACAATAATTAATAAAAATGTATATGAAAAACATAGTATTTTACTCATTGCGAAGAATTTTATAATGGAACCTTACTGTAATTGATGGACCGAAATTATTACGCAACTATTGGACAAACTTCTATTTATAAAGGCAAAGATAAAGGCACAAAATTAAATTGCACCTGTTTAAACAACATAAGTACATAATAATAATTATGTACTTAGTTATAATACTTATTAATTCTTCAGTGTGACTGATACATTTAAATGGATGAATTAATTATTTATCTACATTACGTCTTAAATTAATAAATATAAATGAACAACGTAACATTTCATTTCCGTATTTATTTTATTGTCTCTGAGTCTACTTGAGTGAATTTGCACTTGTCCGTCCGTCCGTTCGTCCGTCCGTCTGTCAGAGCCTTATAACTTCTGAATTACTGAACGAAATAAAGATTTTTATAACTTTTTAAGCCATATTCGGCTGAAGGCCATCGGTTTACATATATGTTTAAAGAAGTAATTACGTTCAGTAATTCAGAAGTTATAAGGCTCTGACAGACGGACGGACGGACGGACAGGACGGACAAGTGCAAATTTACTCAAGTAGACTCAAAGACCATCGCTTCGCTCAGTCAATAAATAAATAATAGTACATCATTTTGCTCTATTGACAACAGTTTCCGCAGCGTACGCGGCCTGAAAACAAAAAAGCCCCGCTGGATTGACGCCGATTTTAGAGGTCATTTCTATCGTTTTTGTAGAGGTACATTGGATTTGATCATTAAACTCACGAGGTACATTGAAAACTCCTGGTTTCATCTGATTCCATCAAACTATTCAAGGGGGGCCCGCTAGGTTGAAATACATTGAAGAGAGTCATTCCACCATATTGAGCTCTAAGCCAGAAGTCGTTTGCTGACTCTTTGTCAGTACCGAAATCCTACTATTGAATAAGCCTCAATAGCCCAACTGTAAAAGGTACGGATTGAAATCTGAAAGGTCGCAGGTTCGAATCCTACCCGTTGCACTATTGTCGTACCCACTCCTAACACAAGCTTTCCGCTTATTTGGAAGGGAGAGGAGATTATTAGTCAACTTCAACTTGGCTGATATTCTTTTAAAAAAAATCTAACCTTTCCATGCCTGGAATGACTTTGCAGTTGGTTATTTTGCCAATATTGCACCTCCTTGTGAGCATAATAAATGATGCGTGGGGACCACTTTTGTAAGTAACAAGGCGTTCGGGTTTTTTCTGGAAGAACGTGTTCACGACGGCTAAGTCAAGAGCAACGCATGGGGTCGAGAATGATATCTCCCTTAGCGTTTGCTGGACCATATCCAAAACCGCCGTGCACTCGCTCATACTCCGGACGCACCGCGCCTACGTGACCATTCAGATCACTATCCACAACTATGCTCTCGGTACTTGGGATGCCGTGCAATATATCCTCAAGTTCGTCCCAGAAAGCATCTGTACAACCAGATTGAGAGGCGTACGCGCTAAATAGGTTGGTTACAGTGCCGCTTAGCAAGACTTAAACCAACATTATCCGATCATTAGCTCTCTGGACGTTAATAATACTATTTTGGATATTTTATTTTATAGTGGGTGAACTGGTATACATCAACTTCCAACTTTGTCCGATGTTACGGGACTTTTTGCCTTTCCACCGCCTGTCTTGCAGGAACGCTCCTTGCACACGCCGTCTTTTTAGCACGTCTGCCAGCTCTCCGTAGCGTCCAGTGAGAGAGCCAATATTCCAGGTGGCAAAGCGAAGGCTTGATACTAGCGCCTTTGGCCGCGCCCGTACCATACGCGGTAGCCCTTGCACACTTGTTGCAGGTTTAGGGCGATGAGCCTGCGCGTCGTTTTGTGGCGACGCCCTATCCGTTATAGTATCATTCTTTATATTTCTCTCCATGGTGATTTGTCGTGTTGTACAGGTTTTGTGTGGAGCGACTGCCGTCTGACCTCGACGACCTCGAGGAGTACTGTGTCGTCGTCAGAGCCTCATTCGTTGTACAGCGGGGTGCACCGCGGGCAGGTGAGGTTGACTTGGCGACAAGGTGTCGGTGCAGCCCTTACACCCCTTTAATAGGCGGACAAGTATTACAAAGTATTACAATAATTTCACTAATGTATCTTAATAATTTATTTAGGTACTCAGATTCACGAAGCTACGAGTAGGTATTATTGGCCTTTACAAGTCTTCATACAAGAGAACATGGTGTCAAACTTGTTTTGATTGCCGCCACAGCCACCGTATACGAATTTTTTGCAGGACTTCTCATTCACATCGTAATAATATCTGAAAAGTCAAGAAAATAATATTTCTCACCCCAAAGCCATTTCCAATATTTTAAACATGAGATTTTACGTACCGTACGATTTTACCAAAACCTACTAGCATCGGCAAACTACTACTACGTTTGGCTACTTAGGCAAACTTGTAGCTCTTATTGACATGTCAAGACTCTATACTTACCACCCGGCTTGGAAAGTACCTAGTTTGCTGAGAAGATAAAGTCCAAATTAGACGGTGCCTCGTTCATCGTTCATTTTGCGAAAATGAAACCGTCTTAATGCGCCCTAAGGGCGAATTTAGACAGTTCATTTTTCGAGATTTTTGCTTTCATTTTCATGCTTAAATCGATGGGCCATCGAAAATGAACCGTCTAAATTTGCCTTTGGGGCAAAGGGCCTTAGGGTTCATTTTCGCAAGAAATGTTCGCAAAAATGAACGATGAACGAGGCACCGCCTAAATTGGACTTCATGAAACTCAGCAGTTGCTTTTATAAAACGCGGAGATGTAGGTAAAGTACTCATTAGGGATGTTACTACATCATTGTAACAAATTATTTATTACACTACCTACTTAATTATATTTAACTACCTAATTTTGGACATCTGAATGCTCTTACCGATTTATTCCATGCATATTTTAATAGTGTTATACCCTCGATTTGATAGTTAATGTTTTACATTGTTTTTATTGCAGTTTGGAATTTCGGAAATTTTCCCAACTTCAATAGGTAAAATATTTATATGACAATGCGGAGAACAGTAAGGGCCATGTCTCATTGGGTACTATGGCAGCGACGCCAACAGCGCTTCCGTGGCCTACCCTTGGCGTCCATGAGATGCCCAGCTGCCGCCAAGTGAGGTAAGGCTAGATACGTTGTAATACAATTTGACACGTTTTGACTGGCAGAACTGCCAGCGTTGCTGCCATGGCATCCTAATGAGATATGTCTCTAAAACACGGAAAATCATCATGATGGAAGTTGCTGGATGCATAAGGATCAGGTGTGGGGTCGCTTATAAGGGAATACCTATGTCTAACAGTGGTCGTCCTCAGGATTGTCAGCCCGATAATGATGATTATGAGGAGTCACGATCTTCCTTGAGAGCGAGCCAGAAGTAGATGTATACTCACTTAGTGAACAGAGCTAAGCAGAGTCCTGATTCTGGTTGTAAATAGCAAAATATAGGCTGCGTGAAGTCATCAATCTTCATATAATTTGTCCCTGAAAAAAAAACAAATACTTCGACTTCGCTGGTTAGGTTTTTAAGAATCTCGCGGGAAGTCAATGTTTTTTCATAATAAAAAGTATCGTTATGGCACTCTTTAGATCTTAAATTATAATTAGCTATGCAAAAATCAAGTCAATCTGTTTGCTCTGAACTATCTACCAACCAGACCACGTGCATTACACAATGTTTCTAAGGCCGTGGCGTAACTACAGGGTGACATTTAGGCAAAATGCCACGGGCCCCAGCCGGAAGGGGCCCCTGCGGCCCCGACCCGAGCGGGCCGCGAGCACATTGTAAAATAAAATAAAAATTAACGTTGGTTGAACTTTTTTGTATGAGTAGGAGAGGGCCCCATCCGATTCATTTGCCACGGGCCTCGAACGGTATATACGCCACTGTACTAAGGTCCGGATAATTACTTTCAATTTTCACTTATAATTCTTGCAATTCACGAGGGCGACTGACTTATGGTTGTGTGTATGTCGTATCTGTATAAGTGTGAGCGAGCGCAATGTTCGCGCCTGCCCGCTCCCACCTAGGCTTTGACAGGCACGCACACTTATGCAATGTGCATGTACACGAAGTAACCACAAGTAAAGCTCATTCGCCTTCGTGAATTGCAAAAACTGTACCTTTACAACGTCGTTCACAGTCCATAAGTGTATCAAAATTGTTTTTGTTCCCATCGCATCCACTATAGATGAATGGTGAACATTGGTCCAGTTTTACATCATAAAAGTATCTGAAATATTAAAACAGTCCCTTACAAAGTAGAGAAAATTAATATTACGTATAACAATTAATTCAGAAAATAACATCATTCACCTATTATACATACTTATTTAATGACTTTTCACAATTCCCTGTCTTTGGTTGCAGTTGGCACCAATGATCCCATTTCCAAATATACGAACGTGCTGAAATAATTTTAAAGAGATGCGGAGTAGGTACTACTTCTATTAATGTCTAGCTACAGAGGCAAAAATCTCATCTCAATACATCGCCGGCCCTTTACTGGTTTCCTTTCAGAATGAGAACGACTGTCATATTCCACTACGCTGCGTGCGATTGACAGACTTCACACACTTTTGAGAAGCAGAACTCTCAGGTTTCCCGTTTCCTCGCAATCAACCGTTAAAAAGCAATTGATAAATAATTGCTTAAAAATGGCAAAAAAGGGGTTCGACTGTATTAAAGAGTAGACACGAGATTAGTATATTAGATAGGTACTCGAAAATTAGGGATAACACAGACCCGCAAGAAACCATATTTTGACCGCCGAGCTTCAATTTGAAGATGGCAACACAATATTATTATAATCATAACTTGCTAATGTCCACATAATGGGGGTATTTAGATGCCGAGCTTTCAGTGCTGGGCAGACATTCCAGCACACTGGGATTGCTAAAGTATTCATCATCATCATCTTCATGAGCAACCAATAATTAACATCTCACAACTGAGCGCAGATCTCCTCTCAGGGAAGGGTTATAGGCTTTAGTCCATCACGTTGGCCCAATCCGAATTGGTAGACTTCACGCACCTTTGAGAACATAACGGAAAACTCTTAGGTGAGCAGGTTTCCTCACGATATTTTCCTTCACCGTTGAAGCATGTGAAATTTAATTGCTTAAACGTACATAACTCTGAAAAGTCAGAACTTTGTGCCCGGACTCGAACCTGCGACCCCCTGATCCCGAATAAGAGACGCAGTCATTATCACTGGGCTATCACTACTTGCTAAAGTATTATTATAAGTAATTACTGTTCTTCTTCCGCCTCCCATCATCTCGTTGAAGTGCGTCCAGCGTGCTTGAAGTCCCATCTACTCGTATGTCTCTTGCAACATTCGATCCTGAATTAACCGTCGCGGTCGTCGGTTTAGGAAGAGTGGTATCACGTATCACAGCAGTTGTTATCGAATTATTCAACTCTGTTCCTCTTGCAAAAAAACTTACTATTATAATGAAAACATAGGAAAAATACAATAACTGGAGCATTGCAAAAGAATTTTGTGCTATAACCAAACCGTGTGATCGATGCGATAAAATTTATGTTAAATATCGTAAAAATAACGTCTACGTTTCCGAAATACCTATATACCTACTCACTTCACATCAATGCATTGTGACGATTGACGAATCGATTTTAAGCAAATCTACTATATAAAAACAAGTCGGGTTTTCCTTCCTGACGCTATAACTCCAGAACGCACGAACCGATTTCCACGGTTTTGCATTCGTTGGAAAGGTCTCGGGCTCCGTGAGGTTTATAGCAAAGAAAATTCTATCCACGCGGACGAAGTCGCGGGCATCAGCTAGTATTTTATAATATTATAATATCATTCATATTGATATTCATCCATTTAAAAAATTTAATATAATTGACCATGTTACCATTTCATGATCACAAGATCAAGCATGATTCTATTAACATGAGTTACCTTTTGGTAAAATACCTTCTAAGATTACATCGATAGTATATTAATAAATCATTATTCTAGCGTTCAGCTCTAGTAGCGTTGTTCAGGTTTCTACCATTCTCATATTTTTACCTACTTTCAGTGATGGTCAAACAAGAAATACTCTTTTTAGGGTTCCGTACCCAAAGGGTACTAACGGGACCCTATTACTAAGCCTACGCTGTCCGTCCGTCCGTCCGTCCGTCCGTCCGTCCGTCCGTCCGTCCGTCCGTCTGTCAGCGGGCTGTATCTCGTAAACCGTAATAGATAGACAGATGAAATTTTCACATATTATGTATTTCTATTGCCGCTATAACAACAAATAATAAAAATTAAATTAAATTAAAAAAATTAAATTAAAATATTTCCATCCTACATGAAAATATTTTAATTTAATTTTTTTAACGGAACCCTAAAAGAGCGATGCCCGACTCGCACTTGGCCGTTTTTTTGTTATACTAACTATTTAAATAAATATATCTGACCGATTTTTGAAAATATTATGAACTAAAACTGCAAACGTTCTTGTTTTTCTGAATGATTCAACAAATTGAATATAATATTTTAGTATAGGTACTTGGTACGTTCTACGGTCTACCTAGGAGTTTACTCCTAGAGTAACGATTTCTGATGGAATGAAGCTCTACATTGTGAAAATGGCAATGAGACTGCTCCCAAATTATTAAATCGATAAAGTGTAAATGGGATCGATTTCAGTTGAAGCACAGATATTGATAACAAAATATTGACGACAGTAGCCGCAGAGGCGAACCAAGTGCAGCAGCGATACTGAATAGCGAGTCGTTAGGATAATTCGATTTGGGAATTGGAGCATCGGAGGATCCCACCGTTCGGGTATTCGTGCTTGCATTCATCCCTCTCTCGTCCCGCGCCCGGCTCAGCAATGCAAGTCGGTATTTGAATGCAAATTGAAAACCCCATTAGATCGGCAAACACCGGCCCTCCGATAAGACGATGAAAATGTAGGCTTACAATCGAAAAAGTTCATAGGTACGTCTAATAATCTGGAAAACCCCTGTATTTTTTTCTAAAATCTTTTCTAATTCTATATTATATAACGTATTTATAAAGCGGACGAAGTCGCGTGAATTTAGGTTTTTAAAAATCACGTACATGGGTACTATTGTTTTTCCTGGATAAGAGTAGCCTATTTCACTCTCCAGGTCCTCAAATATTATACCCATGCAAAAATCAGGTCGATAGGTATGTTGCTCCGTTGCTGTGTGATTGAAGGATGAACGAAAAAACCAAAAAGTTAATACACTTTCGCATTTTGATATTTGAGCGGGAAGGGCTAATAGTTCTGGCCTGGGATTTTAATAACACACTAACCTAAACTTTCTCCCGATTGACTATTATTTTTATTACCACGAGCACAAATTAGAGATTCCATGTAAACAATTTAGGTATTTACCATAGCGGCCTTAATGAGAAGTAGGTAGGTATGTGATACCTATAGTCAGGTAAGTGTATACCTAAATTGCATATTTATACGATTGATAACACGGTCGCCGCAGTCACGGTAATATTATGTATACAGTATTCCAACTTCATACAAACGGACGAAGCGCGAGCTATGCCTACGCGCCTCGATCTCGGTAAGCGCTCGGTACGCAGACAGTCGCGACTGTGCCGCAGTGACGAACGGACGGTGTTATGTTTTTTAACAATAACTGCGCAATTTTTTAACTAAAAATAAGTTCAAGTACATATTTAATATGACGAGGAGGATATATTGTGCTGTTTTTTGTTTGTTTAGGCAAATGTAATTAAAATGCTGGAGGCGGGCAGCCCTATCGCATGTTTACGTACCGCGCGGCTGTAGGCATTTATGTCAAAGATACGGCCGAGTTACAATACTGTATACATAATATTACCGTGCCGCAGTCGTTCAAAACACAATTATGACAATTTAAGCTTAATGATTTCAAAATCGATTCGTTCGATAGATTGCGATGGTTTCTATCATGTGGCATTTTCAATTTGCATTCAAATTCCACTTCCGATAGCTGAGTTGCGGTGAGGAGAGACAAAATGCGAGAATGCCGGGATATTCGAACGTCCTAATTTCCGAATGGGATTAACCTAACGACACGCAGCCGCAGCATACCTACCTACCTACCTCCTGCATTGGGAGTTTGTATCTAGAAGCTAATTAAAAGTCTTTTTTCTCGACTTCGTAGTTGGTTACCTACTCAAAGTAGCCTACCTATAAAAACGGGACGAAGACAAACAATATACAAATAATATCTATTATTCTTTAAGGCAAAATGGCAGTCATAGGGACTGCCGATAGAAGTGAAAACTAAGTACCTACTTCTTCTTCTTTCTTCTTTATCAACCTATAGACGTCCACTGCTGGACAAAGGTCTCCTGCATGGACTTCCACAGGCTTCGGTCTTGCGCCGCTTGAATCCAGCGGCTCCCTGCGACTCGTTTGATGTCGTCGGTCCACCTGGTGGGGGGTCTGCCAACACTGCGTTTCCCGGTGCGGGGTCGCCACTCCAACACCTTGGGACCCCAACGACCATCAGTTCTTCGAACTATGTGCCCCGCCCATTTCCACTTCAGTTTCGCGACACGCTGAGCTATGTCGGTGACTTTGGTTCTCCTACGAATCTCCTCATTTCTGATTTGATCTCGCAGAGATATAACCAAGCATTGCTCTCTCCATCGCTCGCTGGGTGACCCTGAGCCTTCTTATGAGGCCCATAGTTAGCGACCATGTCTCGGATCCGTAAGTCATCACTGGCAACACGCACTGTTCGAAGACTTGAGTCTTCAGGCACTGAGGGATTTTGGACGAGAAGACATCTCGGAGCTTCCCGAACGCTGCCCAGCCGAGTTGGATTCGGCGGTAGTACCTACTTACACCTAAGTAACTAAGTGCCTGTGCCTTGAGTACCTCATACAAGACAACTTTGTATAATACTAATAACGCACGGAGGTATATCCAGTATATATAGCTCATGGAAATCGTGACGCGTGATGCGGACGCGTGACGGTCACGATGACGCGAATTCAATGTTTTTTGCGCACCCAAAAAAGTGTTTTTTTTTTTTCTAAAACTTCGAAAACATCACGTTTTCAAGATATCACATACAATACTAGTTTGTAAAATATAGGTTTATGAGATATTATCGATATTGATAAATAGGTATAGGTTACCGGATTTTATGTATTGCCGTTATTTTCAAAATAAAATGGGTAAATTCAAAACCCTTTCTCTAATCGCCATTGAAAAACCACTTGGGCCACAAAACACTATTATCATAATTATAAGAAATGACTAAAACGTAGCTGTACATACCTAGGTACTTAAGAGTATAGCTAACAATTATTTATTAACAACAAAGCTAAGGCAATGGATGCAAAATTAAAAACCACCCGGGACCGCAGTGGTAATTAGTGCTACGTTTAGTTTTTTATCGTCTGAACGCTAAGGACGGGATAATGGGAGCTGCGACGATTAATATTTACTTAATATTCCCTGCTGCAGCTGCAGACAATTTGCTATTTAGGTTTAGTTTCAATGATGCTTAAAGAATATACGTAACTAAGTATCAGCGCTTAATAATATTGGCCTAGAGTCTAGAAATTCTCATCCCCGGTTAAAAATTGTGCGCAATTGCAATTAGGTATTTCTAAGTCAAAGGGTGTTGGCAGACCCCCCCACCAGGTGGACCGAGGACATGAAACGAGTCGCAGGGAGCCACTGGATTCAGGCGGCGCAAGACCGAGACCTGTGGAAGTCCATGCAAGAGACCTTTGTCCCCGCAGTGGAAGTCTGTCGGTTGATAAAGAAGAAGAAGAAATCAAATGCTGTATAATTCACTCTGCCAAAATAACTTCGTCGACCTGTCGACCCCTGGCTCAGTTGAGTGGTGAGCACTGTGGGTGAGCACTATGGTTGTTGAGGGAGTGGCAGTGGGATTTTGATTCCCTGCCCCCTGGTAGGGGCAATAATATACCTATAATATTAATAAACTTATCCTAATTTCTAAAATAGAATGTTATTTATAATTTATTAGATAAAATTGGTTGTCTGTAAAGTCGGTTGGTACGGACGATAGTTTGACGTGATAACGTAAAAAAGAAACATTGACGATGACTGGCGGGCGGCCGGCGGCGGGGTCGCAAACCAACGCTTGGGCCGATCGTGCCTCTCTATCACTTGTTCCGCGCTCTCACTTGCATGCTCAGGCTTAGGCGGAACGTGACACTTTTTTGTGCGTGCAGCCGGTGTTCATCGATTTATAAGACGTTATCACGTCAAAATAAAGTTTTTAATAATAAAACACAACGCCTTTTTCTTTTTTAATATCTTTCTCAGAAATTTATAGTTTCCTGTTAGACAAAGAGAGCGCTACTTGCGTGTGACGAGCAAGAAGCCTCGTAAGACTCCGGCTACACGCTCTGTCTTGCCTGTGCAGGCTAACCAAGAATTGCGCAGTCCTATTTTCCTAAAATCAATGAACTGCACGGGATACCTTCTTGCCGTCTTGCGTGTAGCCGGTACTTAGGTACCGACTGCCGTCTTACCTGAGCGTTTACCTACACAAGCCACTTTGGGCAGTTAAACGCTTACGTGGGCAAGACGGTATCCCGTGCAGTTCAAAAAGGGCGGCTTGAGAAATCGTCGACTTGTGGAAAATTGGACTGCGCAGTTCTCGGTCTCTGCCTGTGTAAGTTAACTGCACGGCAGCGTGTAACCCATAGATAATACATACCAGAGGTGTAACCGGAGCTTTAGGCTGAGATCACATCTGTGCGCATCGATTCGCATTTTGTCCATACAAAATTGTCATTTTTCATAGAGTCGTGACTCGTGAATAGTGTTCTGTGCCTATAAATCCTTCTCTATGGCATAGACCACGGACAATAAGTCGTTTCACGAAGTGATTTTCTCTTTGGTTCGGTCAAATCGCCGCAAAGTGAAAAGTCCAAATAATATGATTTTTTTATAACTATTTACTTTGATATCATTTTACGGCAAAATTAACTGTTTAACCATGAATTTATCTGAGGAAAACAGTTTTTCGAACGGCCTGCTGTACGTGGGCTTCAATCAAGATCAAGGTGACTATAAGAAATTGCTTAGTAACAAGCTGAAAGTGAAAACGTAACTTTTTGTTGTGATGTTTTCATAATTATTTACTGTTGTGTGAATAATCCGTATCGCATTATAATATTTAGTTATTTCTTTCAGGTTGTTTCGCCTGTGGAACTGAGAATGGGTTCAGAGTGTTCAACAGCGATCCACTTAAGGAAAAGGAGAGACAAAATTTCGCTGAAGGTGGACTCTCATACGTCGAAATGTTGTTTAGATGTAATTACATGGCACTGGTTGGCGGAGGAAAGACGCCCGTGTATCCTCCGAACAGAGTGATCATTTGGGATGATCTGAAAAAGGATTCGGCCATTTCATTAGACTTCAACAGTCCAGTGAAAGCTGTGAAGTTGAGAAGAGATCGCATCGTCGTTGTTCTCGGTAAAGATTCTAGAACATTGTTTATTAATTACTTAAGTATGGTTGAGCAAAGCAATGGCTGGGTCATGCGTCGTTCTCGTGAATGGGTGCCACCAGTGGGAATGGGGCTATTTTATGTCTGTCCATCTTAACATGTATAGAGCAACCGCTGAGTTTCTTTGCTGGTTCTTCTTGGTAGGAAGGGCATTCTGAACCAGTGGTAGATTTATCAGATTTAGTAGTAGATTCAAAAGTACTTGCTAAGCCAAATGGAAGGATTATAGAATAGAATAGAATAGAAATGTTTTTTATTCAAATAAACTTTTACAAGTACTTTTGAATCGTCAATGAGTCTACCACTGGTTCGGAATGCCGTTCCTGCCGAGAAGAACCAACAAGAAACTCGGCAGTTGCTCTTTTCAAAATACTTTTACAATATACTTAATAGATATTATTATTAGTATGCAGAATTTCCACAATGAGGGGAAGTTCCACAAAAACATAGGTAATTATTTCTAATTATAATTCAACACATGTTAAGACGGGCAGACAGAAAGTAGCCCCATTGCCGCTGGTGGCACCCGTTCACGAGCATGACACATGACCCAGCCATTGTTTCGCTCAACCATATTTGAGGGAACATAACAACCCGCATCACACGACACCACCGCAGAAATGTTAAAGAGAGTGTGACATACTTAGGCTTTAGAATTACTTAATTATGGTTGAGCAAAGCAATGGCTGGGTCATGCGTCATTCTCGTGAATGGGTTCCACCGGTGGGAATGGGGCTATTTTTTGTCTGTCCATCTTAACATGTATAGAGCAACCGCTGAGTTTCTTTGCTGGTTCTTCTTCGTAGGAAGGGCATTCTGAACCAGTGGTAGATTCATTGACGATTCAAAAGTACTTGCAAAGCCAAATGGAAGCATTATGTATTAAAAGTAACTATTTACGTATGTTCCCCTGTAGAGCCTTAACTGGTGAGCCAATTTTGATGAAACACCAGACACCTCAGTCCTGTGTTTAAAAATTATCATGTGACAGTTGTCAAACTTTTTCCTGTTTTTTAATAGTTAACTTGCAATGACTGTAATAACCTATACCTTTAAACATTTCTATGGTTGTGTCATGTGGTGCAGGTTGTTACGTTCCCTCAAATATGGTTGAGCGAAGCAACAGCTGGATCATGCGTCATGCACGTGAACAGGTTCCACCGGCGGAAATGGGGCTGTTTTCTGTCTGCCTATCTTAACATGTATTGAATTGTAGTACGCATTTTTGGAACTTCGCCTCATTGTGGAAATATTCTATTCTATTCTAACAAGTTGCATGGAATAAATTGGCTTGGAATCCAGCTGCCCACAAGATATTAAAAAAACTTATTACAATGTAAATAGCTACATAATAATATTGTGAAATGATCATTTTGAAAAGAGCAGCTGCTTATTTTCTTGCTGGCTCTTCTCAGCAGAATCCGCTTTCCGAACCAGTGGTAGAGTCATGATGTGTCATAAGGGCCACAGGTTGGCTTACATGACATAAATAATTTTGAATTTTTTTGAACCATGAAATAAAACTACCTACTATGAGCTGTGCATTTTGAAAACAATTTGCGTTCAATTACATCCCTAACAGAAAGAACATCATAAATAAAAAGCAATTTTTTTCTCCATTTCAGAAAATTTGATCAAAGTGTACACATTCACTGCCCAGCCTCAGTTGCTGCATGTGTTTGAAACATGTCAGAACTCCAGAGGGCTGTGTGTGGTTTGTCCAAACAGTAACAATGCACTACTCGCATATCCAAGCAGAAAAACTGGGCATGTTCAGGTAGTTATTACTTAACACCTAAAAAGATTTAAGGGAAAGTGTAACCTGGCTACTTTTAGTGGCAGCGATCATGGCATTTTTGATTGCCTTTAGCTTTTCTAGGGCCTTTTGCGACTGCATCGCGAATACCGCGACTCAAACGCGTTCACGTTTTTATTGCTTTCAATCACAGAATCGAGAAATCGCGCGAAACGCGATGCACGCAAAAGACCATAAAAGCACGCGATCGCTGCCGCTAAAAGTAGCCAGTCTACCCTCTCCCTAAGGATACGATTTGCACAGGCGGCGCGTTGTGCGGCGGCCGTCGCGGTGCCCGCCGCGTGCGCTGCGGCGTTCAACGCAAACGCTTCTGCATGAACGCCCTCCCATACTTGGCCATAATATGTTTGAGTTTACCGCGCTGCGCGACGCGACGCGGAATATGCCGCGTGCCCTCGGTGCCCGCCGCGTTCAACGCAAACGCTTCTGTATGAACGCTGTCATACTCGGCCATATGTTTGAGTTTACCGCGCGACACGACGCACCACGCGCCACGCAACGCCCCGCATGTGCAAAAATGTACCCTAAAAGTGGTAATATGTACTACTGGGGATTAGTACTGGGTTCCAAGGTGCTGGAATGGTGACCTTGCACTGGAAAATGTAATTGTTTTTTGCATGGATATTACACTTTGCTGGGCTGCAGTGTGGTTTGTTTTAAATATATGTTGTACTGTCATACCTTGTATATTTTTAAACAATAACTATTTGATATAGTTAAAGACCAAGAGAGTGACATTAGACATGCAATAAATAACTTCAGTCCATAGCAATGGATCTGAATATGAAAGTGTTTGTCCTTCAATGATTGTTTGTTGTTCCTTCAAAAACAGAGTACTACTGCTTTGTGATTGAAGGACAAACAAACACTTATAATATTAGTAAGTATTACCTACTGTGTATGGAAGCAGTGATAGCCTAGTGGTTAGTACTGTGGTCTCCTATCCGGGGGTCCCAGGTTTGATCCCGGGTACGCACCTCTGACTTTTCTAAGTTACGTGTGCTTAAGAAATTAAATATCACAAGCTTCAACAGTAAAGTAAAACATCATGAGGAAACCTGTACACCTCAGAGCTCTTCATAGTTTTCTCAAAGATGTGTGAAATCTGCCGATATGCATTGAGCCAGCATGATGGACTACGGCATATAACACTTCTCTAAGAGGAGACCTGCACTCAGTAGTGAGCCATTGATGGGTTGCTGATGTATGTGTGTGTATTACCTACCGAGTTTCTTGCTGGTTCTTCTCGGCAGGAAGGGCATTCCCAACCAGTGGTAGACTCATTGACAATTCAAAAGCACTTGTAAAAATGTTTATTCGAATTAAAAAAAAATCTATTCTATTCTATACCTCTGTATATGAAATATAATTAAAATATGATGTCCACAGCTAGTTGAGTTGACTAGTCTCGCAGGCACAAGTGCAGCCCCAGAAGGTCATCTCATAGCAGCTCACGAGGCACCATTAAGCTGCTTGGCTCTCAACGTGGGTGGCACAAGGTTGGCCACAGCATCCACTAAGGGTACACTCATCAGAGTGTTTGACACAAACACTGGCCAAAAGTTGGCAGAGCTGCGAAGAGGGGCACATCAGGTGAAAAATGATACTAATTACTTTGCAATCTAAATTAAATTCACAGCAGGCCTACCATGCAAACGCGAGAAATTTTTGTCTACCCCTTTTCTCGTCTTTTCTCTATATCTGTATCGAAACTTTCACATTGCACATCATGATTTGTCTAGTTATGTCAAAAGTAGAGATCAAATTATTTTCTCAATTTTTCTCTACGAACTCTAACATGGCGAGTGGCGACGTCATTTTCACGAATTTTGAAGTTTAAAGAGTAAACGAGAAATCGGTCTAAATCAGTAATTCCCAAAGTGGTCCAGGTGGACCCCCAGGGGTCCACGGGAGACTCGACGGGGGTCTACGTTGGCGTGACAGAAAAATGGGGGTCCACAATTCGTAAGCGGGGGTCGATAGTGAAGCCGCCGCCGACGCGCCGTCTGCAACACTTGTTCAGACGTGCAAAGGGACCAAATACGACTTGTGGGTGGTGTGTGTGCTTACAATCTTGCATGAACTTGTTTGATTCTTCACCAATATAAATACGAATGCCAAGAATAAACGTTACTCATTTGTTCCCGGAATTTCGGAGAGAAAAGTACCTAAAGTGAATCGATCTTAGTGATTGCCAGTGACGGAAAAGGTAAGTAGGCTGCCTTTTGCTATACATACTTTTATTTTATTTATTACTTATTTATTTATTTAGAACAGAAAGCCGAGAAAGGTAGAACTTTTTGTCCCTAATTTATTAGTAATTGTTTATTTCCCGACTGTGTGGTGTTTCACTAGGTAATATAAGTCATCTTTATTATCAACCCAGCGAGGTCTCCTCTAAGAGAAGGGTTACAGGCCATAGTCCACCATGCTGGCCCAATGCGAATTGGTGGACTTCACACACCTTCGAGAACATTATGGAGAACTCTCAGGTGTTACTGTTTAATTTTGATTGTAGGTACAATTATATTTTGATTTACTATACTCACTTAATATAATATTGTAAAATATGATAACAATAATAATAATTAATAGTTACTTACATAGTATTTGAATAAATACAACACAAGAAAATATACTATTTTTTTATTTTTACCACTCCGAGTTTTCTAAATAAAATAAGTGAGAATTGATTGGTTTTTGTGCTGTGAGTAGATGTCAAAAATGTAAGCTTGAGATGGAATCACTTCTTTTTGAATGGTCAACTTTACTTTTGACATCCACTCACAGCACAATCAATTAATTAATTTACCAATCAATTCTCTTTTTTTTTCAAAGAATGTTGTTTTCGTGGTTGGAACTCACTCGCAACGCCAATTTTCATAATTTATCTTCACATTTTTTGTCGACTGGAAATATGATAGAAATTTAGCTGCAGGGGGTGCACCGGAACCAGCAAACTTTTGAAAGGGGTCTATGAGCAAAAAAAGTTTGGGAACCTCTGGTCTAAATCGACAATATCTCTCTCTCTTCACAAGATATCACTTCAACATGCAAGCTAGGCCTGCAGGTCTAATTAATGCAATGCTAATTTTTTCTGCAGGGAAAAGGCACTATTTCGACACCTGCAAGGAAAAACATTGTATCTCATTTTTCATTGAGTGCAAAAGAGCATCTTTTATTTACTAAGAATGTGATTTTCACTCAAATTCGCTAAAAAATGAGTTATGATGTCTTTCCTTGTGGGTGTCGATTTATCTGACCTGTCAATTCACTGGTGATGATTTCTGATTCATCTGCTTATGTCTCCTATTTCTGAGATTATAGAGAATTTCAATTTATCAGCTTCCAGAAATTTACCAAAAAAGCTTAGATTAAAAATTGGTATTTGGTGTTAGAACTTTAGTGATGATTATTTGTTACTAGATGATGTCCGCGTGGATTAAAGATTTTTGATTTCCGCGGGAATTCTTTAATTTTCCGGGATAAAATATAGCCTATGTGTTAATCCAGGGTATGAGCTATCTCCATTCCAAATTTCAGCCAAATCTGTCTAGTAGTTTTTGCGTGAAAGAGTAACAAACATGCACATACAAACTTTCGCCTTTGTATTAGTGTGATGTGAAGTATGATTTTTCCAGGCAACAATATACTGCATAAACTTCAACCACACAAGCACCAACCTCTGTGTGACGTCAGACCATGGCACAGTCCATATCTTCAGCCTAGAAGACGAGAAGCTAAACAAGCAATCCAGTCTAGCGACCGTCAACTTCTTACCAAAATACTTCTCAAGCAATTGGAGTTTTTGTAAATTCACCATACCCAATGGACCGCCTTGTATTTGTGCATTTGGTGTGGATAAAAGTTCTATAATTGGTAAGTAACTTGCCTCATAGAGTACTTGTTATTAAATCTGCCTGTGTAATGGCCGAAAAATGAATGAATGAATGGTGGAATGGTGTGCATCATGTTGAAAGTAAAGTCAGGCACAGTCCTGATTAATTTTTTTAAACCAAATCAATCAGGGGAACTTTGATAAATAATCACAACAGTTATCAACTAGTATATAAAGTACAAAAAATCGGTCAAGTGTGAGTTGGACCTCGCTCTTTTAGGGTTCCGTTCATGTGACCAAATCATTTTTTTTTTAAACTAGATACATATTTAGATATCTTAGTTGAACTGAAGTAACCGAGTAAAACCGAAAACTTTGACAGCCCCCTATTTCTTCATTTTTGTAGCTAAAAAATAAAAAATATATATATTTGAACTCTTCTTATTGAGCTCTAGACAATGACACCCCACATGCCAGGGTAAAAAAATAAAATTTTATTTCGACTCCTTTTCCATGTATGGGAGCCCCCTTTAGTTTTTAATTTAATTTAATTTTTATTATTTGTTGTTATAGCGGCAATAGAAATACACAATATATGAAAATTTCAACTGTCTATCTATAACGGTTTACGAGATACAGCCCGCTGACAGATGGACTGACTGACGGACAGCAGAGGCTTAGTAATAGGGTCCCGTTGGCACCCTTTGGGTACGGAACCCTAAAAATGTACTAATGTAAGTTAAATGTTTTTTTTGCAGTTATTTGTGCTGATGGTTCATACTACAAATACAAGTTTAACGAAAGGGGTGAATGCACCAGAGATGTTTATGCACAATTTCTGGAAACTTCAGAAGACAGATAAGTGAATATATCCCATATGTATGTGGAATTAACTTACTACGAGGAAATTAGTAAGATCCAAATAGAAACATGCTAATTCCTTATCAATACTATATTGGTACTGTGTTATGAAACTCTTAAGGTAAGGTCACACTTAGGCTTGACCTGACTTCCGACAAAAAGTTTCTGTAGTACTTATATCCTATTTAATATTCATATCATAAAGGCTTAAACACTAAGTAAAGGCGTAACAACACTTAATAATATTATGTGACAACAACGTCGTATTTTCAAAAAGGTTAGGAAAGAAAACTCTTTTGAGAAGCTCCTGCTAGAAAAGCAGTGGATTATATGCAAGTTACTTTACAATATTTTCCATAACTATTTGTAAAGTCTGTCTGTCTGTGTTGCTAATGACATAAAAAAGCAGCTAAAAAGGCAATTTTTTAATTTATGTTTCCATTTTAGAATCAATATTCTATTCTATCTCAAGTAGTTGTAAAACAAAAAGTAATTGAAGCCAGTGTGACCTTGCTGTAAATAAATTTATTGAATGGTATTGGAGACCAATGCGATTGTTGTAAACAGATTATAGATATTGGTGCTTATTCTGTTGTACATAAACTTAACTCTAAATGTATTGATAACTTACTACAGTGAACGTTATGAAAAGCATAGCTTTGCTTTAGACCTGTTAATTTGGTTTAGTATGTAAATTGCGTACAACGGAATTTGTACTATTTGATATAAATTTTTATCCTTTTGTATATCAGGCAGTCAATGCGAAAGTAGTCTGACCTTTTTACACTGAACAAGCGCTACTCTTGTACGATTTGTAATACATGGAACTATACAGAGGATGTCAATAAAAGTCGGGCGTTGGGTACCGAAGATAAAACCGAGATACCTATAGTAGGTACTTTAGGAGCGTAGGTTTAGGCTGGAATCACATCTGTTTGATGTCGCATTGATTCGCATTTTGTCCATACAAAACTGTCACTTTTCATAGTCGTTTACGCATCAATTCGGCAATTGATGCGTACATGACTCCATAAAAATGTCAATTTTGTATGGACAAAATGCGAATCGATGCACACAGATGTGATAATTCCTTAATGTGTGGTACACAGATGTGATAATGCCTTAGTGTGTGGTAATTCATTTTAAGGATGATTATACGGGTCTGCCCGCGAAATTCAAATTTAATTTATTTTTTCGCAATTTGTAAACTAATACGACAAAGTAGGCTTATGGCATTCTAATTGCGACAATGGCAGTATCATCTTCATAGGTTTATATAAAAATCTTTACTTGAAAGTGTCCAGTTTAAGAAATTAATCAAAATTTGTGAGTAACTCACGTCCAACTCAGTATTTTGATTAATTTCTTAAACTGGTCACTTTCAAGTAAAGATTTTTATATAAACCTGTGAAGATGATAATTCCACTGGCGCAATTAGAAGGCCATAAGCCTACTTTGTCGTATTAGTTTACAAATTGCGAAAAATCAAATTAAATTTGAATTCCTTGTCTTCCACCTTAAGCCGGCAAATTACTGGACGGTATGTGGGTAAAAAAGGTACTACTACGCTTACTGTTACATTGTGGGTACAATTTGAGGGAGGCAGTGAGTTTCGCTACTTTCCGTTATTACTATTCTGTGGTATGGGATCACGCAAATTATACCGCGCATGTAAATATTGCAAGAGAGCAATACAAAGCATTATATTGTCTTGACCTGATTTCGATAATAATTAGATTTTTTTCTAATTTGTGATAAGTAATAGATTTATAGCCAAAATAATGTACCTATTCCCATATCTGTTTAAAACTGGATTGTTTTATCTATTTGACTTTCCTAAGGAAAAGTGACTTAAGTAAACAATAATAAAATAAAATCATAGTCACTATACAACTTCCATTAATTCTGTTTTATTTAATTTAATTAACTTTCAAGGAATATTTTTTAGAATTTATTAAAACTTGAGGCTATGATGAAACTTTAAGCTGCATGCAGACCGAGTCAATAAATGTGAACAAATCTCACGTTCTTTGAGAACTATCTATCAATTGTTTCACATAATAACAAATATTCTAATTCTACTGATTTGTTAAAAGCGCTGTCAAAACACATCGAGGTTCGCACGCACGGTCTGTATGCACCACTGCACGAGTTTTATTTATACAGTACCAAAGATTCTAAATCAAGTCTGCGCGTAATGGTGAAAACTTATGGAGCAAAAAATTTAAAAGAGGCAATCGCCAGACCAAGAGGGGCATTTTTCATTATTTAGAATGTGGGTGATGTCAGCAGCATAGGGCATGCTGTAAAAATCGTCAGCATTTCTTCCATTTTATCGAATCATGACGTCAACGAATTTATAGTATGAGAAATGTGTCGCATACACCTGCTATTTGTCTCTATCACTTTAAGGATGCATTGTGTTGCGCTCATGCTTGATTTTGTTACAACTTTGTACATTTATATCAATATTGTTATAAAATTATCTAATTATTATCTATATTATGAAAATCTGTTAGAATCGGTTTAGTGACTACCCTATAATATCATTTTCATTGCCTATAAGGAGGATCTCGATAAATGTTTGTACTAGTTAAAAAAAATTAAATTGTGAAATTCTAAAGATTTTTAATTGTTATAGATTTAGATATTGTTTAAATGAAATTATTAATATTGCTACCTTCTGTAAATAATTAATATACAAAAAGTAATGGTTATGGAGCTCCTAACACTGAGTGTGATGCGCGGGTGCGTCGCGGTGACCTTGGCTGCCAACTGAATGCATCTTTATACAACACCAAACGAAAAGCGTTGGGGCAGTTTTCAATTACCTTCGGTATACAATGGCAATGGCATGTTTGATGGTGGAGCTCCTAAGACTGAGCGTTTGCAGACTAAGATATAAAAAGCAGCAAAGTTTTTTCAACATTTATATCTTTCTCAATAAGCAACTACAACGCAAAAATTATGTTATACAAATAAAATAAAATACCTAAAAAACACTGATTCGCAAGTATTATGTATTGGGATAAGAAAATCTCTAGTTCGTCAATTGTTAGCTGGTGAACAGTCAGCCTTAGCAGTCAGTTTAAGCTTACGTACATAAAGTTGTAACCTCGACTAAAATCTAAGGAATACACACAAAAGTATGAATTTGTGCTTTTTCACAAAAAGCATTATTTTCTCATGAAAATTTAACAAAAAAAAAAAATAGGCATAAAATTCAGTAAATCCGAGTTTTTCATCTTGTGCGAACTTGTGTACACTTACCGACTTGTTGAGTTTTTTTAAATTACTACTAAAATATTAGAATAGAATAAAAATGTTTTTTATTCAAATAAACTTTTTTACAAGTGCTTTTGAATCGTCGATTAGTAGGTAATTATTATAACAAGTTGGTACACTTAACACAAGTTACCGCAGTATCTTGAAAGTTTCAAATAAGAACTAATTGCCGAGTTCATGCCAGAGCTATAACAGATTTTCAAACTGTTGAAATAGTTGTTCTGCTGTTTCAAACGTGTGGTTTCAATATGAATGTAGATTAAATTGGAATGAAATATTATTGAATTAAATTAATAAAGTAAGTTTATATCACACCAAATTAATAAGGCGTATCTAATAAGAACTTGTGTTAATAGGGGTCGATTTTTAGACCTCGTCGACCACCAAAATCAGTTTTCGTTTATGTCGACCCCTGGGAAACCGATTTCGACCCCAAGGGATTGATATCGACCACTTTGGCAATCCCTGACCTAACCAATTCGCGTTCACTGTCATAATCTTAGGTTACGCTTTGCTAATGTTGGGCCAAGCTGATATTTTCGCGTCGCACCGAAGTCGCATTGAGATAGATCGCTCACGAGTATTATAACATGGTGTTATGACAACAAAATAACAAAATGATAGGAATGGACTAATCAGGTCCGATTAATGTCTACCAATTAGAATGATAATTATCAATTATTATGATGATTGCATCAAATTCTTTATAATTCAGTAATTAGTTACCCTAAAGAAATGTAAATTCAATTGTTTATATTATTTTATTTATATTTATTCAGCATAATATATTTTTTTATGTTATATACAATAAATATTATAATGCTATAGTTTTACTTTATGATTTATAGTTGTCCAATGACTTTATTGTAATCATTTTTTTAATAAATAAGTTATAAGTATTTTATGACAGAGTTTTCTTAACCCTTTTTGCCCTTTTCATACTTTCAAACATTTTGTATTTTTTAGACAAAGAATAACAACAGGACATCTAATAAATTACCTATTTATTATTTCACTAGCTGATGCCCGCGACTTCGTCTTTAAAATTAGGATTTAGTTTTTAAAATCCCTCGGGAACTCTGATTTTCCGGGATAAAAAGTAGCCTATGTCACTCTCCAGGTCCTCAACTATACGCATGCAAAAAATCACGTCGATCCGTAGCCCTGTTGTGGCGTGATTGAAGGACAAACCAACAAACAAACACTTTAGCATTTATAATATTTTTTATTATTTCATTTTATCTTTTTAGTACATCTATAAATGTGTCTCTTGGTATTTTTATGTTAGCAACACTTCGCATTTTCTTTTTTCCCTCAGCCTGCTGTTTTAATAGCTTTTTTCTTCGCGTAACATCGCCTCCATACTGCAAAAAAAAAAAAATTGAGGCCAGATTCCAGTTTTCTAGCCGTTTATACACACAACCACTTTTATTTGTTCTTATCTAGTTGTAGACAAATTCAGATTGTAACTGGGATTTTAATTAAGTACGAATATAAAACTTTTTAGAGCCGATTCATCAACGTTTTGACGACCTCCCTGGCGCAGTGGTGAGCGCTGTGGTCTTATAACTGGGAGGTCTCGGGTTCGACTCCCGGCGGGGTCAATTTGGGAATTTATGATTTCTAAATTGTCTCTGGTCTGGTCTGGTGGGAGGATTTCGTTGGCCGTGGCTAGTAATTACCACCCTACCGTCAAAGACGTGCCGCCAAGCGATTTAGCGTTCCGGCACGATGGCGTGTAGAAACCGATTAGGAGTATGGATTGAATTTTCACTGCCGTACCCCTTCCAAGTTAGTCCGCTACCATCTTAGACTGCATCATCACTTACCATCAGGTGAGATCGCAGTCAAGGGCTATCTTGTCATATAGAATAAAAAAATAAAAAAAAAACGTCGAGTGACGTTTAATTCAGGAATAAATTGGGCGTTCTGACAGTTTTGTATTGAAATATCTGTCAAAATAGCAACGCTTTATAGATGATGATTTGTACAGATGATCGTAACCCGTTTTCACTCGTTAGTACATAAAAATTCAATGTTTTCACTAACTTTCCCTAACCTTTACGGGCTACCTATGATAAGTTAAGTGATGATCCTGTACGAGACACCTAAAAGGACATTAGGACAGATGTTAGGACTTAGGATTGTATTTAGGAGCTACCTACGTAAAGAGACTCCTACATAGGGGATGATTTAGGTATGTTTGGTGAAAACGGGCATAATAATAATGTCAGTTTTGGTCGTCATGTATCGATTGAATGAATAATCATGGGATACCGTTACCGCGAGGTCTCAGTTCGAACCACTAGTTATTTAATCAGTTTAAGGAGTGACAAATTCATGTTTAAAATTAATTATGATTTTTAGAAATGATAAAGATATCATCCTTTTATTTATTGAAATTAGTTTACTTAAATTGTAAATTGGCATTATTCAGCATGTGATGATCCGCACAGCATCCGTGAGAGCACGTGATACTTCCCTTTTAATCCCTCGACCAATCAGAGGGATATGTCAAGCTATCAGCCAATCATATTCACTTCCGTCTGTCAAGCTATCAGCCAATCATATTCACTTCCGCTTGTTTTTCGCCACTGTAATTGTTACGCAATACCGCTTCAGCCAATCACAGCGTGCCTTATCAGCCAGCCAATGACAGCCAAGCCAGCCTGCCCCAGCCAATCTACCGCATGCCTTCGGTGGGGGATAGGGGTGGGGGATTCAGTGGGAAAGTATAAAGTGCCCTGCGAGCTCATTCTGGCCAGTATTTCCGTGCGGTTAAATTATAAGCCGAAACTCTGCTCGTTTGAGTGTTCTATTGTGATTATTAAACAATTATTATGTGTGTACATAGCATGTGTGATTAAATACAATTTAATTAATACCTAAAGGCTTGCTGTGTTTATTTATGCAACTATTTTGAACTAGTGAATTTTTTAATTGAGTTTAATTAGCCTAAAGTGTCGTTTAATATGTTTTATCGGACTTCTAAACGTAATTATGGACAATTCCTGTGTGGATAACGTGAAACACATCGCCGCGTGGCGGCATCGTTTACATAGCCGCTGGCGCCGAGGCTGGGGCTAGTACCGGAAGCCAGCGGCATGCAGCGACGTCGGGACCGTAAAAGGGAGAAATCTCTGTAAGTCATCAAGTTTTTCTTCTATATATTGCTTAGTGTCAACACTCACAATTTTGTGCGTGCATGCTACCGTCACAGTCGTTCGCAGCGAGCGTGGCTATACCCCTATGTATTTTATCATTTTGTCGCGCTCTCCGTGCCATCGCCATTGACTATTGCATCTTGTTATGCCAGCGCAGATGGACTAATACGAATATACGATGGGTATGAATAACTTTTTGACACATCCTAGTTATATCGAACAACTAAATGAAATACTTCATTTAGGCGGTGTAGTCCCATTGTCCCCGTTGACCGCATTCTCATTAATGGGGACAGTGGATTTTTAAGGCGCTGTGTATAGTCACGGTCTTCATTCGTGAGCCGAATCACAAGCCGAATGAAGATCGTCTTATTTAAAATCTATGGGTCATAATATTATGAAAAAAATATTAGTTATAATTGATCGTATTTCTGGCCTGATGGCTTTTTCCTAAAAACGATAACGCAAACTTTTCTCGATAGAAAAAAATTGCAAAGTTGACTCTGCAAATACATAAAATCCCATCGTTCTCTGTTATGCATACATTTATTTTGATAAAATTAAGTACAGTTGTTTTTCATATCTTACTACAACAAATGGCTGTTTTAGATTTTATTTATTGCGACTGTTAAATTATAAGGGAAAATATTAAAATTATAACAGTCGCAATAAATAAAATCTAAAACAGCCATTTGTTGTAGTAAGATATGAAAAACAACTGTACTTAATTTTATCAAAATAAATGTATGCATAACAGAGAACGATGGGATTTTATGTATTTGCAGAGTCAACTTTGCAATTTTTTTCTATCGAGAAAAGTTTGCGTTATCGTTTTTAGGAAAAAGCCATCAGGCCAGAAATACGATCAATTATAACTAATATTTTTTTCATAATATTATGACCCATAGATTTTAAATAAGACGATCTTCATTCGGCTTGTGATTCGGCTCACGAATGAAGACCGTGACTATACACAGCGCCTTAATGCTTATTTTAAACGAATTTTCGCTCATCACTATTTAGCTTCATAAACCACACTTTTTATGGCACATAGCTGAAAAATGGTTATATTTTAGACATCTTTTACACTTTTTACTAGGTAAATCTGGACATCTCCCATAGAGGTGCTTCCTATCGCATTTACCACACACACTCTGTTTTGATGAATTCCTCTTGCTAAGCTCACTAGGTTTTTGCTGTTTCCTTGTCTTAATCCAATTGGTCCCTGAACCACCCTGGCCCCTGAATTTTGGTTAAAACTTTGCATCACTTTGTATTTTATATGTTACTGATTATTTGATTTAATTAATTAAAATAATTGTACAAAAGAAACACTGTTCTATTAAATAATATAGTTTTTGTATAAGTAATTAGTGATCTATACATATAATAAAACTGTAACTGGAAGATTTCTGTACATTTAATATATTTTGAAAATTTTAATTCGGGGATGCTTTACTATCGATACTGAGCCCAAAACAGATTTTTATTTAATTTTTGTCTGTTTGTCCTTCTTTCACGTAAAAACTACCGCACAGATTTCTACAAAATTTTATACCGTGGTAGCTTATTACTCGGGTCAACATCTAGGCTACTTTTTATCCCGGAAAATCAAGGAGTTTCCGAGGGACTTTAAAAACTAAATCCACGCGGACAAAGTCGCGGGCATCAGCTAGTAAGCAATAAGATAAATACTCAGTGATTAGCGATAAGTACATGTGGGCGCAATTGATTTCCGTTTAATTTATTTTAATTATTTAAAAGTATTGTTTTGATTTCCGTATCCTTTTATTTAATGAAATTAGTTTAATCAACTTGATATTTGACTTTGCCAGCGCGGGTACGCCATCTTGAAATATTAGTATAAAACGACTGTTTCGACGATACGAATTCAGTCTCTGCCCAGAGACTCAATACGACTAGTAGATGCTTTCGCGTCTAGGTCGTTCTATTTGATTGAGGGATTGCGACAGCAATCGCTCCCTAATCGAATAAATATTGTCTGTACGCTTTGATTAGTGTTAATGATTAATTCATACTTTGACAGTCTCTGCCCAGAGACTCAATACGACTAGTAGATGCTTTCGCGTCTAGGTCGTTCAGCAATCGCTCCCTATCGAATAAATATTGTCTGTACGCTTTGATTAGTGTTAATGATTAATTCATACTTTGACAGTCTGCCCAGAGACTCATTCGACTAGTAGATGCTTTCGCGTCTAGGTCGTTCTATTTGATTGAGGGATTGCGATAGCAATCGCTCCCTAATCGAAAAAATATTGTCTATACGCTTAGATTAGTGTTACTATTTAATTAATTATTTGATATTTTTGATAACTACCCTCACGTTCAGATTGTGGTTTTGTCTGTCGTGTTGTGGTTAAATTGATTAGATGTGAGGTTCAGGGGCCGTTATAGGGGTGGTTGGAGACGGCTTTAGGTAGGGTTTCAGCGTTTTAAGAGACGCGTTCTCTTAAAGCCTGATTAGTTTTGAGTAATAATTCCCGCTTCTTGACCATGGCTAATAAATGTAAAAGAGGGGCTTTTGAGGGTACTTTGTTCAAAGAATAAACATCCTAAGTAATGAAATCATCTTTCCACGCTACCTTTCCTCGTTGCGCGACAAATAAGTTTGACTTTGCCGACGAGAATACCTGCTCCGACATACACTATTGTTTTTATATTGCAGGTCGACGGATTATTTTTATTTTGTTGCATTGATTACAAGCATGCTTTGGTATAAATATGGGTGGCGGATTACGTAATTTATGGTCAAAATTAATTAAAATGAAGTAACTCTGAACAAATTCTAGTAAATTTAATTAGCAACTAGACATATGGAGCCACCTATTAGTGATTAGTAAAACGTTACATTTCCAACTCACTCGATTTGTCATCCTTCACAGAGTAATTTTTAGGGTTCCGTACCCAAAGGGTACCAACGGAACCCTATTACTAAGCCTACGCTGTCCGTCCGTCCGTCTGTCAGCGGGCTGTATCTCGTAAACCGTAATAGATAAACAGATGAAATTTTCACATATTATGTATTTCTATTGCCGCTATAACAACAAATAATAAAAATTAAATTAAATTAAAAAAATTAAATAAAAAGGTTTCCATGGGTACATAAAAATATTTTAATTTTTTTTTTTTAAAGGAACCCTAAAAGAGCGAGGCCCGACTCGCACTTGGCCGATTTTTTGTCGATTTTGAACATTTATTTGATAATAAATAATAAAGAACATGTTTTTATGTTGCAGGTCGACGGAATTATTTTATTGTGTTGCATGGTATTGTAGTTGTCGGTGTTTCAGGGCCTCGTAGTTGTATTGTGTTGCATTGATTACAAGCATGCTTTGGTATAAATACGGGTGGCGGATGCCTTGAATAGAAATAAGAAATAAAGAACATGTTTTTATGTTGCAGGTCGACGGATCCGATGGCTAGAAACAACCTGAAGGACGAGGAAGCTGCTGGGAGGGTGGCATCGGGTGATGACTGCGCCAGGCGAGGAAGGCCCCGGGCGATGAAGGCGCCGCCGCACACAGGTGAAATTTACTTAATTTATGTCAAAATTATTTAATATGAAGTTACTCTGATTACATTATAGTAAATTTATTTATCAAGAAGATATGGAGCCACCTATTAGTGATTAGTAAAACGATACATTTCCAACTTACTTGATTTAAGTCATCCTTCACAGAGTAATTTGTGTCCGTGAACTTAGCAGAGCAAGTGCCAGCAGATCAAAAATAAAATGGAGTTCTGTTCGCATGCAGATGAGTTCTATAGTTCCTGATACATTTTAGAGATAGTTCTGGCGAGATAACCGAAAAAACGTCTGTTGAAAAAATGATCTGCTAACTTCCGGTAGCAGATCATTTTCCAGAAAATCAAAAATTAAAGTGTGTTCTGTACGCATCTGGCTGAGTTCTAGAGTTCCCTATACTTTTCAGAGATAGTTCTAGCATTTTTACCTAAAAAAAAGTCGGTTAAAAAAAATGATCTGCTACGGGAAGTTAGCAGAGCATCTGGCAGAAAATAAAATAAAATTCACAGAAACGAGTACTTTCTCTAACGAGGCTAAAACTCTGCGTCTTAAGATAGAACAGTAATAAAACTATCACATCTAGCAAATAATTGATCTGAAACTCTCTTAAAACTTCCAGCAGAGCATAGCAGAAGATGACCATGAGTCGTCGATATGAAATAATTATAATTAAAAAATTCACTTACAACAAAACTCTCACCCTAGAGACTAGAACTCTTTGGAACTATTTAGACGAGTGAAAGGTCTATACTTTCCATTACAAATCTAAACTAGAACTCTCTTAAAACTTCTAGCAGAGCATAGCAGAAGATGACCATGAATCGTCGAAATGAAATAATAACTACAATTTAAAAATTTCGCTGACACCAGAACTCTCACCCTAGAGACTAGAACTCTTTGGAACTATTTAGACGAGTGACAGGTCTGTAGTTTCCATCACAAATCTAAACTAGAACTCTCTTAAAACTTCCAGCAGAGCATAGCAGAAGATGACCATGAATCGTCGAAATGAAATAATAACTACAATTTAAAAATTTCGCTGACACCAGAACTCTTACCCTAGAGACTCCAACTCTTTGGAACTATTTAGAGGAGTGACAGGTCTAAAGTTTCCATCACAAATCTAAACTAGAACTCTCTTAAAACTTCCAGCAGAGCATAGCAGAAGATGACCATGAATCGTCGAAATGAAATAATAACTATAATTAAAAAAATTAACTATTTAGACGAGTGACAGGTCTATAGTTTCCATCACAAATCTAAACTAGAACTCTCTTAAAACTTCCAGCAGAGCATAGCAGAAGATGACCATGAATCGTCGACATGAAATAATAACTACAATTTAAAAATTTCGCTGACACCAGAACTCTCACCCTAGAGACTAGAACTCCTTGGAACTATTTAGACGAGTGACAGGTCTATACTTTCCATCACAAATCTAAACTAGAACTCTCTTAAAACTTCCAGCAGAGCATAGCAGAAGATGACCATGAATCGTCGAAATGAAATAATAACTATAATTAAATAAATCACTTACAACAGAACTCTCACCCTAGAGACTAGAACTCTTTGGAACTATTTAGACGAGTGACAGGTACTAACAGGTATAACTTTCCATCACAAATCTAAACTAGAACTCTCTTAAAACTTCCAGCAGAGCATAGCAGAAGATGACCATGAATCGTCGAAATGAAATAATAACTACAATTTAAAAATTTCGCTGACACCAGAACTCTCACCCTAGAGACTAGAACTCTTTGGAACTATTGAGACGAGTGACAGGTCTATAGTTCCCATCACAAATCTAAACTAGAACTCTCTTAAAACTTCCAGCAGAGCATAGCAGAAGATGACCATGAATCGTCGAAATGAAATAATAACTACAATTTAAAAATTTCGCTGACACCAGAACTCTTACCCTAGAGACTCCAACTCTTTGGAACTATTTAGAGGAGTGACAGGTCTAAAGTTTCCATCACAAATCTAAACTAGAACTCTCTTAAAACTTCCAGCAGAGCATAGCAGAAGATGACCATGAATCGTCGAAATGAAATAATAACTATAATTAAAAAAATTAACTATTTAGACGAGTGACAGGTCTATAGTTTCCATCACAAATCTAAACTAGAACTCTCTTAAAACTTCCAGCAGAGCATAGCAGAAGATGACCATGAATCGTCGACATGAAATAATAACTACAATTTAAAAATTTCGCTGACACCAGAACTCTCACCCTAGAGACTAGAACTCCTTGGAACTATTTAGACGAGTGACAGGTCTATACTTTCCATCACAAATCTAAACTAGAACTCTCTTAAAACTTCCAGCAGAGCATAGCAGAAGATGACCATGAATCGTCGAAATGAAATAATAACTATAATTAAATAAATCACTTACAACAGAACTCTCACCCTAGAGACTAGAACTCTTTGGAACTATTTAGACGAGTGACAGGTACTAACAGGTATAACTTTCCATCACAAATCTTAACTAGAACTCTCTTAAAACTTCCAGCAGAGCATAGCAGAAGATGACCATGAATCGTCGAAATGAAATAATAACTACAATTTATAAATTTCGCTGACACCAGAACTCTCACCCTAGAGACTAGAACTCTTTGGAACTATTGAGACGAGTGACAGGTCTATAGTTTCCATCACAAATCTAAACTAGAACTCTCTTAAAACTTCCAGCAGAGCATAGGAGAAGATGACCATGAATCGTCGAAATGAAATAATAACTATAATTAAAAAATTCACTTACAACAGAACTCTCACCCTAGAGACTAGAACTCTTTGGAACTATTTAGACGAGTGACAGGTCTAAAGTTTCCATCACAAATCTAAACTAGAACTCTCTTAAAACTTCCAGCAGAGCATAGCAGAAGATGACCATGAATCGTCGAAATGAAATAATAACTATAATTAAATAAATCACTTACAACAGAACTCTCACCCTAGAGACTAGAACTCTTTGGAACTATTTAGACGAGTGACAGGTCTATAGTTTCCATCACAAATCTAAACTAGAACTCTCTTAAAACTTCCAGCAGAGCATAGCAGAAGATGACTATGAATCGTCGAAATGAAATAATAACTATAATTAAAAAAATCACTTACAACAGAACTCTCACCCTAGAGACTAGAACTCTTTGGAACTATTTAGACGAGTGACAGGTCTATAGTTTCCTTCACAAATCTAAACTAGAACTCTCTTAAAACTTCCAGCAGAGCATAGCAGAAGATGACCATGAATCGTCGAAATGAAATAATAACTATAATTAAAAAATTCACTTACAACAAAACTCTCACCCTAGAGACTAGAACTCTTTGGAACTATTTAGACGAGTGACAGGTCTGTAGTTTCCATCACAAATCTAAACTAGAACTCTCTTAAAACTTCCAGCAGAGCATAGCAGAAGATGACCATGAATCGTCGAAATGAAATAATAACTACAATTTAAAAATTTCGCTGACACCAGAACTCTTACCCTAGAGACTCCAACTCTTTGGAACTATTTAGAGGAGTGACAGGTCTAAAGTTTCCATCACAAATCTAAACTAGAACTCTCTTAAAACTTCCAGCAGAGCATAGCAGAAGATGACCATGAATCGTCGAAATGAAATAATAACTATAATTAAAAAAATTAACTATTTAGACGAGTGACAGGTCTATAGTTTCCATCACAAATCTAAATTAGAACTCTCTTAAAACTTCCAGCAGAGCATAGCAGAAGATGACCATGAATCGTCGAAATGAAATAATAACTATAATTAAAAAATCACTTACAACAGAACTCTCACCCTAGAGACTAGAACTCTTTGGAACTATTTAGAGGAGTGACAGTTCTATAGTTTCCATCACAAATCTAAACTAGAACTCTCTTAAAACTTCCAGCAGAGCATAGCAGAAGATGACCATGAATCGTCGAAATGAAATAATAACTATAATTAAAAAATTCACTTACAACAGAACTCTCACCCTAGAGACTAGAACTCTTTGGAACTATTTAGACGAGTGACAGGTCTATAGTTTCCATCACAAATCTAAACTAGAACTCTCTTAAAACTTCCAGCAGAGCATAGCAGAAGATGACCATGAATCGTCGAAATGAAATAATAACTATAATTTAAAAAATTCACTTACAACAGAACTCTCACCCTAGAGACTAGAACTCTTTGGAACTATTTAGAGGAGTGACATGTCTATAGTTTCCATCACAAATCTAAACTAGAACTCTCTTAAAACTTCCAGCAGAGCATAGCAGAAGATGACCATGAATCGTCGAAATGAAATAATAACTACAATTTAAAAAATCACTTACAACAGAACTCTCACCCTAGAGACTAGAACTCTTTGGAACTATTTAGAGGAGTGACATGTCTATAGTTTCCATCACAAATCTAAACTAGAACTCTCTTAAAACTTCCAGCAGAGCATAGCAGAAGATGACCATGAATCGTCGAAATGAAATAATAACTATAGTTAAAAAAATCACTTACAACAGAACTCTCACCCTAGAGACCAGAACTCTTTGGAACTATTTAGACGAGTGATAGATCTATAGTTTCCATCACAAATCTAAACTAGAACTCTCTTAAAAATTCCAGCAGAGCATAGCAGAAGATGACCATGAGTCGTCGACATGAAATAATAACTATAATTAAAAAATTCACTTACAACAGAACTCTCACC
Source organism: Oeneis ivallda (assembly GCA_029955525.1). Lineage (NCBI taxonomy): Eukaryota > Metazoa > Arthropoda > Insecta > Lepidoptera > Nymphalidae > Oeneis > Oeneis ivallda. Next base: position 18,019,904 of record JARPMR010000013.1, on the reverse strand, counting down.
CTAGAGACTAGAACTCTTTGGAACTATTTAGACGAGTGACAGGTCTATACTTTCCATCACAAATCTAAACTAGAACTCTCTTAAAACTTCCAGCAAAGCATAACAGAAGATGACCATGAATCGTCGAAATGAAATAATAACTACAATTTAAAAATTTCGCTGACACCAGAACTCTCACCCTAGAGACTAGAACTCTTTGGAACTATTTAGACGAGTGACAGGTCTGTAGTTTCCATCACAAACCTAAACTAGAACTCTCTTAAAACTTCCAGCAGAGCATAGCAGAAGATGACCATGAATCGTCGAAATGAAATAATAACTACAATTTAAAAAATTCACTTACAACAGAACTCTATCCTAGAGACTAGAACTCTTTGGAACTATTTAGACGAGTGAAAGGTCTATACTTTCCATCACAAATCTAAACTAGAACTCTCTTAAAACTTCCAGCAGAGCATAGCAGAAGATGACCATGAATCGTCGAAATGAAATAATAACTACAATTTAAAAATTTCGCTGACACCAGAACTCTCGCTCTAGAAGCCATCACTCTTCGGAACTATTTAGACGTGTAATAGGTCAATAGTATTCACACCAAACCTAAACTGGAACTCTCTTAAAACTTCCAGCAGAGCATAGCAGAAAATGACCATTACTCGTCGAAATGAAATAATAACTATAATTAAAAAATTCGCTTCCACCAGAACTCTCACCCTAGAGACCAGAACTCTTTGGAACTATTTAGACGAGTAACAGGTCTACAGTATCCACCACAAATCTTAAATAGAACTGTCTTAAAACTTCCAGCAGAGCATAGCAGAATATGACCACGAATCATCGAAATGAAATAATAACTACAATTTAAAAATTTCGCTGACACCAGAACTCTCACCCTAGAGACTAGAACTCTTTGGAACTATTTAGACGAGTGACAGGTCTGTAGTTTCCATCACAAATCTAAACTAGAACTCTCTTAAAACTTCCAGCAGAGCATAGCAGAAGATGACCATGAATCGTCGAAATGAAATAATAACTACAATTTAAAAATTTCGCTGACACCAGAACTCTCACCCTAGAGACTAGAACTCTTTGGAACTATTTTGACGAGTGAAAGGTCTATACTTTCCATCACAAATCTAAACTAGAACTCTCTTAAAACTTCCAGCAGAGCATAGCAGAAGATGGTCATGGTCATCTTCTTTTTTACAATTTTTAAATTGTAGTTATTATTTCATTTCGACGATTCATGGTCATCTTCTGCTATGCTCTGCTGGAAGTTTTAAGAGAGTTCTAGTTTAGATTTGTGATGGAAAGTATAGACCTGTCACTCGTCTAAATAGTTCCAAAGAGTTCTAGTCTCTAGGGTGAGAGTTCTGTTGTAAGTGAATTTTTTAATTATAGTTATTATTTCATTTCGACGAGTAATGGTCATTTTCTGCTATGCTCTGCTGGAAGTTTTAAGAGAGTTCCAGTTTAGGTTTGGTGTGAATACTATTGACCTATTACACGTCTAAATAGTTCCGAAGAGTGATGGCTTCTAGAGCGAGAGTTCTGGTGTCAGCGAAATTTTTAAATTGTAGTTATTATTTCATTTCGACGATTCATGGTCATCTTCTGCTATGCTCTGCTGGAAGTTTTAAGAGAGTTCTAGTTTAGATTTGTGATGGAAAGTATAGACCTGTCACTCGTCTAAATAGTTCCAAAGAGTTCTAGTCTCTAGGGTGAGAGTTCTGTTGTAAGTGAATTTTTTAATTATAGTTATTATTTCATTTCGACGATTCATGGTCATCTTCTGCTATGCTCTGCTGGAAGTTTTAAGAGAGTTCTAGTTTAGATTTGTGATGGAAACTTTAGACCTGTCACTCCTCTAAATAGTTCCAAAGAGTTGGAGTCTCTAGAGTAAGAGTTCTGGTGTCAGCGAAATTTTTAAATTGTAGTTATTATTTCATTTCGACGATTCATGGTCATCTTCTGCTATGCTCTGCTGGAAGTTTTAAGAGAGTTCTAGTTTAGATTTGTGATGGAAAGTATAGACCTGTCACTCGTCTAAATAGTTCCAAAGAGTTCTAGTCTCTAGGGTGAGAGCTCTGTTGTAAGTGATTTTTTTAATTATAGTTATTATTTCATTTCGACGATTCATGGTCATCTTCTGCTATGCTCTGCTGGAAGTTTTAAGAGAGTTCTAGTTTAGATTTGTGATGGAAAGTATAGACCTGTCACTCGTCTAAATAGTTCCAAAGAGTTCTAGTCTCTAGGGTGAGAGTTCTGTTGTAAGTGAATTTTTTAATTATAGTTATTATTTCATTTCGACGATTCATGGTCATTTTCTGCTATGCTCTGCTGGAAGTTTTAAGAGAGTTCTAGTTTAGATTTGTGATGGAAACTTTAGACCTGTCACTCCTCTAAATAGTTCCAAAGAGTTGGAGTCTCTAGAGTAAGAGTTCTGGTGTCAGCGAAATTTTTAAATTGTAGTTATTATTTCATTTCGACGATTCATGGTCATCTTCTGCTATGCTCTGCTGGAAGTTTTAAGAGAGTTCTAGTTTAGCTTTGTGATGGAAAGTATAAACCTGTCACTCGTCTAAATAGTTCCAAAGAGTTCTAGTCTCTAGGGTGAGAGTTCTGTTGTAACTGATTTATTTAATTATAGTTATTATTTCATTTCGACGATTCATGGTCATCTTCTGCTATGCTCTGCTGGAAGTTTTAAGAGAGTTCTAGTTTAGATTTGTGATGGAAAGTATAGACCTGTCACTCGTCTAAATAGTTCCAAGGAGTTCTAGTCTCTAGGGTGAGAGTTCTGTTGTAAGTGATTTTTTTAATTATAGTTATTATTTCTTTTCGACGATTCATGGTCATCTTCTGCTATGCTCTGCTGGAAGTTTTAAGAGAGTTCTAGTTTAGATTTGTGATGGAAACTACAGACCTGTCACTCGTCTAAATAGTTCCAAAGAGTTCTAGTCTCTAGGGTGAGAGTTCTGGTGTCAGCGAAATTTTTAAATTGTAGTTATTATTTCATTTCGACGATTCATGGTCATCTTCTGCTATGCTCTGCTAGAAGTTTTAAGAGAGTTCTAGTTTAGATTTGTAATGGAAAGTATAGACCTTTCACTCGTCTAAATAGTTCCAATGAGTTCTAGTCTCTAGGGTGAGAGTTCTGTTGTAAGTGAATTTTTTAATTATAGTTATTATTTCATGTCGACGACTCATGGTCATCTTCTGCTATGCTCTGCTGGAAGTTTTAAGAGAGTTTCAGATCAATTATTTGCTAGATGTGATAGTTTTATTACTGTTCTATCTTAAGACGCAGAGTTTTAGCCTCGTTAGAGAAAGTACTCGTTTCTGTGAATTTTATTTTATTTTCTGCCAGATGCTCTGCTAACTTCCCGTAGCAGATCATTTTTTTTAACCGACTTTTTTTTAGGTAAAAATGCTAGAACTATCTCTGAAAAGTATAGGGAACTCTAGAACTCAGCCAGATGCGTACAGAACACACTTCAATTTTTGATTTTCTGGAAAATGATCTGCTACCGGAAGTTAGCAGATCATTTTTTCAACAGACGTTTTTTCGGTTATCTCGCCAGAACTATCTCTAAAATGTATCAGGAACTATAGAACTCATCTGCATGCGAACAGAACTCCATTTTATTTTTGATCTGCTGGCACTTGCTCTGCTAAGTTCACGGACACGAGTAATTTTTGTCGACTTTGAACATTTATTTGATAATAAGAAATAAAGAACATGTTTTTATGTTGCAGGTCGATGGAATTTTTTTTTTATTGTGTTGCATGGCCTTGTAGTAGTATTGTGTTGCATTGATTACAAGCATGCTTTGGTATAAATACGGGTGGCGGATGCCTTGAATAGAAAATTTTGAAAAATCTTAACTATTGTTTTTGTTGCAGGTCGACGGAGCCGATGGCTAGAAACAACCTGAAGGACGAGGAAGCTGCTGGGAGAGTGGCATCGGGTGATGACGGCGCCAGGCGAGGAAGGCCACGGGCAATGAAGGCGCCGCCGCACACAGGTGAAATTTACGTAATTTATGTCAAAATTATTTAATATGAAGTAACTCTGATGACATTCTAGTAAATTTATCTATCAACAAGATATGGAACCACCTATTAGTGATTGGTAAAACGTGACATTTCCAACTCACTTGATTTAAGTCATCCTTCACAGTAATTTTTGTCGACTTTGAACATTTATTTGATAATACGAAATGAAGAACATGTTTTTATGTTGCAGGTCGACGGAATTATTTTAATGTGTGGAATGGTGTTGTAGTTGTCTTGTGTTGCATGGCCTTGTAGTAGTATTGTGTTGCATTGATTACAAGCATGCTTTGGTATAAATACGGGTGGCGGATGCCTTGAATAGAAAATTTTGAAAAATCTTAACTATTGTTTTTGTTGCAGGTCGACGGAGCCGATGGCAAGCGACACCCTGAAGGACGAGGAAGCTGCAGGGAGGGCGGCGTCGGGCGATGACGGGGCTGAGCGTGGAAGGAACCGGGCAATGAAGGCGCCGCACACAGGTGAAATTTACGTAATTTATAATCAAAATTTAATTAAAATGTAGTTACTCTGATTAAATTCTAATAAATTTAATGAGCAACAAGACATAAAGAGCCACTTATTAGTGATTAGTCAAACGTTTGGCACTTCATATATTACATTTCCAACTCGCTTGATTTAAGTCATCCTTCACAGTGTAATTTTTGTCGACTTTGAACATTTATTTGATAATAAGAAATAAAGAACATGTTTTTATGTTGCAGGTCGATGGAATTTTTCTTATTGTGTTGCATGGTATTGTAGTTGTCTTACTCTTGTGTTGCATGCCCTTGTAGTTGTATTGTGTTGCATTGATTACAAGCATGCTTTGTTATAAATACGGTTGGAAGATGCCATGAATAGAAAATTTTGAAAAATCTTAACTATTGTTTTTGTTGCAGGTCGACGGAGCCGATGGCCAGCGACACCCTGAAGGACGAGGAAGCTGCAGGGAGGGAGGCGTCGGGCGATGACGGCGCTGAGCGTGGAAGGCACCGGGCAATGAAGGCGCCGCACATAGGTGAAATTTACGTAATGTATGGTCAAAATTAATTTAAATGAAGTTACTCTGATTAAATTCTAGTAAATTTAATAAGCAACTAGACATATGGAGCCAACTATTAGAGATTAGTAAAACGTGACATTTCCAACTCACTTGATTTAAGCCATCCTTCACAGAGTAATTTTTGTCGACTTTGAACATTTATTTGATACTATGAGATAAAGAACATGTTTTTATGTTGCAGGTCAACGGAATTATTTTATTGTGTTGCATGGTATTGTAGTTGTCTTGTTGCATGGCCTTGTAGTAGTATTGTGTTGCATTGATTACAAGCATGCTTTGTTATAAATACGGGTGGCGGATGCCTTGAATAGAAAATTTTGAAAAATCTTAACTATTGTTTTTGTTGCAGGTCGACGGAGCCGATGGCAAGCGACACCCTGAAGGACGAGGAAGCTGCAGGGAGGGCGGCGTCGGGCGATGACGGGGCTGAGCGTGGAAGGAACCGGGCAATGAAGGGGCCGCACACAGGTGAAATTTACGTAATTTATGGTCAAAATTAATTAAAATGAAGTTACTCTGATTTAATTCTAGTAAATTTAATAAGCAACGACATATGGAGCCACCTATTAGTGATTAGTGAAACGTTTTACACTTTATATATATGCCGGCGCGGATGACTGACGAGCGCGCGCACGAGCGACACCGAACCACTCTACGAGTCTGGAGAGGTGGGGATAGAGCGATCGCCGGTCTTATAAGCGCAGTGTGCCATTTGTTCGGGGCACTTTAATTGGGACGAGCATACCGTCACCATCTCTAATTGTGATAGGGATCACGCCTGAGTCATAATAATTGTCTATAAATTAATTTGTGCATTTTGATATCTACCCTCACGTTCAAATGGTGGTTTGTCTGTCGTGTTGTAGTTAAATTGATTAGATGTGAGGACAGGAGCCGTTATAGAGGTGGTTGGAGACGGCTTTAGGTAGGGTTTCAGCATTTTAAGAGACGCGTTCTCTTAAAGTGATTAGTTTTTGAGTAATAATTCCCGTTTCTAGAATATGTCTAATGTGGATATTTATTGATCAAATCAGTTCTATGTAATAAATTGCTGTTCCAAATTATCCTGAAGTTTCGTTCAAGTAGCCCAAAGACCGGTCGAGAACTGATGCTGAACCTAAGAATTATCCCTCGCCCTTCACAAATCCCACATTGAATCTTGGTCACTCCAAAATATTTTTCATTTCCTACTCATTTGATATAAGTCATTCTTAACAGAGTTATTTATGTCGATTTTGAACATTTATTTGATAACAAGAAATAAAGAAAATTTCGAAAAATGTAAACTATTGTTTTTAAGTTGCAGGTCGACGGAGCCGACGGCCAGTGGCGGGCTGGAAAAAATCTAGATGAAAATCCGGTAAAACGAGCGGCAGCGCGTGATTTCGGCAACTCGGTTCGGCTCTAAGTAATTAGTGATAAGCGATAAGATAAGTAATAGTGATTAGCAATAAGTAAACTATTGTTTTTATGTTGCAGGTCGACGGAATTGTTTGATTGTGTTGCATGGCCTTGTTGTTGTATTGTGTTGCATTGAGACAAGTATGCTTTGGTATAAATACGTGTGGCGGATGCCTTGAAAAGAAAATTTTGAAAAATCTTAACTATTGTTTTTGTTGCAGGTCGACGGAGCCGATGGCAAGCGACACCCTGAAGGACGAGGAAGCTGCAGGGAGGGCGGCGTCGGGCGATGACGGGGCTGAGCGTGGAAGGCACCGGGCAATGAAGGCGCCGCACACAGGTGAAATTTACGTAATTTATAATCAAAATTAATTAAAGTGAGGTTACTCTGATTAAATTCTACTAAATTTAATTAGCAACAAGACATATGGAGCCACCTATTAGGGGCCGTTCATAAAATACGTTCGCATACAAGGGGGAGGGAGGGGTCTTGCTGAGTGTGACAAGATGTGACAAGGGGGGACGGGGGGTCTACGGCAACGTGACGTTCGCCGTTCATTATTTTTCGACATGAGCGCTAGCTCTGTTGCGCGGCTCTAGCAGCGTTGCGATCCGTCATCATTCGCCATTTAGCAGTGAACTAATACAGACGCTATTTTCATATTTCTCAGTTTAATACTCTTTATTACGTTAATTACTTTATACTCTTTATTGGAGGGGGGGGGGGGGGTCTTAGTTTTTGTGACAGAATATTTCTAGGGGGTCACAGAAAGTGTGACACAGCGTGACAATAGGGGGGGAGGGAGTCAAAAAAGCTGATTTTAGCGTGACGTATTTTATGAACGGCCCCTTAGTGATTAGTAAAACGTTACATTTCTAACTCACTTGATTTAAGTCATCCTTCACAGAGTAATTTTTGCCGATTTTGAACATTTATTTGATAAGAAATAAAGACCATGTTTTATGTTGCAGGTCAACGGAATTATTTTTATTGTGTTGCATGGTATTGTAGTTGTCTTGTGTTGCATACTCTTGTAGTTGTATTGTGTTGCATTGATTACAAGCATGCTTTGGTATAAATACAGGTGGCGGATGCCATGAATAGAAAATTTTGAAAATTCTTAACTATTGTTTTTGTTGCAGGTCGACGGAGCCGATGGCCAGCGACACCATGAAGGACGAGGAAGCTGCAGGGAGGGAGGTGTCGGCAGTACCGTCTTTACCATAAGGGCACACGGGGCCCGTGCCCAGGGCCCCCATCATCAAGGGGGCCCCGAAAAGCCGATATATTCGCCTGTATTTTACTTTTTTTTTCTATTTTAGGTAGATATTGTAACAAAACGTTAACCGACAATAAAGTTTGAGTAAATGAGGGCGTTGTTATCGACTTTCTGGCAACACTGAGCAGTGACAAGCCAATGACATTGCCGAGTTTGACAGTAAACGAGGCATTGCCAGATTTAACAGTCATGAAATACGTAGTATAGGGTTGCCAAAGGTACCATTTATACGATTTTTGGAGTTTACTCCTTAAGAATCGTTTAGCAGCCCGGTATGAGAAAAATCCGGGCAGTAAAATCAATTTATCAATGACCTCGTAACGTTTTTCACAACGTTGAAATTTCTACCCTAACGTTCAGTAAATAAGGTTGGTTTTCGTGCGAAAGAGCTTTCGCTTCGGGTAGCCGAGCGCGTAGCGATCGGGTCCCCGAAGCGAAAGTCGGTCGGGGCGCGCTCGGACCCGAGTCGCGCGCATAGAGAAGGATATAGCGTCGCGCGTAAACTCCAGTCGTGCGTCGGAGGCCACACACACTTTTTTTTAGCCCTAGTACTGTACGTGTACTCGAAATCGTACGCAATATATTTTAAGAACTTTGAAATTATTTAGTCTTCATATTTTAATCAATTTTAACTAATGAAAAATAAATAGACGAAACGTTAATGCGCTACTTAATACATTTTTTTTGCATTTAGGTATGCTTATGTACATACCAAATAGTATGGACTACACAGAGGCGTAGTGCGATCAGAAAATTGTCGCGCTCGCTTCGCTCGCGAAAATATCCATTTCACATGGCTACTGTAGGTGCGAAGTATGAACTACGTTGAAGCGTAGTGGAATCGAAAAATTTTTGTGCTCGCTTCGTTCGCGTATAGGTGCCAAGTATGGACTACATAGTGGCGTAGTGCAACGGTTAAAAATGTCGCACTCGCTTCACTCGCGATAATTTCAATTATAGATTCCTTATGTACATACCAAATAGTATGGATTACACAGAGGTGTAGTGTTATCAAAAAATATCGTGCTCGCTTCACTTGGGAAGATATCAGTTTTGCACAGCTACTGTAGATGCCAAGTATGAACTACAAAGAAGTGTCGTGCAATCGAAAAAATTATGCGCTCGCTCCGCTCGCGATGATATGTCTTTTTTTCTCAATTGGTATTGTAGGGACCAAAGTATGACGTACACAGTTAAGTAGTGCCGTCCAAAAAAGGCGCTCGCTTCGCTCGCGAGCATATCGCTGTTAAAGGTGCCAAGTATGGACTACATAGTGGCGTAGTGCAATGGTTAAAAATTTCGCACTCGCTTCACTCGCGATAACGTCGATTATAGATTGCTTATGTGCATACCAAATAGTATGGATTACACAGAGGTAATGCTATCAAAAAATTTTCGCGCTCGCTTCGCTCGCGAAGATATCGGTTTTGAACAGCTACTGTAGGTGCCAAGTGTGAACTACATAGAAGCGTTGTGCAATCGAAAAAAATTTGCGCTCGCTCCGCTCGCGATGATGTGTCTTTTTTTCTTGATTGCTATTGTAGGGACCAAGTATGAAGTACACTTCTTCACTTTCACGCTTCGCTCGCGAACATGTCGCTGTGAAATTGCTGTTGAAGGTGTCAAGTATGAACTACATAGAGGCATAGTGCAATTGAAAAAATTTCGCGCAGTTAGCATTGTAGGAATCAATGAACCACATAGTGTAAGTGTAGGGCCGTCATAAAAAAATTCACGCTCGTGTCGCTCGAGAAATGTCGTTTATAAGTTGCTATTGTAGGTACGAGTATCAAGTAGTGGATTACGTAGTGGCATCGTGCAGTCCAAAAAATTACGCGCCCGCTTCGTTCGCGAAAATTTCCTACGGTAACTTTGTATTTTTGGATATTCAAATTCAAATTAAAATTCAAAATTATTTATTTCATGTAGGCCAACCTGTGGCTCTTATGACACGTCAAGATTCTACCACCGGTTCGGAAAGCGGATTCTGCTGAGAAGAGCCGGCAAGAAACTCAGCAGTTGCTCTTTTCAAAATAATCATTTTACAATATTAATAAGTAGCTATTACATTGTAATAAGTTTTTATACTATCTTGTGGGCAGCTGGATGGCAAGCTGATTTAACCCGTGCATCTTTGTTAGAATAGAATATGACATTTCCACAAAACGTACTACAATTCAAATATATTCAACTAACTTGACTACGGTTCGGTTTGTATTTGGAATCGCCCTTCCCCATGCTACATCACTGGACTACATCTTTGCAGACCATTACCAACTCCTCTATCCTAATGCTGCTGGGTACTGCCCACCTTAATTGTGGATGATCATAACAGAAAAATGTTTTTGCCATTAATTTTTTTACTTTCCAACAGGGCCCCACATTCTTGTGTGCCCAAGGGCCCCGGCATGGCCTAAGACGGCTCTGGGTGTCGGGCGATGACGGCGCTGGGCGAGGAAGGCGCCGCACACAGGTGTAATTTACGTAATTTATGGACAAAATTAATTCAAATGAAGTTACTCTGATTGAATTCTAGTAAATTTAATTAGCAACAAGACATAAAGAGCCACCTATTAGTGATTAGTTAAACGTTTGGCACTTCATATATTACATTTCCAACTCACTTGATTTAAGTCATCCTTCACAGAGTAATTTTTGTCGACATTGAACATTTATTCGATAATAAGAAATAAAGAACATGTTTTTATGTTGCAGGTCGACGGAATTATTTTAATGTGTTGCATGGTGTTGTAGTTGTCTTGTGTTGCATGGCCTTGTAGTAGTAGTATTGTGTTGCATTGATTACAAGCATGCTTTGGTATAAATACGGGTGGCGGATGCCTTGAATAGAAAATTTTGAAAAATCTTAACTATTGTTTTTTGTAGCAGGTCGACGGATCCGATGGCTAAAAACAACCTGAAGGACGAGGAAGCTACTGGGAGGGTGGCATCGGGTGATGACGGCGCCAGGCGAGGAAGGCCCCGGGCAATGAAGGCGCCGCCGTACACAGGTGAAATTTACGTAATTTATGTCAAAATTATTTAATATGAAGTTACTCTGATTACATTATAGTAAATTTATTTATCAACAAGATATGGAACCACCTATTAGTGATTAGTAAAACGTTACATTTCCAACTCACTTGATTTAAGTCATCTTCACAGAGTAATTTTTGTCGACTTTGAACATTTATTTGATACTATGAGATAAAGAACATGTTTTTATGTTGCAGGTCGACGGAATTATTTTAATGTGTGGAATAGTGTTGTAGTTGTCTTGTGTTGCATGGCCTTGTAGTAGTATTGTGTTGCATTGATTACAAGCATGCTTTGGTATAAATACGGGTGGCGGATGCCTTGAATAGAAAATTTTGAAAAATTTTAACTATTGTTTTTTGTTGCAGGTCGACGGAGCCGATGGCTAGAAACAACCTGAAGGACGAGGAAGCTGCTGGGAGGGTGGCATCGGGTGATGACTGCGCCAGGCGAGGAAGGCCACGGGCAATGAAGGCGCCGCCGCACACAGGTGAAATTTACGTAATTTATGTCAAAATTATTTAATATGAAGTTACTCTGATTAAATTCTAGTAAATTTAATAAGCAACGACATATGGAGCCACCTATTAGTTATTAGTGAAACGTTTTACACTTTATATATATGCCGGCGCGGATGACTGACGAGCGCGCGCACGAGCGACACCGAACCACACTACGAGTCTGGAGAGGTGGGGATAGAGCGATCGCCGGTCTTATAAGCGCAGTGTGCCATTTGTTCGGGGCACTGGCGAATCTTCGCCGAACACATGGCCGAACATTCGCCGTCCTTTAGAGTAGAGAGCCCTGCAGACGTCGACCGACTCGCCACGGACCTCAGCGCAGTAATGTCCAATGCGCTTCGAGAGTCCAGACTCGACGCTGCATCTACTCGCAGACAACCCCAGCTCCCTGCCTACATTTAAGCGATGTTAGAGGAGAAGAGGAAGCTGCGAAGGCAATGGCAACACCTGCGGTGCCCGACCATGAAGACGCGGCTCAACGCTCTGGCCGCTAGGATCTCTGACGGAGACAGTCGCAATCGAGTCTTGGCACTCCGCCATCGAGCGAGCCGGCGATGACTGGTCCGGCATTCACCGCCTCTGCCGCCAACTCTCCGGGAGGCTGCCTCCGATTAGACCTCTCATGGCCAGTGACGGAACCCTGCGTTACCGTGCCGAGGATCGAGCGGAGATCTTCGCGGACCACCTGGAGACGCAGTTTACACCCAACCCGACTGCGGATGTGCAGCACGTAGAGACCATCGAGCGACATGTGAAGGACTACTTCGAGTCGCCGATACCACCGACAGAAGACCCCGTCGTGTTCTCCCCTGGACAAGTCCAAAGGATGATTCGCCGAGCTAAACTGCGCAAAGCCCCCGGCCCCGACCGAGTCACCAACGAAGCCCTGCGTCACCTACCCCCGCGAGCAATCGCGACGCTGACGCGGCTCTTCAACGGAATCCTCCGTACCGGGCACTTCCCATCGTCGTGGAAGCTCGGCCGAGTCATCCTGATTCCCAAGCCTGGCAAGAACATCATGCTGCCTGGGAGTTACCGCCCCATCACTCTTCTGTCAAGTACCTCGAAAGTCTTCGAGAAGCTACTGCTGCTGCACATCACGCCCCATCTCCAGCCACGCGACGAACAGTTCGGTTTCCGTGCCGAACACTGCACCACTCTTCAAGTGACGAGGGTACTGCATCACCTCGCTTCCGCCTACAACAAGCGAGAGCCGTCAGTCGCAGTATTCCTCGATATGGAGAAAGCGTTCGACCGCATCTGGCACGCCGGCCTCGTGTACAAGCTGTCCACGTCTACTACTCCGCGCCGAATAGTCAAGACTGTGGCCACCTTCCTGCAAGATAGACGTTTTCAAGTGGCGGTTGAAGACGTTCTGTCCACGGAGCGCCCCATCCGAGCCGGTGTACCCCAGGGAAGCTGCCTGTCGCCCGTCTGCTACAGCAGATACACGGACGACATCCCAGTCGCCGACGGCGCCATGCTAGCGCTGTATGCCGACGACGCGGCCTTCATCACAACATCGATCAAGGTCCCGCATGCAGTGCTGAAGATGCAGCGAGCACTGGACGCACTTCCCACATGGCTGGAGAACTGGAGACTCAAGGTCAACGTGGCGAAAACTCAGGCGATTTCCATCGGGCGGGCGCGACTACTGCCGCCCCCGATGACGCTCATGGGCGAGACCGTCGAGTGGTCGCCGAAGGCCAAGTACCTCGGCGTGACCATCGACAGGACCCTCTCGATGCGGCCCCATGTCAAGAATGTGGTCGCCCAGACGCGCGCCGCACGGAACCTCCTCCGACCCGTGCTGGCGTCTCACCTGCCTCTCCGTACGAAGCTGTGCGTCTACAAGGCGTACGTTCGCACGCGACTCACTTACGCGGCACCCGCGTGGTACGCGCTCACAAGCGAGAAAGACCGCAAGTCGCTGCGAGCACAGCAGTCGCTGTCGCTCCGCACCATCTCCGGAGCACCTCGCTTCGTACGGAATCAGGTCATCTCCAGAGACCTGCGCATGGAGAACCTGGACGACTTCATTCGCCGCCTGAGTGCCTCTATGTTTGCACGCGCCGACGAAGCGCGATCCCAGCATCTGCATGGCATCCCGCCATACGATCGACGACCGCCGGACATAAGAGGCCTGCCACTTGACCTAGCTCCATAGGACACGACCACTTCCTCGCCGCTGGCTGATGGGCGCTCACCGGTACACTACCGGCGGGCTCGACCTCGCTGAGCGGCGGGCGAAGCCCACCACGGACATACCACCCTGCCGCAGTCTGCAGATCGCCCGCGACACTACGCGGGCTCTATCGCACTGCGACAGGATACCACCGGATTGACACCCCGGATATGACACCACGGACCAACCGGTCCCACCCAGTGCCCCGCCTGTAGTTGCAGGCGGCGTCGATACTACTGAAAGGGGCCATCGCCCTGAACAGTTACCCCGAGGCCTGTGAAGGCCTAAGAGGAAGACCCTGGACGTTCGGGGGCACTTTAATTGGGACGAGCATACCGTCAACATCTCTAATTGTGATAGGGATCACGCCTGAGTCATAATAATTGTCTATTAATTAATTTGTGCATTTTGATATCTACCCTCACGTTCAAATGGTGGTTTGTCTGTGGTGTGTGTTGTAGTTAAATTGATTAGATGTGAGGACAGGAGCCGTTATAGAGGTGGTTGGAGACAACTTTAGGTAGGGTTTCAGCATTTTAAGAGACGCGTTCTCTTAAAGTCTGATTAGTTTTTGAGTAATAATTCCCGTTTCTAGAATATGTCTAATGTGGATATTTATTGATCAAATCAGTTCTATGTAATAAATTGCTGTTCCAAATTATCCTGAAGTTTCGTTCAAGTAGCCCAAAGACCGGTCGAGAACTGATGCTGAACCTAAGAATTATCCCTCGCCCTTCACAAATCCCAAATTGAATCTTGGTCACTCCAAAATATTTTTCATTTTCTACTCATTTGATATGTCATTCTTCACAGAGTTATTTATGTCGATTTTGAACATTTATTTGATAACAAGAAATAAAGAAAATTTCGAAAAATGTAAACTATTGTTTTTAAGTTGCAGGTCGACGGAGCCGACGGCCAGTGGCGGGCTGGAAAAAAATCTAGATGAAAATCCGGTAAAACGAGCGGCAGCGCGTGATTTCGGCAACTCGGTTCGGCTCTAAGTAATTAGTGATAAGCGATAAGATAAGTAATAAGTAAACAATTGTTTTTATGTTGCAGGTCGACGGAATTGTTTTATTGTGTTGCATGGCCTTGTAGTTGTATTGTGTTGCATTGATGACAAGTATGCTTTGGTATAAATACGTGTGGCGGATGCCTTGAAATGAAAATTTTGAAAAATCTTAACTATTGTTTTTGTTGCAGGTCGACGGAGCCGATGGCAAGCGACACCCTGAAGGCCGAGGAAGCTGCAGGGAGGGCGGCGTCGGGCGATGACGGGGCTGAGCGTGGAAGGCACCGGGCAATGAAGGCGCCGCACACAGGTGAAATTTACGTAATTTATAATCAAAATTAATTAAAGTGAGGTTACTCTGATTAAATTCTACTAAATTTAATTAACAAGACATATGGAGCCACCTATTAGTGATTAGTAAAACGTTACATTTCTAACTCACTTGATTTAAGTCATCCTTCACAGAGTAATTTTTGCCGACTTTGAACATTTATTTGATAATAAGAAATAAAGACCATGTTTTTATGTTGCAGGTCAACGGAATTATTTTATTGTGTTGCATGCTCTTGTAGTTGTATTGTGTTGCATTGATTACAAGCATGCTTTGGTATAAATACAGGTGGCGGATGCCATGAATAGAAAATTTTGAAAATTCTTAACTATTGTTTTTGTTGCAGGTCGACGGAGCCGATGGCCAGCGACACCCTGAAGGACGAGGAAGCTGGAGGGAGGTGTCGGGCGATGACGGCGCTGGGCGAGGAAGGCGCCGCACACAGGTGTAATTAACGTAATTTATGGTCAAAATTAATTCAAATGAAGTTACTCTGATTGAATTCTAGTAAATTTAATTAGCAACAAGACAAAAAGAGCCACCTATTAGTGATTAGTAAAACGTTTGGCACTTCATATATTACATTTCCAACTCACTTGATTTAATTCATCCTTCAGAGTAATTTTTGTCGACATTGAACATTTCAATAAGAAATAAAGAACATGTTTTTATGTTGCAGGTCGATGGAATTTTTTCTTATTGTGTTGCATGGTATTGTAGTCGTCTTGTGTTGCATGCCCGTGTAGTTGTATTGTGTTGCATTGATTACAAGCATGCTTTGGTATAAATACGGGTGGAAGATGCCATGAATAGAAAATTTTGAAAAATCTTAACTATTGTTTTTGTTGCAGCTCGACGGAGCCGATGGCCAGCGACACCCTGAAGGACGAGGAAGCTGCAGGGAGGTCGGCGTCGGGCGATGACGTCGCTGGGCGAGGAAGTCACCGGACAATTAAGGCGCCGCACACAGGTGTAATTTACGTAAATTAGTCAAAATTAATTCAAATGAAGTTACTCTGATTAAATCCTAGTAAATTTATTTATCAACAAGATATGGAGCCACCTATTAGTGATTAGTAAAACGTTACATTTCTAACTCACTTGATTTAAGTCATCCTTCAGAGTAATTTTTGCCGATTTTGAACATTTATTTGATAATAAGAAATAAAGACCATGTTTTTATGTTGCAGGTCGACGGAATTATTTTATTGTGTTGCATGGTGTTGTAGTTGTCTTGTGTTGCATTGATTACAAGCACGCTTTGGTATAAATACGGGTGACGGATGCCTTCAATAGAAAATTTTGAAAAATCTTAACTATTGTTTTTTGTTGCAGGTCGACGGATCCGATGGCTAGAAACAACCTGAAGGACGAGGAAGCTGCTGGGAGGGTGGCATCGGGTGATGACGGCGCCAGGCGAGGAAGGCCCCGGGCAATGAAGGCGCCGCCGCACACAGGTGAAATTTGCGTAATTTATGTCAAAATTATTTAATATGAAGTTACTCTGATTACATTCTAGTAAATTTATTTATCAACAACATATGGAACCACCTATTAGTGATTAGTAAAACGTTACATTTCCAACTCACTTGATTTAAGTCATCCTTCACAGTAATTTTTGTCGACTTTGAACATTTATTTGATAATATGAAATAAAGAACGTTTTTATGTTGCAGGTCGACGGAATTATTTTAATGTGTGGAATGGTGTTGTAGTTGTCTTGTGTTGCATGGCCTTGTAGTAGTATTGTGTTGCATTGATTACAAGCATGCTTTGGTATAAATACGGGTGGCGGATGCCTTGAATAGAAAATTTTGAAAAATCTTAACTATTGTTTTTGTTGCAGGTCGACGGAGCCGATGGCAAGCGACACCCTGAAGGACGAGGAAGCTGCAGGGCGGGCGGCGTCGGGCGATGACGGGGCTGAGCGTGGAAGGAACCGGGCAATGAAGGCGCCGCACACAGGTGAAATTTACGTAATTTATAATCAAAATTTAATTAAAATGTAGTTACTCTGATTAAATTCTAATAAATTTAATTAGCACCAAGACATAAAGCGCCACTTAGCCATTAGTAAAATGTTTGGCACTTCATATATTACATTTCCAACTCACTTGATTTAAGTCATCCTTCACAGTGTAATTTTTGTCGACTTTGAACATTTATTTGATAATAAGAAATAAAGAACATGTTTTTATGTTGCAGGTCGATGGATTTTTTTCTTATTGTGTTGCATGGTATTGTAGTTGTCTTGTGTTGCATGCCCTTGTAGTTGTATAGTGTTGCATTGATTACAAGCATGCTTTGTTATAAATACGGTTGGAAAATGCCATGAATAGAAAATTTTGAAAAATCTTAACTATTGTCTGTGTTGCAGGTCGACGGAGCCGATGGCCAGCGACACCCTGAAGGACGAGGAAGCTGCAGGGAGGGAGGTGTCGGGCGATGACGGCGCTGGGCGAGGAAGGCACCGGGCAATGAAGGCGCCGCACATAGGTGAAATTTACGTAATGTATGGTCAAAATTAATATAAATGAAGTTACTCTGATTAAATTCTAGTAAATTTAATTAGCAACTAGACATATGGAGCCACCTATTAGAGATTAGTAAAACGTGACATTTCCAACTCACTTGATTTAAGCCATCCTTCACAGAGTAATTTTTGTCGACTTTGAACATTTATTTGATAATAAGATATAAAGAACATGTTTTTATGTTGCAGGTCAACGGAATTATTTTATTGTGTTGCATGGTATTGTAGTTGTCTTGTTGCATGGCCTTGTAGTTTGTATTGTGTTGCATTGATTACAAGCATGCTTTGGTATAAATACGGGTGGCGGATGCCTTGAATAGAAAATTTTGAAAAATCTTAACTATTGTTTTTGTTGCAGGTCGACGGAGCCGATGGCAAGCGACACCCTGAAGGACGAGGAAGCTGCAGGGAGGGCGGCATCGGATGATGACGGCGCTAGGCGAGGAAGGCCCCGGGCAATGAAGGCGCCGCCGCACACAGGTGAAATTTACGTAATTTATGTCAAAATTATTTAATATGAAGTTACTCTGATTAAATTCTAGTAAATTTAATAAGCAACGACATATGGAGCCACCTATTAGTGATTAGTGAAACGTTTTACACTTTATATATTATATGCCGGCGCGGATGACTGACGAGCGCGCGCACGAGCGACACCGAACCACTCTACGAGTCGGGAGAGGTGGGGATAGAGCGATCGCCGGTCTTATAAGCGCAGTGTGCCATTTGTTCGGGGCACTTTAATTGGGACGAGCATACCGTCAACATCTCTAATTGTGATAGGGATCACGCCTGAGTCATAATAATTGTCTATTAATTAATTTGTGCATTTTGATATCTACCCTCACGTTCAAATGGTGGTTTGTCTGTCGTGATGTAGTTAAATTGATTAGATGTGAGGACAGGAGCCGTTATAGAGGTGGTTGGAGACAGCTTTAGGTAGGGTTTCAGCATTTTAAGAGACGCGTTCTCTTAAAGTCTGATTAGTTTTTGAGTAATAATTCCCGTTTCTAGAATATGTCTAATGTGGATATTTATTGATCAAATCAGTTCTATGTAATAAATTGCTGTTCCAAATTATCCTGAAGTTTCGTTCAAGTAGCCCAAAGACCGGTCGAGAACTGATGCTGAACCTAAGAATTATCCCTCGCCCTTCACAAATCCCAAATTGAATCTTGGTCACTCCAAAATATTTTTCATTTTCTACTCATTTGATATGTCTTTCTTCACAGAGTTATTTATGTCGATTTTGAACATTTATTTGATAACAAGAAATAAAGAAAATTTCGAAAAATGTAAACTATTGTTTTTAAGTTGCAGGTCGACGGAGCCGACGGCCAGTGGCGGGCTGGAAAAAAATCTAGATGAAAATCCGGTAAAACGAGCGGCAGCGCGTGATTTCGGCAACTCGGTTCGGCTCTAAGTAATTAGTGATAAGCGATAAGATAAGTAATAAGTAAACAATTGTTTTTATGTTGCAGGTCGACGGAATTGTTTTATTGTGTTGCATGGCCTTGTAGTTGTATTGTGTTGCATTGATGACAAGTATGCTTTGGTATAAATACGTGTGGCGGATGCCTTGAAATGAAAATTTTGAAAAATCTTAACTATTGTTTTTGTTGCAGGTCGACGGAGCCGATGGCAAGCGACACCCTGAAGGCCGAGGAAGCTGCAGGGAGGGCGGCGTCGGGCGATGACGGGGCTGAGCGTGGAAGGCACCGGGCAATGAAGGCGCCGCACACAGGTGAAATTTACGTAATTTATAATCAAAATTAATTAAAGTGAGGTTACTCTGATTAAATTCTACTAAATTTAATTAACAAGACATATGGAGCCACCTATTAGTGATTAGTAAAACGTTACATTTCTAACTCACTTGATTTAAGTCATCCTTCACAGAGTAATTTTTGCCGACTTTGAACATTTATTTGATAATAAGAAATAAAGACCATGTTTTTTGTTGCAGGTCAACGGAATTATTTTATTGTGTTGCATGCTCTTGTAGTTGTATTGTGTTGCATTGATTACAAGCATGCTTTGGTATAAATACAGGTGGCGGATGCCATGAATAGAAAATTTTGAAAATTCTTAACTATTGTTTTTGTTGCAGGTCGACGGAGCCGATGGCCAGCGACACCCTGAAGGACGAGGAAGCTGGAGGGAGGTGTCGGGCGATGACGGCGCTGGGCGAGGAAGGCGCCGCACACAGGTGTAATTAACGTAATTTATGGTCAAAATGAATTCAAATGAAGTTACTCTGATTGAATTCTAGTAAATTTAATTAGCAACAAGACAAAAAGAGCCACCTATTAGTGATTAGTAAAACGTTTGGCACTTCATATATTACATTTCCAACTCACTTGATTTAATTCATCCTTCAGAGTAATTTTTGTCGACATTGAACATTTCGGCTTCGTTCACACGGCATTGTCCTGCACGTTTTTTTGTAATCGTTTTTTTAACGTATAGTCAACCGGGTGTTCATATGGTAAATTTTCATTCGTTTAAAAACGAATAGCCGCAGTTTCCAAACAGTTGTCACAGTGAGTAGACGTCACTGATGGATCCACGCTTGGTTGTACTTTTATATTGGTATCGAAGGCGCCAACGGTCTCGCCGCCGACAAAACAGAAGGTTTTGGGTACATCCTATTAATCAAGAATCTGTGCGTACGATCACATTTGAAAAATTATTCGAAAATCATAGAAACGATGAAAAAATGTTTTTTACCTACCTATGTATGTTTATTACCTATGGCTTGTCTTGTTTTTTCTTCCTTTGTTTCAAAATTAGGATCAATTATTTATTAATAGTTCGTTATCTATAGAAGATTCCTCAACCATTTTGAATATCAAACCAAATCAAACATAAAATACGTGCCACCCCTCCAAAAGAAGTTCAGGTAGTAGGTACTAAACGCTTCTTCGGTTGCTATTCGATAAAAAACGTATGACATCGTGTCATGTGAAGGAGACAAAGCTATACCATATGCCACTGCGAACCGAATACGTCAAAGTTCATTCGATTTGCTTGACAAGTCCGTTGAGTATGCGTTTAAACGTATAAGCGGTACACGTTTTTTGCAGTACAATCGACGTGTGAATGGATCTATGTACGTTGTATGGTCACTATTTATACGTTAACACGTATACTGCAAAAAAACGTGCAGGACAATGCCATGTGAACGAAGCCTTCTTTGATAATAAGAAATAAAGAACATGTTTTTATGTTGCAGGTCGATGGAATTTTTTCTTATTGTGTTGCATGGTATTGTAGTCGTCTTGTGTTGCATGCCCGTGTAGTTGTATTGTGTTGCATTGATTACAAGAATGCTTTGGTATAAATACGGGTGGAAGATGCCATGAATAGAAAATTTTGAAAAATCTTAACTATTGTTTTTGTTGCAGCTCGACGGAGCCGATGGCCAGCGACACCCTGAAGGACGAGGAAGCTGCAGGGAGGTCGGCGTCGGGCGATGACGTCGCTGGGCGAGGAAGTCACCGGACAATTAAGGCGCCGCACACAGGTGTAATTTACGTAAATTAGTCAAAATTAATTCAAATGAAGTTACTCTGATTAAATTCTAGTAAATTTATTTATCAACAAGATATGGAGCCACCTATTAGTGATTAGTAAAACGTTACATTTCTAACTCACTTGATTTAAGTCATCCTTCAGAGTAATTTTTGCCGATTTTGAACATTTATTTGATAATAAGAAATAAAGACCATGTTTTTATGTTGCAGGTCGACGGAATTATTTTATTGTGTTGCATGGTGTTGTAGTTGTCTTGTGTTGCATTGATTACAAGCACGCTTTGGTATAAATACGGGTGACGGATGCCTTCAATAGAAAATTTTGAAAAATCTTAACTATTGTTTTTTGTTGCAGGTCGACGGATCCGATGGCTAGAAACAACCTGAAGGACGACGAAGCTGCTGGGAGGGTGGCATCGGGTGATGACGGCGCCAGGCGAGGAAGGCCCCGGGCAATGAAGGCGCCGCCGCACACAGGTGAAATTTGCGTAATTTATGTCAAAATTATTTAATATGAAGTTACTCTGATTACATTCTAGTAAATTTATTTATCAACAACATATGGAACCACCTATTAGTGATTAGTAAAACGTTACATTTCCAACTCACTTGATTTAAGTCATCCTTCACAGTAATTTTTGTCGACTTTGAACATTTATTTGATAATATGAAATAAAGAACGTTTTTATGTTGCAGGTCGACGGAATTATTTTAATGTGTGGAATGGTGTTGTAGTTGTCTTGTGTTGGATGGCCTTGTAGTAGTATTGTGTTGCATTGATTACAAGCATGCTTTGGTATAAATACGGGTGGCGGATGCCTTGAATAGAAAATTTTGAAAAATCTTAACTATTGTTTTTGTTGCAGGTCGACGGAGCCGATGGCAAGCGACACCCTGAAGGACGAGGAAGCTTCAGGGCGGGCGGCGTCGGGCGATGACGGGGCTGAGCGTGGAAGGAACCGGGCAATGAAGGCGCCGCACACAGGTGAAATTTACGTAATTTATAATCAAAATTTAATTAAAATGTAGTTACTCTGATTAAATTCTAATAAATTTAATTAGCAACAAGACATAAAGCGCCACTTAGCCATTAGTAAAATGTTTGGCACTTCATATATTACATTTCCAACTCACTTGATTTAAGTCATCCTTCACAGTGTAATTTTTGTCGACTTTGAACATTTATTTGATAATAAGAAATAAAGAACATGTTTTTTGTTGCAGGTCGATGGAATTTTTTCTTATTGTGTTGCATGGTATTGTAGTTGTCTTGTGTTGCATGCCCTTGTAGTTGTATAGTGTTGCATTGTTTACAAGCATGCTTTGTTATAAATACGGTTGGAAAATGCCATGAATAGAAAATTTTGAAAAATCTTAACTATTGTCTGTGTTGCAGGTCGACGGAGCCGATGGCCAGCGACACCCTGAAGGACGAGGAAGCTGCAGGGAGGGAGGTGTCGGGCGATGACGGCGCTGGGCGAGGAAGGCACCGGGCAATGAAGGCGCCGCACATAGGTGAAATTTACGTAATGTATGGTCAAAATTAATTTAAATGAAGTTACTCTGATTAAATTCTAGTAAATTTAATTAGCAACTAGACATATGGAGCCACCTATTAGAGATTAGTAAAACGTGACATTTCCAACTCACTTGATTTAAGCCATCCTTCACAGAGTAATTTTTGTCGACTTTGAACATTTATTTGATAATAAGATATAAAGAACATGTTTTTATGTTGCAGGTCAACGGAATTATTTTATTGTGTTGCATGGTATTGTAGTTGTCTTGTTGCATGGCCTTGTAGTTTGTATTGTGTTGCATTGATTACAAGCATGCTTTGGTATAAATACGGGTGGCGGATGCCTTGAATAGAAAATTTTGAAAAATCTTAACTATTGTTTTTGTTGCAGGTCGACGGAGCCGATGGCAAGCGACACCCTGAAGGACGAGGAAGCTGCAGGGAGGGCGGCATCGGATGATGACGGCGCTAGGCGAGGAAGGCCCCGGGCAATGAAGGCGCCGCCGCACACAGGTGAAATTTACGTAATTTATGTCAAAATTATTTAATATGAAGTTACTCTGATTAAATTCTAGTAAATTTAATAAGCAACGACATATGGAGCCACCTATTAGTGATTAGTGAAACGTTTTACACTTTATATATTATATGCCGGCGCGGATGACTGACGAGCGCGCGCACGAGCGACACCGAACCACTCTACGATTCAGGAGAGGTGGGGATAGAGCGATCGCCGGTCTTATAAGCGCAGTGTGCCATTTGTTCGGGGCACTTTAATTGGGACGAGCATACCGTCAACATCTCTAATTGTGATAGGGATCACGCCTGTGTCATAATAATTGTCTATTAATTAATTTGTGCATTTTGATATCTACCCTCACGTTCAAATGGTGGTTTGTCTGTCGTGATGTAGTTAAATTGATTAGATGTGAGGACAGGAGCCGTTATAGAGGTGGTTGGAGACAGCTTTAGGTAGGGTTTCAGCATTTTAAGAGACGCGTTCTCTTAAAGTCTGATTAGTTTTTGAGTAATAATTCCCGTTTCTAGAATATGTCTAATGTGGATATTTATTGATCAAATCAGTTCTATGTAAAAAAATTGCTGTTCCAAATTATCCTGAAGTTTCGTTCAAGTAGCCCAAAGACCGGTCGAGAACTGATGCTGAACCTAAGAATTATCCCTCGCCCTTCACAAATCCCACATTGAATCTTGGTCACTCCAAAATATTTTTCATTTCCTACTCATTTGATATGTCATTCTTCACAGAGTTATTTATGTCGATTTTGAACATTTATTTGATAACAAGAAATAAAGAAAATTTCGAAAAATGTAAACTATTGTTTTTAAGTTGCAGGTCGACGGAGCCGACGGCCAGTGGCGGGCTGGAAAAAATCTAGATGAAAATCCGGTAAAACGAGCGGCAGCGCGTGATTTCGGCAACTCGGTTCGGCTCTAAGTAATTAGTGATAAGCGATAAGATAAGTAATTAGTGATAAGCAATAAGTAAACAATTGTTTTTATGTTGCAGGTCGACGGAATTGTTTTATTGTGTTGCATGGCCTTGTAGTTGTATTGTGTTGCATTGATGACAAGTATGCTTTGGTATAAATACGTGTGGCGGATGCCTTGAAATGAAAATTTTGAAAAATCTTAACTATTGTTTTTGTTGCAGGTCGACGGAGCCGATGGCAAGCGACACCCTGAAGGCCGAGGAAGCTGCAGGGAGGGCGGCGTCGGGCGATGACGGGGCTGAGCGTGGAAGGCACCGGGCAATGAAGGCGCCGCACACAGGTGAAATTTACGTAATTTATAATCAAAATTAATTAAAGTGAGGTTACTCTGATTAAATTCTACTAAATTTAATTAACAAGACATATGGAGCCACCTATTAGTGATTAGTAAAACGTTACATTTCTAACTCACTTGATTTAAATCATCCTTCACAGAGTAATTTTTGCCGACTTTGAACATTTATTTGATAATAAGAAATAAAGACCATGTTTTTATGTTGCAGGTCAACGGAATTATTTTATTGTGTTGCATGCTCTTGTAGTTGTATTGTGTTGCATTGATTACAAGCATGCTTTGGTATAAATACAGGTGGCGGATGCCATGAATAGAAAATTTTGAAAATTCTTAACTATTGTTTTTGTTGCAGGTCGACGGAGCCGATGGCCAGCGACACCCTGAAGGACGAGGAAGCTGGAGGGAGGTGTCGGGCGATGACGGCGCTGGGCGAGGAAGGCGCCGCACACAGGTGTAATTAACGTAATTTATGGTCAAAATTAATTCAAATGAAGTTACTCTGATTGAATTCTAGTAAATTTAATTAGCAACAAGACAAAAAGAGCCACCTATTAGTGATTAGTAAAACGTTTGGCACTTCATATATTACATTTCCAACTCACTTGATTTAATTCATCCTTCAGAGTAATTTTTGTCGACATTGAACATTTCGGCTTCGTTCACACGGCATTGTCCTGCACGTTTTTTTGTAATCGTTTTTTTAACGTATAGTCAACCGGGTGTTCATATGGTAAATTTTCATTCGTTTAAAAACGAATAGCCGCAGTTTCCAAACAGTTGTCACAGTGAGTAGACGTCACTGATGGATCCACGCTTGGTTGTACTTTTATATTGGTATCGAAGGCGCCAACGGTCTCGCCGCCGACAAAACAGAAGGTTTTGGGTACATCCTATTAATCAAGAATCTGTGCGTACGATCACATTTGAAAAATTATTCGAAAATCATAGAAACGATGAAAAAATGTTTTTTACCTACCTATGTATGTTTATTACCTATGGCTTGTCTTGTTTTTTCTTCCTTTGTTTCAAAATTAGGATCAATTATTTATTAATAGTTCGTTATCTATAGAAGATTCCTCAACCATTTTGAATATCAAACCAAATCAAACATAAAATACGTGCCACCCCTCCAAAAGAAGTTCAGGTAGTAGGTACTAAACGCTTCTTCGGTTGCTATTCGATAAAAAACACGTATGACATCGTGTCATGTGAAGGAGACAAAGCTATACCATATGCCACTGCGAACCGAATACGTCAAAGTTCATTCGATTTGCTTGACAAGTCCGTTGAGTATTCGTTTAAACGTATAAGCGGTACACGTTTTTTTGCAGTACAATCGACGTGTGAATGGATCTATGTACGTTGTATGGTCACTATTTATACGTTAACACGTATACTGCAGAAAAACGTGCAGGACAATGCCATGTGAACGAAGCCTTCTTTGATAATAAGAAATAAAGAACATGTTTTTATGTTGCAGGTCGATGGAATTTTTTCTTATTGTGTTGCATGGTATTGTAGTCGTCTTGTGTTGCATGCCCGTGTAGTTGTATTGTGTTGCATTGATTACAAGCATGCTTTGGTATAAATACGGGTGGAAGATGCCATGAATAGAAAATTTTGAAAAATCTTAACTATTGTTTTTGTTGCAGCTCGACGGAGCCGATGGCCAGCGACACCCTGAAGGACGAGGAAGCTGCAGGGAGGTCGGCGTCGGGCGATGACGTCGCTGGGCGAGGAAGTCACCGGACAATTAAGGCGCCGCACACAGGTGTAATTTACGTAAATTAGTCAAAATTAATTCAAATGAAGTTACTCTGATTAAATTCTAGTAAATTTATTTATCAACAAGATATGGAGCCACCTATTAGTGATTAGTAAAACGTTACATTTCTAACTCACTTGATTTAAGTCATCCTTCAGAGTAATTTTTGCCGATTTTGAACATTTATTTGATAATAAGAAATAAAGACCATGTTTTTATGTTGCAGGTCGACGGAATTATTTTATTGTGTTGCATGGTGTTGTAGTTGTCTTGTGTTGCATTGATTACAAGCACGCTTTGGTATAAATACGGGTGACGGATGCCTTCAATAGAAAATTTTGAAAAATCTTAACTATTGTTTTTTGTTGCAGGTCGACGGATCCGATGGCTAGAAACAACCTGAAGGACGACGAAGCTGCTGGGAGGGTGGCATCGGGTGATGACGGCGCCAGGCGAGGAAGGCCCCGGGCAATGAAGGCGCCGCCGCACACAGGTGAAATTTGCGTAATATGTCAAAATTATTTAATATGCAGTTACTCTGATTAAATTCTAGTAAATTTAATAAGCAACGACATATGGAGCCACCTATTAGTGATTAGTAAAACGTTACATTTCTAACTCACTTGATTTAAGTCATCCTTCACAGAGTATTTTTTGCCGATTTTGAACATTTATTTGATAATAAGAAATAAAGACCATGCTTTTATGTTGCAGGTCGACGGAATTATTTTATTGTGTTGCATGGTGTTGTAGTAGTATTGTGTTGCATTGATTACAAGCATGCTTTGGTATAAATACGGGTGGCGGATACCTTGAATAGAAAATTTTGAAAAATCTTAACTATTGTTTTTGTTGCAGGTCGACGGAGCCGATGGCAAGCGACACCCTGAAGGACGAGGAAGCTGCAGGGAGGGCGGCGTCGGGCGATGACGGGGCTGAGCGTGAAAGGAACCGGGCAATGAAGGCGCCGCACACAGGTGAAATTTACGTAATTTATAATCAAAATTTAATTAAAATGTAGTTACTCTGATTAAATTCTAATAAAATTAATTAGCAACAAGACATAAAGAGCCACTTATTAGTGATTAGTAAAACGTTTGGCACTTCATATATTACATTTCCAACTCACTTGATTTAAGTCATCCTTCACAGTGTAATTTTTGTCGACTTCTAACATTCATTTGATAATCTATATATATATAAAAGAAAGTGGTGTTAGTTACACTATTTATAACTCAAGAACGGATGAATCGATTTGGCTGAAAATTGGTGGAGAGGTAGCTTAGAACCAGGAGACGGACATAGGATACTTTTTATCCCGTTCGACCGCGTTTCCGTCAAGTCACTATAAAACGTGGTATAGCAAAAACTCATCTGACATGGAATATCAAAACGCAAATGACAGTGGAATAACAAAACGTAAATGACAGCTAAACGTAATTTTGTCTTAGGTTGTAAAAAATTTGACAATTATAAAAAGTGTTATAATAAAGCATTACTGATATTATAAATGCGAAAGTGTGTTTGTTTGTTGGTTTGTCCTTCAATCACGTCGCAACAGAATAGCGGATTGATGCGATTTTTTGCATGGGTATATTTATGGATGTAGTAGTGGTTCCTCAGACCGGCAGAGCTACTTTTTATGTCGGATAATGAAAGAGTTCCCGCGGGATTTTTAAAAACTAAATCCATGCGGATGAAGTCGCGGGCATCAGCTAGTAAGAAATAAAGAACATGTTTTTATGTTGCAGGTCGATGGATTTTTTTCTTATAGTGTTGCATGGTATTGTAGTTGTCTTGTGTTGCATGCCCTTGTAGTTGTATTGTGTTGCATTGATTACAAGCACGCTTTGGTACAAATACGGGTGGCGGATGCCTTGAATAGAAAATTTTGAAAAATCTTAACTTTTGTTTTTGTTGCAGGTCGACGGAGCCCATGTCCAGCGAGACCCTGAAGGACGAGGATTCACACATACATATGAAGCCACGTATTAGTGATTAGTGAAACGTTTTACGCTTTATATATGAATGAATCACGCGAATGAATCACGAGCGCGTGCACGAGCGACAACGAACCACTTGACCAATGAGTATTTGATATGAATATTAGTTTCAATTCGATGCCTGGGTAGCCTAAGTATGTCACACTCTCTAACATTTCTGCGGTGGTGTCGTGTGATGCGGGTTGTTACGTTCCCTCAAATATGGTTGAGCGAAGCAATGGCTGGGTCATGCGTCATGCTCGTGAACGGGTGCCACCAGCTGCAATGGGGCTACTTTCTGTCTGCCCGTCTTGAAATGTGTTGAATTATAATTAGAAATAATTACGTATGCTTTTGTGGAACTTCCCCTCATTGTGGAAACTCTGCATACATAGAATAATATCTATTAAGTATATTGTAAAAGTATTTTGAAAAGAGCAACTGCCGAGTTTCTTGCTGGTTCTTCTCGGCAGGAACGGCATTCCGAACCAGTGGTAGACTCATTGACGATTCAAAAGTACTTGTAAAAGTTTATTTGAATAAAAAACTATTCTATTCTATTCTATTCTTTTCTTGTGCGTATACAACCTCTGTTAATGGAATTAAAAAAATAGCCACTTTGACTTTAACATTTTGAGTTCTGAACGTTGTAAACATAATCATCTTCCTTCCAGGCCGACCGCTTTCAAAATTCTTGTGTTATTGTTATTGTATTTTATAGATATATTTTATTTTACAATTCAATATAAGTATTCAGTCCATGAAGTTTGATTATTCAACAAGCAATAGCAATATGGGGCGGCTGAAGAGCCCCATACACTCTACGACTTCTACGAGTCGGGAGAGGTGGGGATGGAGCGATCGCTGGTCTTATAAGCGCAGCGTGCCATTTGTTCGGGGCACTTTAATTGGGACGAGCATACCGTTAACATCTCAAATAACGGCTTTAGGAAGGGTTTCAGCATTTTAAGAGACGCGTTCTCCTGAAGTCTGATTAGTTTTTGAGTTATTATTCCCGTTTCTAGAATATGGCTATTGTGGTTATTTATTGATCAAATCAGTTCTAATTGTAATAAATTGCTGTTCCAAATTATCCTGCAAAGACAGGTCGAGAACTGATGCTGAACCTAAGAATTATCCCTCGCCCTTCACAAATCCCACATTGAATCTTAGTCACTCCAAAATATTTTGCATTTCCTACTCATTTGATTTAAGTCATTCTTCACTGAGTTATTTATGTCGATTTGGAACATTTATTTGATAATAAGAAATAAAGAAAATTTCGAAAAATGTAAACTATTGTTTTTATGTTGCAGATAATGATAAAAATAGCTCAGACAAAAATTCTAAAGGGTCTAGTTGATTACCAAGACATACTTGAACCTGATAATATACTTGATAATTCATTCCCCTCTATACATCTGCTTTGTTGACTTTCGGAAAGCATTTGACACTGTTAAATGGACAAAGCTTTGGCAAGTACTATCACAAATGGTCGTACCTCTGCATTTAACACAACTCATCCAAAGATTGTACATAGATGGTACAGCAGCTGTTTGGGTGGACGAAATAGTCTACAAGCTTCAAGACTGAAGCTGGCGTTCGCCAGGGGTGTATTTTTTCACCACTACTGTTCAACATTTACACCGAATACATAATGCAGATTTTTCGGGAAGACTCGGATAAAGGAATATCTGTTGGAGGGCGGAAGATGTGTAATCTCAGATATGCAGACGATATTACACTTTGCTCAAACAAAAGAGGATACTGAAGAGCCGCTAACACGTCTGGGGATAACTAGCCTTGAATTCGTACTGGCCATCAACAGGAATAAGAACAGGATGATGGTAGTAAGTGGCGCAATTAGAATGCCATTAGCCTAGTTTGTTGTATTAGTTTACAAATTGCGAAAAACCAAATTAAATTTGAGTTTCGCGGGCAGACCCGTATGACCTATTTTACGTTGATGAAATCGGCCCTTATATTTATTAAACTAGGTTGAGCATCCTCTAGCGAAGGGTTTAAGGTTCAATTAGTTATTTTATAATTAAGTAATCCTCACTTACGAGCTTAGCAGTAACATCTTTTCTATAGGCCTTCAGTGTTTCTCGTGAATAAACTTTCCCATTAACAACCGCTTGAATGGCGACCTGTACAAAAATTACGAGTACATATTAATATTAATCATCATCTTGTTCTAACGCAGACATTTTTCTAAAGAATAGACTAAAAGTCACTTCAAATAAGCAGAAAATTTTCAGCCTGCACCTTTAACCAATGAGTTCTTGAGACTATTTGAGAATGCATTTTTTGGACTCCCGACTCGTGGTCACACCAGTTTGTAACACCAGTGTGACTATGATTATTTTTACCTTGTCTTCACACCGCAGGTTTTACTGACCACAGGTGACCACGAGTTAGTCATGATTTTTTGTTCCGCTGATATGGTTTAGGTTAGAATTTCGTTTTATTCCACATAAGTAGGGACCCATCTAACTTCAATGAATAAAATCTTAAACAATAAATTGTTCCTTTATTACTTTCCAATCCAATCCATCAGCCTGTATTCGTCCACGGCTGGACATAGGCCTATCCGAGAGCGCGACACCAAACACGGTCCTCCGCCTTCCTCATCCAACCGCTTCCCGCCACCTTCTTAAGGTCATCGGCCCAGCGAGCTGGAGGTCGCCCTACACTGCGCTTGCCGGTACGCGGTCTCCACTCCAAAACACGTCTTTCTGCGACAGATATGACCTGCCCACTGCCACTTCAGCTTGTTAATCTTCAGATTAACGTCTATGTTGGTCACTTTTTTTCTACGAATTTCCTCGTTCCGGACTTTATCCCTGAGAGAGATTCCCAACATAGCTCGCTCCATAGCGCGCTGAGCGACTTTTAATTTGTGAGGCCCACCGTCAATGTCCACGTTTCCGCTCCATACGTCATTACCGGTAGGACACACTCATTGAAAACCTTTGTCTTCAGGCTTTGCGGTATTGACCAATCGAAGACCTGACGCAGCTTTGAAAATGCTGCCCAGCCCAGCTGAATTAGAACTGTCAGCCTCCTTGTCGAAGTTGAAAAGTTTATTTGAATGAAAAAGTTGCCTATTTACCTGCACCATCTGTCGTGGTATCATTTCCTTGAGCTTCGCCGTCAGTCTCCTGGCGTTGTATTCTAAACGGCTTGTGTGAACTATCGTTGTTAGTTCGTCCACTAATACGCCATTTATTAGTATATCCATCTGCATTGATAAACATATCATCATTAGCAACCCATCAACTGCTCACTACTGAGCGCAGGTCTCAGAGGACTCGGAGAAGGGTTATAGGTCATAGTTCACTAAGCTGGCCCAATGCGAATTGGCGGACTTCACACACCTCCAAGAACATTATGAAGAACTCTCAGGTGTGCAGGTTTCCTCACGATGTTTTCCTTCACCGTTGAAACAAGTGATATTTAATTGCTTAAACATACTTGACTCCGAAGTCAAAGGTGCCCGGGATCGAACCTGCGACCCCCCGAATAGGAGACCAGTCCTAACCACTAGGCTATCACTGCTTCGATAAACATATAATGGTTACAAATTAAAACGCTGGCCCAATGCAAATTGGCAGACTTCACACATCTTTGAGAGCATTAAAAAGAACTTTCAGGCATGCAGATGACCAAATACTAGGCTACCACTGCTTTGTCGAAAATTTGAGAATACATCTTCAAAACTCATGAAGACTATGTAATTTCTTAACCAAAACTATCAAACTTACCCTGACTAAAGAGCTTGGATGGAATCCGTGATCCTGATAATCAAAGCTGGCAAATCCGGACGTCAAACTCTTTAGTGTATCATGGAAGTCTATGACCACTTCTGAAAGAGGCAGTATAAACTGCATCATTGTCATCCTCTCGTCCACCGCGCTCGACGGCAGGGGAGTCCCCCTACGATCCACGCATAGGGTGTTTACAGCGCCGATGTATTCCACTGGAGTTATTATTGTACCTAAAACAAGACAACTGTAATGTTTTTGTAATAGAACCGTTTTCCCCCCGTAGGGTAGAAAACGGATATTTAGGTTTCAGCCGTAGCTTGAACCACTTGAGATTACGCTTCTATGAATTCGCTGCTCTCTCAGTCTCTCATACATACCAACCCACAGTACAGGTCCTGTTGCTATCTCTTTCCCTCATAGCAGCGCGGGTGTGCGGCGCAAGCGCCGCTCTCTTCAGTACCGTTGAAGGAGCCGGCAAGGAGCCTGAAGTGGTGGTTCAAGCTACGGCTGAAACCTAAATATCCGTTTTCTACCCTACGGGGGGAAAACGGTTCTATTTAGGTGTTCGAGCCTACGCTTGAACCACTTGAGACGTGTTTATACTCTGCCGGCGCTGCTAGTGCGTACTGTGACTGGTTAATATTAAGAAAGTATAGGTAGGAGAAAAAGCCAAAGTGAAGAACCAATCATACTTAATGCTTCAAATAATAATTATAAACAGTAAATTAATGAAATGACAAGATAGAATTAAATTGTAATCGACAAAAGATAAATGCGATCAGTTATGGATCTAACCTTACGAAACGTTATTATCATATTTTCTTTTACAGGTAAACAATTTATTCTTTTATTATTTATAAACTTGAGAAGTCACCACTTATGGTGGAGCTAGTGTTGTTACGACTTAAAACTGACGTCTCCGTAAAATAATGCTTGAAGAACGTATTCTTTGATCTCCAGTTTCCCCTTTTTAGGATTTTAACAATGTCGTATCTATTATAATAGATACGACATTGTTAATATATATACAATACGATCGTATTGTAATTGGCTAAATAATTATTTACCCAATTTTCGGATGCATCTGCGGCCCTGAAACTGCCTGCTGAAGCGGAGTTACCAGCCTCACGGAAAACTGTGCGATCCGTCCTACGATAACGCTTCGTGATGCTTTATTTACTGTACCCCTTGTAGTTATAAACAAACTGTTCAGGTTTTAGTTACATCATCGCTTTTGGGAAGCTGAGATGGATCTTCTAATCCATGATACAAGATTCAGGCGATCGTCATCATCGTTGGCCATCAGAACCCAACCGGATTGCCTGTAAGTTTCAGAATTGGTTTTGGAACCGAAATCCGGCCAAAGAATGATTTCATATTGATTGTCAATAAGTGGACCTTGTTTTATGTTCAACAGGGTGAGGTCGTGTACTCTTCTTCCTGAAGCTAACAGGAGAAGAACACAGGTGTGTCTAAAGATGGAAAAGGCTGTTCTGGTTCAGATTATAGGACTTAAGGAAATCCAGGAGGTCATTCACTTTCCATGGTATGGGTTTCTTTAATGGAGGGTTTTTGCTCTCAATGCATGCTTTACCAAGCAGCCCGAACTGACTTCTTCTGTTTGCAGGGGGTAGGCTAAGGTAGCTACAACAGATTTGTGTACTGCTATATTCTGTGGCGCAAGTTTTACGTCATTATAAATATGGCAAATATATCTTGCTAGATCTGCCGGACTAGGCTCATTTACGGCTATATTCTTGTTACGAGCCCACCTTTGGCATCGGGACCAAGCGGGTTTGTATGTTTTTAATGTAGACTTCCTCCAGGATGCCTCGACGAGGTTCAAATCTGTCTATGACGAATTTTTCAAGTGATTTGTCCAGGCCTTACTTGCCAAACCCATAAATTTAAATTCTCTACGTGTGGCGGCGGAAGATTCGTTCTAAGAGTTCGAGATGGAGGTCTAGGATGCCACTTTTAAGAACGTGCCATTAGATAGGTTCAGGTGGCGTAACACCCGGGGTATCAGAGATGGTGGTGGGGAAATCCATCCCAGTTTGAATACCCACGTCCTGCTGAAGGCGTCCGTGAACAGCCTTTGTATGTCCCTCGCATCTTTGCTGACATAGATTTGTACTACCGCAGATGTCCTCGACGCAAATAGATCGACCACTGGAGTGCCTAGTTTCCGAAAATCTTCAAGGTTAAGGTGCCACTCTGGGAGACCCTTTTCCCGAGAGTTCCAGGACTTTCCATGCGGTTTCCAGCAGCCTCAAGGATTTGGTACCCCCTTGTTTCATTATGTAGGCTACCGTAGTCCGGTTGTCTGTCTGCAGCAATGTGTCGGGAGGACTTGTGATAAGACATCGTATAAAGTGTGGAGTTTTTTCTGATTGCTGTGCCACTTTCTGTGGGATACCGTTCATGAGCCGCAATGTTTCTGACGGTTTATTACAGCAACCCAGCCTCAGTCGGCAGCATCTGCCGTTATGAATATGGAGGGCTCCGTTATGAACATTGGATTCTTTTGGGATATTCCATCTCCACCAACATAGTACTTGTAAGGCGCGAGGCGCTATCGGAAGCCACAAAATGGGATTTTGCCGTAGTAAGAGGTTCGATTCCCGTTGAAGAGCTCGACTGTGAAGGAGACCCAGAGGTAGGACAAATGAAGCGAAGTTCAGTTTTCCCAGGATGACTTTTGCGTTGTGCCAACTCTAACGTTGTTTCATTATTAAACAATCTAGGTGACATAAAAGATGATCTATCTTCTCCTGCGATAAAGACTTTCGATTTAGTTCTGTATCCCACGTAATTCCGAGGTATTCTAATTTTGTTGTAGCAGTCTTCGATGACTTGTCTTGATACATTCGCCAACCTAATTTAGACCACATATTTGACTTGATTTTGTAATGTATCCGGGTTTTTGTGAATGATAAGGAAATCGTCTAGGTATACTACTATTGTTATACCTTGTCCCCTTAGTGTGTGTGCAATCCAATTTGTAACTTTTTCAAAAGCAGCTGTAGCACTGGCTAATCCGAATGGGAGGCAAGTCATTTGATACACCTTTCCTCGAAAATTTAGAGACAAAAAGCGTCAGTGACTGGGGGCGGCACTGGCAAATGGAAATAGGCCTGTGATATGTCTAGTTTCATCATATAACTTTTCCTGTCCAGGTGTAGGAATCTTCAGGTGATTTGGGAGGCGAAATTTGGGCGCTAGTACATATCTGTTTAGGTCTTTTAAATTGAATAAATATTGGGCGAAATGTGCCGTCTAACTTCTTTCGAAGAAACATTTCTGAACGGAAGCCACCTTGGTAATGACTTACTTGCATAGCATTTGATTACAAGAGTTCCTGTATCTGCTTTTCCATTACGGGTGAAACTCTGTTTCGAAATCGAAAGATGTTCTTGCGAGAGAAGTTCAGAATTGGTGGTTCTGATTTGAATGGGATTTTGTAACCCGTGATAAAACTTTTAACCAGATTCGGAGCTTGTTCCCAATATTCTGCGAAGTCTTATAAGCGCTCCGCCTGGAATGAGTCAGTTTATTTTAACGTCCCCCCCCCCCGCTTTTCTTAGTTTGCTAAGGTCACTGTGCTTGAGACTTGTCTCTGCGAATGATTTTGTTTTGTTGCCAAGGTGGCGACTTTTATCCCTTGAAGGATTTTGTGACCGCGCACTTCCCTGTTTGTCCCCCGACTGGAAGCTATTTGATTTATTTTTGTTTTAGTAGGGGAATAACTTCCGAATGTCGCTATTAGAGCAGTCCTTTACTGCTTTAGACAATGCTTCATCAGAGAAGAGGTGCGTCTCAGAGGGGGGTATTGCGTGTAGGATTTCGTTAAGAATTTTTGTTTGCACTTTGAAAGCACCTCTTCTCTGTTCAACGACTTCTGCCCTTCTGCCGCAGACATATTGTAAGAGCGAGCGTCTGATGTCTTTCTAAACCTCGAATCTGAGGCCAGCAACTCAGTGCCTATCTTATTACTCATATCTTGGGGCAGCTAATCTAACAGCTTTTGGAGTATTTCCCTCTGTTGCAGAAGTCTGTGTGTGATGGCGCCTAACACCTGATCAAACTTTTCGAATATCGACGCGGACTTCCACGTTGGTGTTATTCCAGCAAGTAGGTTGTTAACTTTCAGAGCACAGAATACGGATGAAGCCTGGACCTTTCTGACATTGTACACCTTGTTCTAGGGATTTTGGATCAGTGACGGAAAACTTAGAATCGACTACGGTTGTATTCGGGATACAGTCGAAAGGTGCATTTCTCTTTGACTGTAGACTGGCAAGTTCCCTTTGAGCATCTGATATTTTTTCTCGTAATTCAGCTTCTTTTGATAAAATGTTGCTGTTATCACACCCTGACTTCATACTGTTAATCTGTTGAACTGGGTCGCCCTCATTATCGGAGTGTGTACTATCGGGTAAAGCGTCGAATGATGCATCCAGGTCTGTAGGATTAGTGGCGCTAGCGTCCTTCTGTGGCGCAAAGTTTAATAGAATACTCCCAATATTATTTTCATTTTGTTTATTTTGTGATTCCATAAAGCGGCTGAACATTTCCATCTGTTGGTTTAACACCGCTACTAACAGGTGATCGGTGCTACCTAGACCTTGAGAGGAAGTAGGACGTTTAAACGGGGTAAGTTCTGACGCAATGTCCCCTTCGTGTTGCCGCTTTCTACTTGAAGAGCGTTCTGGCGTAGATGTCTTAGAAGTAGACGGAACAGGTGAAGGGCTCGCTGAAGTTCGTTGATCTGGTTGCAACTCCGATGAGGCCCTGCTGCGATTTGTTAGTTTACTTCTCATGGTCCGAACAGCTGCTACGAATGCATTAGTATTTGCCTGAGTCGTGAATTTTTACCATAATATTATGAGGTGAGTGTACCAAAGCCCGCCCAAGGGGCCAACGTAGGATTTTTGCCCTGATACCTCTGTATTTTTATCTCAGATAGAGAAGACGAGTCAGGTGCAAAAGCTCGACCTAGGTCAGCGGACGGGATAGCAAACCTCAATTTACTTTATATTTTTGAAGAAACTTCATCTTCGAATAGGTCGTGAAATGAGAGGTCATTGACCTTCCATGAACGACAATAATCAGGGTTTTCGTCTATTATATTCATGACCGTTGCGAAGGCATCCTCTTCTCCGGTTGGACAAGGTCACGTAGCAAGCTCCCCCATGGTAGTTATTCCATTTATCATGGTCAGGAACAAATGAGGACCAACTCGGTTTTTAAAACTGCATAAAGATAGATAGTGTCGGTTGATACCGCGAGATGTAGCAAGCATACTACATATTATCGTCGCTTCGAGCAACCGAACGTGTAGCCTCAGACATAGGACGTCTTGTCGCCTCCAGCCTACGGCGTCGTGTCGCCTCAAGCATACGGCGTCGTGTCGCCTCAAGCATACATCGTCGTGTCGCCTCAATCATACGGCGTCGTGTCGCTCGTGTCGTCTCAAACGTAGACGTCGCGTCACCTTAGGAATACGTCGTAGCATACAGTCGCTCTAGCCGACAATTATTGTGTCGTCTCAGTGAGCTGATACGACATGCCGCGCCGTCTCGATCCGGCAGAACGGTGTCAAAGAGAGCACCAATCGTCGCTGGGCCTTAGGGCGCCGAGCGGTATGCAGCTTATTAAATTTTATTAGCAAGAAAAGGTTAGAATTATTTTGCTATAATCCGCCAACGTTGGCGGATTATAGCAAAATAATTCTAACCTTTTCTTGCTAATCATGAACTTCCGCAAAGTAACGCCTGCTTCTATCCAATATTTAAATTTTATTAGGTTAATAGGTTATTAGCGTAGAATGCACTGGACACGTACGGACTGAACAGAATTCAAAAGCGTACTGAAGAGAGCGGCGCTTGCGCCGCACACCCGCGCTGCTATGAGGGAAAGAGATAGCAACAGGACTTGTACTGTGGGTTGGTATGTATGAGAGACTGAGAGAGCAGCGAATTCATAGAAGCGTAATCTCAAGTGGTTCAAGCGTAGGCTCGAACACCTAAATATAATCTTTTTCTTCTTTGTCAACCGATAGACGTCCACTGCTGGACTGGCTCACTGCGACTCGTTTGATATCGTCAGTCCACCTAGTGGGTGGTGTGCCAACACTGCGCTTCCCGGTGCGGGGTCGCCACTCCAGCACCTTGGGGCCCCAATGACCATCAGCTCTTCGAACTGTGTGCCTTTGGTTCTCCTACGGATCTCCTCATTTCTGATTCGATAATATATTATCTTTATGTATTTATCAAAAAACGTACAAATAACATTAATGTGAAGCCTCCTGTGGAAGTAAAAATTAAATGAAAAACTTTATTCTCATTCAAAATCAATGTTTTGCAGCACTTTGGACAACGCGTGTATCTTGTTGCACCCTATATTGCAGTCTTTAGAGATATACTGATACTTCGTGACTGAAAATGCTTGACGGCAACGAGTGCTACATGGCCACGCGACTACGTCTATTCTGAGTCGTTGTCGCAACCGTCACTCATGCGATCACATGGTCGCATATTTTTTTTTTTTAAAGAATATCAGCCAAGTTGAAGTCGACTCATATCCTCCTCTCCCATCCAAATAAGCGGAAAGCTTGTGTTGGGAGTGGGTACGACAATAGTGCAACGGGTGGGATTCGAACCTGTGACCTTTCAGTTTTCAGTCCGCACCTTTAACCGTTGGGCTATTGACGCTTATGAAATGATCAAGTCGTTGCTCATAAGATCATGTGGTGGTTCATATGATCAAGTGGTCGCTCATATTATGATCAAGCAGTCGCTCATATACGATCAAGTGGTCGCTTATACAATTTAATGGCCGTTTATACGATCACAAGTGGACGTTCAAAGCAAGGTTATAAAGATTGGAGGATGCGACCACTGGCCGTGGTGGTCGCGTAATCTCTTAAAGCAAAGGAGATCAAAATAAATGTATGTTGTACCTATCACAAATGGTTCGTAGTACTCAACGATGTTCTTAGGATCAGGCAACTGCAAGGGGTTCGTAATCATTACCTCTTCGCCCTTGTATTGTTTTATCACTTTAGCTCCCTTCACTCTGAAAACAGGAAATAGGTACATTAAATTTGGACATAATGAAAAACTAAATAAATCGATAAAAATAATATAACGTCGCATCGTCAAAAACGAAATAAAAACGCTGAATCAGAAAAAACAGAATTACTTTAAGCCTTTTTTTTTCAGGTCAATTTTTAGCAAAGGCTCATATGGCTGATTTTTTTTCTGATTTTTTTAGAGTTTTCGCCGCGCAAGTTTCAAAATGTGTGTTTTAAACTTTTATTTTTTAGTTTCCATATTTTACTTTTGTCATCTAGTGTTTGAAGAGTGAAGACCTCCTACGTCACAATATCCTAGTCAAGTGCCAATTAGTGTACCCTACAATCGTATAGATACATCAATTTACTAACGTCTAACCGTTAGTATTGCAAGTTTATTTTATTTATTACTAGCTGATGCCCGCGACTTCGTACGCGTGGATTTAGTTTTTAAAATCCCTCGGGAACTCTTTGATTTTCCTGGATAAAAAGGAGCCTATGTCACTCTCCAGATCCTCAATGTCACCCATGCAAAAAATCACGTCGATCCGTAGCCCTGTTGCGGCGTAATCGAAGGACAAACCAACAAACCAACGATCCGTAGCCCTGTTGCAGCGTGATTGAAGGACAAACCAACAAACAAACACACGTTCGCATTTATAATATTAGTAAGTATTATTAATTACACTTACTTAATTTTATACGGCACGGATGGAGCAGTCAGGATAGCTTCGGCTTTATGTTCCTGCAGGAGGCGTTGCGTGAACACGTCCAGATGCAATAAACCCAGAAAACCGATTCGCCATCCTTGACCCAAGGCTGGACTAAAATAAAATTACACTATTTAACTATTTAAGCTGATATTATATTTATGAATAACACGAGTAATAATACGAATATAATTTACACAAGTTGCGCGCTGCTTCGACGCGCAATATACAAGATGCGATAGAACGCAATAGAGGAGCTAAAGTATTCGCTAAAAGTCTTGGGAGAAGCCATCTGACAAAGTTGAGAACATCGGACGGCCGGGTTGTTGCTTCAAAGCCAGAGGTGTTAGTTGAGATCGAGCGGTTTTACGGGCAGCTGTACTCGGCCCATGCTCCGAAACCTGCACCCACTGAAAATGCGAACGACAAAAGAGCGAAACTTGTGCGCCACTATACCGACGACCTCCCGGATATTGACCTAGGCGAGATTAGTATAGCCCTCGGACAGCTGAAGAACAACAAAGCCCCAGGCGATGACGGTATTACTGCGGAGCTCCTACGTGCAGGAGGAAAGCCAATTCTGATTAAGCTTAAAGACCTCTTTAATACCGTCATCAAAACTGGCATAACACCAGAAAAATGGAGCAGAAGTGTCACGGTTCTCTTTTTCAAAAAAGGAGATAAGAGCCTACTCAAAAACTATAGGCCAATCTCACTTCTGAGCCATATCTATAAGCTGTTCTCGCGGGTGATTACGAACCGTCTCGCTCGAAGGCTTGACGAATTTCAGCCGCCAGAGCAGGCCGGGTTTCGCAAAGGCTACAGCACCGTAGACCACATTCATACCCTACGGCAAATTATGCAGAAGACCCAGGAGTATAATTTGCCCCTCTGTCTGGCATTTGTGGACTACGAGAAAGCCTTTGATTCCGTTGAGACCTGGGCTGTTCTGGATTCATTGCAGGGATGCCAAGTCGACTGGCACTATATCCAGGTGTTGAGAAGTTTGTATGAGGCCGCCACTATGACAGTCCAAGTCCAAGACCAACAAACGAATCCAATTCCCATACGAAGGGGGGTAAGACAGGGAGACGTTATATCGAAACTTTTCACTTGCGCCCTAGAAGACGTGTTTAAGGTGTTGGACTGGAAAAGTCGAGGTGTTAATGTGAATGGTGAATACATCT
Source organism: Oeneis ivallda (assembly GCA_029955525.1). Classification (NCBI taxonomy): domain Eukaryota; kingdom Metazoa; phylum Arthropoda; class Insecta; order Lepidoptera; family Nymphalidae; genus Oeneis; species Oeneis ivallda. The sequence continues at coordinate 17,979,127 of JARPMR010000013.1, read as the reverse complement.
CACACTTGCGTTTTGCAGACGATATAGTTATACTGTCGGAATCGCTGCAAGATCTTGAAGAAATGCTGGCCCAGCTTAGCTGTTCTTCCAGACAAGTGGGTCTTGAGATGAACATAGACAAAACAAAAGTCATGTTTAACGAGCACGTTATCTCAAGACCGGTTAACGTCGGAAATGTCAGCATCGAAGTTGTTCAGGAATACAACTACCTTGGCCAGATTATACAATTCGGTAGAAACAACTTCGACAAGGAGGCTGACAGAAGAATTCAGTTGGGCTGGGCAGCATTTTCAAAGCTGCGTCAGGTCTTCGATTCGTCAATACCGCAAAGCCTGAAGACAAAGGTTTTCAATGAGTGTGTCCTACCGGTAATGACGTATGGAGCGGAAACGTGGACACTGACGGTGGGCCTCGTTCACAAATTAAAAGTCGCTCAGCGCGCTATGGAGCGAGCTATGTTGGGAATCTCTCTCAGGGATAAAATCCGGAACGAGGAAATTCGTAGAAGAACAAAAGTGACCGACATAGCTCTGAGGATTAGCAAGCTGAAGTGGCAGTGGGCAGGTCATATCTGCCGCAGAACCGATGGCCGATGGGGCAGACGTGTTCTGGGGTGGAGACCGCGTACCGGCAAGCGCAGTGTAGGACGACCTCCAACTCGTTGGACCGATGACCTTAAGAAGGTGGCGGGAAGCGGTTGGATGAGGAAGGCGGAGGACCGTGTTTGGTGGCGCGCTCTCGGAAAGGCCTATGTCCAGCAGTGGACGAATACAGGCTGATGATGATGATGATGATGATTACACAAGTTAAAAACGTTTCTATACGAGCAAGTTCATTTTCGCGATGCATCAGATGAGAAAAATTCGACACTGCGTTCAGTTACAGATGTGTCGTTTACAATTTTTGTGAAAGTTTTGTTCGGAAATTATTTTCAAGATAAAATGTCGCATTCAGGTGATTTGTAATATTTTCATTGCGAAAAACTACTGAACGGATTAGGCTTAAATTTGGAATGGAGCTAGGTCATACCCAGGGTTAACACATAGGCTACAATTTATTCCAGAAAAGTAGAGTTCCCGCGGCAATCAAAAAACCTTAATCCACGCGGACGAAGTCACGGGCATCGTTTAGTACAATATATTGGTAAGAAATAATGTCGCAACGGCACATTTGCGACAGTGTATTCGTAAATCGTAAATATAACATCGGCTTTATGTACTGAAATGTTGCCAGAATAAAATTTATGTTTTTGTTTACAAAATTTTACCTAGAATCCACATTGACGCTAACGGCCGAATCATTCAGAGCCAACTTCTTGATAGCATCGCTGAGCTGTGTGTGCTGGGACTGGTCTGCGGGGAATATTCCCGCGTACACCATGTGTTTGACGGTAGGTGCCGATGCTACCTTTGTACATTCTGCTGACTCTAACGATAGTAGCTCATCGCCTACTGACCCGCCGCCTTTGGGACCAAGGCCTGTTAAATTAAAAAACATGGGTGTGTCGTGGCCAGAACACTCGGTTGGAACGAAGTTCCTTTTAATAATAAATTAATAATAAAAAATAAATAAAATAAAAATAATAATATACTAATATGCAGTCAGCATTCGAACCCACGAACCGATAGTTTCACTCTTTCGTTCAGCCGCTGCGCCACCAAAGCTATGACGGATTGTATGTAATAAACGAAGGCAACACAAAGGTCATGATGGAACTTTTTTTCACTTAGCCCCCATCCGCTAAGTCTGTACCGTTCGATAAGGAACTTATCGTTCTAAAAATATTGTAAGTTAGTAGGTTTCAAGTGGCTACCTCATTTTCTACCTGAGAGCTCCTTACTCTCCTCTGTAAGGTATGTTAGTAATTAGTGTAAGCTGATAGACGTCAACTGAACAGTTGTCATGACAACATAGTCTCTTGCATAGACTTCCACACACCTAGGTGTTGCGCCGCCTGTATCCAGTGGCTCCCTGCGACTCGTCTCATGTCGTCGGTTAACCTAGTGATGGGTTTGCCAAAGCTGCACTTTTGTGTGTGAGGCCACACCTTGTGACCCCAACAACCATCAGTTTACTGAACTATATTCCCCACCTACTGCCACTTCAGCTTCGTAATTTGATGAGTTATGTCTGTAACTCTGGTGCTTTTACTATTCTCACAGGGATACTCTGAACATAGCTTAATTCTACATTTCTCTATAAATACCTTACTCACCCACCATTACTACTTGCCCAGCAAGTGCCTTTTCAATAGGTTCCTCATTTGGTCGTAGAAGAGCCAAATATTTCAGTGTGTGCTGCTTCAAATCTGATCTCCACTTAACAGTCTGCCCAACTTCTATTGACCCTGATTCAATATACGCCAAGCACATTACACCTCTGTATTTATCATGCCATGTATCAATTATCGTTGCTTTGAAGTGTTTCTTTAAATCTACATTTGGTGGTGGAATTCTTAAAATTACAGATTCTAATAACTCTTTGACTCCCCACCCTTTTTTTGCTGATATACTTAAAACAGTTGATGGGTCAATGTTAAATAGTGATTTCATTTGGGATTTTGTATTTTCTGGGTCAGCACGAGGCAAGTCGACTTTATTGAGAGTGGGTATAATGACTAAATTGTTTCTTTTGGCTAGTGAGTGGACTGCTACTGTCTGTGCTTGCACACCTTCATTGGCGTCAACTAGAAATATTACTCCTTGGCATGCTTTTACACTTCGGACAACCTGAAAATATGCAATAAAAAGAAATATTATTCAATTAGACTGCTTTTTCAATTTATAACTCATTCAGTAATAATATGTAGTTAAAAAACTATTTGCACTATTAATAATGCATTTTACTAGAGCTATATTTCAATAAATATTGATGTGAAATTTATTTTTGCTTGATGATTTTGATGATGATGAATGACTATAAAAAATGCAATTATTTGTTGGGCTTTAGAGGAGTATTATAATAATATAATAATAATAGCCTTTATTAACAATCCTTTAACTTAAAGGAGAGGAGTATTATAAAAGATGTTAAGTAGATCTATAATTTAATATTTTTTTAATATTATAATATGAATTTTTTTGTGTTCTTACCTCATTGGAGAAATCAACATGACCAGGTGTGTCTATGAGGTTTAAAAGATAATCTTCATTCTTATATTTGTAATTTAAAGATGCAGTTACAGCCTTAACAGTTATGCCCCTTTCTCTCTCCACCTAAAATTTTAACTATTATAATGCTATTCAACCCAGAGAGGGTTTCCTGGTGTGATGTCACATGTTTTTCAATTTTATATTTCAGAGCTAATTAAATTAAAATTTGTGCCCAGCCCACTTCCATTTGAGTTTCTTGATGATGACTGTTACATTTTTGGTTTTTGTATAATTCTTTATTGTTATGGTTCTTACTTTATTTAACAACTTTTTCCCCACCATGTTTCTATTCATAGTATTATGGCAAGTTTCAAACTCTTTTCTTTGAGCTTTAGTCAGAGACCAAGTTTGGCAACCATATGTAAGCACTGGTACAATGCAGGTGTTAAATAGTCAAAGCATAGTAATAGTCATCTGGATTCGTTTAGAACAAATAGTTAGGTGACCCACAATTGGTAAGGATTCTTCCAATCAGCCTTACCAGTTGTGAGCCAAATTATGTTGTTTATACTTTTACTGTGATTTTCAAACTTACCTACCTGAAGTTGGTCCAATACTTGGCTTGTTTCATTGCCTGGTTTTATAACTCCAGTCAGCTCAAGTAATCTGTCGGCCAAGGTGCTTTTACCATGATCAACATGGGCTACTATACTGAAATTTCTTATTTTAGACACATAGTCTATTGCTTCACCATCAGCATTAGAACTGTAAAAGCGCCTATAAGAATTGAAAAGTATTGTATTTCATAAGTTTACTGGTTTGATAAAAAGTTCAAGAGAACAACAGAAATACAAAAAGAACTTTTTTAAAGTATTTGTTTGTTTGTGTGAGCTAATCCATGGTAAAGCTGAACCGATTTTGAAAGGATTTTCACAAACAGGCAGGTAGTAAGAAGTAAGGCTACTCACACTATAATTTTTAGAACTTATAATTATAATATAAATAAATTGTAGGTACTTACGTTCTAGAGATCCTTGTATTGAAAACACACAAACTTAAATGCCTCATTTTTTTCACAATTCTCACCATTTTCTTTTTTAAAATTTGGTTAGTATTATTTTTAAGTATAAAAATTCGTAATTTCGTAAATCCGTAAATCGAATCCACAGATTAGGTATTAGTTACTACGTAGTACGTAAATCGAATCACGAATGATACGTAGTATCCTCTAATCTGTGCACGAATGTATTCATTCAAAAAAAATAGGCATCAACGATTCAAAAATCATCGAGGTCGCCACAGAACATATATTTCTAATTTTCTAATTTCTACTGTGATAAGCATCCTTTGTTATCTGGTCGGTGATAAGCATGAACTTAATGTACAAATTACAAACAGAACTGATATCTCGGAAAATTTGTATTTACGAAAATGAACCTTATGTCAAGAAGATAAAGTATATTTCCAGTTGCGCATTACACAGAGGCTAATCCGAGCCGAGAGGGATAGTAATAACGGAGGCCGTGTGTCTCGTTCTTTCATCTTGCCAGCCTAAAAAATGATTTTGATCAAAGATTTTGGCTAAAAAAATCAGTTGAGACACTAGGGTATTTGACTACTTTTAGAAAATCATCTTAAATTGTTAATAATGCTATGCTGAAGCTAATAAAACGTATATTTCGGAATAATTTTCAGTATTTTTCATAAAAATCGAGAAATAAATTCAATAAAATAAATTGCCGCCGAAACGTTCCATTTGCTCTCATGACGTCACAGTTCACATTTCAAACAATGACAATTCCACAGCCCATAGGTGGTGTGGACTGTGACGTCATTCGAGATCACGGAACGTTTTCGATCACGTGACCATGGCCGGAATTATAGCAATTTTATTTAATGTTTTCTAATTAAATAAAACTTTTTTCTTCGTTTTGTCGTATGGAATAATGTTTATAGATGATAATCTTTTAGGACGACACCAAATGAAACGATATTTTTAATATAGTCAAATACCGTATACTCTCGCCACAGAACAATACTCTCGAGAGGTCGTCGCCCCACAAACATGTGCGTCGCCCACATGTTAGTTCCAACCATTTCCAACCACAGGGGTTCCAACTTTGGCCACGCGCCAAAAGATCCTTGTCACACTTGATTGATGATTTCTTTCCTCAGTGGCTTGCAGTCATGGTAGATACCTTCATGCTTGCAGTGATAAAACCAATCGATTTTTCGGTAGATCTACCGAAATACCGAAGTGTACCGTAGGGCTGGAATCACATCTGTGCGCATCGATTCGCAATTATGCGGATGGTTTTAGTCAACCTTATAAGCATCGCACGTTGACAAATGCGAAAGGATCCTTTCGCATCCTTGCACAGTTAGTGGGTAGTTCGATGTTGGCATCGATATTTTCATCGCTATAGAGCAAGATCCCAGTGCCGCCAGACCTAAGTTATTTTCTCAGCAATTATTTGTGTACGATAGAGTACTGTTCGAATGTCCTTTCAGTATATGCGTACTAGCTAGATTGTGCCGACGGCCAATTTCCAGATACCAGGTGCTAAAGGTAGGTAAAAACTAGAATAACTTATCTTAAATTCTCAGGGCTGATTTTCATATATGTTTTAAAGAATATTGTAAAAAATAATAAATTAATACTGCCAGACGCTTACCGCCGGCGGTTACTTTAGCCAGACGCTTTGAAGCTCCCAAAAATATATATAATTTAAGTTAACTTATATTCTCAGTTCTGATTTTTATACATGATACTCAGGGAACTATTGCGATATTATCTGTAAGCTGCCAGACCTATTGGAAGGGTCAAACATCCCCCCAGACACACATTATGCGTCCCCATATGTATGAGCGCTAGAACATGATTCACTTGTTTAAGTGTGTGAGAGATAATATCATCATACTATAATATTATAAATGCGAAAGTATGTTTGTTGGTTTGTCCTTCAATCACTCTGCAACAGAGCTATGGATCGACGTGATTTTTTGCCTGGGTATAGCTTGCAGAAGATATTGCAATAGTTCTCTCTCTCTAGATCCTAAGCTATACCCAGGCAAAAAATCACGTCGATCCATAGCTCTGTTGCAGAGTGATTGAAGGACAAACCAACAAACACACTTTCGCATTTATAATATTATAGTATGATGATAATATCTCTCACACACTTAAACAAGTGAATCATGTTCTAGCGCTCATACATATGGGGACGCATAATGTGTGTCTGGGGGGATGTTTGACCCTTCCAATAGGTCTGGCAGCTTACAGATAATATCGCAATAGTTCCCTGAGTATCATGTATAAAAATCAGAACTGAGAATATAAGTTAACTTAAATTATATATATTTTTGGGAGCTTCAAAGCGTCTGGCTAAAGTAACCGCCGGCGGTAAGCGTCTGGCAGTATTAATTTATTAATTTTTACAATATTCTTTAAAACATATATGAAAATCAGCCCTGAGAATTTAAGATAAGTTATTCTAGTTTTTACCTACCTTTAGCACCTGGTATCTGGAAATTGGCCGTCGGCACAATCTAGCTAGTACGCATATACTGAAAGGACATTCGAACAGTACTCTATCGTACACAAATAATTGCTGAGAAAATAACTTAGGTCTGGCGGCACTGGGATCTTGGACCACTAGTTCAACCTCAACTCGATATTATTAATCTTCTATCTTCTAAAATGATTTTTCCTGACTGATTGACTGACTGAACTGTCATCTTCATTGTGAGTGATATCTTTATTTAGTGATTGTTTCCCTTGTTCAATACAGGTTGAACCCCCCCCCCCCCCCCAGCACGTAACAATATGAATAGTTAGTAATACATCAGTATTTATTGAACTAATCTATTAAAAACAGACACAATAGAATTTCAAAATATTATCACCGATATATCGACACTTTTTGTCACTTCATGCATCCCTAGTTGCCATGAGCTGATTCAAGACGCTTTCGCATGCATAATAATTATGGAGCCGATCGGCTCCATTCGCTTGCACTTGTAAGCATTTGAGGTACAAAAAAATGCGAAAGCTGAATCGATGCGAAAAGGCGAATTGATGCGTACCCGATTTATTGAGATCGCAGTATAAGGACTATTTTGTCATCGATTAAAAAAACGGCCATACGAAATGACACTTTTATTAGGACAAATGATGCGAATCGATGCGCACAGATGTGATTCCAGCCTAAGGCAATGAACCTGAAAGGGGACAGTTTTTTAGATGGTACTCTCATTTTTAGGGTTCCGTAGTAAACAAGGAACCCTTATAGTTTCGCCATGTCCGTCCGTCTGTCTGTCTGTCTGTCTGTCCGCGGTTTAGCTCGGAGACTATTGGTACTAGAAATCTGTAATTTGACAAGGGTATAAATATCAATCACGCCGACAAAGTGGTGAAATAAAATTGTGAAAAATATTTTTTTTAGGGTACCTCCCTTACATTTAAAGTGGGGATGAATTTTTTTTCTCGTCTATCCCATAGTGTGGGGTGTCGTTAAATAGGTCTTTCAAAAATATTGTGGGTGTGGGAACACCATTTTTCAATTCAGGGTTCCGTTTGTGAAATATGATATTTTAAAGTGCTAAATTTTATTAGAGTCAAGTGTCCCCCCCCTTTGCCAGCTAAATGGTTGTATATAGGATTCAAGAAAAAATTCACAGCAGTAGTATATATAATGAATTTTAAAGGAAAACTATCACGGCTAAGTAGGGTTCATTAGTTAAGGAGTTATATTATCTGTTTTTTCTAAGTTGGGTATTACACGTAGTCTAAGTTGCATATTTTGTAGTATATTATAGTATTTAAACCATGGAACTCAAAATATATTCAATATATGAATATAGTAAAAGCACTATCCTAGGTCAGCAATAATATTTGAGACTTTCAACTACGGAACCCTACACTGCGCGTGGCCCGACACGCACTTGGCCGGTTTTTTTTTAGTCTTTTACTGCATTTTTGTTTGTAAAGGCTCTCTACAACCTTACATTTACAAGAATCTCATATTTTGATTTTAAAACGCTGGCAACAAAATAATAGTTTCTTTGACAACAGACAATTTGTCAAATTGTCATTCAGCCACGTCATTTTTGCTTGAATGAGAAGATTTTTGAGTGTTCGTTTACGCGGCGTCTATTTTAGATATATTCATTACAATATTTAAATCATGAATATATTTCGTTTACTCGCCGACTTATCCCACCTTTTAGCTATAATAATTCTGCTGCTTAAAATTTGGAAAACCAGATCATGTGCAGGTAATCACAGCCGGCATGTTCCTTTTATTTTCAAGTGTATACTGAAATATATGTTTTTAATTTTTTGTTGAAATATTTCAGGAATATCAGGAAAATCGCAAATACTATTTTCCGTGGTATATACAGCTCGGTACTTGGATTTACTCACGGCTTACGTGTCGGCTTATAACACCATAATGAAAATAGTCTTTATCGCGGCATCTTACGCTACAGTCTATTTGATGTATGTCAAATTTAAGGCCACCTACGATCACAACCACGACACATTTAGGATCGAGTTCTTGTTGATTCCGTCTCTGATACTCGCATTGCTTGTTAATCGCGAGTTCACAGCATTGGAGGTTAGTATGGCTCATTGCTCTGCTTTATACCATAAGCTTATTTAGGTATACATCAATTTATCTAGATAACTGACTAAACGATCATTGCATCTGCTATAACACTTGTTGTATTCCTCAACTTTGATATTGTGTGTTAAATGTAATTTGTGTGTATTACATGTACAACGTTTTATTAAGTACTACTTATACACATCTTTAATACCTTTTTATGATGTAGTACATCATACTTTTGGTACACAATATAAAGTGATAACAATATAGCAATTGGTGCCTTGCTTTTCATTTGTCGTGGCATTAAATTTAAAAAACAATTATTGTTCTCACAAATAGAAATGTGTGTGTAGAAATTTGTTTCTGAAGTCTAAGGATGATGGAATACTTTATTGGATACACAGACACACTAATGTCTGTCTGTGTATTCCATCATGTTGTTACTACAAAACATGAAAAAAAGTTTAACCAAATCATTTAGCTTGCAACCGCTATCTTAGCGGTTGTTTCCAGACAACCTTTGCTGAGTAATGGATAAAAATAAAAAAAACATGGATTTTTGTGCTGCAAAACGATTTAGGCCCTGTCAAGTAGTACTGTTGGTTCTGTTGTTCTCTTGACCAAATATCGCCAAACTGTAGCCAACTACACATATGAAATATTTTAGTGTACATATGTGTCTGTATGCGTGCGTGCGTGCGTGTGTGCATACAAAGTTATGTTGTCCCTTACTCTCACATTCCAATGAGACTGCAATCACACATGACCAAGGTGGTAGGGTCAATGACTTTATACTTACTGCCAACTTCTCAACACAACTCAATTTATCAGAAAACTACATAACTTTTAGCCAAACCCAGGATCTCATTGGCTGCCATTTTAGCTAGCCACTGAGCCTGTAAGGCAGATAATTACTAATAAAGAAATTATTTTTGGTACTTATAATAATTATTAGTCTTTGTTTCTTTACTACAAACCTTATTTTTCGAGGGAGGACCTGCCACCAATCTGGTGATGAGCAGAAATGATGATGATGATGATGAATTGCATGTGTCTCAAAGTGACACTATTTAACTGTTGTAACCTTAAATTTCAGGTTTTATGGACATTCTCAATTTATTTGGAGTCTGTAGCAATCTTGCCGCAACTCTTCCTGGTGTCGAAGACTGGGGAGGCTGAAAGTATCACGTCTCACTATTTATTTGCTCTGGGCTCTTACAGAGGTCTCTATCTCTTGAACTGGGTGAGTATGAACCATTCAACTTACTCTTCTTTCTTGTGGATTAATCCATCAGGGCTAACATGCACGCCATGAGAAAATTTTGTCTACACATTTACTCATGAATCTCTTAGGGCTCGTATCTAAACACGCGGCGCGTGGTGCGTAGCGTCGCGCAGGCTGTCGCCGCGTGCTACGCCAGAACGCGTCTGCAAGAACGCTCTCATAGTTGCCATTCCCATATGTTTGAGTTTACCGCGCGACGCGACGCACCACACGCGGCGCGTTGGAGATATCCAGAGAAAACAGGTAGACACAGGTAATCTATTGTGCTCTGCACTATCTACTTTTGTTACTAGTTTAATTAGTTTTTAGTTATTAATGGCTGGGTCATGTGTCATGCTCGTGAACGGGTTCCACCGGCGGGAATGGGGCTACTTTATGTCTGCCCATCTTAAGATAGAAGTTAGTCAGTATGCATTTTTGGAACTTTCCTCATTCAAATTCAAATTCAAATTCAAAATCATTTATTTCATGTAGGCCAACCTGTGGCGCTTATTACAAGTCATGACTCTACCACTGTGGAAATTCTACTCATTGTGGAAACACTGCATATATAGCATAGTATTTACTGTATTGTAAATTTGTTTTGAAAAGAGCAACCGCCGAGTTTCTTGCTGGTTCTTCTCGGCAGGAAAGGCATTCCGAACCAGTGGTAGATTCATCGACTATTCAAAAGCACTTGTAAAAGTTTATTTGAATAAAAAATTTTTGTATTCTATTCTATTCTCTTTATTATTACAAACTTGATAGCTTTTCATTGATTACTATGGAACTTTTTGTTTGTAAGCTATAGTTAACTTTATGGTAAAGTTTATGAAAATCAGTTTTGTCTTCTATATACTCTCACTTAATAACTAGGAACATTATATATATTTTAATACCTATTTACTTATTTTTATTATTTTATACAGCTATATTACGAAGATATTTTAAATATTAATACCTACTAGTGGTTGGTATCTTTATAAAGTGAATTTATGTGAAATTGCTTTACCAAATAGGGCACCAAAAATTAATATCAGTAAATAATTCAAATTGCATTAATGCAAATGAAAATTAAAGACACCAGTTTTAACCAGAACTATAATTATTAAAATGGTTATTAAGTATAAATATATTTAAGTATAGTAATTAAAATGTAATTAAATATATTTTATATACATACTTAAGTAATTACATTACTATACATATTAATAATTGTGCTGTGGTTATGAATTTCAAGACATCATTACAAAATTATTATTTTCGAGCGTCATACTAGCAACTTTTTTCGAAATTATAGACTCTTAGTCTTAACACAGTCACTTATGATGTGGCTTAGTACTAGAAATGTCTGGTATTGGATTATCTTTCAACTAGCTGATGCCCGCGACTTCGTCCGCGTGGATTTAGTTTTTAAAATCCCTCGGGAACTCTGATTTACTGGGTGAAAAGTAGCCTATGCCACTCTCCAGGTCCTCAACTATACCCATGCAAAAAATCACGCCGATCCGTAGCCCTGCTGCGGCATGATTGGAGGACAAACCAACAAACAAACACTTTCGTATTTATAATATTAGTAAAGATTGTGTAGTAAAGAATCAACTTGATTTTTCGCATGGATAAAGTTAAAGCTTAATACCTAGAGAGTGACATAAGATACTTATTAATAATAATAAATAATAAATAATAAAGCCATTTATTCCATATTTCAATATAACATTTCAATGAAATTAGTAGTTTGTTAGTAGGTTCTTTTTTACGAGATGGTTGTAACATGTGGTGAGTTTGTTCCAGCTGAGTGTTCCATGATACTCAAAATCTTTTAACTAGTTTATGCCCGCAATTTTGCAATTTTAATGTAACTATCACTTGTGATTTCAGATATACCGTTACATAGTTGAGGAGCACTTCGAGCCTATTGCTGTCATCGCTGGTGTCGTACAGACTGTACTGTATTGCGATTTCTTCTACCTCTACATCACAAAAGGTAATAATGACTCCAATAGTTAGAACCCAAATGGCAGGATCACATTGGCAATACCCGACCTGTGCAAAGTGATGCATGTTAACTGAAAACTAGGAATGTCAGTAAAATATATAAGTATTCTTTATAAAATGTAATAGCGAAACTACACATCAATGTTCTTCGATACATTGATTCATATAATATGTGAATGTTTTATCAATATTATTATTGCTTTAAAAATTTTATGGAGTCATAGATGCATTAATATGCACATAGTTCGAAGAGCTGATGGTTGTTGGGGTCCCAAGGTACTGGAGTGGCGACCCCGCATCGGGAAGCGCAGTGTTAGCAGACCCCCCACCAGGTGGACCGATGACATCAAGCGAGTCGCAGGGAGCCGCTGGATTCAGGCGGCGCAAGGCCGAGGCCTGTGGAAGTCCATGCAAGAGACCTTTGTCCAGCAGTGGACGTCTATCGGTTGATGAAGAAGAAGATGCATTAATAGAGGCTACGATTCTTGTCTACAGTAATGACTTGAACAGCAAAAGATGATGTTAAATATTTAAAATAGTTTCATTTTTAATCAGGGCCAATTTACTCTCGGTTTTTTTTAAAGTTAAACTTTGATTTCTTCAAAGGTGTGTTAAGTCTGCTTATCCGTTCATAGCATAGAAATCTTCAAGGCACTAGAAATGCTGTGTGAACGAACTATACAGAACGCATGTCGCCGCCTCGCAGCTACAACTACATACATAAATATTAAATATTACTACGCAATCACACATACACGCGTCGAATCGTTCGCTAACCTCACACATGGCTGTATCTGTAGTAGTGAATACATATATATACGTTCAGCGTGGCGATGGTCATTCGTACACAACATTCCTGTGGTTCATAGCGTGATGGACTGTGGCCTTAACACTTCTTATTCTGATGGAGTTCATAATATGAGGATGATTAATCGACCGAGCGAAGCGAAGGTCTCTGAGTTAACTAGAGAGATTTGCACTTGTCCGTCCGTCCGTCCGTCCGTCCGTCTGTCAGAGCCTTATAACTTTTGAATTACTGAACGTAATTACTTCAAATTTAGATATAATATGTAAACCGATGGCCTCCAGCCGAAAATGGCTTAAAAAGTTATAAAAATCTTTATTTCAGGGGGGCTCTCATAGAAGCGAATGCGAAGTAAAAAAAAAAAATATCGCGTTACATAACATTGTTACGTATCATTTTAAAGATAATTTTGAACTGAGTACAAAAATATTTTTTTTTTAATTTTTCCCTTAAAATTGACGAAATGGGGGGCTTTCAAAGTGGCGATTTTATACCCTCGCTTGAAGACGCTCTCTAGGAAAATCCGCTATGGATTTTCAAACTGATTTTATGTTTTTAGGTCACTTATATCCTGTACTTGAACAACAAATACTAAAATTATATGAATATTATAAAGAAACGAGATTATTTAATTTTTAATGTACATCAGTAATTCATATAGCATCAACATAGCTTCACAATAATGCTAATAGATGGCGCAGTCAGTAACTATTCCCATGGAACTACGAGTTACGACTAACGACCTATCCCAAAAACAGTTTTGCGTCAACCATTATTATTTAGTTACTTATTATAATACAATAATTGTATTGTAATTTTTTTTGTACCATATTATTCAATTAAAATTATTTTTTAGTTAAATTTTAGTTAAATATTGTATATTTTCTATTCGCGTCGATAGATGACGATTTGTACAGATGCCCGTAACCCGGTTTCACTCGTTAGTACCTACATAATAATTCAATGTTTTCACTAACGTTCCCTAACCTTTACGGGCTACCTATAAGTTAGGTGATTGATGTTTTCTGTCAACTTATTTATCACGATCCTGTACGGGACACCTAAAAGGATATTGGGACGGATGTTAGGACTTAGGATTGTATTTAGGAGCTACCTACGTTAAGAGACTCCTACTTAGGGGATGATTTAGGTATGTTTGGTGAAAACGGGCATAATAATAATGTCAGTTTTGGTTATCATGTATCGATTGAATGAATAATCATGGGATACCGTTACCGCGAGGTCTCAGTTCGGGGCGAACCACTAGTATTAACTGACTTCATTTTGTTTCAGTTCTTAAAGGGAAAAAACTACAGTTGCCAGCCTAAACCACACACGCGATTTAGGGTGCAATATAAATGAAACTGACGAGAAATATGTCTTCAAGTATATTTTAAATAAGTCAATAATTAATTACCTAAGAAACTAGTTGTAAAAGTGACACTTTGCAGCTGTGAAAACATGTTATTATGAAGCATTTTGTCATTCTGTTATAGTATATACTGAATCCATGTACTATTGTTACTTTCTTATTATGACTTTGTGATTCCTTTATCTTAGGCTATTATGGGTATATGAAGATTGTAGACAGAATCAATCAAGATTAATCTTAATTAAGTATGGGTAGAGTACAACCATTTTTATAAGATGTGACGAATTTTTCATATAAAATTTTATTGGTAGTCGAAAATATTTGAGCCAATCATAACGTACCATAGTATTTACGTGCGCAACATCTTCATTCGGTTGGCAACAAGGTCTGTATTTCATTGGTATTTACATAATTTACAATCGATCTTTAGCCCACATTATTTGTGCGGCAAATATTGTTGATAAAGCATAAATAAAAGTGGTAGTCCTGTACTAAATACTGTAAATATTAGAAAACAAGGATTATCTTCTCTTTAATAGTAATAATTATTAGGGTAAAACCAGGATAGTTGCCTTGATTGTAATTACTCTAGTTTCTCGGATGAATCACATTTGTTATTATTTATCTATCGAGACTACAACTACCACTAAGTAGGCTGTGTTGCATGTCTGAGAGGCAATGTGCGATCAAAGTTTTTGCGCGATAAATGTCCTTTCTCTGCAGGGCATCTGTCCTAAACGTAATTTATATAGATTAGGCAACTATCCCCTATATGGGATAGTTGTCTCAAAAGGAGATTGGCGAATTTCATAGAGTTTCTGACCCAGACGAACTGAACCGTGGGCCTCAAGCCCACGTTCACGAATCAAACTTCTCATGCTAGTTCTAGTAAACCAGTCTAACAAAAAAGTTCATCAAAGTCTATCAAATAAAGTTGGGAGAAAAAAGATATTCACTTCTATTGCCATGTAACAGTTATATTTTATGTGTACTTATGATATTTTTGATCCTCATCTTCTAGAAATATCGGGTTTACACAGAAAAATACTCTGAAAAATATTAATTAAAATTAAATGATTTCTGAATCTGAACGGTTTTTAAAAATGCTGGGTCAAAATTCGCCAACCTCCTTTAGAGGTCCGCAAAAATCGTCAATACTCTAAAAATATCGAAGATTATGTTTTCTTACTATTTTTCTTTTTGTTCTGAGAATAAAGTAATTTCAAAAAGTGTGGCAACTATCCGTCTTTTACCCTTTTTTATCATTATCATTCTCGCACAAGTATGCCCAATGGCCACAATGAGACTAGATCCTTTTTTCTTACGAAATTGGTTCTTACAATCTGAATTTTACCACTTCTTAATTTAGGGAACCAAAAATATTATTACTAATTACTATTAAATAGTTAATTAATAGTGTGCATGTTTTAAGTACCGAGTTTTATACTAGAATCCTAATTAGGAAACTTTGAATGCGATCAATGCGATAATCGCAATCATTCCATTTCCATAATAGTGTATCCAGTTTATGTAACATAATATTTTATAGAACATGGTTTTAAAATATGTATCCTGGTTTTAAAAGATTTTTCAGTAGTGTTTAGTAGGTTAACCAACTTGCAACAAACATGGTACATGATCTAGCACCTTTACGGTGTTATATTAACTACCTACGTATACCTATTAGCCTATGTTATACTATTTGGCAAATATTTGTAGTTGTAACGTGGGTTCCCGTTTTCAGCAATAATATCTAAACACATAATCCCTAAGGAGGCGTTTCTTAATGTAGGTTGCCCTCAAAATGCGACTTCTTAATCTCATTTTTCACTTTTAGGTGTTCCCTGAAGGTTTGTGAATACGAAATTATCAGTAAGATTTACTTAAACACATTAGAGATCACTGTAATATGCGATGTTTTGGAACTTTACATGTACAAAAGTGGGGTCTATGAAAGTAGGTAGATACTATATTGTTTTATTTACAAAAAAAGTTAACTCAGGATTACTCTTAGAACAAGTTTACAAGTATTGAACAGCTTGGTAGATTCGAGTATCGAAACTCTTAAAGGAGAGTGTAAAATATACCTTATTACTTCAAAGATTTTTTTATTGTGTACTTACTACCGTTCGACGCTGGCTGATGATGGATAGACTGAATGGACGAACTCAAACCCTAAAACGTATTCGTACTCGAAATCTATCAACGTTTTTGATGTTGACAGATAGACTTCTAAAAGAGACCGCACAAGGCAGTCAGACTCGCAAGTCACTATAGACACTGATAATGCGAATAACGCCAATGGCATCGGGCGTGCCTAAAAGTGCAAGCTAACAACGACATTTTTCTTTAATGCGCGCGATGCAGCCAAATATTGGTGCTGACGTCACATTAATTTTCACTGCTCCTAAGTTCATTGTGTACGCCTTGCAGATCGTCTCAACTGTCATGGTATGCGAACGTCTTTATCAGGAGTACCATAAATACATTTACTAATTAAATTATTGTGATAATCGCATTGCAGTATAATCAGTTTCGTAATACAGGAGCTGAAACCATTTTAGTATTACGTAGAAGAATTATTGTACTGCGTATTTGACATGCCCACGACATTTTGTGGACATGCCATATTATTATTTTTAACTCTACTGCGTGCGTTTTACGATTGTGTGACACAGTTAAAATAAGTATAATATGATAATATATTGTTTCTTAATTAAAGAATGAAGTTTTTTGTATGACCTTTCTAAATTCGCAAACCTTTGCAAATATTCTATTTTATTCTTATGCGTAGGTAATTTAATCGGACGAAGTGTAAATTGACGTTTCGATTTCCGTGGAAAAAAATTAGTGTTGAAAAGGATTCTCTCTTCCCTCGTAAATATTTCAGGCGAACATGGTATCAGTATATAAATAAATAAAATAAGAAAGCCCTTTATTTCTAATACGTTACAAAATTACAGGTAGATCTATTCGCATAAAGTTATTAATAGGACAAACAAACACACCTACTACTACCTAAATTTATTTCAATGTTTTCCACATAGCAAGGTTTACTAGAAAGGTCTGGTTTACTAGAACAAGTATGAGAAGCTTGATTCGTGAACGTGGGCGTTCAGTGTTCAGTTCAGTTCGTCGGGTTAGAAACTCTATGGAATTCGCCAATCTCCTTTCAAGAGCTTTCAACAAATGCGAATGTAAAAACAAAATGTATCATTATGTAAGTATAAATTACCACGTAAATTCTTTTGGTAACAACTTTTCAACATACTAAATTAAAGTCGAAAGGATAAGGATAGCTTATTTTATTCGCTCCATAAAAAATAATAAATCATCAGAATATAGGAGAATAACATTTTTAATTCTAACACTAACACAGTAATAAGGTGACTTGAAGTAGGTGTTTATATTTAACCCCCTTATAAGAATTTTATTGCATGCCTTATCTGAAAGACCCTAACGCATCATTTAGGTATGTAGTGTTTACATAAATTTATTTCAATGTTTTCCACATAGCAAGGCGGCATAAGAGTCAAAATCTGCAACGTGGACTTGCTCCTGTAAATAAAAAAAACCGTCTCCAAACTCCCGCGCCACTATACAAAGTATATAATTTATTGTTGATATTTTAAAAACTGCTCGACCGATTTCGATAAAATGTATATGGGACCACCTGGGGACTCCCCAGGTGGTCAATTTTTTTTTTGTTTGAAAGGGTATACTCCCCAGTGGGGAGTATAATTCAAACAAAAAAAATTCCAAATCGGTTCAGGCGTCTTCGAGTAATCGTTGAACATAGGTACATAAAAAAAAAGATTCGGACGAATTGAGAACCTCCTCCTTTTTTGAAGTCGGTTTAAAAGAAAAAAATAAAAAAATTCCAATGTTATGCGCCAAGACTGCACGGCGCTGTACTCGCTTCACGCATCACACCTCACTTAATATGTACCTTAATGAAGCGGTAATAAAACATGCAAGTGTCAAAGATAACATTAATCGGCTAATTAATAATGGTTTCTGCTTATCGCAGTATCTTGAATAGGTACATGCGGTAATTATTAGATATTTTGGTTATCGTCAAGTTAAATACCAGCCTACTTAGAAATGCTTTGTCGGCGTCCGATTTTCACACAAGACCTGGCGATAATGCAAATTCAAAACACATGTCTCTTCTACTTTACTAATATACATGTATTTGTATATAGTATTATAAATGCGAAAGTGTTGGTTTGTTCTCAACACGCAGCAACGGATCGACGTGATTTTTTGGATGGAAATAGTTGGTCCTGGAGATTGACAGATTGGCTAACCTTTAAAAACAGGGTTGGCGCGGAATTTCTAAAAATCTAAATCCACGCGGACAAATTCTCGGGGCGAAAAACAAGTCGGTAATAAATAATTTATTTTTAAAGTTTGTTAAACAGTTTGCTTGTTCGGTTTGCTCGGAAATTGAATGCACCTCTGCCCCCCCGATTGTCTAAAACAGGGATTCCCAAAGTGGTCGATATCGACCCCTTGGGGGTCGAAATCGGTTTCCCAGGGGTCGACATAAACGAAAACTGATTTTGGGGGTCGACGAGGTATAAAAATCGACCCCTTTTAATTAATGCAAGTTCTTATTTGAAGCTTTCAAGATTTCAAGCATAAGTTGTGTTATGCATTATTTTTTTATCTTTACTTTCCAATGTTAATGTTATTTTTTCAAAAAATAATTACCTACTTAAGTATTTTTACGTAATTTGTATTAATAATTATTAATTACACTTGATATTTACTGAATTTTATTTGTCTATTAATTATTTTGTTAAATTTTGATGTGAAAATGATTTCACTTAACCAACCGCAAAGTTTTTAAGTTGGTAAGTATTTTGTATCAATAGGAAAAAAATTAGAGATAGGATTTTTAAATTAATTTGTATTGGTCTGAGGTATCAGTGCATTTTGAAAAAGGGGTCTCTTGCCCAAAATAGTTTGGGAATCCCTGGTCTAAAAGTTGCCGATCAAAATCTTATTCACCTCATGGCATTAAACTAGCGGCACGCTATGATGGCCGGTTTGACACATTACAATAGTGATGTGGAATGTCAATTTATTCTCGAACAAAAAACAATTAAGTTTTGTTTTTGTACCTGATTAAATAGGTTTAATAAAACAAAAATGTATATGTTTATTTAATTTATTTGAACGAACTGAATATTTGAATGAAAATGAATATACATACTTTATATGCACACAAGAAACATATGAATACAAAAGATACCAAAAAAGGTGCCACAAAAGGCCATAATTAATCAGATTCGTCCATACTACTATTTTCACTGTCGTCACTGCTATCATCACCTACATTAATAATTATATGTTCGTTTTCTATAATATTATCTATTTTCACATCTCTTTCATAATCTTCCCTTATTAATTTAACAGTTCTATTCACAACCTTTTCCCAGTCTCCTTTAGTCACATGTTCACAAGCTTCTTCTAATAATTTTAGCATTTTTTTTGTGGTAAATGGGGGTTCTGTATTGTGTCTTGCAGCATATCCCTTAATTTGAGCCCACACCAACTCAATCGCATTATACTCACAATGGTAAGGCGGTAACCGTATAACTCTGTGCCCATGTTCTAATGCTATTTCGTCAATGACGTATCGGATCTTGGTTGGTTTGTTTTCTTTTAAAAGACGTACTAATTCCGCTTTTAACATATTCATGTTTGCATCTACGCCATTTTTACGAAGCCATGCGACGATATCAGCTTTCTTTTGGGATTGGGCAGGTGGCTTGTCAATTTGCATCGAGTGGTATGGGGCGTTGTCCATAATTATAATAGATGGTTCAGGGAGGCTACACAACATTGAGGTAAACCATTCAGTAAACTTTTCTCCATTCATGTCTTCATGATAGTCTCCAGTGGTTTTTGACGCAAAAGCCATGAGAGAACCTTCGACAAACCCGTTGATGGTTCCGGCGTGACAAATTATAAGTCGCGATCCTTTTCCTACAGGAACTTTGGAAGTAGATGCTGCTGTGTCATCGTTCCAAGAACGGCCTACAGTATGGTTAGCATTAAGCCATGTTTCATCCAAGAACACAACATTTTGCCAATTTTTGATTTCTTTCACTTGCCGTAAAAAAGTATACCTTGCCATCGCTATATCAAATCTTTCCATCAATATTTTCCGTTTGTTACATTTTTTGTATCGAAATCCAATGGTCTTCAAAATCTTCGTCAAAGAACTTTCCCCACCGAAGAATAATCCAGCTTCCTTCAGTGAATGCACCAACTTTTTTCTTGTTGGATACTCCTTCTGTAAATAGTAGCCGTAAACATGTCTTCGGATAGCATCGGCATCAAAGCTATCGATGCCTACGACTGGTTTTGCTCGTTTTCTCTTTTTTGGTGTGTGAAGTTTATTTTCTTCTGTGCCAGTCTCGCCATATTTTTTTTTAGTTATCCGTCTAACAGTTCGTTGTCCAATATTAAGCGCATCAGCTACGCGTTCAACCACTGACGTTATAGGTAAAATTGGCCCTCCATTTTGAGTTTCACGATCGAAATAGTTACGAAGGCGTATTACGAACTCACGTGTCTGACTATTTAGAACAGTTCTCTGCGTACGTTCGGTCATATCGACGAAATCCACAACAAAGGGCTTGAACAGAGTCCAAATTAACGAGCAAGGGTCAACAGTAATGCAGTATCAATATTTGAAATCCAAAGCCAGGTCAAAACTATATCACAATCGCATTGCACTGACAGTTTATACTTTTCGAAGCAACGTCAATTCGAAACTGCTTTGTTTTGCATTGAGCATTGACGCGAGTTTGCCGGAGGTAGTAGTTGTGCTAGCCAGCGATCCTATGTGACGATCGTATTAGATTCCATTTTTAAAAATTTTCAATTTAGAAAACCAAATGCCGAGTTGTGGTATATATCATATAAAAATAAAAATTTTACCTTTTGTATGAAACAGCTGATATTTTTTTGCGATTTCAGAGGTTTGTCCACATAGTGAAAATTGTTCATATTCACAAGTACATTCACCCCTTAAATGGTGCAAACTGATTTTTCTACACTTGTATACATTTTAGAAATCAATTTAATAAATAAATTTTGATTCCTAAACCTAAAACTACATTCGATAAAATTTATGAATCTCTGCACATCACTATCGTCAATAAAGTAATACAATTATTTCCTTCAAAGTCGTTATCAATTAATACGGAACTTCATGAGCGGACAAACGTCAAACCGGCCATCATAGCGTGCCGCTAGTGTAGTCAAAGGAAAATGAACCATAACAGCATTAAATTAAAGCTCCGTTTGTGTATGCATTCTCATACGATACGCTCCATAACGCATGTTAGAATCGGTTGTACTGAATTTATGACTAAATCAATACAGTCAAGGAATATTTTACTTTGACGCTAATTCCATGAAATGAATAAGATTTTGATTGGCAATTTTAGATGCACCTCTGATCTTACATTCTTACCTTCAACATTGTGTTACTGTTAAGTAAATGAAATATTCCATTTGAAAGCGTATTTTCATTTAGTATTGCTGTGTATGTAACTCCCATATGTAGATTTTCTTTGATCTGTAAAATTAATGTACATATTAATAAGTATATTTAAAATTTTTAAAGTGGCTAGAAAGGTTGCGAGCGACGCGCGACTTGAATTGGTGCAAGAATCACCAGCTGTCATTTAATGACAGCCAGGTCAGTGATGGCGGTCTATTGGAGCGAAGAGCAGAGTGGAAAAAGCGGAGATGTAAACACATTGTCATTAATCTTATTGGTCAAAGCAAAAGCAAAGGCACTTTGAGTATAAGATTAATGAGAGAGACGGCATGCTCTAAGGATTACGTCCTTCATCTTGTAAAAATCTGTCTTTTTTTTCATGTCTTAATTCACTTTTGCGTCAGTGGACGCTTTTATTTTTATCTTGGAGTTCCTTTAATTTTTTTACCATCGATTTTCATCTTTTCACCAAGTACAGAATGGAGACAGTTTAGATGTATAAGCGTAAGTTGCGTTTTTGTTACCATTTTACTAAGAACTACTTTGAAATTTTCATAAAATTACTTTTAGTAAGTAACTACATATTATTTCGGGGCATGTTCCTAAATACCATCATAGGCCAAAAGGACACTGCAATCATTTTAACTTTACAGTGTTCCCAATTTCCTGAGAAACTACTGGGCTGAATTTGATGCTGTTTTTGCAGAACATAATTATGTATCATCTCAACATAGTGTATTTATTTTTGTTTAAAGGTATAGACCAACAAGGATGCTGCAGTTCATTGTGGATTCTTGCTTAAAACACAGTAGGTTATTGGACAATGGATTTATTTACCTGAAGTTGTAAGGGCAGTGTAAAGGATGGCAGCCAACCCGAAATGTCTTTTGCTCTCAGTTTGTGAAACATCAGTTGTGCCAACTCTTTCAGAACTCCAAACACATCTGGCAACAATTAAATTTTTCATTCTTTAAATCAAGCAAAGAACAGAAAAAAAAAATGTCCTCCTGACCGTTCCGGTCACGGCGCCCAACCTGCTCACAGATTAGCCATCTGCGCGGGAGATATTTTAGTGCACAAGTATGTGCGCAAACACAAGTGCACTCTCTATTCCCTCACTCTCAGTCCGATGGAACAGGAAATCTGACACGACCGGAGAGAGATCAGTTGCAGGACCTACGGCAGTTATAAGCAGAAATACAAAAAAAAAGCCGGCCAAGTGCGATTCGGACTCGCGCACCGAGGGTTCCGTACTCCAAAAGTAAAAGTAAAACGATTATATATAGAAATAAATAAAAAACTGTTTTAGAATGCACAAATAAAGGCCTTTCATATGATACCCCACTCGGTATAGTTATCTTACTTTGAAATTTCAAACCCCTGATTTTCCCCCTTTTTTAATTAAACTAAAATAATTTTCGCGTTGATTTTATTTTTCCTGTAAAATATACATAAACCTCTATTGACCATAATTATTTCAGATTTTTCGATTGGTAAACTTCGGAGATAAGGGGGGGGGGGAACGGAACGGTATTTTTTTTCGACATTTTGGCCGATTACTCAAAAACTATTATATATAGAAATAAATAAAAAACTGTTTTAGAATGCGCAAGTAAAGGCCTTTCATATGATACCCCACTCGGTATAATTATCTTACTTTGAAATTTCAAACCCCCTGATTTTCCCCCTTTTTTAATTAAACTAAAATAATTTTCGCGTTTTTATTTTTCCTGTAAAATATACATAAACCTCTATTGACCATAATTATTTCAGATTTTTCGATTGGTAAACTTCGGAGATAAGGGGGGGGAACGGTATTTTTTTCGACATTTTGGCCGATTACTCAAAAACTATTATATATAGAAATAAATAAAAAATTGTTTTAGAATGCACAAGTAAAGGCCTTTCATATGATACCCCACTCAGTATAGTTATTTTACTTTGAAATTTCAAACCCCCGATTTTCCCCCTTTTTAATTAAACTAAAAATAATTTTCGATTTTTCTTTATTCCAATGATGTTGGGCCACTATTATACACAACTATGCCAAATTTCATGTCCATAGCTTTAATAGTTACTGAAATAATCAACTGTGACAGACGGACGGACGGAGAAAGTCTCACCGTGAGGGTGCCATTTTTACCATTTTGGTACGGAACCCTAAAAAGATGTAGAACACTAACACCTTAATTAGCGTAGCACAACGTTACAGCAAGAAAAAAGTAAAAAAATCAAGTGTTCAGTTTTATTATTTTATTAAATATTATCATGATCTAGGCTACTGAACTAATATGACAGCCTTTTGATATACAACTTGACTCGGTAAGTTGTCTGAAAGTAGGTAGTTTTTGTAGCTTGTATTATTTGATTAGGTACCTCTATTCATACCATTGCTATCCAATGCAAAGGAAATTTTGTATGGAGCCATTTTGTTGTGCAATCTCAAATATTCTTCTTTTGTTGCGTTTGTTACACCATCTAATAAAAGCGTTATTAAAGCTGTTTCTAAACCCAATGAACATGTTAGACTAGATGTAGTAGAGTTCTGAAAAAAAAAATATAATGTGTGAAACTGAATAAAACAAGCATGAAAAAATAATTAGTCTTCTGGAATAGTCTAATTAAAAATTACACAACATTCACAATTATTTACACTAAATGAGTGTGAATAATTTGTGAATGTTAGTGTTTTTGAGTTTATTGTTTACACCTATCACCATCTTAAAAAATCACTCAAACTCAAAACTATTAGAGCGACCATCTTACATTGTTATTTTCTGAACCACTGCTGTTAATACTAATGGTTTCTACAATTTGCGGCCCCCAGTTAAAGTTGGCTATAATATTCACATCAGCACTTTCTACTCCATGCTTCATATCATTTATATTGAACAGACTTGGTGTAGTTGTAATCTGTAATTTCAAAAACAAGTGAACTAATTAAATAGGTAATAAACCTTAAGTTGTACCTTAAAAAAACCATAAAAAGAATCTAGTGACAAGTTACAAAATAAAAGAAAACATAACTTTAAAAAAAATACCTTGGAAATCATAAGACAATTAATAATAAAGGCATAGAAAATTTCACTCTAAAGGAACCTTGTGCAACATAGACAAGTAATTAAATATAGAAAACTAGCTTTTTTATCCCCTTAGGGGGGTTGAATTTTCTAAAATCCTATCTTAGCAAATGCCTACATCATAATAGCTATCTGTATGGCAATTTTCAGCCCGATCAGACAGTAAAATGGACACAAGTACTTTACCTGTGTCCATCTTACTGTTTGTTATCTTTTCACAGCTCAACCTCTGAATCAATAATGTTGAAAAGATCAAAGATAGCTTGCACCCTGGAGATGGACATCTGCCACTTTTATCCTAGAAAATATAGGTTTTAGGTTTCCAAATCACAATCAGCCACCTATAAAATCAAAGTCATGGTCATTCCTTGGGTAAATGTAAATATAATGTATATTACTTACCGAACTCCACCAATATTTCCGATATCTTTGCCACTGTATAAAATACTGCATAATATCTCGTTGGGGTACAATTAAAGTGAGGTTCAACTCTACACTATTTATTGGTTTATAATCACTATTACTATGTTCTATGAATATTTTCTCAATATCTATTGACTTAGGTTTGATGTAGCCATAACAAAATTTTTGAGACTTTAATGCTGTATTTTTGTCTAAATAAACAGGCATGTGTGTAGTTTTACTGTTGATTGACATAAGCCAGCTGTAATAAATATTTTGAAGTAAAATCCTACTTGGTTTCTCTAGACTTATTTCTGATTTAGTTTTTACTGAATGCTTGGATGTTAAAAATTTTACTATGGAAGTTAACTTCTGGATTTCAGTTCTCATTTTTCTTTGCTTTTTGTGTTGTTTTTATTTCAGGTTGTACTTCATGTAGTGGGATGTTGCCAGGGGGTGCCACAAAATAGTCATCTTCTGTTACAGCAGCATTTTTTAGTATATCCCTTTGACAATTGCCTTGGGTTATTTTGTCTTTTCTTAAAGTTAAATTTCTGTGAAATTAAAAAATAAATGATATTATATAGCAGAATATGTGAGTTGATACTTAGTACATAACAGTCAATATCACAATAAACTAAATATATAAAATAATAAGGTGACTGACTGACTGACAGACAGATCAACATAACATAAATAGCTCAAACCACTGGATGGATAAGGATTCAGGCTGTAATTTGACATACATATAACTATTATAATGAAGTTTATGAATTCATCTGCTTGGAAAGGATTTTTGAAAATTCTACCCCTAAGAGGTAAAATAATGTGAGAGAAGCCGCGGGCAAAAGCTAGTCTGATAATAAAAGACAGTAAAAACTTTAAAACAATTTGCGTGCGTCAAAATCTGAGAATCCATTGCATTAAAATAAATATCCCAATAAACTCAACAGTTGTAATTTATGAAAGGGATCACAACCCTTAATCTTAATAATTATTAATGACTTGATTAATATGATGGAGTCTGAATCTTTTTTTTTTATGTATGTTCACTGATTACTCGAAGACACCTGAACCGATTTGGAATAGTTATTTTCATCATACCTATTCGAAAAACAAATATTGGCTTCAGAGGATAGCGGGAGCAAAATTTAATTTTAACCCCATGGGACTTTTCATTTCTCTCTTCTGATTGGACCGCGTTCCGCGTCCGCACTAACGCGGACCAATCAGAAGAGAGAATTCAAAAATGTTTGAGAAGCGGTTGTCTTCGATAAGTCACGTGATCAAATATGTCGATTAGATGTATATTGTATACGCCCATACTTCCAACATAAATATTAGGTAATATTTAATTAGGATTTCATAAAAAATTATTTGTGTTTTATTTAAACTTTCAATATACGTATTGGTAATGTCTATACTCTATGCATAGTAGGTTGATACTCCTAGCTTTTTCTCATAGGTAATGATGAAAAATAGTATGTGTCATTCGGGGCCAAAATTTTTTGTTCTCGGGCGGCGTATATTGAATTCCTCGCTACGCTCAGGATTCTACTTAAGAATCCCTCGCTGCGCTCGGGAGTCTACTATAGAATCCTTCACTTCGCTCTGAATTCAAAATAACGCCCTCGGGGAACAAAAAATTCCTTTGGCCCCATATAACACAAATAACTATTGTGTTATATGGGGCCAAAGAAATTTTTTGTTCCCCGAGGGCTTTATTTTAATTCAGAGCGAAGTGAAGGATTCTAAAGTAGAATCCTGAGCGTAGCAAGGAATTCAATATACGCCGCCCGAGAACAAAATATTTTGGCCCCGAATGACACACATTATTTTTCATCATTACCTATGAGAAAAAGCTAGGAGTATCAAGCTACTATGTATAGACATTGTATATTGAAAATTTAAATAAAACACAAATAAATAATTTATTATTAAATAATTAAACATAAATATTTATGTTGGATACAGTATGGACGCACATCCGATCGACAAATTGATCATGTGACTTATCGAATAGCTTCTCAAACATATTTCAATTTCGACACATACTAAAACACGAACGCAGACCAATCAGAAGAGAGAAATGAAAAGTCCCGTGGGGTTAAATTAAATTTTGCTCCCATGGGGTTTAAATTGAATTTTGTTCCCATGGGGTTAAAATTAAATTTTGCTCCCGCTATCCTCTGAAGCCAATATTCGTTTTTCGAATAGGTATGATGAAAAATTCTTTTTTTGTTTGAAAGGGTATACTCCCCAGGTGATCCCATATAAATTTTATCGAAATCGGTCGAGCGGTTTTTAAAATATCAACAATAAATTATATACTTTGTATAGTAGCGCGGGAGTTTGAAGTTGGTTTTTTAAAAAGATTTTTTATATTAAATTATTGCATAATGAGTTATTAGGTTAGGCACTTACTCCTCCTCTAAAACCGTATAAAGAGGTTCTACTCCAGTGGTGTCTATGTGAAGAATTTTGTCTGCAAATGCGATAGAATCCTCCAAAACCTTAACACCTTCGTCCGTATCACATTTCACTAAGGAGAGTCTCTCTAAAAGGGCTATTGTGTTTGTATCAACTTTGGTTCTTTCCTGTTTCTGTTTTTCTAATGTTATCACTGGATTTGCAGGCACTTTTGAATTGAACCTTCGAGTTTGTAATATATATTTGTTTCTACTAAAAGTCCTCAGAATAAAAATGAACTGCATAACTTATTAATTAATTTAAAAATTCACGCCGAAGTACCTTTAGTTTGTAAAATTTAACTAGAGTCCTGTGACTAGAGCTGTAGCAAACCGTATGTATTCGTTACTGAGTAACGGGTACGCCATCTAGTACCGAGTAACGAAACGTTACTCACGAATACTTTTCGTTACTCGCATGTTTCGTATCATGGTTACATACGCTGTTTCAATGACGCAATGTTACGCTGCGTTGATTTTATTTTATTGACAATAAATAATTTTGGACGCCTATTTGTAGCTTTTTCATTATAACATAAACATAAGTCTGGTTTAAACTACGGCAAAGTGAAAAATGCAGTTTGGCATGTAATGAATATGTATTATTTCTACAAATTGAAATTATGAATGCTGCGATGCCGCTAGTGCATAAGTCATATCTTATAATAAAATTATAGAAAGAACAATACGACTCGATTAACGATTTGTTTCTCTAGCATAACGTAGCATGTTATGAGGTATTAGGAGTACCTAACGAGTAACGATACGATAGTAACGAGTACTGAATGTATAGTAACGAATACATACGGGTACGTTTTTGTTTCGTTACTTTTACACCTCTACCTGTGACAGTTGTCAGATTGACTTGAATAGGGCTGGACAATATTGAAAATCCATCATAATGATATCGATATTATCATTACTAGCTACAAATGTCGATTTTATTGTTACTATATTAATGAATATAATAGGATAGTCCAACTTTAATAGGATCATTATTTGTAAAAGCAGTGGTGCACAACCCAAATCATTCTCACTATCATCACATTCAGAGTCGCTAGAGCAGTCCTGCAGATTAATTATTATAAATTCTTCATCATTCAAACTGTCGAAATGAACATCATGTTCCCAATCTTCTTTTCTTCCAATTCCCAAGGCGTTTGCACTAATACTACCTTGCAAGTGGCAAACATAAAATGGCAGCTGATGACTAGTGAGACCCCACCACTCACCTAACCACTACCTATATTTTTATTGTATTCAGTGCTGTAAGCCCTAAAATCTGTTAATATTACCCAAATTGTTTTTAAGCGACTTTAAATAAAACCAGTGGATTTAAATTGCTGTCTTTTTGCAAATAATAATATTAATAAAATGTAAATAATATAAACAACTTCCGATTAAAAGTACATCTAGTGTACGTAAGTTATAGACTTTGGTTACGATAACAAAAGGAACATCACTATTAATGTGCATAAACCAATGAAGTATGATATTTTTCACGTGTATTTTTCATACATTAATATACTGAACTTCATAGGCGTCATTTGGGTGACATCTGCACAGAACACTATTACCACGGTAATATTATCTGTATACAGTATTGTAACTCGGCCGTATCTTTGACATAAATGCCTACAGCCGCGCGGTACGTAAACATGCGATAGGGCTGCCCGCCTCCAGCATTTTAATTACATTTGCCTACTTTGTGTTTCCATTTAGTTTTGTGATTGTAAATATACTTTTTTTTATATAAACAAATAAAATACTTTGTGAATTAAATAGGAAGTGTTCAATAAAAATGCGTGTTGTTTTTTGATTGGTAGATTTAATTAAAAAAAACCGGCCAAGTGCAAGTCGGACTCGCACACCGAGGATTCCGTACTCTAGAAGTAAAAGTAAAACGATAATATTATATAAATTTGCTTATTAATCGTTAACTTTGTTTGTGGAGGTCTATTGTTAATATAAAAAAAAAACTATGCTAGTTAGAGCGTTGGTTTTATTTTTTCTTTAAAATATACATAAACCTCTATTGACCATAATTATTTCTGATTTTTCGATTGGTAAACTTCGGAGATAAGGGGGGGGGGGGAACGGTATATTTTT
The DNA here is from genome assembly GCA_029955525.1 of Oeneis ivallda. Lineage (NCBI taxonomy): Eukaryota > Metazoa > Arthropoda > Insecta > Lepidoptera > Nymphalidae > Oeneis > Oeneis ivallda. The sequence goes on along the minus strand of JARPMR010000013.1, from coordinate 17,949,403 downwards.
CGACATTTTGCCCGATTATTCAAAAACTATTATATTTAAAAATAAATAAAAATTTGTTTTAGAATGTACAGGTAAAGCCCTTTCATATGATACCCCACTCGGTGTAGTTATCTTACTTTGAAATTTCAAACTCCCGATTTTTCCTCTTTTTTAATTAAACTAAAAAGAATTTTTGATTTTTGATTTATTTATTAATCCAGACATCTTTTCTTCGGGAGATAAAAGGAAATACCTTATCCATTAAAAATACACACATTTTGTACCTACCTACTAGTAAGTAAAATTATTTTAGAGTCTTACCTTTCAGAGTTTCCAGGTAATTTAAAAAAAGTTATCTCTGGATGCGTTATTGACGAATTCATGCAACCAAAAACAGCACAATATATCCTCCTCGTCATATTAAATATTTACTTGAACTTATTTTTAGTAAAAAAATTGCGCAGTTATTGTTAAAAAACATAACACCGTCCGTTCGTCACTGCGGCACAGTCGCGACTGTCTGCGTACCGAGCGCTTACCGAGATCGAGGCGCGTAGGCATAGCTCACGCTTCGTCCGTTTGTATGAAGTTACAATACTGTATACAGATAATATTACCGTGCTATTACTCGACATCTGTCACAGGACTCATGCTATATTTTTAATTTTACAGAGTTTATCACAAACATACTATGACACAACACTTGTTAGCTCATAGAACATACTATGACACAACAACAAACATATCACAAAGTACTTTTGTTGTTGTTTTGTGGTACACCGTACATAACCTAAACATCATAAACTAGCGGCACGCTATGATGGCCGGTTTGACGTTTGTCCGCTCATGAAGTTCCGTATTAATTGATAACGACTTTGAAGGAAATAATTGTATTACTTTATTGACGATAGTGATGTGCAGAGATTCATAAATTTTATCGAATGTAGTTTTAGGTTTAGGACTCAAAATTTATTTATTAAATTGATTTCTAAAATGTATACAAGTGTAGAAAAATCAGTTTGCACCATTTAAGGGGTGAATGTACTTGTGAATATGAACAATTTTCACTATGTGGACAAACCTCTGAAATCGCAAAAAAATATCAGCTGTTTCATACAAAAGGTAAAATTTTTATTTTTATATGATATATACCACAACTCGGCATTTGGTTTTCTAAATTGAAAATTTTTAAAAATGGAATCTAATACGATCGTCACATAGGATCGCTGGCTAGCACAACTACTACCTCCGGCAAACTCGCGTCAATGCTCAATGCAAAACAAAGCAGTTTCGAATTGACGTTGCTTCGAAAAGTATAAACTGTCAGTGCAATGCGATTGTGATATAGTTTTGACCTGGCTTTGGATTTCAAATATTGATACTGCATTACTGTTGACCCTTGCTCGTTAATTTGGACTCTGTTCAAGCCCTTTGTTGTGGATTTCGTCGATATGACCGAACGTACGCAGAGAACTGTTCTAAATAGTCAGACCCGTGAGTTCGTAATACGCCTTCGTAACTATTTCGATCGTGAAGCTCAAAATGGAGGGCCAATTTTACCTATAACGTCAGTGGTTGAACGCGTAGCTGATGCGCTTAATATTGGACAACGAACTGTTAGACGGATAACTAAAAAAAAATATGGCGAGACTGGCACAGAAGAAAATAAACTTCACACACCAAAAAAGAGAAAACGAGCAAAACCAGTCGTAGGCATCGATAGCTTTGATGCCGATGCTATCCGAAGACATGTTTACGGCTACTATTTACAGAAGGAGTATCCAACAAGAAAAAAGTTGGTGCATTCACTGAAGGAAGCTGGATTATTCTTCGGTGGGGAAAGTTCTTTAACGAAGATTTTGAAGACCATTGGATTTCGATACAAAAAATGTAACAAACGCAAAATATTGATGGAAAGATTTGATATAGCGATGGCAAGGTATACTTTTTTACGGCAAGTGAAAGAAATCAAAAATTGGCAAAATGTTGTGTTCTTGGATGAAACATGGCTTAATGCTAACCATACTGTAGGCCGTTCTTGGAACGATGACACAGCAGCATCTACTTCCAAAGTTCCTGTAGGAAAAGGATCGCGACTTATAATTTGTCACGCCGGAACCATCAACGGGTTTGTCGAAGGTTCTCTCATGGCTTTTGCGTCAAAAACCACTGGAGACTATCATGAAGACATGAATGGAGAAAAGTTTACTGAATGGTTTACCTCAATGTTGTGTAGCCTCCCTGAACCATCTATTATAATTATGGACAACGCCCCATACCACTCGATGCAAATTGACAAGCCACCTGCCCAATCCCAAAAGAAAGCTGATATCGTCGCATGGCTTCGTAAAAATGGCGTAGATGCAAACATGAATATGTTAAAAGCGGAATTAGTACGTCTTTTAAAAGAAAACAAACCAACCAAGATCCGATACGTCATTGACGAAATAGCATTAGAACATGGGCACAGAGTTATACGGTTACCGCCTTACCATTGTGAGTATAATGCGATTGAGTTGGTGTGGGCTCAAATTAAGGGATATGCTGCAAGACACAATACAGAACCCCCATTTACCACAAAAAAAATGCTAAAATTATTAGAAGAAGCTTGTGAACATGTGACTAAAGGAGACTGGGAAAAGGTTGTGAATAGAACTGTTAAATTAATAAGGGAAGATTATGAAAGAGATGTGAAAATAGATAATATTATAGAAAACGAACATATAATTATTAATGTAGGTGATGATAGCAGTGACGACAGTGAAAATAGTAGTATGGACGAATCTGATTAATTATGGCCTTTTGTGGCACCTTTTTTGGTATCTTTTGTATTCATATGTTTCTTGTGTGCATATAAAGTATGTATATTCATTTTCATTCAAATATTCAGTTCGTTCAAATAAATTAAATAAACATATACATTTTTGTTTTATTAAACCTATTTAATCAGGTACAAAAACAAAACTTAATTGTTTTTTGTTCGAGAATAAATTGACATTCCACATCACTATTGTAATGTGTCAAACCGGCCTTCATAGCGTGCCGCTAGTGTAGTGTTCGTGGTCTATGATACAGAGAATATAACCATAGATAATAATAACCACCAAAGAATTTACTACTATTACGAGAGATATGGTAATCTCATAGCTCTCTCCATGGACTTAGAAACAAACAGGACCGAGTAGGTACTCGCAGCTGAAAAGCGAGCCGAGCGAGATAGTTAGTACAGAGGCCGTGTGTCCCTTTCTAACAGGGTGACAATAAGATTTTCGTTATGTGAGACAAATTCAATCTTGCAATCTTCCTTCTAATTATAACTTTATTATAAACACAATTATTGAAGTTTTTCATTAGCAATGGAAAATTGATTGATTACGAAATAAATAATACAAATAGTACAAGGTATCGATTTGTCCAGTCATAGTGAGTACATTGCTAGATATTATAATGACTGGACATGTGTAGATAATGTGATAAATTAATCATTTTCTCTAGATATTAATCATAATAGCTGGTCAAAGGCACCCAAAGTAATAAATACAGCCCCATTTCCCCTTCCGCGCCTTATTCCGTTGCCGCAAGATCGGTATATTTACCAAAATCTTAGGTTAGGTCAGGGTTGTACAGAAATTCTGTTCTATTGGTTTGAAATGAAACATTAAAATAATGAAAATTGTAATAATAATAATAATAGCCACTGCAGCCCGTCACCTGCCCAATTGGAAATCCCCTGGGCCGGACGGGCTGCACAACTTTTGGATAAAGTGGCTACGCAGCTCGCACGCTCGTTTGGCATCCCAATTCCAATCATCTCTAGAGTCAGAGTCGCTACCCCAGTTTCTGACAACAGGTATTACCCTCCTGCTCCATAAATCAGGTAGTACCACGGAGCCCAAAAATTATAGGCCGATTACGTGCCTACCAACATTGTATAAACTTCTTACATCCATTCTGAGAACGAAAATTAACGATCACATCTATACAAAATCCATCATGTCTAATTCTCAGAACGGATGTAGGAATGGCTCCCGTGGTACTAAGGAGCTTCTCCTCATTGATATGGCCATTTGTCAACAGGTTCGGCGCTCCCGAAAGGATCTGTCGACATGTTGGATAGACTATAAGAAGGCCTACGACTCTGTGCCCCATACATGGCTCATGAAGGTGCTGGAACTGTACAAAGTAAACACAGTACTACGCGCCTTCCTACAGACGTGTATGGGGCAGTGGAGGACGGTCCTTCACTATCCAGGGTGTCGCCGGACCCTGGGGAGCGCGGAGCCTATAAGGATTGAGCGAGGCATATTCCAGGGCGATAGCCTCAGTCCTTTGTGGTTTTGCCTGGCTCTGAATCCTCTGAGTACTCTCTTGGAGAATTCAGGGCTAGGTTACCGGTTGAGGAGAGGTGGTCAGGTTATATCACACCTCCTTTACATGGATGACCTAAAACTCATTGCCCCCAACAAATCACATCTACTAGAGTTACTAAAGTTAACTAAAGCCTTTAGTGATTCCATTAGGATGGAATTTGGTGTGGACAAATGTGCGGTCATGCATGTAAAGCGAGGGAGGATTGTGGAATCTGAGGGTGTTGAGCTCTCGGATTCCATATACCTCAGATCGCTCTCCCCAACTGAAACCTACAAATACCTGGGCATGGCGGAGGCGTTAGGTATCAGAGAGGCCGACATGAGGCAGTCGGTGAGGGAGCGTTTCCTTGGCCGTCTGAAGAAAGTGCTGAAAAGCCTTTTGTCGGGCGGCAATAAGGTGCGCGCCTTCAACGGTTGGGTCATGCCGGTCTTGATGTATTCCTTCGGCATACTCAGGTGGACTCAGACTGAGCTTGACGCCCTGGACAGACAAGTTCGTGCGCTGCTGACCGCATATCGGATGCATCACCCGCGCTCCTCGGTGATGAGGCTGTACATCCCGCGGAAGTGTGGGGGAAGAGGCCTTTTGAATGCCAAAACCCTCCACAACCGCGAGGTGTGCAGTCTCAGGGAGTACTTTCTCCACGCCGAGACGGAGATGCACCGCGATGTGGTCACAGTGGACAGGGGTCTGACGCCGCTCTCCTTGGCTAAAGAGAACTGGCGCATACCTGTGGTGCTCAGTACCAATGACCGCAGGGTTGTATGGCAAGGTAAGGAGCTTCACGGACGCTTTTATCGGGCCCTCCACGGGCCTGATGTTGACTTTGAAGCGTCCGTGGCCTGGCTGCGCTTTGGTGACCTCTTTGGGGAAACCGAAGGGTTTGTGTGTGCAATTATGGACGAGGTCATGATGACGAACAATTACAGAAAATACATAGTGAAGGATGGAACGGTAGACATATGTCGGGCATGTCGCCGTCCTGGAGAAACTATCCGTCACATTGTTTCTGGTTGTTCTCATCTAGCTAACGGCGAATACTTACACAGACATAACCAAGTGGCCAGGATTATCCACCAGCAACTTGCCTTGAAATACAATCTTGTGGAATCGGAGGTACCGTACTACAAGTATGTGCCCGACCCAGTTCTTGAAAATGGTCATATCACACTGTACTGGGATCGATCTATCATTACAGACAGGACTATTGTAGCCAATAAGCCTGACATAGTGGTGATAGATCGATCAGAGCGCCGTGCAATGATTGTTGATGTTGCTGTCCCGCATGACGAAAACCTCGTGAAAGCCGAGAAAGAGAAACTCACCAAGTATCTCGACTTAGCGCACGAGGTTGTCGCCATGTGGAATGTAGACTCAGCAATCATTGTACCGATAGTCGTCACCGCTAATGGTCTTATAGCCAAGAGCCTCGACCAACATCTTTCGAGGCTCTCGTTGGGTAGCTGGGTCAAGGGCCAGATCCAGAAGGCTGTACTCCTGGACACGGCTCGCATCGTCAGGAGGTTCCTCTCTCTGGGGCCCTGACCGCCGGTTGCTTGGACCCTGTTCCCGAGACCGGTGGACCGCTATTTTTTATATTTTTAAATATTTTTTTTTTATTTTTGTTTTATAATGAAATATTTAAAAATGTAAATAATATGAGTAAAAGTAAATAATAATAGTACAAAAGTAAGGAGTAAGAGACCATCGTAATCGGAATCGGCATCGTACGTATTCGACCCATCACACAATACAAGAATTTAAAAAATCATGGTCAACATAGTTGTAGATTTAGCGTTCACGTTTTAACGGGTTACCGCTCGAAAAAAATAGACTAGATAAAAATTTATATTTTCTTTTTTGTTAAGAAATATATGTATCGAAATTAATGCAATTAAATACGGTGACTTAAAAATGTTAAAATAAAATTAAAACATGTGTCTCAACTGATTTTATTAGCCAAAATCTTTGATCAAAATCATTTTTTTAGGCTGGCAAGATGAAAAGAACGAGACAAACGGCCTCCGTTGTTACTATCCCTCTCGGCTCGGATAAGCCTCTGTGTAATGCGCAACAGGAAATATACTTTATCTTCTTGGTATAAGGTTCATTTTCGTAAATACAAATTTTCCGAGATATCAGTTCTGTTTGTATATTAAGTTCATGGCTCTCTCTCAGTGGTTCCACTGAAACCAGATAATTAAGTACGATATGGTTTTGCCAAGGTTTTGCCTATGGGCTTTGCTCTTTATGCATTATCTATGGTTTTTTCCCAAGCAGTGGCCAAGAAGCTGGCAATGGCTTTTAGTTGTGCCAATCGGGCAAAATGAAAGTTTGAAAATCTTTGAAGTTTTGAAATTGTGAAGTTGATAGTGACAATTTTTTTTCAACATTGGCAATTTTGACAGATTAGGTTGGAATCACATCTGTGCATGATACTGAGGAGTGGGGCACACTGTTGAAGAAGTTATTGTAGAACGTAGACAGAGAAAACAGTTGGATGAGCATTATAATATAGCTTAGTCTGTGGTCTGCGGACTCTGTGACTAATGTCATTTCGTCTTGTTGTTCCTGTTCTGTGTTTCCCTTTGTTTTGACATTACGATTTATGAAATATTTAAGGTTATTTTATGTAAATTGAGAGATAATCAGGGTAAATTACTTATTATTTAATAAGTTAATAATACATATTAAAGCTATTTATAAGAATGTATTAGTTGCAAGTTTTAGAATTCAGAGTATTAATGCTGTAAAACCTTTTTCTTCACCGCTTAAGTAGTACGCAACTGTGAGGCAACTGTAGCCTTTTTACTTTGAACTCCTCCCCGAATAAATCTGTTTTATTACAGAAACAATGAAGAAATACGCGCGTAATGTATTATATGATAAATTACACAAAGGTGTGGTGCTTTGCTGTGTCGGTCTGACTCTGTATGGGTCGGTAATTGTTGGTGATCATGTCTACAGATACTTCCGATACGTGAAGCCCCAAATTGAAGCTGCCAAAGCGTCTGCTGAAAAAGAACTGTTATCTGAAGGATCTTCAGATAAAATATTGGAATGACCCATAAACCGTGTTTAGAATAAGTATACCTAATATATTTGTTACTTGGTTTAATGTAAATAGGTACCTATAATTTAATAAAATAAAAATGTTATGTAAGTAGTGATACTTTGTTTAAGTTTCCTCCATAAAAATGTCTTGCTGGTTGATTGTGGAAAAGTTGCATTAATTATTATTAACTTCTATAGGATGCCTGCGGATTTGTCCATGTCGATTAAGGTTTTTAATTCCCTCGGGAACTTTTAAATTTTCTGGGATAAAATGTAGCCCATGTGTTAATACCAGGTGTTAGCTATCTAAATTTCAAATTTCAGGAAAATCGGTTAATTCTTAGTGGCGTTAAAGAGTAACAAATTTCCATCTATCCATTCATCCATACATCCATCCTCACAAACTTTCAAATTTATAATATTAGTAGGATTCCTTCTAATAGAATTTTATCTAAATGATTTTTCTTAATATTGAGATAATATTATAATTATTAAATATTTATTCTGTACTAGATGATGCTTTTAGAACTTCTTTAATTTATTTTTAATTTAGAATATCAAAAACAATCAAATATCATATTTTATTAATGCCAATATCATTATCTTACAAATAGGTTAAGTCAACAGCTAAGCTAAAATATCTTTTTGATTGAAGGTTCAGATTAAATTATCATTATTTATGCTAAATGAACTAGATCTATAATAGTAATAATTATATCAAGCATTTAAGTAATAAGAATATCAAGCATTGTTACTTAAAAAAAATGCTTCAATAGTGTGGGTTTTGTGGGTGGATGGGTTGGGCATTGTGAAGAATACTTCAGAGGTGCTGTGCTGTGGGTGATAGGCTTGCCACAGAGGAGTTTATCTAGACTTGAAGTTCGTAACTCACACATTGCATGCTAGATGGCGGCTCTGTAGTGACAAAAATAGTAGGGCTAATGTTTCCTATATTTTTTTCCAGTGAATAGATAGGACACTCAAAAACCCTCCTGGCTCATAATTTTAGGATAGAGAGTGAACCTTGTGTCAAAAATGGTAATTCCTCTTACTAATATTAATATGTATACTATACCAAATTCTGTATTTAGAGATGTATTAGGTCTCTGAAGTTTCTAATTATTATTTAAACCTTTCATGGTTCTGGGTACTTTATAGAAGAATATTAAATGCGCATGTATGTACTCATGGGTATTATTATGGGGAACTTTTATGGAACTTATAGTCATACGAAGCGTGTCAAAAAAAAGCGTTGGTACAGCAGCGATAGTGCACGACTGCTGTGGAGGTACCTATCAACGGCCCTGGCCATACTTTGCAGTGACAAAAATACCGATTGTTTTTGGACAATTAAACTTTTACGATGTTCTTTTGAATCGTCAAGTGAATCTACCACCCGAGAAGAACCAGTACAAATATCTGGGAATCGTGTTGAACATTGAACACGTACCTAAGCATCATGCCGCGTTGCCGTCGAGCTCGGTGCAACGCAGCTTTATTATTCGACCCATTATGTAGGTTCCTTTTTTTACCCATGGGGCACGATGCCCTACAAATATAATGTGGAAACGTGAACGAAATTCAGGGACCGGGTTATTACCCCACTTGATTATTCATTTACAGGAAGGAACCGATCCGTTCCCACGGACGCTAATGGAAAGGTAATCTATTCAGACGCGGTCTACCTGCAGTATACCCGGTCACGTGGAAGGGATGAAAAAACTCGTCGGAAAGAGATTAACGAGAAGCGGCGGATTGAGCGATTTCAATGCGAAACAGATCGGAGGTGTTTTGAAAATTGCGAAGATAAAACATGTTACGTGTCGCTCGTTTGCTGCAGCACTGTTCCATCTCGAAAATCCCGGTTTAAAAAAAATGTGTCTAAAGGTTTCTGATGAGCTTGTAGATATCAAAATCCCTCTAAAGAGGGAGTTTTTTAATTACTAAAGAGTAGTGTATAGGTAGTATGAAGAAGTTGTAGGCATCCGCTTCTTATTTAAAATTCCCACTTCTGTACCTAGGTGCCTGCCTATCTGAAAATTCGTCCAAACCCCACCCTTTTCAGTATTGGTAGCATCGACTTCTAGCACATAAGCTTCACGCTTACTTTAATAACTAATATTCCGCTTTCCCCTCCATCTATGGCTAACATTTTTAAAGAAAATTAATCACAATACCTCTATTCGACAAAACTTTACCGCTAGGTAGGTAATCTATACTCATATTTTAATAATTATTGAATTGTAGCTCATAATTTGCTACGACTCGTAGCACGGTAGGAATCATCGAGACTATATATTTTAGTACATCCCTAATGGTTATTTTACATCGATATTTTTTTTATACCTACCTAGTATCTAGAAAAATCCGATAAAATCACAGAGGTTATGTGCCTAGCAGACACTACCTCCGGTCCGTCTCGTGCATATTTATCACGTCATTACGTTTCTATGTAGTTCTACAATTCGGCGTAGAGGTAGACTGTAGAGTTGTATACATGGCACGTGTAGTTGCAATTTCGTGTAATGTTTTATGCCATTTCGTTCTTGTGTAGTTCTACAAATCGGCGTAGAGGTAGACTGTAGAGTTGTAATAGTGCCTACAAGGCACGCAGACATTGCGTTCCTATGTAGTTCCACAAATCGGGGTAGAGAGATCGGTTATAGAGTTGTAATTTTTCTAAAAGGTACGTGTAAGTAGTTGCTGTCTGGTTCGAAATTTTATACTACTACGTTCCTGTACAGCTCTACAAATGGGCGTAGATGTAGATTGTAGAGTTTTAACAAACTTAAACAGAGCACCAAATCCTGCTTGGTAAGGAAAATCCCTGGGCTTTCAACTTAAAATGGATTTTAGAATAAGTACAGTAGATACCTACACTAGCGGCACGCTATGATGGCCGGTTTGACGTTTGTCCGCTCATGAAGTTCCGTATTAATTGATAACGACTTTGAAGGAAATAATTGTATTACTTTATTGACGATAGTGATGTGCAGAGATTCATAAATTTTATCGAATGTAGTTTTAGGTTTAGGACTCAAAATTTATTTATTAAATTGATTTCTAAAATGTATACAAGTGTAGAAAAATCAGTTTGCACCATTTAAGGGGTGAATGTACTTGTGAATATGAACAATTTTCACTATGTGGACAAACCTCTGAAATCGCAAAAAAATATCAGCTGTTTCATACAAAAGGTAAAATTTTTATTTTTATATGATATATACCACAACTCGGCATTTGGTTTTCTAAATTGAAAATTTTTAAAAATGGAATCTAATACGATCGTCACATAGGATCGCTGGCTAGCACAACTACTACCTCCGGCAAACTAGCGTCAATGCTCAATGCAAAACAAAGCAGTTTCGAATTGACGTTGCTTCGAAAAGTATAAACTGTCAGTGCAATGCGATTGTGATATAGTTTTGACCTGGCTTTGGATTTCAAATATTGATACTGCATTACTGTTGACCCTTGCTCGTTAATTTGGACTCTGTTCAAGCCCTTTGTTGTGGATTTCGTCGATATGACCGAACGTACGCAGAGAACTGTAAACCTATTTAATCAGGTACAAAAACAAAACTTAATTGTTTTTTGTTCGAGAATAAATTGACATTCCACATCACTATTGTAATGTGTCAAACCGGCCATCATAGCGTGCCGCTAGTTTAGGTACTTACGTAGTTCAACTCTGTTGAATTTATTTCTAGTTTGAGATTCAAATAAAGTTTCTATGTAGGTAGGTATCTAGTACCACGGTAATATTCTAGTACCTACCTACATATTTTATTTGTTAGAGTTTTATTGTTAGTGTTAACCTATACCTCCAATGTTCAATGCTGATTGGTGTGACTTTCGACTGCCTAGTCGGTCAAGTGTCTACCCTATTGGGTGATCATGAGGTCTTGAGTTCGAGTTTTCTATTAAAAAATTCTCAGTAACAGTCCGGAGGTCAGAAGTTTTCAGATTTACTGGTGCGGCGCTTCGTTGCGCTTTTTCTGCGCTGCCGCTGTATTTCACAAAGAAAAATCCGTGTTAATTATTTCGTCATAATCACAGTGCGCAGCGGCACCACATGAGTAAATTTCTTTACTCATTAAAACCGTTAACAAAATAATATTATCTCTAGTTATATCGGAATACCCTCCATCGGAGTATCACAGTGAGGAAATATTTTATCTACTATTAAAGTAAAAAATGTTGATATTGAACGTCGTGGCCGAATTTCGGTGGGGACAGCATATTTATTCGAAATTCTATTTTTCAATAAGATTTTAGAAATCTTGTAAGTGCAATAAATACTTAGTTTTGTATAATAAATTCAGAGAGTTTAGTATTGCATAGGTTGTGGTGCTAACGTGCTATTCACCGAAATCGAGCGAACGTGAGAATCGTGAAAGTGAAGCAATATCCGGACAAATGCTTTCAACGTGTGTTCACGAATTGTAAACGTTTGATCCGTGGATTCCATTGGAAATGACATTTTTGCAATGCTTGGAAAGTCACCAGCACAGCCCTCTTTGACTTGTCCAATCCAACATGTTTACTCATTAGACAAGTCAAAGTGGATCCTCAAAGGTATACAGAAAGCCTTAGAAAGGCAGGAAAAGGTCTAAAACAAATAAAAACAATTTTGAGTAAATATCTGCCGCCGTAACGAGAAGGGGCGCATCTAATCAAAACCCAAACCGGAGAAAAAAATAAATAAAGATACCTACGTCGTAACGTGATCGATCCTTCTATTCCTGATTCCGAGTATCCCATTTTGGATTTGAATCCCGCCGAGTGTGCAACTTTTGATATGTACCTACTCGTAGGAATTTAGTTTGTAAATATAAAATAACGTGTTTCAACGGAATTAACGGATTTTCATGCGGCTTTCACCAATAGATAGGGTGATTAATGAGGAAGGTTTTAGTGTATACCTAATTCGTTAAGGTTTTGTGTAAATTAGTTGAAATATGACGATAATTGTTGACAATGTCGGAAAAATTCAAGACGCCTGGGAGCTTTCATCGAAAACGCTGTCTATAATCCCTTTGAGATATAACAAAACAATTTATGGTATTTGTATGGTGGTATAAGTCTTTACAGAGAAGTCTGCGATGGCATATATCTTTTAAGGATAGCTTACTATACCCATTTTAACTTCTAAAAAAATGGTCACATACTATGCAGTAATTGGAAATCTATTTAGATGGATACAGTATTAAACCTTATTAACTTAAATACGTTAGTTACCAAAAGAATAGCTTAGAAGTTATCGCAAAATAAAAACGAACGCGCGCCAAAATGAATACGCGGATTTCAACCCGATGGCGATGAAGGCATTCGCTCACGTGATGCGACCAGTGACCACCCCCGCCCCGCGTTGACATTGCTATATTATAAGCCGAGCGATACTTCTTTTATAAGCCTACGTACCGTTCAATATAACTTAGGGAACACTTCAAGGAGTTTGCAAAGCATACCTAGGCGTAATATGCTCTACTACCCGTGCGAAAATGGGGCGGGTCGCTAGTTAAAACTAAATTAAATCTACAACATCATCGATTTCAGCGCAGCGCAGCGTAGTAGGTACCTACCTACTCAAGATGCAGCAGCAGCAATTCCCCTTTTAGAAAGCCAAATAAATTCTTTAGAATTTGGCCAATTTAGCTGCCAGCTCTTGGATACCCAGAAGACTCGATTAGGTACCTTTTTTCAAGCTTTTATTTAACTTGCAATGTATGTTTAGGTCAATCTTGTAAGATGAATTAATGAGCTGAAATTTTGCATGGAAATTGGATGACAATGCAATATTATTGTGACATGGAGCTGATCTAATGATGGAGCTCGAGGATGGCTATCGGAACTCTGTAATAAAACGACGTAACCCCGTCGAATTTGGGCTCGTTTGATTCGTCTTGACAAGTACTCAGATCCTAGATGATATCCAGAGTCTGATATTGAAGCCGGAAGGTGTTTTGGCAACTTTGTAATAAAACGCCGTAACCGGTAACCCCATTGAGTTTGGGCTCGTTTGATTCATCTTGAGAAGTACTCTAGTCCTATAATATGATATCCACGGTCTGATGATGTAGCCAGCTACTCAAAGGTTGTTTTTTAAAATAAAATTTTGTTATTTGTATGTTATTTAAAAAGTGCTTGAGCTTCTGGGCCGCTCATCAAAAATATGAAACTACGTCAATGGAAGTTTCATATTTGCATTTGCGTGTGCTGTTTGGCATTAGCATCCGCTGCACCCGCCACAGAAGAAGTCATCTATGAGTGATTTTTGAGATAATAATACATATTTCAGTAGGTATTTATAAATATTTAATGTTGCCTTTTTCAGGAACTGTAAATCAACCCGAATAGCACAATTAACCGGCGCGCCGCCAGAATTTCACCGTCCATTATCCAAGGTCCCTAAAGGAGGCGCGTAATCGTATTCAGTATTCATGTTCATTTATAGAAATGCAAATTAAATTACCGAAATCAATTTCGGACAAAGGAATATTACTGCTTTGTATTGCGCGCGGTTGGCCGAAGCGGCCGACGAATGATTATAAATTCTCCGCTCCGTTATTCACAATTGGTCGGGTGCACTGACAGGCGAGATAATTCGTTAAGTCCTAAACTACGAGTACTGCGTAGGTCCGATAACGATTCAATAGGATTTCCACAGTGAGCCGTATAGTCGGCGCTATTGCCGCTTTTCGCAGTCCTGTCTACCGGACGGCGGCGGTTCTCATATTTTTTTTGTCCATAGAACGGTTGGAAGCGGAGGAAATAAAAGGTTTTTCTGTGACGATGATGAGTTATAAGCTAGCAGCCTCTTTGGACTAGTGGTTAGGATGTTCGACTGCGGATGACGAGGTCTTGTTGAGTTCAATTCTCACGTCGACTCAAAATATATCGGTCTTTTCTATCAAGAAACTCTCAGTAAGTACCTAGGTACTAACGGAAGACGTGATTTTTTGCAAATATAATATTTGCAAAAAATCACGTCAATCCGATGCTCTGTTGCTGCGTGAGTGAAGGACAAACGTCTCATAGGAACTGTGCACTTTTTCGTGATAAAAGGTAGCCTATGTCACTCTCCGGCACATAAAATATATGCAAAAACTCACGTCAATTCGTTGCTCTGTTGCTGCGCGATTGAATGACAAACGTAAGCTTAAGCGTACCTTCCCATAGGAACTGTGCATTTTTCCGGGATAAAACGTAGCCTATGCCACTCTCCAGACAAAAAACTATCTCTATGCAAAAAATCACGGCAATCCCTTGCTCTGTTGCTGCGTGTTTGAAGGACAAACCAACAAACAAACACTTTCGCATTTATAATATTAGTAGGGATACTTGTACGAGTATACCTGCCTAAGCTAAACAAAAAATGTATTGTCCTGCCTACGACCGTCGCATAATAAACTGTAGTCATGATAAATGACCTTTGGACCCTCATATACTCAACGGTATGAATAATATGAACACTGGAAAAATACAAAGTTAATTGATGCATAATTACTTTATTTCAGAGTTAGTTGGTACCAACCGACTGACCGAATCAATTTTAGTAAGGCTTTTTGTTGCGCGCAACAAAAAGCCTCCACCTAAGTCTAGTCACCCAAAAAGATAGAAAACAGTTCAGTAACTTTTTAAAATTTACGTTTTCAAAAATGCAAACATAGCTTATTTAATACAAAGGAGAGACGATGATTTTTCTAAGTCTTGCCTTCTGAACCGGAAAATTGTCTTTTAAAAGCCCGAGATTGTCACCTTTCACGTTATCCTCACGTAATTTTATTTTCATAAACAAATTTTGTACTGAAAATAGCTTGGCAGAAAAAAACGAGTTATTTTTTGCAAACATCAAAAACAAAGTATATTATATAAAAATAAATCCCTATTTCTCTTGGTCACGGCATAACGCGTAAACGGCTGGACCGATTTTGATGGGACTTTCACTGACAGATAGCTGATTTTATAGAGAGTAACAAAGGCTACTTTTTTAACCGACTTTCAAAAAGAGTTGAGTTTTTCTACCTATGTATAACAGTATCTCCGTGATTTCTAAACCGATTTATGTCATAATCTATCGTAGATCTAGTCCTAATGTTTTTTTTAATCGATACAAAAACTTTGCGAGATGGTCACATCAAAATTTCGGATTCTAAATCTACATAATCGCCATGGCGAACTGGCGATTATGGCGATTATGTTGAAGACGTATCAAGCAAAGACTGTACAAAGTTATTATTCCAAGAGCCAACTCCTCAATCCTGATGCTGCCGGGGTTCTGCCCACGCGGACAGAATTACTTACTCTTGTGACAAATTTCGTAAAATCCTTCAGAAAGAAACAAGATGTTATTAAGCGGCCGGCGGTTCATTTCAGCAGAGAAGTTCAACGATCCATCATCCTTAATTGCTTCAGCTCCCCGAGTGGTTGTCCGCGTTATTTGATTATTACTCATTCATTCCTTTTGTCTCTCTGCTCACTAATTGTATCTGCGAAAAATTAGGTGCAGTATCAGTATTAAACTTTTAAGATAATAACTTAGAAAGAATGCTATAGCACCACCTGACACACAGCTCGTACAAAAGGACAAAGAACTCCCAAAGAGCTTTCATCATCAAAATTCATGGGTCCCGCAGGATTTTGAAAATCGAAATTCACATATTACTTCCTAATGCCACAACTAATGAACCGATTTGGCTAAATTTCCAATGAAGTACATATTTATCACGTAAAAATCCATGGTTTACCAAATCATGTAGCAAAGGTGTATAAACCTTTGCTACCTTATATCTCCCAAAGCCACCATGATCCAAACTTCAGTCGGGGATCGTTCTCATCTATATTGGGGACATACATAGAGAAACATTCTACCTTTTATAAAATGACTAGCTGATGCCCGCGACTTCGTCCGCGTGGATTTAGTCTTTGAAATCCCTCGGGAACTCTTTGATTTTCCGGGATAAAAAGTAGCCTATGTCACCATGCAGGTGCTCAACTATACCCATGCAAAAAATCACGTCGATCCGTAGCTCTGTTGCGTGATTGAAGGACAAACCAACAAACCAACAAACACACTTTCGCATTTATATGCGATATTAGTATGATGAAGGTCTGATCGTCCTGCAAAAATAGTACCTAATTATTAACCGTTGTTAATTTTTTTTTGAGATTAGAACTTACATGAACGTGCATACAAATAAACAATCATAATATTATACTATCGCAATGTGGTGTGTATCGTAATGGAGCTGGGTAGTGTGACAATATTTGATGGGCGGAAAAATCCGTAGCCGTATGCTACGCATCGCTACGCCAGATAGATTTATAAATCCCACGTTAAACGCTTTAATGCCGTGATATGACCTTAAAGTATTAAAGCCAGGCTCTCGAAATATACGCATTATCAATCTTTATCGCTTGGATTACGTATGTCGTGCGACGCGGCAACCGAATGTGATAAACGGTTGTGCTTATGACCTAATAAATATTGTGTTGACTGAAAACAGGATAAAAATTGAGATGCAATTAAGAATTTGTATGTTATTGATTCTTATGAGAGACTAGCTGATGCCCGCGACTTCGTCCGCATGGATTTGGTTTTTAAAACTCCCGCGGGAACTTTCATTATGCGAGATAAAAAGTAGCTCTCCCGGTCTGAGGAACCACTACTACATCCATTACTATACCCATGCAAAAAATCTCATCAATCCGCTGCTCTGTTTTTTTTTAAAGTATCCTATGTCCGTCTCCTGGTTCTAAGCTACCTCTCCACCAATTTTCAGCCAAATCGGTTCATCCGTTCTTGAGTTATAAATAGTGTAACTAACACCACTTTCTTTTATATATATAGATTCTCATAAGAAGGCTCAGGGTCACTCAGCGAGCGATGGAGAGAGCTATGCTCGGTATATCCCTGCGAGATCAAATCAGAAATGAGGAGATTCGTAGGAGAACCAAAGTCACCGACATAGCTCAGCGTGTCGCGAAACTGAAGTGGGAATGGGCAGGGCACATAGTTCGAATAGCTGATGGTCGTTGGGGTCCCAAGGTGTTGAAGTGGCGACCCCGCAACGGGAAACGCAGTGTTGGCAGATCCCCCATCAGGTGGACCGACGAAATCAAACGAGTCGCAGGGAGCCGCTGGATTCAAGCGGCGCAAGGCCGAAGCCTGTGGAAGTCCATGCAGACCTTTGTCCAGCAGTGGACGTCTATAGGTTGATAAAGAAGAAGAAGAAAGATGTTATTGATTCACTGCAAAAACCCTGAGTGTGTGTTATTGTCCTAAAATTATTGTTAGGTAAAAGAGGTGTACAAACCTACCGTTTTATATACATGAACCTTGAAGTATTTAAAATACCAATTCACCCAAAATCCAGGCAGTCTTGTCTGTCCTTTTTATAAATCCAAAGCCAGAAGCGAGTCTTCTGGTCTAGCTCAATTAGAAATTACTCCTTTATACCTAGCTCTGGATAGAATATACCTATGTATATTCGAGATTAAGCCTTGACCTATGTTTAGCTAAAAAAGGACAGAATCGAATTGGTATTGAAAATGAAAAAGTTCTACCCAAATACCTAATAAAAAATCAAGAAGTAGTAAGAGTAGGTAGAGGTTTTATCTAAAAACTTACGTAAAATTTTATACCTAAGTAGGTACTTATGTACGACTCTAGGAACATAATAATATTATGCATGCACATTTACATTCCCGATTACCATAAGGGTGCGTTTATCTCCGTAGCCATAAGGCATATTATGCCATAAGGGACATCTGGCTGATAACCAGGGTTGCCAACCATACCTACTATATTATTGTACATGACATAGACTACATTTTTACTGTAGACACCTACGCAAAAAAACTATAATATTTCAGTTGGATTTATTTTGTAACACCGAAACTGAAAACAATCCTTAAGATTTTGTCTATTTTTCATTCTTTCCATAAAATAAAGTATTTTATAATACATATACAATATTCTTGTATAGCAACTTATTCTGTTAAATACATACTATAAGCCGAAAAATTTTGGTAATTGGTTAAATTACCAAAATTTTTCTATTAATAATTTCCAACAAATTCTCATTTTTTAAATAAGCATTATTTATATTTTGTATTACCCTTTACCTACTTGTCTTGTATCTTGTTTAGTTAGAGCCGACAAAGAGCACTGCATAATCATCACGTAACAGCCACCAGCTCTAATATGCGCGTGTAATTAATTCCATATATTATGTTCCATACATTCAATTCACAGATTAGTCATGATGCGGTACGATATGTCTGTTGCCGTATCTGTTTAGCCCATGAAAAATTCAGGATACGAATTTCCAACGCATTTTCGCGTAGTCATGCTGCCTGTTGACAAGTGTTGTAGTGTTCCTGTTAAAAGAAGATTAAGTATTACCTTATGTTTATGTTATTTGTTGCCAACGTTCCAGAAACTGTGATAAGTAATCATTAGGATTTGAGAGACTTATGCCCAATTTCACCAACATCCCCTAAACAATCACATAGTTAGACAACCGCTAAGCTAAAAGGTCCCATAAACCAACCCATAACTAAAATTTGTTTTCACGAACGCAACAGACCCATAGCTAGCGGACCCCTCCTTATGCAACAGATTTTTTGCGATGACAGTGTACCCAGTACCAGTATACCCAGTTGTAGTTCCCGGTTTTATAGGAAATGATTGATATAATACGTATTCATGTGTTATTTTAATGAAGGATTTAATTGTTTCATATTTTGACTGATAGATATTTTCATTTTGTGAATATTTTAATAATCTATACTAATATTATAAAGAGGAAAGATTTTTTTGTTTGTTTGTTTGTACCGAATAGGCTCTGTAACAACTGGACCGATTTTAACAATTTTTTTTCACCAATAGAAAGCTAAGTTATCAGGAAGTAACATAGGCTATAATTTATTTAAAAAAAATAGAGATCCTTAAGAAAATTGCAATAATGTAACCCAAAATAGCAAAATTTTGCGTATAAAATGCATTATTTGGCGTGTTCTGAGAAAACTATTGATGATACAGAAAAATTATGTACAACATGATTAAAGTACTCATTATTCCCTACAAAAAGTCTCCGGGGGGGAATATATCTAACTATCATATTTAAATCACAATAGTCAGCTTTTGTGTTCTAAAATTATTTTTCCTTACTAATACATATTATAAATGCGAAAGTATGTTTGTTTGTTTGTCGGTTTGTTGGTTTTTCCGTCAATCACGCTGCAGCAAAGCTACGGATTGACGGGATTTTTGGATAGGTATAGTTGAGAACCTGGAGGGTGACATAGGCATCCCGGAAAATCAAAGAGTTCCCGCGGGATTTTAAAAACTAAATCCACGCGGACGAAGTCGCGGCCATCAGCTAGTAAAAATATATATTTTTTAGTCTATGTTTGACAAGTCACCGTATTGGTATGGGGAATGGTTCCTGTAAAAAATATAAACAAGTACCTAGGTAAAATGAATCACAAACTCTAATAGTAGGTACCTAACTACTTAAGTAGATATACCTGGGGTATCTACTTACCAATGTAGGTAAGTTAGCACCAAACAGGTACCTACTGCCTACCTACCTATACAGGCTCATTGTCCATTCAAGTTACTGTTTGGAGAGCAATAAAGTAAGTAACCTTTTATGCTTTTTTTTTACCTTTATTTCGTAGCTATTTAGGTATAACATCCAGGTAGGTAGGTACCCAATAAGTGAAAAGGTATGGTAACCACATAAAAGTTGATAATTACCTATGTGAATAGGTAGGTACTCACCTATTATCAGGAAATTCCAAAAAAATTTTCAATTTTTCCAACAAATATATTATTACTGTTGATTTAGATAACCTATATCTTTGGCAAAAATCTATTTCATCGAAATCATTGAAATAATTTGGTCGTTTTCGATATATTTTAGGTCTTCGACTACGATTTATATCAAATATAGTATCAGTCGTCTCTAAATTATCAAAAAAATCAAATAGATCACGTTCCATCGTGTCCTTTAGAAGTCGCTTTTACTTATGTGAAGGTTTATGGGACCAATAATCCATCTCATAAATTTATGGGATCGTTTAGGCGGTAACGGACCCTTTAAAAATGGTGAAACGGAAACTAACCCCTAACTGGCCGCTAAATATGCTAAGGGGTCCCATATATCTTATGGGTCGTTGGTGAAAGTGGGCATGAGCATCGGTAACTCTATAGAATCATAGGTGCGATTGTCTAAAGTTATTCCATTGATCGTAATCGTATTCAATGACATTAGCGTCAAATTAAAATAAACCATAACAGCATTGAATAAGAGCCCAATTTCGTGTATGCATTCTTATACGTTTGGGTATGTACGATACGCTCCATTTTAAAATCGGTTGTATTGAATTTGTGACTTTAAATCAATACAATCAAGGGTTATTTTACTTTGACGCTAATAAGGGAATGTTTCCTTTAAGTAAAATGATCTAACTTAAGGATTTAAGGTAGTTCCCCTCCAGGGCCCATAATTTTTTTCCACCCTGTATATGTAATAGGTAATTTTCCTTTTGTTAGGAAGGCCATCTGAACCATAATAATTGGTAGATTCATTACCGATGAGCAGATCAACACAGCTAAGCAGTCCTGGCAGGTTCTTTAGAGTTCGTTTGGTGCATAAAAATAGGAAGACTTAGTCGTACGTAATTCCTAGTTCCATGGTTTGGTGGAAAAAGAGGAATACCAACTATCATTATTATTTAAATTAATATATTGCCATAAATTATATTAAAATATTAAAAATTAAATTAAATTAATATATTGCCATATATTAAATTAAAATATTGCCATAATTTTTCTTACGAAAAATTATGGCAGTGAAGACAAGCTACTAGCTACCTACATTAACAGAAAATGATGCATAATGTACACATATGACTACAATAATACAGGAAAGAAAATTTCATGAATATACTTAGCGAAGAATTTTCTGCATCCTCTCCCGGTCATCGCGTCGCATAACACTGTGGCGTCGTGATAAATGACCGCCCACCCCGCCATAGAACAGACTAGACTGTATGAATACTGGCTAAATTAAAAGCAAAGAATAATAAGCGAGCAATCCATCAAAACTTTGTAAAAGTACCTTTCAAACATAATATAAAATAAGAGATGGACGAGTAAATGGATATTTATTGGTAACTAGGTTTTGCCCGCAGTTTCCGCTGTCCGCAGTCCGCGTGGAGTTAGATTTTCCGCGGGAACTCTTTATTTTTCCGCGATAAAAGTCCAAACCAAGTCTTGGAGGGCTTGTCTTCAACTATACCCATGCAGTCGTCGTCGGTCCTCCTTATCTAGCTCTGTTGCGGCGTGATTGAAGTAAAAAAACAAACAAACACACTTTCGCATTTTCAATAATATATATTGAATAGGTATGGATGGTCATTGTTCGTGGACATTGTATATTATATATTTAGTATCTAACTAGCTGATGCCCGCGACTTCGTCCGCGTGGTTTTAGTTATGTAAAATCCCTCGGGAACTCTTTGATTTTCCGAGATAAAGATAAAGCCTATGCCACTCTCCAGGTCCTCAACTATACCCATGCAAAAATTCATGTCGATCCGTAGCCCTGTTGCGGCGTGATTGAAGGACAAACCAACAAACACACTTTCGCATTTATTATATTAGTATGATTTGATTGAATGCGAGGCAAGTCTAAAAAGTTAACAATGCAAAGCGCTCGGAATTTTTTGGTGGGATCAGTATGGCAATCTACTAAGTATTGTCTTGTTTAAAGACTGATGAACATTGGAGTAGACGGATACTTGAATAGAGACCGCATCTTGGCAACCGGAGTGTAGGACACTTCGCGGTTAATGTGGAGCTGCATCCGGATAGTGGCCGCTTTTATCGATTGGATGTGAAAAGCCGAAAATAGCAAACCTTTGCACTATCTTAAAGTGGCCTCTGTCCAACAGCGTCCAAAATATAATATTGCCTGATGGGAGGCGATGGCCATGGCTAGTTACCACTCTACTGTCAAAGGAGTGACGTCAAGCGATTTGTCGTTCCGGGCGCGTATAAAACCGCTTCAGGGTATGAGTTTAATTAAAACTGCCATCCTTTCCAAGTTAGCCCACTACTTAGACTGCATTGTCACTAACGTGTGAGATCGCAGTCATGGGCTATCTCGTCATGAATAAATAAAAAAGATAATATTAAAGAGTATCTAGTATTCAGCTATCATTGCAACTTTTCTTGAATAGAAAGTATTCATAGAATGTACTTACTTAAACATACCTACTCATAATTTGATTGGATGTACTATGTAGGTTCTTCAATCAAACTGGCAGTTCTTAGAAAATATAATTTATTCTCCGAAAGGTTATTCGAATTCGACAGAACCGAATAAAAGGGAAGATAGATACGTTCTATCTTTGCAGAAAAATCCTTAATTTCGAATGAGATAAATCGTGGATCCATCGGCTGTGAAGCGGAAGCGCGCGTCGAGCGCGTTTGTCCGGATATTAATACTTTCACCTTCAATACACGTTAGTTCACTCACGTACACTCGCTGAATAGGGCCCAATACGAAATGGTGCTACAATTGTGCCATTTGTTTCCATTCCCAATATAAAAGGTACAAATCTTATTGTAGTTGAACCTGAAAGTGCCGAGTCGAAAAATATTCTCTGCAATTGTTTTACAATCAATTTGAAAATATGACTGTTAACGAAAATTACTAAAATAATATAATATATTTATTTCTTATACCTATTAATTACTAAATTGTTCTAGTGTTTAGACATGTCACCTTCGGTAGAGCAAGAGTATAATTGCAGGTTTTGCAATTTTACAGGAGAGCCATTTTAAGATTTTTTTGGCAACATCGTCTTGTTCTGTTGATACTCTTAAATAATTCTCCTTTGTTTGAAATAAACTTTAGTCTTCAAACATTCGAGGCAATTTCAAGAATAAAACCTTTACTTTTTTGACGTGATAACGTCTTATAAATCGATGAACACCGGCTGCACGCACGAAAAATTGCCACGTTCCGCCTGAGCCTGAGCATGCAAGCGAGAGTGCGAAACAAGCGATAGAGAGGCACGACCGTCCCAAGCGTTGAATTGTGCCGCCCGCCAGTTATCGTTAATCGTGATATTAATTATAAATAATATATAGGTATAACTAAAATAATTAGATGCCCGCGACTTCGTCCGCGTAGTTTTAAAAATCCCGTGGGAACGCTTTGATTTTCCGGGATAAAAGTAGCCTAAGTCACTCTCCAGGTCCTCAACTATACCCATGCAAAAACCACGTTGATCCTTTGCTCTGTTGTTGCGTGATTGAAGTACAAATCTACAAGCAAACACACTTTCACATTTGTAATAATAAAATTAGTAAGGATAAGGATTATCTTTCTAAAACTTGTTGGTTGTTTCAATTCTTATTGCTCAGTGCACACCCAGAAACAACAGATATAAACAGATGATTAAAACATATAAGTAATTAGGTAATCTAGTAGTTATCGAGCTATACTCGCATGCAAAGGCGGTTTTACCTTTCAGGCGATCTCTCACAGTCAACCTTAACTTTTTAGGTACATATAATATCATTATTATTAAAAAATCACATAATGTAAAATAAGAAACTACTAAGAAACTTTTCTCGCGTAAAAGCTTTTCCCAATCTCTTCTATTGCTCAATATTTTTGCTAAATAAATATGACAATAATTATAAAAGTTGTAAAACTTCACTAAAGTGGAATTATAAAAAATATGAAAATATCTTGAGTGCAAACATAAAAACTTTGTATTCCCAATCGCAAAGTAAAATACACTTACGAGAGGCCTCCAACGCGTACCCTAAACATGGGTGTTATCTTACTTATATATATTTACATTCGAGATTACCATAAAGGGTGCCTTTATCCGGGTAAGCATCGTAATACCCAGGAGACAACTAAAAACTTCAGTGGAACTCAAGTTTGTAGACATATGAGCATACTCGTAATATTACTATTCAACACTATACCAAAATAAAGTGAGTGTGTAATACATAATAATGAAGTCGTCACTATTGAAGGTTTTGCTCAATATACTAACCATAATATTATTTTTTCAGTCCATATTTTTCTTTTACTCCTCAATTTTCTAACTTCTTATGTAGGTGTACCTATTGGAGTACGTCATAGCGGTCTTTTAATGTAATTTACAATACGTTGCAATGATGATAAAATATATTGCTTGAAGATAGACTTTTCCGATAAAACGGTAACGAGCCGTGTAACATTTAAAGTTGTCAGGGAAGGTGTAATTTCTGACAATTATCAACCAATGGATTGAACCCAAGACATGCTTTCGTAACAATGCAATACTCTGAATACCGTTGCGACAAAAGGCCATCACTGAGCTGCTTTCTGAAAGAAATTATGGACTTAACAAAAATTTCCGATGACCGGCGTCGCATAATTAAGTGAAATTGTGATAAACGACCACAGCTTTTTCCGTAATTAATTAGGCGATAGAAACTGATAGACTGATTAAATTAAAAGGGCGAAAACTAAGATTGGTAATTAAATTACCTCAGTAAAATCGTATATCCCTGCGAGATTAAATCAGAAATGAGGAGATCCGTAGGAGAACCAAAGTCACCGACATAGCTCAACGAGTCGCGAAACTGAAGTTGAAATGGGTGGCTCACATAGTTCGAAGAGCTGATCGTAATTGGGGTCCCAATTAAGGTACTGGAATGGCGACCTCGCACCGAGACACCCCACTAGGTAGACCAACGACATCAAACAAGTCGCAGGGAGCCGCTGGATTCAAGCGGCGCAAGATTGAAACCTGTGGAGTGAAAGTCCATGCAGGAGACCTTTGTCCAGCTGGTAAAATCGTCGAAACAATTTTTGTCGAAAAAAATCTCGCACGGTACTCGTTTTTTAATTTGGACAGTTTGGGTCTACATTTTCGGATGGCCAAATTTTTTCACGTTCTGCTTGACTGTAATTTAAATGTTTCATTCTGGTCAACGAATCAGTGGTTTTTTTTTTGAGGAGTGCTCCTGAAAGTTTTGAATGTCCTGTTGGGGAGATCGGCTTTTAATCTTTGATATTTGTCTACTTCGACGGTTATCACCGGGAGGCGCGGTGTTTCAAGATAGCCACTAGGTGGATGGACAATCTCAACTGGATACAGACGGCATAAGATTGTATTTTACGACGAATCTTTCAAGAGAATCGGCGGGAATACTTTCTGCCTGCCCGTCTTAACATGTATTGAACTGTAAGTAGGTATGCTTTTGTGGAACTTCCCCTCATTGTGGAAACACTGCATAAGTACATAGCATATACTATCTATTGTATTGTAAACTTGTTTTGAAAAGAGCAACCACCGAGTTTCTTGCTGGTTGTCTCGGCAGGACGAACCAGGCGGTAGAGACTCATCGACGATTCAAAAGCACTTGTAAAAAAGTTTATTTGAATAAAAAATATTTCTATTCTATTCCAGGAATGTCCAACAGTAAGTAGATATATATCGGTTGAAAACGTGGTGGACTGAATTTAGAGCATGTAGGTATTCACATGTATATGTTACTCAGTATTCGGACAATTTTTTCGGTTAATCTAGTCCAGGCAGACTGACTCTAATTATTATTATTATAATTCAGCTACCTATCTATTCGCTATAGTTTAAAAATTCTTTAGTGACAAATTGTTAGAGATCAGCCGTTTCAAAAGAAAGACGTTATTACGCAGCGGGACATCTGGGGGAGGGGAGACAAGTTCGGTGATCCATCACGCCTAATTGCTCCAGTTCTCACAATGTCCATCTCTTTTATTTGATTATTACTTATCAATTTCTTTTGCCGACCCAGTTCATACTTCATTCTTAAGCCTACAGAAGTTAAATGAAGTGGAAACGACGGGAAAAGCTGTTATTTCGTGTTGTATTTTGCTGATTACTAAGAGTATTAATTTTATAGAAATACAAAGTCTGTCTGTGACAAATATTCATTTATGTCCATAGCATATTATTCATTTCGTGATTATTTCTGAAATCAAGATATACTTAACACAGATCCGATAGGTATATATATTGGGAGTTTGGAATTAAAGTACTACCTACCTACTAAATATTATAAAAATAGTGTCTGTATGTTTATCGGAAAATAAGAGTTTTTTTTTATAAATAAACGCAGAATAGTCGTAAATTCTCGAACCCATTCTCTAAAATATAATGATAAACAAATAATCCAAAAGGACTCGAATCTAAATACATAGAATCGAAATAGGTTAAAATGGTTTGCATCAGTCAAGCTAAAACTTTGACCGGTCATCAGTAACCAAATTCACTAACGAGGCGAACGAACGGGCTCCGGTAACGAGGTTTCTCGCCTTTCTGAATATTTTTCATGTTTTATACTACATAAATGTTTCAGTAAAGTAACATCGTTTCAGTTGACCGATGCTGCATTGCGTATAATGCGATCAAGATATGAAGTGGAATGCTGAACCACCATTTTTTATTTCTATTTTGTTCACGTGTGACCCTATTGAGCATGACAGACAGAAAAATGGCTACTATTTATTATTTTATTAAGGGCCTATTTCATCATCGTCGGGTAACGGTTAAACGAGGAATTTTGACGTTCCGACGGTTTTTGTATTGAAAATCAGTTAAAACGTCCATTTTATTCGTGGTTTTGAACTTGGAGATGGTGAAATAGGCCGCTAGGTATGTTAAATAATATTATAATATCGGCTAGTCCGTACCTTACACGCAACTTTGCTCACGTAGGATTAAATTCGACTGCAAAATGTAGTAACCAACCACAAAAGATTTAGATCCTTGTGTTGAATAACGAGTAGATATATTAATAACTTCTAAATTATATAAATTATAATGACGTTTTGTGTAATAAAATGTAAAAATGTTGTAACTTTATCTTATAGTTTGCATAATTTACTGCAATCAAGATATGAATTGGGAATTTAAATTACCATATTTTATTTCAGTCTTGCCCACGTGTTATATTACATTGTAAGACAGAAATATAAAATGGCTATTTAACTTTTCTATTCTTACTTATGTTGATCTTTCATGATCGCATGCTCTTTCATGATCACATGTTCCTCAAAATAGCCTCAACATGCCAAAACTTTATACATAATATTATGCACATATTTCATGGTATAATTTTTTATTTATTTTTAAAAACCTAATTACACGCGGAGGGCTGCGGGCATCAGCTAGTGTTATAAATATCTCGTAGAATTTATATAATATTCTCTTTGATAAATACTCGTTCAATCAACAATTTTCACAATCCATCATCCGCTCAGAATCCGCTTTCGCGTAGTTGTTCTGAAACAATAGCTCGCAAATGGAAATGCGCAAACTGCAATGAAACAAAAATAGACAATGTTACAAATTGAAATTGTTAGTAACACAAAAAAATCATTATTGTAGTGTGCTCGTATATCTACTTTCGTCTGTATAATGTACTTTGTGCTACTATATTAAATATGTAGATAGCACACAAACACTCACGTGCCGCTCTGTCGCCGGTAGGTGCACGACTGGTTGACGCGTGCAGTGGTTTCTTGTATTTATGCGTCTCTCTGATTTGTGTCTACACTCTACCCACAACTTGGTGTATAAACACTACAAATAAGGTACCTAAAATAAAGGAAAGCAAATAAGCAGTGATATATTGGTTAAGACTTGCGCCTCTTCTTCGGGATTCCGGGGTTCACTCAGATATTACTTTTTGTATGTATGTTTTAGAGATAAGTAACATTGAAGGAGAATCGCGAGATGCCTGAGAGTTCTCCAGAACGTTCTCAATGGTGTGTAATATCCGACAATCCGCACTGGGCCAGCGTGGTTGATTGTGGCCTAAACCAGGGATGGCAAACCAATGGCACGCGTGCTATTAATGGCACGCGACACATTATTTTGGGCACGTCACTGATCACAAAATTCATTATGATGCACTACGAAAAAATGTGTGAAGTAGGTATTATATGATACTACTTTTTGTAGTAAATAAAGAATTTTGAGTTGATAGTATTGTTTTCCCAATAATCACAAAATCAAAATTACTTGATGGCACGTCTTTAACCTCATTAAACATTTATTTAGAAAAATGGCACGTTGATACGTTAAGGTTCGCCATCCCTGGCCTAAAAACTTCTTAGAATAGAATAGAATAGAATAGAATAGAATAGAATAGAATAGAATAGAATAGAATAGAATAGAATAGAATAGAATAGAATAGAATAGAATAGAATAGAATAGAATAGAATAGAATAGAATAGAATAGAATAGAATAGAATAGAATAGAATAGAATAGAATAGAATAGAATAGAATAGAATAGAATAGAATAGAATAGAATAGAAATGTTTTTTATTCAAATAAACTTTTGTACAAGTGCTTTTGAATCGTCGATGACTCTACCACTGGTTCGGAATGCCGTTCCTGCCGAGAAGAACCAGCAAGAAACTCGGCAGTTGCTCTTTTCAAACAAGTTTACAATATAGTAGATATTATGCTATGCATACATACAGTGTTTCCACAATGAGGAAAAAGAGAATTTACAGGTTAGTTACTTATTCTTGATTAGATTCATGCCAAGTACCTAGGTGGGCCGACAATGATAATGATGATGATGAATATAAAGGAGAGCATCTCATCAGTTTACATTAACAAATAAATAATAAATAATCATTTATTTATCAGATTGTTGTAAAAGTTTGCAAAAGTACGAGTATATGAATGCAAACAAAATTAAATGTTCAAGAGTAGATTTTTCTTTTCAATGTATCAAATCCTAAAAACGACTAATTTTACTTACCAAAAGATGTTCTTCGAGTCGGAATAAATAAATAACAAATGTGCTTTCAAATGAAAAAGGCCCCGAGCAAAACTGTGATGTTCAATTTGTAAAATTACATTTCTTTGCAAGTTACTCCATTTTAGCGTCGGCTAAAACGTGGAGACGTGGCCCGCGATAAAGACAGATTAGAAATATCTTGAGTATGACATGTAATTCTGTAGAATCTTGGTTCTTATAGCAAAATCCGTGAAAACATTCAGAAAAGTGAGAAAAGATTCGAACCACCTTGAGCTTATCGTCGTAGTATATCCTTACTCGTCGTAGCATTATAATTTTTAGGGTAGGCATATCGTAACAAAACCAGGAGTCCCTAAAGTTTCATCCAGTCCATCTGTCACAGATATTTTATTCTGAAACTATTGAAGTTGTCAAGTTTAATAGCAGGATGTATTGTATTATTATTTTTTACTGAGATTCAGTAATAACTAACGTAACACCCATTTCCGTGCTCTACTGAGCAGAGGCCAAGCTACTATAGAAACTGACATTATTAAAGTGATTATCATGAATGAGTTTTGGCCTGAAAACCGTTTGTAGGTAATCAAAATATATTCTACAAAAAGAATACATTAAGTACTCAAAATGAAAAATGATCCTGTTTATCTAGAACAAGATAAATTTCAAAATGGTTCTGATAATTTTTTGGCATTTTACCGAGATTTATTACAGTAGTTAGTAATGAATAATGACCCTTTGTCATTAGTTATTACTAATTTTATTTAAGAAATTATATTACGTTGACAGCGATCTCATCTGATGGTAAGTGACGACCAAGGAACATATACCTACTACTCTTTACTTGCCAACAGTATTTTTTGTAAAGAAAATTGTGTAGGCACTTATGCAAGGGAACGATTGGTATTGCGAGACATTTAAGAAACCACAGAATAGGTATTTTTGTAAAAGCGAAAATTATTTAAGAAATTATATTACGTTGACAGCGATCTCATCTGATGGTAAGTGACAACCAGGGAAAATATACCTACTACTCTTTACATGCCAACAGTATTTTTTTGTGAAGAAAATTGTGTAAGTACTTATGCGAGGGAAAGATTGGTATTGCGAACCATTTAAGAAACCACAAAATAGGTATTTCTGTAAAAGCTAAAATAAATTACTTAAATAGTAGGGCCGCCGAATAAACGCCACATTCCTACTGGTACTACAAACTTTTTTTTAAGGTAAAATCTATTAAAACTTTGAATAAAAAGTCTTTTCAGTGAAAACGCAAGGAGCTACAGAATTAGTTCAAAGGAACTCTACTTTCAAAGTAAAGGGTATACTTTACGTTACGTTACTACGTTAAGATTTTTGTGGAATTGAAAGATATGAGGACTTAAAGAATAGAAATTTATTAAATTGTATTTATTGTGATTTGTTAAATTTGAATTTAAAACTTTAACCGTAATGGCACTATTCGAAACAAAATAATGTTGTATGAAACAAAAAGTTATAAGTATATGTAACAAAATGATGTATTAGATTAATTATAATTGTTAACAAAGCATGATTGGGTCCATTAATAACATTTCGCTTTACTCAACATAACGCAGGTTACTGAATACTGATAAAGATAGATGGCGCAGTTAGTAGGTAAGCTATAAAAATAAAACCACCCATTTCATTATTGTCGCTCCTAGACTTGCGCTTAGTTGGATGGGAAAGGAGAATATTAATCAGGTTTAGCGTGGTATATAAAAAAAATCACAAGAAGTTGTCACAAATATCGATACTTTACTCTTTAAAACCGAGCCACTCAAAAGTCTATTACTCACAAACTAATCATGCCTTAAGAGAATACTTATATTTTATTCTCTTAAAACGCTTAAACCCTACCTATAGCCGTCTCCACCACCCCTATAACGGCCCCTTTCCTCACATCTAATCTATTTAACCACAAACACGACAGACAAACTCCATCTGAACGTGAGGGTAGTTATCAAAAACATCTAAATATTAATTAATCAATTACACTAATCTTAAGCGCAATGGCAATATTTATTCGATTAGGGCGCGATTGCTATCGCAATCCCTCAATCAAATACAACGACCTAGACACGAAAGCATCTACTAGTGGGATGAGTTTCTGGCAGAGACTGAATTCGTATCGTCAAAATAGCCGTATTTATACTAATATTTCAAGATGGCGCGCAAGATGGCGTGCCCAAGCTGTCAACAAAGTCAAATGTCGATTAAATTAAACTAATTTCAATAAATAAAATGATGAAATCTTTATTGTAAAAATCGTTATCAATTATTTTTAACACGAATCTGACAGAAGGTTAAAAAATCGGCCAAGTGCGAGTCGGGCCTCGCTCTTTTAGGGTTCCTTTAAAAAAAATTAAATTAAAAGATTTCCATCTACCCACCTACCCATTTTAATTTAATTTTTTTATTTTAATTTAATTTTTATTATTTGTTGTTATAGCGGCAATAGAAATACATAATATGTGAAAATTTCATCTGTCTATCTATTACGGTTTACGAGATACAGCCCGCTGACAGACGGACGGACGGACGGACGGACGGACGGACGGACAGCGTAGGCTTAGTAATAGGGTCCCGTTGGTACCCTTTGGGTACGGAACCCTAAAAATAGTGTCCTTCTTCAAAACTTTCATCTTTTTCTTGTTCCGTAGTCTTCATGATATTGTGAACTATGAAAGTAGCAGCAATTACTTGTGATAGATAGTCAGGGTCGGAAGCCGCCGAAATACGAAAAGGCCCGTCCGACATATACGAGTAACTTCTTATCTAGTATCTACAAGCACAACTTTATGACCTCTTTAGGGGATAAAAATTTAGGGCGACCCTTGAAAATAAACGTTTGTGAAATGTTTATGTCCCTAAATATCCTTTCTTTGAAGGAAGGTCTATTCCATTGTATCCATTGACTTATTATGTTGCCAAATGGTTTTACCTGAATTTTGGGAATCCTTAACTAATAAATGAATTATGAATAATTAATTACTATAACTTTTGAAGCCTCAATACTGCAACAAGAAATTCCACGGTAACTGGGCTTGCAAGGCATTCTAATAGGGTTAAACTGACATACAAACATCGTTCTTAAGCTGTCTAAACAGGTAAACGAATTGCAGAAAACGTAAGCCGCGTGAGCGCCGACCTTTGTCGGGCGCTTACAACGTTTTAGAGTCTGGTTTTCACTTGCAGCACCGTTTCATTATCAGTACTGCAGGGGTACGTTTATGCACACGCGGGGCGTTGCGCGGCGCGTGGTACATGAGGCCAAGCATGAGAGCGTTCATGCAGATGCGTTTGCGTTGAACGCGGCGGCGCACAACGCGCCGCGTGTGCATAAACGTACCCTAAGAACGTCTTACGTGCTGTGCGTGGGGCGCCGCTTACACTTTTTTCGAGAAACCACGTCATGTTTTCTGGGTGTAAAAAATTGGAAAATCTTGTTTTTCTAACAAAGTTCCAGTTTGAAAAAAAAGAGGTAATTGCAGCCAAACTTACCTGCCGCTGGCACTATTTTGGGAATATTTGACAGACACACATATACACCTAGATATCTAACTTAGATAGGTAACAAAAAAAAACATTTATGCGTATCGTATAATTTTTTCGAAGCGAAAGCTTTTTTTGCCATCGTAACTTGATTTGAATAATATTTTGTTATTATAACTTGATTTGCATAACATTTTAGAACACAGAGAAGCAAATCCAAAATTTTAAACAACTTCGTCCTAACTTTGTTGATCTAATAAATATTTAGTAGAACACCCAACGTAGCACAACTTTTTCGTCTGACGAAGGACATCCGCGGCGATGTCAGGCAGAGAGAGGCATTAGAAGATTTTTTTATGAATCAGGGTGGATTTACTTGTGTTCGGTTTTTGTGAAATTTTAGTTTGTTTAAAAACTCTTAAAAAACTCGAGACTCGAGCTTAAAAATGGCGAAATAGCTTAAAAGTGGGTAGTTCAAGCTTTTAGATACAATTATCGGATTTTTCGCTTCGCACCAAAATGCCTTTGGCTAAAATCTAGCTAGCACGTTGCTTGTAACGTACACAGAAAATAGAGAAAATGCAAACAAAACGAAAATCCTAACACCCGTCAAATAAAAAATGCCCGAATCTATAACCTACACATACCTACTCGCATATTCGGTATATCTGTTATCGTATAGGCCAAATATGTTTAATATTGACTGAATATTTCGCAACCTATCGAAAACAGTAAAACATATTGAATACTTTCTGGCGAATATTAAATTCAGTATACTTACTGCTTCGGGGGTAATGTTGTTTTGTGGTAGTATTTTGACGATGTACTTGAAAGTAAATAGGTCAAGCTTATTTACTTAACTCCAGTCTCCATCACTAATTAATGTCAGGCTGCGTGTGTCTAACATAAAGCGCTAACTTATTATTTAACTTTAGGACCCAAATTAACAGATAGACTGACTCTTAGAACTAAGTTAATCCTTTATCGTACACCAAATAAAATCTCTAATTCAAAAATTTGTTTAATAATCATAAATAATTAATCTAAATATAAATAAAGGTTACTGACTGACTGAGTGACTGATTGACTGACTGATTGATCTATCAACGCACAGCTCAAACCACTAGACGGATCGAGCTAAAATTTGGCATGCAGATAGCTGTTATAACGTAGGCATTTGCTAAGAAAGGATGTTTGAAAATTCAACCCCCAAGGTGGTAAAATAGTGGTTTGAAAAACGAATTTAACGTCAGCGAAGTCGCGGGCAAAAGCTAGTTAATAATAAAATAAAAATAAAATAAATCAGCCTTGTCCAAAGACTATTTGTCCTAACAAAACAAGCCAACAACAAAGTAAAAATCGTTTAATAAGACAGAGCTTGTCACAAATGGGTAAAATTATAATCATGTCGCATTTAACTGAACCGTTATAACGGTTTAGTTAAATGAAAAAAAAAAATCTCAAAATAATAAATAATCGACCTTGTCAAACATTCAACGAAAATTGGACTATTCATCCTAACAACACATAAAAAACAAAATCAGCTCTTGTTCCGAATAAAATTTAAACCTCAATTAATTGGTAACGAACCACCAATCGGATTAAAATATTTATCGCGAGGAAAAGCAATTTGCAGAGTTGACCGCAGCACAACATGCGTCAGAAGCAGACTGAAAACGCAATATCTAGCCGAGGCCGAGGTGGGAAAATGCGCATCTGCAAAATAATATACCTGTGTCACCGAGGTGATGTTACTACGTGTGGAGGAGCAAATCTATCTACCTACATCAAAACGCACTCCATTGCCGTAAAGGCTGTATGTGGCAGGTACGCGACTGCGACGCCCCTATACGTTTTTTTTCATTTTGATATTTAAAGATATTTTAAAAGCGACAGTTAGTTTAGTTAGCGACAGATAGTTTTTCTAGCATAATCAAAAAATGATTAAGAAATGAATCAAAATAAAAAAAAACAAAGTAAAAAAAAAATAGTTTTTTAAACCTGGAAAAAGTCAAATTAACACTTTGTTAGCATTTTCATGAGCATACCTACTTTTAATAGATTTCTATCACCCTTGACCATGCAATTTAAATTAAGAATTTAAATTGCATGCATAAACCGCAACTAGTGTACTTACTCCTTGTCTGGTTAAAGTGGGTCGAGCCCATTTTTTGATATTGTAGTCTCTAGTATAGGACATCTCTCTGAAGTAGGTACGGTGTTTTCACGAAACGAGTATTGCCTCCAAAGTCATTACGTAGCAGTTTATAACAGGGAAACGATAGTGAATAATAGTTTTCAACCGCTTTCAAAATACCACGAACTATGAAGCACCACAGAGCACTGTATCAATAATTTTCATCGCAGGTATATTATTATCGATAAAAAATCGTTCAAGTGCGCATTAGACCTGCGAATAGTGGGTTCCGTACCGTGTATACTTATTTAGTCTTTGCGTGCTCTAGCCGTTGTTATTATAATAATAATCTTAATATATATAAATTACGTGTCACGTTGTTTGTCAGCGATGGACTCCTAAACTACTTAACCGATTTTGATCAAACTTCGTAACTATATGTAATTTGGTCCAACTTAAAAGATAGGATAGTTTTTTTGGATTAGGATAGTTTATTTGTTTTAATTATACTTATAGATAAGTTGGCGGTACGAAGTTCGCCGGGTCAGCTGGTTATTTATATATATGAACTAGCTGATGCCCGCGACTTCGTCCGCATGGATTTAGTTTTTAAAACTCCCGCGGGAACTCTTTCATTATGCGAGATAAAAAGTAGCTCTCCCGGTCTGAGGAACCACTACTACATCCATTACTATACCCATGCAAAAAATCGCATCAATCCGCTGTTCTGTTTTTTTTTTTTTTTAAGTATCCTATGTCCGTCTCCTGGTTCTAAGCTACCTCTCCACCAATTTTCAGCCAAATCGGTTCATCCGTTCTTGAGTTATAAATAGTGTAACTAACACCACTTTCTTTTATATATATAGATGAATGAATTTAGTACAATTTAATTTTTTCCTGTGACTTCATCCGCATGGAGTTAGGTCAAAATCATCCCGCGGAAACCTTCTGTTTTTCCCGGATAAAAGGTAGCCAGCGTCACTCGGCAAGTCTTTAAATATATCCATGCAAAAATCACGTCGATCCGATGCGCCGTTCAGCAACATGATTGAAGGATAAAACAATAAACCAATCAACAATCAATTTGAACATTTATTGAACAGAAATAAAAAAAATGTTACCTAACGTTAATATTACTGGTTGCAAAAACATTATTTTAACATGAAAATATAAATTGGATTTATAGTCATCTTAAATGTTAATTCAGTTATATCTAAAAATGGCTAGTAACTTAGGTAGGTATACCTAATTAAGTTTTATAACACAAAAAAATAAATTGGATCCGAAATTATCTTAACTTTCAATTAAAATTCAGTAACTAAGTTCTTTTTATGAGTAATACCTACCTACTTGTTTCCTCATCACTTTTTCTAATTTCGGTTCACATTGAAATATTACTGCGCATTTCTTTCTTTGAAATCTCATAATTAATTTTGGTAAAAAATGAAATTACTTTTATGCGAGAAGCTTTGACAATCGAAAGAATTTCATCATTGGATTGCTCTTAAATTATAACGATTGTAATGGGTGCCTACTGCCTATTATTATGATGAGTTTTTGTGATTGGGATCCGAGAGCGATAGCAAAAGGCGCGTTGCCTCGCCGCAATGTAGTGATTTTGTTGGATTGTATGTCATAAAATAACGAATGAATATTTGAAAAAAAGCATAATTTTCATCACCTTCTGATAAGTGTCGGATAGCTTATTCGCATATTTTTCTTTGTCACTTGACATAAAGTAAGAAAGTGACAAAATTTACGGTTAGGCTATCCGACACCTATCAGAAGGTGGTAATACAGGCCCTAAGTATACAACTGAAGATAATAATTATATAATTGATTAGCTTTTGTCAGCGATTTCTTCTGCGTGGGGTTAGTTTTTTTAAATCCCACAGTAATTGTCTATTTTTCCTCGATAAAAGCCATGTTACTCTCCAAGTCCTCAACAATACCCATTACCCATGCAAAATCACCTCGAGCAGTTGCTTAGTTGCTGGTTGAAAATCATATCAATTTTTAGGGTTTTTAGGATCCGAAACCCTAGATAAAGAGGTTTTGAGTGTTTATAGTGATTAGGCATCTATAGGTCATATAAATAACGATTTGATTTGATTCAACACGCATCGCGTGGCATTAGATCGACTAACATGTGAAAAAGTTCCGGCATTTATAAAACATTGTTATTGTCTATGAAATAGAGGAGCCAACCCGTTCGAAGCCAGGGCGTGTCAGCTATTATGATTTATAGTAGCTGTTGTTTGGGAACGATATTTTAGATAGGTAGATAGAAGAAACTTTGTTGCAGACGAAACAGATAAAAATACAATACATAACATACGCATACGCATACGCATGCAAAGGCGGCTTAAAATTTTTCAATTTATGTTTTACTGTTCACTTTCACTTTTGTAAGAAATCAGCGCCAAAATGGCGCTTAACTAACTAAAGTCACTTCATTCTGATTTCACACAGTCAGTATCACAAAGGTCAGTTTCTTGGTCTCTTTTAACGCGTCTACCCAATTTTCCCCTTGATTTGATATTCCATTGAAATATAACTTACTTTTCTTTTGATAGGTATCTTGTGATTGATTGTTCTTACAAAAATTATTCGGCAAAGCTAGAAATAAGAGGGTCTGACAAATGAGAGTTCTCCATAACAGATCGACAATCCCAACCTTTAATAAAAATTTTCGGTGTAAGTAGGTACAATCTGAATCAAAAACTTAGCCAAGGCTGTAACTTTGTTAACTAAAAAATATATTAAGCAGACACCGTTATTTTTATCATTCCTACTTAGAAACTTGGCCCATCGCTTTAAATTCATAAAAAAGACTGGCCGACTTATCTGGGTAACCTAATACTAGTAACTTATAGTATACTTATTTAGTTTTTAATACGCTTTTTTATAAGAATAAACCTTTTAGCCAACATAGCAGTGATAGTGATAGTGGTTAGTACTGCGGTCGAATTCGGAAGGTCGCAGGTTCGATCCTGGGCACGCACCTCTCGCTTTCTTAAGTTAAGAAATTAAATATAACAGGCTTCAACGGTGAAGGAAAACATCGTGAGGATTGAGAAAACCTGCACATCTGTGAGTTCTTCATAATGTTCTCAAAGGTGTTTGAAGTCTGCCAATTTTCATTAGTTGGTTTGCATCTGCGCTCAGAAGTGAGCCGTTGATGGGTTGCTGATGATGATGATGATAATTAGCCAAGCTAAACTTTACTTGACTTCATTTTCCTATATACTCCCCTGCGATATGTGTGTTGTACGACAATAGTGCAATGGGTGGGGGTCGAACCATCGACCTTTTTTTTTTTTTTGGAGATTACGCTTAACGACAATCAATACTGGAAAGCACTGATGAGGTCTAGGTTGGAGCGCGCTTGCCTAGAAAATGCCTATTCACTCTTGCCTTGAAGGTACTGAGGTTATACGTGGCCGGAAACACAGATGTTGGAAGTGCGTTCCACACCTTAGCGGTTCGATTCAGAAATTCGTTGAACTGAAGCGTTTTGTGCGAGTAGGTTGGATTTCAACCACGTTTTAAGGGTTTCTGGGTTGGTTTCTGTTTTCAGTCCGCAATTTTAACCGTTAGGCTATTGAGGCTTCTTATTAAATTAGCAGTAGGCAAAACTTTTCATGTCTCCCAAGCCCATAATCAGAAAAAGAAAATGAGATTCTGAATTATCCCTACTAACCAACTGTACCCTATATCCTAGCGTACGAAGTAACAAAACTACCTAAGTAATCTAGAACAAGGTCTAGTGTCTAGCCAAGTAAGCACGTGACGGCTTGTGTATATTATGTACATTGAACACGAGCCATTTTGTCACTCCCACAATTTTCCTCTCAAAGACTTGGGATCAAAATGACGTAGGTAATCTTTTTACAAGCTTACATTTAACTTGCAATGTTTGTTTGGGTCAAATCTTGCAAGATGAATTAGACCCACTTCCCGGTTTCTGATCGAGCTGTGCATGTATAAGTCCAGGGTAGATAATTTTTGAAAAAACAAAAAAAATTATAGTAGGATGAAACCCATTGGAAATGGAAAAGAATGCAACAAAAATGAAAGGAAAAATAAATTACGGGCGATCTGAGGTCGGAAAGTGGGGGGAGGGGGGGTTTAAGGGTAAAAAACGGTTTATCTCAATTTCTAAAAAAACTACAAGTCCTATGGAAAAAAGTTAAATGGCAAAGTTGTAGGTAATAAAAAGATCTACAACTTTTGGATTTAGACTTTTTTCACATAACCTCAAAATGTATGTGAAAAATTCAAATAACCAAGTTTTTGGTTTTTTATTTTTATCTTTTACAAAAAAAAAAAATATTTTTTCACGAAATTTGGTGAAAACTTACCTTTTTATGTCCCAAACACACTGTAATTTTTCTGATTTAAAATATTTATTTTTTCACCTTTTTTTTGACTTAATATTGAAAAAGCACGTAATTTTCAATCGAAAATTCTCCCGTCAAAATATCTGCTTTTTTAAAAAAGTCGGTGAGCTTTTTGTTCGTTGAAATCTCTACTTTCTGATGGTGTAAAAAAAAATATACATTACTATGGTAAATGCTCCCAGAAAATGCAGAAACTAAATACGAAATAACAGGTAGTAAGGCCCAGACCCTCCTAGCCCCTTCCCCACTTCTCTATTAAATACCTTTTATACTACACCTGCTCGGAATAGCTATTTATGCAACTGCATCGTAATGACTAATTACGTTCAGTTGCATACAAGATTTTATCTACGACAAGGAAAATAAAATCATTAACAAAATACGCCGTAGGCTCAATAAAGTAACAAAAATTAACTCCGTAAGCCGCCACCAGCCGCCTGTGGCGCCTCTGTCAACAAAAAGTAACTCCGTAAGCCGCCACCAGCCGCCTGTGGCGCCTCTGTCATATGAACGGTACCAAAGTGCCAGAACTCAGAGCCTTAGCTTTAGGTATCCTATTTTAAGAAGATAACCATTTCGATTCAGCTCCCATACAACGAGCTGCATCGAAATGAGAAGCAAAATCGATAGAGGGTTCATTTCGATTCAGCTGTCAAACTCGAAATTGGAACTTTTCGATTTTGGAGTAGGTAGATAAAGTACCTTCTGATTTGTGTCATATCGAAAAAGAGCGAGAAAAAAAATACGTCTTTACGTGGAGACAAATCAGCGGGCTGAAAAAATGTATGAAATTTCATTACTTACGTGCTTTAGCGGGCTGAAAAGTTGTATGAAAATCCATTACACACGTGGTTTTTTTTTTAATTTTTGATAGAATCAGTTCAGTAATACCAATACTTAAAAAAATTATATAAAAATAATAGAAATCTGTTTCAACAAACAAGACTCTTTATTTTCATAGTAAGTATCTAATAAATAAATAATTAGAAAAATCTATACTTATAATAAAACTGTAACTGGAAGATTTCTGTACATTTAATATATTTTGAAAATTTTAATTGGGGGATGCTTGACTATCGATACTGAGCCCAAAACAGATTTTTATTTAATTTTTGTCTGTCTGTCTGTCTGTCTGTCTGTCTGTCTGTCTGTCCGCGCTTCACGCGAAAACTACTGAACGGATTTAAATGAAATTTAGTACAGCGGTAGCTGATACTTTGGGTCAACATATAGGATAGTTTTTATCCCGATAAAACATAAGGTTACTCCAGGATAGGGGATGAAACTTTTTGTTGATTATACTCCATAACTCAGTCAAATCTGAACGGATTTTAATAATTCTTTCTTTATTTGAAAGTGTGCACGACAAGAAATACAATGACCAATTATGGTGAAGATCTGCTTGATATTATCGGAGATAGAGAACAAAACTTCTCACGGATAGTTCCAGGTCACTCGCATACGATATATACGTATATAGATCTTATTACATTCATACCATAGCCATATCTTGACCTGAGCCATTCATTACATACTAATTTTAGACTATATCACTGACCTCCAGGCCCTAGCTCCTCAATCCTGATGCTGCAGTGTACTGCCCACCTAAATCATGGATATTTACGAACTCGATTGTGAATTGATATTGTAGGTGCCAAATATTTAAAATATAATAGAGTAGTGGAGCCGTAAAAGAGGACTCAATTCTGATGCTGCTGGGTACTGCTCACCAATGGTAACAAACAACAAGTAACAATTAGTATGAACTACTTAGGGTAGTGGCATAACGCTGCCGTAAAAAATTTCGCGTCTCCGTTTTCCGTTTACTAAAATTTCCCACAGTAGCTTAGCTAATTTAACTATCGCTCGGTTCGGTTTAGGAATCATCTTCCTCCCTTCTCCTCCCCATGCTACAACTACTAATGGTACCAACTTCTCAATCCCGATGCTGCTGATGATAATACCCACCTAAATAGTGGGTGTTTACAAAATGTCGATAATGAATTCATATTGTAGGTACCAACCAAGTGAAGAATACAAAGTGGCATAGTGCAATCGTAAAAAATGTCTCACTCGCTTCGTTCGCGAGAATGTCGATTGTAGATTTCTTTTTAACCGACTTCGAAAAAGGAGCAGATTCTCAATTCGTCGGAATCTATTTTTTCGATTTTTTTTATGTATGTTCACCGATTACTCGAAGGCGCCTGAACTGATTTGGAAAATTCTTACTTTTTTGTTTGAAAGGGTATACTTCCCAGGTGGTTTTTAAATTTTACCGAAATCGGTTGAGCGGTTTTAAAAAATTAAGAAAAAAAAATATATACTTTGTTTTGTAAAAAAATTATATTAAATTATGTACTCATTAGTATATGGACTACACAGAGGCGTAGTGCGATCAAAAAATCTTCCCGCTCGCGTCGCTCGCGAATATATCAGTTTTCAGTTGCTTCTGCGGGTGCCAACTGAACATGAACTACAAAGAAGCGTAGTGCAATCGAAAATTTTTGCGCTCGCTTCGCTCGCTAAAATGTGTCTTCTTGATTGGTATTGTAAGAACCAAGTATGAAGGACATAGCTATGTAGTGCAGCCCAAAAGAATTTTGCGAAATGTCTGTTTTGGATTGCCAAGGATGGACTACATAGTGATGCAATGTAATTGTAAAAATTTTCGCGCTAGCTTCATTGGCGAAAATTTCTTAATTGTTGTTGTGAGTGTAAACAAAGTATGCTCGCTTCGCTCGCGAAAATATTAGTTTTCAGTTGCTACTGTAGGTGCCAAGTATGAACTCCAAATAAGCGTAGTGCAATCGAAAATGTTTGCGCTCGCTTCGCTCGCGAAAATGTCGATTGTAGATTGCTTTTGTCTATACCAATTAGTATGGACTACACAGAGGCGTAGTGCGATCAAAATATTTTCGCGCTCGCTTCACTCGCGAAAATTTCGGTTTTCGCTTGCTAATGTAGGTGCC
Organism: Oeneis ivallda; assembly: GCA_029955525.1. Taxonomy (NCBI): domain Eukaryota; kingdom Metazoa; phylum Arthropoda; class Insecta; order Lepidoptera; family Nymphalidae; genus Oeneis; species Oeneis ivallda. The sequence continues at coordinate 17,907,126 of JARPMR010000013.1, read as the reverse complement.
AAGTATAAACTAAAAAGGAGCGTAGTGCAATCTAAAATTTTTGCGCTCGCTTTGCTCGCGAAATTGTGTCTTTTCTTGATTGGTATTGTAAGAACCAAGTATGAAGGACACAGTTAAGTAGTGCAGCCCTAAAAAATTTGCGAAAATGTCCGTTTTCGATTGCCAAGTATGGACTACATAGCGATGCAACGTAATTGTAAAAAATTTCGCGCTCGCTTCGCTCGCGAAAATTTCTTTTCTTCATTGTTGTTGTAAGTGTAAATCAAGTATAGAGTACATAGTTAAGTTATAGTGCAGTCCTAAAAAATTTCGCTTCGCTCGCGAAAATGTATTTCCTTCATTATTGTTGTGAGTGTAAACCAAGTATGGAGTACATAGTTAAGTAGTGCGTTCCTAAAAAAATTCGCGCTCGCTTCGCTCGCGAAAATATCACTTTTCAGTTGCTATTGTAGGTGCCAAGTATGAAATACAAAAAAGCGTAGTGCAATCGAAAATTTTTGCGCTCGCTTCGCTCGCGAAAATGTCCGTTGTAGATTGCTTTGATCTATACCTATAACTATGAACTACACAGAGGCGTAGTGCGATCAAAATATTTTCGCGCTCGCTTCGCTCGCGAAAATTTCGGTTTTCGATTGCTAATGTAGGTGCCAAGTAGAAACTAAAAAGCGTAGTGCAATCTAAAATTTTTGCGCTCGCTTTGCTCGCGAAATTGTGTATTTTCTTGATTGGTATTGTAAGAACAAAGTATGAAGGACACAGTTAAGTAGTGCAGCCCTAAAAAAATTGCGAAAATGTCCGTTTTGGATTGCCAAGTATGGACTACATAGTGATGCAATGTAATTGTAAAAAATTTCGCGCTCGCTTCGCTCGCGACAGCGTCGGTTTTGTGTTGCTTATGTAGGTGCCAAGTATGGACTACATAGTGGCGTAGTGCAATCGTAAAAAATGTCGCACTCGCTTTACTAGCGATAATGTCGATTATAGATTGCTTTTGTCTATACCAATTAGTATGGATTACACAGAGGCGTACTTAATGCGATTAAAAAATCTTTGCGCTCCGTTTCGCTCGCGAAAATATCAGTTTTCAGTTGCTATTGTAGGTGCCAAGTATGAACTACAAATAAGCGTAGTGCAATCGAAAATTTTGCGCTCGCTTCGCTCGCGAAATGTGTCTTTCTTGATTGATACTGTAAGAACCAAGTATGAATGACACAGTTTTGTAGTGCAGCCCTAAAAAATTTTGCGAAATGTCCGTTTTAGACTACATAGTGATGCAATGAAATCTTAAAAATTTTCGCGCTCGCTTCGTTGGCGAAAATGTCTTTTCTTAATTGTTGTTGTGAGTGTAAACCAAGTATGGGTAACTATGTATAGTTAAGTAGTGCAGTTCTGAAAATTTTGCGCTCGCTTCGCTCGCGATAACGTCGCCTTTGTGTTGCTTATGTAGGTGCCAAGTATGGACTACATAGTGGCGTAGTGCAATCGTAAAAAATGTCGCACTCGCTTTACTAGCGATAATGTCGATTATAGATTGCTTTTGTCTATACCAATTAGTATGGGCTACACAGAGGCGTAATGCGATCAAAAAATTTTCGCACTCGCTTCGCTCACGAAAATTTCGGTTTTCAGTTGCTACTGTAGATGCCAAGTATAAACTAAAAAGAAGCGTAGTGCAATCGAAAATTCTCGCCTGCAACACTGGACTGTAGTCCAGTGATGCATCATTGAAGACCAGTTACCAACTCCTCAATCCTGATGCTACTGGTCCTGCCTAAATTGTGGGTATTTACAAAATTTCCATTTTGAATTGATATTGTAGGTTTGCAGGTACCAAGTAGGTACAGAATATTATATAGTTGCGTAGTACAATCGTAAAAACCTCACGATTAACATAAAACAATTCTTTTTTATTACTTTTTCCACGCGGACGAAGTTGCGGGCATCAGCTAGTAGGTATATAAAATAGTGACTAAATTATAACTAATAATAATCTTTATAAAGAGGATTCTATATACTATATAAGTAAACGAGGTTCCATATGCTATTACATACTTATTCTATGAAATAAAATAAAACTGATTACAAAGTTAAAAAAAACAAATTGTTATCTTGTTGTTCCTGGTCTGTGGTTACTGGCCACTTGCGTTTTCTGTAAGTCATACCTACGTATTTTAAAAAAATGAAAAATTTCGCGCGAGTCGCATTATTTTGTTATATCTAAATTTTGAATTTATAAAATTACTAGCTTTTAGTAGAAACCATAAACTTTACTCTATATTAAGAACTCAAAATGTCTATTGGTGATAGCAGTGTGAATTCAAAATGTCTGTGTATAGTGAAAAATGAATGTCCCGAGAAATCTAGAAATCGATAAATACAACAAAGCATTTTATGAAGATTTACTACAGTGGAAAAGCGAGAAAAAATTCTACTATGAGTTTTTTAGAGTTGAGTTGAGTTTGAGAATTGTAAATTAATAGATATATGAATTTCAATTATGTGATTTGTCTATTATTTTCCTCGTAGGTGTAGTATAAAGCACTATGTATCACTCAGGAGAAAGTGCGATTCCTTACTCGGGTGTATTAAGGCCCTCGGCTGCGCCTCGGGCCTCAAATGACACCCTCGTATGTAATCGGTCACTTTCACCACTCGTTGAACAATGTACTATTGATGGGCTAAAATTTTCCGTAGGTCACTCAGGTATATAAGTTATCTTAAAATAGCAGCCATCTACGCATGTAATTTAAAAGGTATTTCATAGGGGCTAGGAGGGTCTGGGCCATACTACCTGTTATTTCGTATTTCGTTTCTGCATTTTCTGGGAGCATTTACCATAGTAATGTATTTTTTTTACACCATCAGAAAGTAGAGATTTCAACGAATAAAAATCTCACCGACTTTTTTTAAAAAGCAGATATTTTGACGGGAGAATTTTCGATTGAAAATTACGTGCTTTTTCAATATTAAGTCAAAAAAAAGGTGAAAAAATAAATATTTTAAATCAGAAAAATTACAGTGTGTTTGGGACATAAAAAGGTAAGTTTTCACCAAATTTCGTGAAAAAATATTTTTTTTTGTAAAAGATAAAAATAAAAAACCAAAAACTTGGTTATTTGAATTTTTCACATACATTTTGAGGTTATGTGAAAAAAGTCTAAATCCAAAAGTTGTAGATCTTTTTATTACCTACAACTTTGCCATTTAACTTTTTTCCATAGGACTTGTAGTTTTTCCAGAAATTGAGATAAACCGTTTTTTAATCTTAAACCCCCCTCCCCCCCACTTCCCGACCTCAGATCGCCCGTAATTTATTTTTCCTTTCATTTTTGTTGCATTCTCTTCCATTTCCAATGGGTTTCATCCTACTATTATTTTTTTTCACTTTTTATTATTTTTTAAGGCTTCTACCGTGGTCTAGTATGTGTAAATCGGATGACAATGCAATATTGTTGTGACATGGAGCTGATCTGATGATGGAGACGGAAGATGGCTATCGGAACTTTGTAATAAAATGACGTAACCCCATCGTGTTTGGGCTCGTTTGATTCGTCATAACAAGTACTCTGATCCTAGATGATATCCAGAGTCTAATGATGTATCTACTAAAAGCTTGCATTTAAAAATAAAATTTTTAATTTACACTTGTTTCCCTTGAGCATATACCATACTTGATCCACAATTTTATTGTTCAGTTGTGTTAATAAAAAATCGACCAAGTGCGAGTCGGGCCTCGCTCTTTTAGGGTTCCGTTAAAAAAAATTAAATAAAAATAATTCCATGTACCCATGGAAATATTTTAATTTAATTTAATTTTTATTATTTGTTGTTATAGCGGCAATAGAAATACATAATATGTTAAAATTTCATCTGTCTATCTATTACGGTTTACGAGACGGACGGACAGCGTAGGCTTAGTAATAGGGTCCCGTTGGTACCCTTTGGGTACGGAACCCTAAAAACAATTACGTTTTATTACTAGCTTTTGTTCACGACTTCGTCCGCTAGGAGTACATAAGGTTTTTGAAAATCCTGCAGGAACCCTTTGTTGTTTCAGGATAAAAGGTAGCCTACGTTGTATGTACACACATCAAAAGTGTCTAGGGATCAAGCATTTTTATGCGGATTTCTTGAGATTGAGATGTGGCTTTGTAATAAATTTATGATTTTATAAATTTATATGGATCCTTTTTGGTGCATTTCATAATTTCATAATCAGCGATTAAAATCCTGCCAGGAAGTCCATCCTTATAGTGGTGGAACCATCATGGTATGGGCGGGTATTTGGATCGGCGGAAGAACTGAGTTGATTTGGATCAGAGGCAACCTCAACGCTCAAATTTATGCTGAGACGATTGTATCAGACGTCATCGTTCCTCTACAAGTGCAAATCGGTCCCTTATTTCAGTTAATGCATGATAATGCACGACCGCACACCGCAAGAGTTGTAAGACAGACTCTCGCCGCAGCTAACATCAATGTCCTGCCCTGGCCTGCTCAGTCGCCAGACTTGAACCCGATTGAGCATGCATGGGATATGCTACAGAGAAGAGCTCTGCCGAATATGGAGGGTATCCAGTGGCAAGAAGACTTTTTTTTGTTGTTGCAACGAACATGGGCGGCCATTCCACAGCGTGATTTGGATGAACTCATTTTGAGTATGCCAAACCGATGTTCTTGTGTTGTTAGTGTTCGCGGTAGAAACACGGATTATTAATTGTTTAAGTTACCCAATAAAATTTTAAAGAAAACTGTTATTTCAGTCTTTTTTTCGAACTTTAATGTTAGTGGTTCAAATGTCAAAAATCCCTTTATTAGGAAAATGGCAAATTTCTTTATTAATGCAAAGGTGACTTGGTTTATCGTTACTGTGACAAACGAAAACACTTTATTTGATGAATCCTTAAAGAAAATTTTAATTAATATCAATCAGGAGAAAAGTTATTGCAAAAATATATGTTGATCCCTAGACACTTTTGATGTGTGTATGCTTTCAAATCCTACGCTGTACCCATGCCAAAAATCACGTCGATCGTAGGTAGCTCTGTTGCAGCGTGATCGAAGGACAAACCAGCAAAAAAATACACTTGCATTTATAATAATAATAAGATGGTATTATATTATGTACGTTTAGTTCACTTTTGATATCTGGTATAGCTCATGCAATATTGCTGATTTGATTTCAAATTAAAGAGTAATTAAGAGTAGAATTGAGAGTAAGAGAGAGAGAGTATAATATTATGCATAAGTTCTCTAATAAAGGGCCTCTACCCTACACCACAAACCTTTTAATTCTAAAAATATTTAAATGAGGTTCATTCAATGGTCCCGATTTCAAATTGGACGGGGATGGAATTTCCAACGAGCGAATTTCAGCAAAAGTTTTGGTTTATATTTACGAGTACATTATATAGCACGAGGCGACCCGTGCGAGGCCATTGAGCCGCCAAAGCTACTAAGGGCGCATGACCTTAACACACAACAGACACACATACACACACACACACACACACACACACACACACACACACACACACAAACAAACGAATTCTGATGACAGAAGAGGTGATATTAACGAGCCGCATGAGGCACAAACTTTTGTATTCAAGGGTCGGTTAGAAAGCTTTAATATCTTCAAAAGTACCTGACCTAGCTTAATGAAATAAAGACTAAATTAAAAAATATTTTAATGTTCTTAAATGAAAATAAAGAAAACATGAATTCAATTGGATATAACATCCGTCATATTGATTTTATTCGAATAAAATATAGCCTATCCCATACAATATGGAGTCAATGGTCACCTAGTAAGTATTTTTCAAAATCAACTCTGTAGTTTAGGCGCTACTGTGGAACATACATACAATATATGTACATAGACGGCTAAAATCATAACCCTTCCATTTGGCTTTGCCGTAGCTGAATAAAAACAGATGTGGCGTTAGCAGCAAGTTACTGAGGACAACAGAGGTGATGCTAAGTGACCGGCTCATACACTTTACAGCACATCCATCATCATCATCATTAGCAACCCATCAACGGCTCACTACTGAGCGCAGATCTCCTCTCAGAGAAGGGTTTATAGGCCATAATCCACCACGCTGGCCCAATGCGAATTGGCGGACTTCACACACCTTCGAGAACATTATAGAGAACTCTCAGATGTGCAGGTTTCCTCACGATGTTTTCCTTCACCGCTGAAGCAAGTGATATTTAATTGCTTAAACGCACATGACTTCGAAAAGTCAGAGGTGCGTAACCTGGATCGAACCTGCGATCCCCCGAATAGGAGACCACAGTCCTAATCACTATAGGCTATCACTGCTTCAACAGATCCGATACCTACTAATAAGTCATTTTCATAAGAATTTAAATGCGTTTCATATTGTCTTTGGCCGTTGCAGCTTTTGCGCCTCTTGCGGTTCTGTGTGATCATTATTATCCCTAAAATGAGTTTTAATACCTACCTACTCACAAATTGTTTAAATGCGTCCCTAAACTTCAGGATACTAACAAAATGTTTTAACGACTGCGAAATTTTTCTATATTTTAAATTAAAAATTACCGCCGGATTTAATATATGGCTACCTTCATTCAAACAAAATTAAAATTTCATAATGGTACTTACCCTAATTCCTATATTGTGTGGAAATTTTTTTGCGGTGCAATGTACGAGTATGTGTGCCCATATGTATGTATGTATGCTTAGGTCAAATCTTGAAAGATGAATTAGAACCATTTCCCGGTTTCTGATTGAGCTGAAATTTTGCATGTATATCTTAGTTGGATGACAAAGCAATATCATTGTGATATGAAGCTGATCTGATGATGGAGCTGGAACTTTGAAGATGGTTATCGTAACCCTGTTATAAAATGACCTTACCCCATCGAATTTGGGCTCGTTTAATTCATCTTGACTAGAACTCTGATCCTATATAATATCCAACGTCTGATAATGAAGCCGGAATGTGGCTATGGAAACCCTGTAATAAACCGACGTAACCCCATCGAGTTTGGGCTTGTTTGATTCTTCTTGACAAGTACTCTGGTCCTAGATGATATCCAGGGTCTGAAATGATGTAGCCAGCTAGTTTTGGGCAAAAGCTAGTTTTTCTTTGCAATAATACTGATTGTTTCAAAAAGGTGGATTGAAAATATACAATATTAATAAACTTCTAAACGTATTCTAAGCTCTGTTATATCTCTTTACATTTACATAAGCAAAAAGAAGCAATAAATTATAATAATAAATTACTGCGTGACTTATCTAGGTCAGCAATACTGGAAGTTTGGCAGTTTTGTTGCACGAAAAGAGATAAGGATAAAATTATAGATATGCTTTGAGGTTAACAAAGGCTTTCGTGATGAACGGTAATGGTAGAAGTTAAAGTGCAATCAATTTTATTCTATCACCCTTAAACCCTAGGTTTTTTCGGGAAAAATACTTAATATCATTTTCGAAGTCCTCAAATATACCTACTCATGCAAAAAAAAAACGCCCGTTCACTCTGTTGTTGTGTGATTGATAGACAAACAACATTGTCGCATTTATAAGTAGTAAGGATATCTGATCTTAAAAATCAAGGATGTACTATTGACAATTTACGGTGTAAATTTTTTACAAGAGGCTAAGTAACATATACGTACCACGATAGCTGGTAGAGTCTGCCCATGTGCCGAAAGCTTCATCCTGAGACGTCTCGCAACCCGCATTCCGTCGTAACCACGGTCCATGCAACTGGATCGAAATATCAATAGATCCAACAAAAAAAACATTTCTTATAGTGGAAACTATGTACCCGTATAATATGTACATTTTAATAATTACGTACGTCAGAAAAAATGTCGAATTTGTAAAAGACGCTACTAGAGCTTCTATAAATAAAAAAAAAATTGTGTGGATCATCGGCTGGAACGAAGTTCAGAATCAACGCCATCTCTCGCTAGAACCATCTCTTAAAAAAAATAGACATTAAAGAAAGTTCAAGCAAGTTCACGCTGCTCAAAATAGATGGGGTTAGTAAATTTTGCCGCAAATATTTTGTTTGAAATTTCTCTTCTAAAACACTTCGTTCCAAAAATTAAAAAATAAGAACAAAGACATAATCTGAAGTCAGGACTCGAACACCCGAACCGATACTTTCACTCTTTCGTTTAACCGCTGCGCTTCCAAAGCTTTAATAGCACGTGTATAATAAACGAAGGCAACAAGGGGCCTAACGGAAAATTCTTACACATTTTTTTTGTCTAGCCCCCTTCCGCCAAACCATCCGAAAAGGAACTTCGTTCCAAAATTATATATAAATATTGCGGAACTAGTAGGAGTCCAAAATGTCTAGAGAGGAGGAAATTCTTGAGAATCCTACTAATATTACAAAAATGCGAAAGTTTGTGAGGATGGATGTATGGATGGATGCTTATTATACTTTCACGCCACAACGAATGAACCGACTTGGCTGAAATTTGGAATGGAGATAGCTCATAACCAGGATTAACACATAGGCTACATTTTATCCCGGAAAAGTACATAGTTCCCGCGGGAATAAGACACCTTAATCCACGCGGACGAAGTCCCGGGCATCATCTAGTGTGGTAATAAATAAAAGAGGGTCAAAGGAAGTTTGTGTTAGAAACTTTTCGCAGCTGATGCAACTGACTATAACGGATTCTAGTAAAGTACAATGATTTATTAATCTGCAAGTGGGACTTGCTATATTAGGACCTCGACGATTCTTGACTCTTCAATGCCCACTGGTGAGCGCTACGGCTTAGTGGGCGGTCTCGCGTTTGATTCTGGTGAGGAAAATTTTGAAAAATTATAATTTCTGAAATGTCATTTGGCTGGTCTGGTGGGGGCACAGATTAGGACCTTGTTCCTAATCTGTGGGTGGGAGACTGGTAGTGACTAATTATCACACTACCGTCAAAAACGTGCCCCGTGATTTAGCGTTCCGGCACGCGTTTCATGACTTTACGTAGACCGCTGTGAAGGTGTGAAGGTTATCTTGTAATAGAATGAAAACTAAGATCAAAGTTAAAAATGGTGAAATATGGGCAAAACAGTCTTGCTTGAATGGAAGACATTATTTTACTGACTCAAAGATTTAAGTTTCAAAATTCTAAACTCTACCGGATTTATCGCCCGGCGGAAATGTAGCAGGACTCTTAAGGTTAAAATTACTGTCTTTCGTTTCTTTTGCTAAGTATCTTATGAACTTTTGAAAACTTATGAATCCTTGCAAAGTTCCGCTGAGTAAGTACACACAATTTATCAAACAAAATCGAGGTCTCTAGCCGGCTTATCCTTACTTCCTTACTAATGATGTTATATTATTATTATTATAAATGCGAAAGTGAGTTTTTTTTTTGGTGTGTCCTTCAATCACGCCGTAACGGAGCTACGGATCGAAGTGATTTTTGCATGGGTAGCTGTAGTTGAGACCCTGGAGAGTGACATAGGCTACTTTTTGTTCCGAAAGAATAAAGGGTTCCCGAGGGATTTTAAAAACTAAATCCACGCGGACGAAGTCGCGGGCATCAACTAGTAGCATAATATAGCTTCTTGCTAGAGTGTGAGCATCAAATTATTGTTCTAGATTACGCAGCAATAATAAATTCCTACAATAATGTCTTTTGAACAGTAGAAGTCTTGGAATAATGAAAATTATAGACGACAAACTTTTGGAGAAGCCGATTGGCAAAGTGAAGAGGCGATATTTAATTCTGTTAGTACATTGCAGAGATCAAGTGGCTAGTTAAATTGCCGATCATATCAACTATTTCCATCAGTACGCATTTCCAATGTTGAATCATTAGTTGTTTGCAGGACGTGCTGAATTGAACGATCGGCTTATTTACATTCGACGACGCCAGATGATTTGTAAATGCCTCATTCAAGGATTTCTTGAATTCATTACCACCAACCATAGTCACCATAACCGTACCACCAGACCATAGGGTTAGGGTAGGGTAGAACCATAGGGTTGAACTCTGATTTGGTGCGATGGTATGGTAAGTTACATAATATGAATGAACACGATAAAGTTCGTTGCTTGGGACCAAGTGGCCGGTAGGTAAATTTAAATGAGTACGTTTTATTGAAACAGGCTCCGTCTAATATTCCTATTAGTCAAAAGATGAAGCCAAGAAGTTGTATGGGAGTAAACTAGAGAGCGAGAACGCACAAAGACATCCATTATCGCGAACTGATTTGTCACTGAAGCTGATTCATTAGGCGAGCATTAATCTTGGGACGCGGTTTCGCTGTAATATGAATGAAGCTGCATTGTTTCTGTTCTTATAAGCTTAAGCCTTAAGCACATCTCCGCCGCGAAATCGTAGCAACAGAACGAAAGAGTTAGATGAAAAGTATTTAATCAATAATGTTTGCCTATGTAATACCTTAAAGATTTTAGACTTATTTCGTGGTTTAATGACATAATTATGATGTATTATACGAGTACGTACCACGATAATCGTTTGGAGAAAGTCGATATTACAGTCCCGTCGTGGCCACGCTCCATGCAATTGGATTGAAAAATCGATTTTCTCCAAACAATTATCCTGGTACGTACTCGTATAATACATTATAATTATGTAATACCTTTCCTTCCGATTGGTACGGTCATAGATAAATTATATAAAGGAAAGATCGTCAACTCCCTTATAAAAACTGAACTAGGCTTATACCATCGCTAGGTGTCGCTACTAGCTTTTTTATTTTATCTATGGTACGGTTTCGAGGCAGAAAGTTCTATAGATGAATATTGACCATGTTAAACATGACTACTATCCACTTTTCCCTTCAATTAAGCGTTAAGAATGTGTTATGAGTAATTACGACAGTATTAAAAGGTTGGGGTTTGAACCGACGCGACGTCGACCTTTCGGTTTTCAATGCCTGTTCTGGCCGTTGCGTTATTGAGGCTTTTGGATGTGCTAAAGGCATTAGATATTATTTAGTATAGTTGTAGTTTATTAACCGAAACGTTTTATGTACCTACTAAATATTTTCCAAGTGACCACTGGGCTTTGGGGAAATAGGTTGCTACCTATTATTATTTTGAAGTTTCAAAAATTGCTCTTTCACCCTGAACAATTGTATTTATTTAAAAAATCAGCCAAGTGCGAGTCGGGCCTCGCTCTTTTAGGGTTCCGTACATAAGACCAAATCATTTTTTTAAAACTAGATACTTAGATATCTTACCTTACTACATATATTTAGATATCTTAGTTCTTAGAAAGTACTAAATTAGTATATGGGGATAAAATACTCGATTGTTTTGATCACAACTTACCAACCGCATTATAAATAGGTGTTTTCAGTATTTGTTGTTTAAATACACTATATAGTACATAATATACCAAAATTTCAAATTCCTAACTAGTTTAGTTTTTGAGATAGACCCCCTAACAAAATTGGTCTAAAACCGAAACTTTGACAGCCCCCCATTTCTTCATTTTTGTAGCTAAAAAATAAAAAATATATATATTTGAACTCCACTTAATGAGTTCTAGACAATGACACCCCACATGCCGGGGTAAAAAAATAAAATTTTATTTCGACTCCTTTTCCATGTATGGGAGCCCCCTTTATTTTTCAATTTCATTTTATTTTTATTATTTTTTGTTATAGCGGCAATAGAAATACACAATATGTGAAAATTTCAACTGTCGATCTATTACGGTTTACGAGATATAGCCCGCTGACAGACGGACGGACGGACGGACGGACAGCGGAGGCTTAGTAATAGGGTCCCGTTGGCACCCTTTGGGTACGGAACCCTAAAAATCGGCCAAATGCGTGTTGGGCCTCGCTATTTTGGAAATAATAATATACCTATGGGGAAAAATGGACAGCGGAGGCTTAGTAGTGGGGTCCCGTTGGCACCCTTTGGGTACGGAACCCTAAAAATGGGTCATAAAACGACCGCAAATTAGTATCAGTAGTTCTGTCTGATCAGGGTTCTCAAAATCACTGTAAAACTATCATGTGTATTGTGTTTCTGCTGTATGATTTAAAAACTAATTTATAAAATCCAAAACCTTCAAGAAACATACGAGTAGATAGGTAAAACATAAAACTCGTAATTTTATTGGTGGTTTTTACAAATGCCGACATTTTGCTGTTGTGCCATCGAGATTTTAATTTACACTATATTGTATAAATGGTATTTAGTTTTTGCTATACAAGTTTAAATAGTATTTAATTTGTGCGCATTGTTTTAAACGCGGCAGTTTTGATTGCTTGTCACGAACACGGTTTTACGTGACGCGGCGGGGCGGCAAATAATATTGCCTGAAATATTTGATAAACTACGGCTTACGCTTGTAATACTAGTGGTTCGCCCCGAACTGAGACCTCGCGGTAACGGTATCCCATAATTATTCATTCAATCGATACATGATGACCAAAACTGACATTATTATTATGCCCGTTTTCACCAAACATACCTAAATCTTCCCCTAAGTAGGAGTCACTTTACGTAGGTAGCCCCTAAATACAATCCTAAGTCCTAACATCCGTCCCAATGTCCTATCTTATCGACAATCTGTATAGTCCGGTGTTGTAAAGAATACCTAGACCACCTTCGCGAGCTTCTGGCTCCGCGCTTAAAAACACTAGTAGGGTAGGGTAGGTAGACAAGATTGCGTGGATTCAGGGTTTTTAGGTAATATTTTTTAAGAATAATTGACATTTAATAATTAAACTACTATTAACTTTATGAACAATTTCTAGTCAAAGACTGTAATTCATTGTAAAGTTCATTTTGAGTAAACAAAATATTATGTTCAATTTGTTGACATTTTATACTTCACCTGACCTCCATGGATATGGCATTCTACATAATAACTAGACGATAAACGTTATGGACGATAACGTTAAGCTAAACGATTGATTTATATATTTTATGCATTCCCTAAGCAAACCCGCCATTACATGGAACGACTAGGAATTCTATACTTACAATGATTAAATAGCCGGTAACATTTATATAGTTACACAATATGTTTATGTGTGTGTATTTGTGCTTGATCATAGTTTGATACCTGCCACATACATACATATAGGTTTGTATAATAGTCATATTCGAGAAGCATCTTACCCATATAAATATATTATTTAGGGCAGTCATAATCCATCCCAACGAGAGAGGCGTATTTGCTCCAATAACCCATTGGAGTAATCTTGTGCGATGAAAATAAATCGAATATTAATATTATTTTGTAATACCCGGCCAAGGATTTTGGGTGAGGATTTTCAATTAAAACCCCGAAGTTTTTAGTCCTAAAACATTTTATCTGGAATTCGACGATCGCCATTTCGACGGATTGAACGAGGTTGGAATTATGGAATTTTTCGCCTTTAAAAGCTGTGGTTCGTTAGATCATACAAATTAATTTCGGCTCCGCGTATTAATGTATAGGGCACTCAGAAAGTTTTGTTTCAGCTCAAAATAAATTTGAATTCATTAATTTTTACCCACGATGAAACGGACGCTGAAAAACTGGAATTTTAAAATTTCAACTAATCTAAACGAGAACTATAACGTATTCAGAACCAATAGAAAGGTGATTTATACCTAACATTCCAAGACAGATGAAAGATCCTACTTAAAATAATAAATGTGAGTTTGTGAGGATGGATGGATGGTATGTTTGACTTCTCAACGCCACAACGAATGAACCGATTTGGATGAAGATATCTCATACTCAGCATTAAACAAATAAGGCTAAGATATTTCACCCCGGAAAATTAAAGAGTTCCTGAGGGAATTAAAAAAACTTAATCCACGCGGACGAAGCCGCGGGCATTATCTAGTGTAAAATACGGTCATTAAGTCAGTACAGATCATTACCTACCGGTCAAAAATTATTAAAACCAGCATTATAAATTCGTTTGATTTAATATTAAAATCGCTCAGAATGTTAATGTTGGTGCCACGGAAACCACTCAAATCTAAACTTGATAATTTATTCATTCATCACGTCCGAAATTAAGTTCTATTCGTTTACAAAGCCCTATTTTAAATAATATCCAAGGCATCGGAGGAGAATTAAGTGGGCTAATTGCCGATTTACAATGTTTAACTCGTTAACAGTTCAAACACACTTAATTACTCAATAATAAGCCGAGCTGGGATCCGGATGGAAAGTATTACCTGTTGGTAATACTTTCCATCCGGATTATTTATCCGGGGTATTTTATGTAGAGTTGTTACTCTACATAAAATACCCCTAAGAAATACTTACTCCTAAATCTTAGGTACAATAATTAAAAACCCTAAAAAGACATTTACCTGGTGGTACAATTGGCACAGGGCAGGCACGTAGTTCGAAGAACCGATAAATCTTGGGGTCCCAAGGTGCTGGAAAGGAGACTTCACACTGGAGAGCGTAGTGTTCGTAGAACCTTACAGGATAGATCGACGAGATCAGACTAGTCATAGGTTGTTGTTGAATCAGTGGACTCATACAATTATCATAAGACTGCATACAAGAGATATATAGACCTAGATCTTAGTCCAGCAGTGGACGTTTATCGTCTTCTATCATATGACGATGGAGGTACTACGACACCGCTATTCTAAAAAAAAATTTATAAACAATACGTTACGTCAAAGTGTAATATTTCAGATAATAATTATTATATATTATTATAATATTATGGCGTTGGAACACTGCGCCGGTCGTAAATTATGCTTATCTGTCAAGTGACACCTGTGGACAAGCGGAACTTAATCTCCATGACAGTGTCGCGAACTTAGAACATTTCGTCATGAATAATGACTGCGGAGTAGGTACAATCTCGAAACAGTACCTACTGTGTTGTGTTTCAGCTATTTCTTTAATCTTTGTCCTTTATAAAACTCCCATCAGGCACCCGCACAAGTTTAGGCCACCAGAGGGCGCTGCAGTTCATCGTGGGCTTTTTCATGACATCATCTGCGCTATTAAATAGTAGATAAAAATTAATTAGGGTTCCGTACCAAAATGGTAAAAATGGAACCCTTTTGGTGAGACTTTCTCCGTCCGTCCGTCCGTCTGTCACAGTCGATTATGCCAGGTTTAGACGAAGCCAGCGCTGGCTGCCAGTTTCACTGGCAGCCAGCGCTGGCTTGTTATTGGCCTCGTGTAAACAGTTTTTCAAGACAAACCAGCGCTGGCTGCCAGCACTGGCGGGAATAGAGCGCCGGCCTATTTTTCAAGCCAGTGACCCCCGCCCGCGTTCCCCGCAACCCCCGCGCCAGTTTGAGGCCGCGTGTAGCCGCATCGCGCCAGTTGCTGGCGAATATCCGTAGACTGTACACACGTTTGTTTATCGAAAGATTTTCCGCGATGTCGTCAAAAAAATTCAATGAGGACGAAACGTTAAAATTTATCCAACTCTATAGATCATTTTCTCATTTTCTCATCCAAAGTCTTTTATCCTTTACGATTTCTTCTTCTAACATATTGATCAACTCTGCTCTTAATAGTGCAGTGATGTTCTTTATACATTTATTTTTCAACCGCTGTCGCAGCCCCGAATTCATTTTTTAAAACACAAAACGTGTGCTCACCACAAGAATTATCCAAGAATGAAATGAACCCAGTTGGCCTCATCTAAACAACACGGGCCAGGCCAGCGCTGGCTTGTCTGAGTACTGGCGCCAGCGTTACTGGCTTCGTCTAAACCTACCTTTATTTCAGTAACTATTAAAGCTATCGACATAAAATTTGGCATAGTTGTGTATAATAGTGGCCCAACATCATTGGAATAAAGAAAAATCGAAAATTATTTTTAGGTTTATTAAAAAAGGGGGAAAATCGGGGGTTTGAAATTTCAGAGTAAAATAACTATACCGAGTGGGGTATCATATGAAAGGCCTTTACTTTTGCATTCTAAAACAGTTTTTTATTTAATTCTATATATAATAGTTTTTGAGTGATCGGCCAAAATGTCGAAAAAAAATACCGTTCCCCCCCCCCCCCCCCCCTTATCTCCGATGTTTACCAATCGAAAAATCTGAAATAATTATGGTCAATAGAGGTTTATGTATATTTTACAGGAAAATTATTTTAGTTTGATTAAAAAAGGGGGAAAATCGGGGGTTTGAAATTTCAAAGTAAGATAACTATACCGAGTAGGGTATCATATGAAAGGCCTTTACTTGTGCATTCTAAAACAGTTTTTTATTTATTTCTATATATAATAGTTTTTGAGTAATCGGCCAAAATGTCGAAAAAAATACCGTTCCAACGTACCGTATAAATTTATTTTTTATCTATTATTGACTAAAATACCACATAGAGCAAGGCCGGAGCGGTCTCACCCGGCCGCGCCCGCAGCGGCGGTTGCGAATGTTGCGATACAGCTGTTTTATTTCAAAATTCTCGACATTGCATCGCGCGTTGGGTGTAATGTATATTCCATCTATCCCTACCCTTTAAAATTCCATACTTGCTCACCAGAGGGGATATTTTTGTAATAACAATAGGCTAAAACAATAAATTAATTATATAGATGTACCTACTTAATAGAATATATTATTTTCAGCAATATTGTAGCCAGCATTGCGGCTGAAAAATATCTGCACTGGTGTTAATGTTACGGTAAATGTGATTAATTGAAAATTATTAATAATTACCGATCATTATTAATAATTACCAAGATTGATGGTAAAAGTAATAAATTATTCACTTTTTTCGGTGATTATTAATAATTACACCTTACTCTTGGTAAATTTAATAAATTTTTAAAAATGACATTCGCTTGGCCATCGCGATGGTCTAATAGGGCTTGGGGCAGGTGATGTGTTCGGGTATACACGATGCGACGGAATTACCGACTTAAGATCGAATACATTCATGATATTTTTTAAACAAATGCATTATTTTATTCTATTAGAACTAATTATATGTATTAAAACTTAACTGAGCATTATAATCTAATGCAGTGATCCAATGAACAAACTAAAATAAATTTAAACAAGGGTCTTTATTATTTTTTATTTATCATTCGCATACATAATTGAAAGCAGCCAATACAAAAAACACATTAACATTAATCTTTCTGTATTATCAGAACATTCTTATTCGAACATTCCTATGATGTATCATGCGATTGTTCAATATTAAAATAACATAGTCAGCTTTTTTTTTCTTTTTATGTTTGAGGAGGGAAAAATCCCTACGGACTTCTGCCTTAAAGCAGGGTGTGTCCGACTCGCACGGACTAAAACAACCTCCTCAGGACTTCCAGGTCAGCACGGAACCGTTTTACTCCCAACCATTCTTTCTCCCATTCCGTAAGGATGCTCTCCCGTACTTCTAAAGGCGTCTGTCCCTTATTACGCTGTTAGGAAGATTCGACAGTTAACTGACATAGAAACTGCAAAAATTGTTTATTTTGCATATTTCCATAGTATTATGTGTACGGAATCTTATTATGGGGTAAAGCAGCCGATATTGGAAAAATTTTTAATATATAAATAATTTAAAACCGCGGGATTCCCTTCGAGAAAAATTTAAAGAAATAGGCATTCTTACAGTAGCTTCAAAATATATTTACAACAATATAATATTTGTCAGACAAAACATTGTGAATTACAAAAAAAAGGTGATTTACACGATAGGCAAGTTAGAAATCCAAACAGGCTCGTGATTCCTCGATGTCGCCTCAAGAGGGTCCGAAAGACATTTGTGGGAATGGGCGTGACGTTTTATAATAAAATTCCACAGTCGATCATAAACTTGCCTTTACAGAAGTTTAAGAAATCAGTTAAAACCAATCTCATGAAAAAAGCATATTATGCAATTGAAGACTATTTAGGTGATAAAAAAGCGTGGACATAATTCGTTCTAGCGATTCATGAGACAGCAGGTGGTAATTGAACTGTATAACTATTCTATTGAATTGTAAACTTATTTTGAAAAGAGCAACTGCCAAGTTTCTTGCTGGTTCTTCTCGGCAGGAACGGCATTCCGAACCAGTGGTAGACTCATCGACGATTCAAAAACACTTGTAAAAAAGTTTATTTGAATAAAAAACATTTCTATTCTATTCTATTCTATTAGTGAACAGCTGAGCACGTTCTCTGACCATTTTATTGATAGGGACCAATCCTGCAATGACTAGCACCGCATCGGTGGAGATCGTTCGGTACGCTCCACAGAAATCAATTGCCATTCGCCTCTGTGCCGCTTCCAGTTTTTTCCGGTACATCTCCACCTTCATTGCACCCTCGAAAATTGGCGCCCCGTAGAGTTTAACAGAGTGGGCTACCGATGCAAGTACTCTTCTCTTGCTTGTTCTGGGGCCTCCTTTTGTCGGCATTAGTCTATTCAACGCCTCCGTCAAATTTTGAAAATTTTGCTTGTTGGCTACTTCTTCAACGTGCTTTTTATAGTTGAGACTTTTATCGAGCCAAACCCCAAGATGTTTGATACAGTCCTTTGGAGAGACTATCACATTTTGAACTGCAAGTTTTATAGGGTCTAGTTTCCGCCTGCCATCAAAAACTATTGCTTCTGTCTTTTCGGGCGCTGGTAACAGCTGCTTTCCTTGCATCCACCTACTAATGCATTCGAGCGCTGTGTTTGCCTTAGTCATAAGGAGCTTTTCTGTTTTGGCTACAACTACTAATGCCAAGTCGTCGGCAAAGCCCACTAGTTGAACCCCATACTCTTGTTTTAGCTGCAAGACCTCGTCGTAAAAATGTACCAGAGGGTTGGATCAAGAATTGCGTGATGATGTAGTCTATGCTTAGTGGCTACAATATCAATTTGTAATCGACAATTCCTAAATCCCCGCAGTTTGGGTGGGCAGTACCCTGCAGCATCAGGATTGAGGAGCTATAACCTAGAGCTCCATGATGTAGTTTATGCTTCGTGGCTACAATATCAATTAGTAATCGACAATTCCTAAATCCCCGCAGTTTGGGCAGGGCAGAACCCTGCATCAGGATTGAGGAGCTATAACCTAGAGCTCCATGATATCGTTTATTCTTAGCAGCTCGGTCCTTATCCGAAATATCGCTGGTATTTTCTAATAAGTCTAGGTACGAGCAATCAAAATATTGCCTTTGGACGGCACCATTAGGACCGCCCGTATATACTTGCATCTGGAAATCCTTACTGTTGGCTCGGTTGGCCACTTTACTAACCACCCAGAAATGCTTTTACCCGGAAATCCTTACTGTTAGTTAGGTTTCGGATTAGGTTTCGGTTAGGATCGAATCAGAAATGAGGAGATCCGTAGGAGAACCAGAGTCACCGACATAGCTAAGCGAGTCGCGATACTGAAGTGGAAATGGGCGGGGCACATAGTTCGAAGAGCTGATGGTCGTTGGGGTCCCAAGGTGCTGGAGTGGCGACCCCGCACCGGGAAGCGCAGTGTTGGCAGACCCCCACCAGGTGGACCGACGACATCAAACGAGTCGCAGGGAGCCGCTGGATTCAGGCGGCGCAAGACCGAGGCCTGTGGAAGTCCATGCAAGAGACCTTTGTCCAGCAGTGGACGTCTATCGGTTGATAAAGAAGAAGAAGAAGAAGAAAAGTTAGGTTTATCACAGCTTTCGTTGTTATTTTTTTATGACAACGTAGGAATACTTGCACCCGAAAATCCTTACTGTTGGTGAGGTTAAAGGTGGCTGGAGAAAGGAGTCGGGTGGGGTTTAGAGGGGTTGTCAGACTGTTTCTCGTTTGTTTTATCACTTGTACCAAAGACAACAGTGAATTATTAATAATAACCGATAAAAGTGATAAAATTCATAGTATTTATCAAATTTACCAAATGATGAGGTAATTATTAATAATTACCGAAAATTATTAATAATTATCACATTTATCACATTTACCGTAACATTAATATGGATACGTATAATAAGCTTTAATATACCTATTCACCTACGTATGGGTAGCGTATAAAACAAATCACTATCGGTAAATATAATTTACTTCATTACGGTATCGCAGTTCGACAACATTTTCCAAATATTAATGACATTAAAATAAGGAGAGCCTCGTGGGAAATTTACTTGCTTTTCTGAATATTTCTCGTAATTACGTGGCGTGGATAATAAACATTTCTGGGACTACCAGCTCCCTATTGTAGTTTTGTTTGCGATTACAATATTTTTGTTTTAATATGTAGTAGTTTTTTGTATGACTAGAAACTAGAACCAACTTTAGTCAACGTACTTTTTTTTCTCTAGTCTTTTCTCAACTAATAATAGGTAAGTCGTATAATAATTTTTTTTTTGCTTGTATGCGCATTGCGCATTGCAAAAACAAACTCCTACGGCCTAATTAGATTGAAACACAACAAACATATTACAGCTAAGTAGGCTTACTTAGCTGTAATATTTTAATTTTATAAATATTTTACTATTTATAATAATCTATATATATAAAAGAAAGTGGTGTTAGTTACACTATTTATAACTCAAGAACGGATGAACCGATTTGGCTCAAAATTGGTGGAGAGGTAGCTTAGAACCAGGAGACGGACATAGGATACTTTTTATCCCGTTCGACCGCGTTTCGGTCAAGTCAATATAAAACCTGGTATAACAAAAATGCATCTGACATGGAATAAAAAAACGAAAATGACAGTGGAAGAACAAAACGTAGATAAATGACAGCTAAACGTAATTTTGTATTTTAGTCCGGGAGGAATCGGCGCATGCGTATCGAAAACTATTCCACCTCAATTTTTTTATGCGATCCTCTTCAAATGGCCCTCCTAATTATATAAATGCATGTTGCCAGGGCGCTACCTGGTGCCATATTGTTTAAGCCGAAATTGTTTAAACAATTGCAAGGAATTGTTATTTTTCAACCGGACAAATTTTTTTTATATTCTTTATTGAAATACCAATAAAAAAGGTCCTATGACTTTTCACGATAAAGTTAATATTTTTAAAGATATGAATTTTTAAAGGTTCGAAAAATCTCAAATTTGAGTACTTTCGACCTATGAAAAATATATTTAAAAAAAAACATAATGCTTTAGTAATATTTTTTTTAAATTCTCTATACAATAGTTAATAATATTGTTAATAGAGATTTAAAAAAATTTCATTGTTTATATCTTTTTTTTAATTGTTAATTTCGCGCGCTCACAAGTATGCGTCGCTTATAGTCTAGATTTCCTTACTTGAGTATTCAGGTAAACAAACACCTCTTGATATAAATATCACTTATTTACACTCCAACCACACATTTTGAACTATGTTTAACTGTCTAGATCTATTCATTAAACACATTCGTTACGATTTACACTTGAATGTTTAGAAAAAACATTCAAATGAATTGAATAATAGTTATTTATGCAACTGTTGTATAATAAGGGGTATTAAAACACGAATGCGGGTTTATCACACGAGGAGTAGCCGAGTGTGATAATAGTATCACACATGTGAATCATATGTGTGTCATAGTATCACATGAGTGTGATACTATTATCACACTCGGCTACGCCTCGTGTGATAAACCCACGTTCGTGTTTTAATAGTATTTACTGTATTGTAAATTTGTTTTGAAAAGTTGAAAAGAGCAACCGCCGAGTTTCTTGCTGGTTCTTCTCGGCAGGAAAGGCATTCCGAACCAGTGGTAGATTCCTTGACTATTCAAAAGCACTTGTAAAAGTTTATTTGAATAAAAAATATTTCTATTCTATTCTATTCTATTCTATAATACCCCTTATTATACAACAGTTGCATAAATAACTATAATTCAATTCATTTGAATGTTTTTTCTAAACATTCAAGTGTAAATCGTAACGAATGTGTTTAATGAACAGATCTAGACAGTTAAACATAGTTCAAAATGTGTGGTTGGTGTGTTATTTACACATTGATATTTATATCAAGAGGTGTTTGTTTACCCGAATACTCAAGTAAGGAAATCTAGACTATAAGCGACGCATACTTGTGAGCGCGCGAAATTAACAATTAAAAAAAAGATATAAACAATGAAATTTTTTTAAATCTCTATTAACAATATTATTAATTATCGTATAGAGAATTAAAAAAAAATATTACTAAAACATTATGTTTTTTTTAAATATATTTTTCATAGGTCGAAAGTACCCAAATTTGAGATTTTTCGAACCTTTAAAAATTCATATCTTTAAAAATATTAACTTTATCGTGAAAAGTCATAGGACCTTTTTTATTCGTATTTTAATAAAGAATATAAAAAAAAATTGTCCCGTTGAAAAATAATAATTCCTTGCAATTGTTTAAACAATTTCGGTTTAAATAATATGGCACCAGGTGGCGCCCTGGCAACATGCATTTATATAATTAGGAGGGCCATTGGAAGAGGATCGCATAAAAAAATTGAGGTGGAATAGTTTTCGGTACGCATGCGCCGATTCCTCCCGGACTATTTGGTTAATTATTATGGTAGAAAATTATGGTAAAAACAATTATAAAAATTATAGTTTAACGTAATTGATAATACCTATCATCAGTAATATGTTTTCTCTTTGAATCATCATTAACAATGCCGCGAGCAAGACAATCAAATGTTTCCTGCTACAAAGCTACGGATTGACGTGATAGGTATAGTTGAGAACCTGGAGGGTGACAAAGATTTCCCGCGGGATGTTATGAACTAAATCCACGCAGACGAAGTCGCGGGCATCAGCTAGTGTAATATATTTTTTTACTTAGCTATGCTATACTTAATGTCGTAATTCCTAGTTCCATGTACTTAATTTATTTTTTTCATAACTTATGTACAACAGTATAAAAATAAAGAATTGATTAATAATTATCATAGAGCAATGATAAAATAATGGCTTTTGTCAAAAAGTTAAAACTAGGTACAGATATATAAATTTTTAAATAAATATGATAATTAATCTACTTAACTAGTGGTTCGCCCCGAACTGAGACCTCGCGGTAACGGTTTCCCATAATTACTTATTCATTCAATAGATACATGACGATCAAAATTGACATTATTATTATGCCCGTTTTCACCAACCATACCTAAATCATCCCCTTTGTAGAAGTCTCTTTACGTAGGTAGCCCCTAAATACAATCCTAACATCCCAATGTCATTTTCACCTTTAGTTGTCCCGTAGAGGTTTGTAATAACAAAGTTGACAGAAAGTGTCAACTAACTTAACATATGTAGCCCGTAAAGGTTAGGGAACTGTTATAGTGAAATCCTCAAGGCCTCAATCAAACTTAGGTATAGTTTTTTGGAACATTCAAATTAAATTACTTGTACACAGCGTCAACTATCGACACGATCAGAAAACATGTAAAAACAAACTGCAAAGTGAAGTTTTATTGATGTTTGCTAAATGACTAAATAAAAATTTTAATTGAATATATGTTACATATAGCTGCATTTGCTATATGAGATGAGAGCGCCATCTATTGGCATCATTGTGAAGTTCTGTTGTTGCTGCTCATTAAAAGTTAAATAATTTAGTTTCCTTATTACATTTATCTAATTTTAGTATTTGTTGTTCAAGTACATGATATTACGCTAAAATTATAAAACTTTCAAGCCCCAGCTTTCAATGGTTATTCCGTTGTGAGGTCAAATATAATCTCCACTTTGAAAGCCCCCCATTTCGTCAATTTTAGGAAAAAAATTAAAAAAAAAATACTTTTGTACTCTGTTCCAAATTATCTTTAAAATGACGTACTGTAACCCTGTGAAAAGCAAAAAAAATTTTTTTTCTTCGCATTCGCATCTATGAGAGCCCCCCTGAAATAAAGATTTTTATAACTTTTTAAGCCATTTTCGGCTGGAGGCCATCTGTTTACATATTATATCTAAAATTGAAGTAATTACGTTCAGTAATTCAGAAGTTATAAGGCTCTGACAGACGGACGGACGGACGGACGGACGGACAAGTGCAAATTCACTCAAGTAGACTCAAAGACCTTCGCTTCGCTCGGTCGACTACGTACTCCCTTCTAATAGTACGCACGGGCAACTATGGAACCAGGCTACAATGCGCGTGGCCCAACACGCATTTAACATCGTCGTGGCAAATTACGATAAGTATAAAAATAGTTATTTGTGTTATATGGGGCCAAAGGATTTTTTTGTTCCCCGAGGCCGTTATTTTGAATTCAGAGCGAAGTGAAGGATTCTATAGTAGACTCCCGAGCGCAGCGAGGGATTCTAAAGTAGAATCCTGAGCGTAGCGAGGAATTCAATATACGCCGCCCGAGAACAAAAAATTTTGGCCCCGAATGACACACACTATTTTTCATCATTACCTATGAGAAAAAGCTAGGAGTATCAACCACATTACCAATTACCAATTAACATTACCAATACGTATATTGACATTACCAATACATATATTGAAAGTTTAAATAAAACACAAATAAATTTTTATGAAATAATTAAACATTAATATTTATGTTGGAAGTATAGGCGTATAATGTCTAATCGACAAATTTGATCACGTGACTTAGACACACGACACATTTTACGAATTCTCTCTTCTGATTGGTCCGCGTTAGTGCTTTAGTATGCTAAAGCACGAACGCGGACCAATCAGAAGAGAGAAATGAAAAGTCCCATGGGGTTAAAATTAAATTTTGCTCCCGCTATCCTCTGAAGCCAATATTCGTTTTTCGAATAGGTATGATGAAAAAGTTATATTTATTTCCATGTAATTTAGTGTAATGGCTGTTGGCACACCGGTAATATTATGTGGCGTGTTTTGGTTGGTAAGCATCGATGTTGGTCTATTTTGGTAGGTATGCCACATTGCCGATAAATTGCTTAGCCGGTACTCAGCGGTTGTGAACTAATAGAATCGAAATAACTTTTCGTGATTGTGATTATTGTTACTAACCGTACACTTCAAGTAGGCCGTTGACGACCGATACAAAAAAAGACGTCATATTGTACCGTTGACAAAAAAAGATTGTATTTTTTACTAGGTATATCTAACCACGACTGTGAAGGAACTTTTCCTTTCTGGAAATGCTTTGAATGTCTTCTTCTTATTTTTCTCCTCATCGAAGGAAGTCATTAATTAAACTTTGTTATTAAAGTAATAAATAGTCTGCGCTATGCAAAACTTTTCCTTTTTTACAAATTTAAGAAAACTACACGCGAACAATAGTAACCAAATAACAGTAAATAACTAATTAAAACATAACAAAAACAAAACTTGAAAGCTGTCAAGGGACACCCGGATGGAACGTAGTTCCTTTCGATTAATTAATTTAGCATTATGTTCGGTATTTTCGCGGTACAATAATGGGCCTCCGTAGCCTTGTGGCTTCTGCAGTCGCCTAACAGCCAAAGGTCGATGGTTCGAATCCCAGCTCGACAGACCGAATTTTCCATTTTCAATTTTACGCTATGGAGACCCAATATTGTACCGCGAAAATACCGAACACAATTCACATTCAAAAAAGCGTCGGTTTCAAAAAAGTGTCGATCCGTCTAGCCCCCTTCCGAGTTCCGCACTGCGCGATAAGGAACTACGTTCTAAAAATAATAACGTATAACAAAAGTTTGGAAAAATACAGGAGTGACAACTAGTAGTACTTAGCTTTTACACACGACTTCGTCCGCGTGGAGTTATATTTTTAAAAATCCCGCGGGAACCCTTTTTCGGGATTTTCCGGAATAAAAAGTAGCCTAGGCCACTCTCCAGGATAACTATAGGCTTAATACCGATCCGTTCATCACTATCCATGGCTCGTTGCTGCATGATTGAACCACAAACCAACAAACAAACACATTTTCACATTAATTATAAAGTGATATGTACAAATATAATATACATATAATATATTATATTGATTAATGTTGAACGAGCTTTGATCTTTGATACGCTTTCTGCCGTGGGTTCGTTTTGCTGTAGCTTTGAATTCAAATAATATTATTTTATTTTTTGTAAAAGATTAACGTTTATAATGATCCTATGCTTTGAAAGGTTCTAGTGTTAGCTTTTTATTTATTGTATGTTACACAGTTATAAAGGCTATAATGTAGCTTATAATATATTCTGAGCTTTATAGTTAGAAAATTGTAGAGGTCAAATTAAATATATAACCTACAAAATTTTAATTTAAAAATTTATTACAAGCAGTTAAGTACACAATATTATTTGTAAATTATCACGAAAAAACATATTATTCAGTAAATATTAAAAGAGTTAATTTGACTTGCTCCAGCAATGCGTACCATGACAAATAATAAAGATTCACTTAAGGATTCAAAGCAATTTGCTGTTGTTTCACCTTCGTATCTAGTTGTGTTATACGTCGGTTACATATTCTGTTTCTTCCACGAATCTCTTCATTCATCATCATGTAGAGATCATAATAGAGTTTGGTAGACCCCCTCCGTTGGTGGGCCAAACAAATCGCAGGGAGTAACTGGATTCAAGCCATGTAAGACAGAGCCTTGTGAAATCCCTACATGAAACCGATGTACAATGCCAATGACGAAAAAGAAGTCGAGTTAAAAAATGGATAGATAGGTAGGTACTTACACACATCAAAAGTGTCTAGGGATCAACATATATTTTTGCAATAACTTTTCTCCTGATTGATATTAATTAAAATTTTCTTTAAGGATTCATCAAATAAAGTGTTTTCGTTTGTCACAGTAACGATAAACCAAGTCACCTTTGCATTAATAAAGAAATTTGCCATTTTCCTAATAAAGGGATTTTTGACATTTGAACCACTAACATTAAAGTTCGAAAAAAAGACTGAAATAACAGTTTTCTTTAAAATTTTATTGGGTAAC
This sequence comes from Oeneis ivallda, assembly GCA_029955525.1. Lineage (NCBI taxonomy): Eukaryota > Metazoa > Arthropoda > Insecta > Lepidoptera > Nymphalidae > Oeneis > Oeneis ivallda. Next base: position 17,880,383 of record JARPMR010000013.1, on the reverse strand, counting down.
TTAAACAATTAATAATCCGTGTTTCTACCGCGAACACTAACAACACAAGAACATCGGTTTGGCATACTCAAAATGAGTTCATCCAAATCACGCTGTGGAATGGCCGCCCATGTTCGTTGCAACAACAAAAAAAGGTCTTCTTGCCACTGGATACCCTCCATATTCGGCAGAGCTCTTCTCTGTAGCATATCCCATGCATGCTCAATCGGGTTCAAGTCTGGCGACTGAGCAGGCCAGGGCAGGACATTGATGTTAGCTGCGGCGAGAGTCTGTCTTACAACTCTTGCGGTGTGCGGTCGTGCATTATCATGCATTAACTGAAATAAGGGACCGATTTGCACTTGTAGAGGAACGATGACGTCTGATACAATCGTCTCAGCATAAATTTGAGCGTTGAGGTTGCCTCTGATCCAAATCAATTCAGTTCTTCCGCCGATCCAAATACCCTCCCATACCATGATGGTTCCACCACTATAAGGATGGACTTCCTGGCAGGATTTTAATCGCTGTTAGCGTCCAGGGGTTCTCCAGTGTCGTATACGTCTTATATCCGGTCTCTTACCAAAACGAGACTCATCAGAAAAGCACACGAAACGCCATTGTTCTTCTGCCCAATTTCTGTGTTCAAGAGCCCATTGATATCGAATCCTACGATTGTGCATTGCTATAGGTGGTACCCGTAGCGGTCTTCGGGAATGAAGGTTCACTTCATGCAAGCGGTTTCTGACTGTTTGGTCGCTAATTAAGTTCCCTGAAGAGTGATGAAGCCTCACGGCTAACATCATGGCGGTTATTGTTGGAGCTCTTCGAGTTAAGATTTGAATGTATCGGTCTTGTCTCCGTGTGGTGCAGCGATACCGTCCTCCATGGCGCTCAGCCACGGTACCAGTGCTTCGGTAACGTGTCCAAAGTCGACTGATAACACTCTGACTTGTATTCAGAGCTAAAGCCACAGTACGTTGCCGGGAACCAGCTTCTATCATTCCCACGGCTCTGAGCATTTCTTCCCTGCTTAAATGACGTCGCCGCTCCATAATAACGTTGGTTTTAATCAGTAGTAGGGAAACAGTAGCACTAATAATGTCTTCAATGCGTTGTATGTTTTTATAGGGAAAATATTGACAGCTGATTTTCATCTTTTACTCGAATTTGATTGACAGTTCCTGATTCAAATTATGAAATGCACCAAAAAGGATCCATATAAATTTATAAAATCATAAATTTATTACAAAGCCACATCTCAATCTCAAGAAATCCGCATAAAAATGCTTGATCCCTAGACACTTTTGATGTGTGTACTTAGATATTTTATTGTAACGTCGATTGGCGAAATAACTTTGAATTGATAGACGTCGTCGCAATAAAGAAAAAATGCTCTGAACACGTATTGTCCTCTCACCACTGTTTTTGTCTCAAAAGGGGAAAAATTCGTGGCTGATAAAACATGTCCTTTTCTTACTTAATGGATTTCCGGTTTTGCCGCCGAACTACTGTTTATTTTATCAACATGTCACGATAAATATTTTATGAAACCCTTGAACTTTTCGTATCTTAACAGTTACTTATCTACTTGGTAAGCTTGGTACGCTTTTGGCTTGTATTTTTATCAACAGATATTTATTTCGATTTTGTCATCACTAGGATTACAAACATTATACACTTAGCTGGGTAACATTAGCTTTACACTTAGCTGGGTAAGTAAGTCAAAATACTAATTTTTATCTGTGCCGATTTTACCAACGTCGAGTGATAAATAAATTTGGCGTTCTGACAGTTTTTGGTAATTGTCAAAACGCTCGGATGTTATTTAACGTTGGTGAAATCGGCCCTAAGTCAAAAAAAGCCGGCCAAGTGCGAGTCGGACTCGCGCACCAACGGTTCCATACTCCAAAAGTAAAAGTAAAACGATAATATTATATTAATTTGCTTATTTATCGTTAACTTTGTTTGTAGAGGTTTATTGTTAATATAAAAAAAACTATGCTAGTTAGAGCGTTGGTTTTATTTTTCCTGTAAAATATACATAAACCTCTATTGAACATAATTATTTCAGATTTTTAGATTGGTAAACTTCGGAGATAAGGGGGGGGGAACGGTATTTTTTTCGACATTTTGGCCGATTACTCAAAAACTATTATATATAGAAATAAATAAAAAACTGTTTTAGAATGCACAAGTAAAGGCCTTTCAAATGATACCCCACTCGGTATAATTATCTTACTTTGAAATTTCAAACCCCTAATTTTCCCCCTTTTTTAATTAAACTAAAATAATTTTCGCGTTGATTTTATTTTTCCAGTAAAATATACATAAACTTCTATTGACCATAATTATTTCAGATTTTTTGATTGGTAAACTTCGGAGATTAGGGGGGGGGAACGGTATTTTTCTCGACATTTTGGCCGATTATGCCATGCAATTTGCATGTTATGGATGCATGTTATGAATGCATGTTATGGAGTTGTAATAAGCGTTTGTTGATGTGTGCCTGTAATTGTAATTTACTGGTTAAATACTATAATATTGTACACCGGCAACGGTAGAACATGCAGATCTTATCTACTATGTTATGTGACATCTATAATAATGTACCTACCATGTTCTGGACAATAAATGAATTATGAATTATGAATTATGAATTATGAATTACTCAAAAACTATTATATCTAGAAATAAATCAAAAACTGTTTTAGAATGCACAAGTAAAGGCCTTTCATAATATGATACCCCACTTGGTATAGTTATCTTACTTTGAAATTTCAAACCCCCGATTTTCCCCTTTTTTTAATCAAACTAAAATAATTTTCGCGTTGCTTTTATTTTTCCTGTAAAATATACATAAACCTCTATTGACGATAATTATTTCAGATTTTTCGATTGGTAAACTTCGGAGATAAGGGGGGGGGGGGGGGAACGGTATTTTTTTCGACATTTTGGCCGATTAATCAAAAACTATTATATATAGAAATAAATACAAAACTGTTTTAGAATGCACAAGTAAAGGCCTTTCATATGATACCCCACTCAATATAGTTATTTTACTTTGAAATTTCAAACCCCCGATTTTCCCCCTTTTTTTAATAAAACTAAAAATAATTTTCGATTTTTCTTTATTCCAATGATGTTGGGCCACTATTATACACAACTATGCCAAATTTCATGTCGATAGCTTTAATAGTTACTGAAATAATCGACTGTGACAGACGGACGGACAGACGGACGGAGAAAGTCTCTCCATAAGGGTTCCATTTTTACCATTTTGGTATGGAACCCTAAAAATAGAAACTTAAATTTTGCCTTACATTATTATTAAGGGCAGATTCCACCAACGTAAAATAAGTCTTATAGATACGAGCGTAAAGATATTTTGGCAGGTTTTCACGTACGGGTTTGTGCTAAAACGTGACTAGCGACATTTAGGGAGCGCCTAAACATCTGTTCCGACTAAACGCCCAAGAAAATTTCCACACTCGATTTTCCGCTCGCAGAATTCTCTGCTTCGTCTCTGGTCTCAATCTTATTTGCAGACTCATTTCTTCTACAGATGGACTTTTAGAACTGAACATAAGCTCTTCTGAATGGTTTTCTGCGCTCCGCTTTGCTTGTGAAATAAATATCTACTGAAAAACCAGAGGAAGCGACAGTACTACATACAGGTAGCTCAACGAATTGATAAAGCAAATCTTTCATGACGGCTTTCAAAGAATGTGTTATGTAAACTGCCTTATTGATATAGTGGTTACATACCATGTTCAACTACTAATGACGAGGCCCCGGGTTCAATTACCGGGTCGGGCTAAAAATGTACTGGGTTTTTCGGTCAAGAAATTCTCATTACTCGCGGTGTGACTCTTCCGTGTCTCAGAGAGAACGTAAAGCCATCGGAACGCCAGATTTCTTTTGTGGGTTTGTCTTGTTTACGGATATTCGATAACGAGAATGATATAGAAAAGTTGTACGCAAACAAACCTTCGGCAACTCCACTAGTCTTACGTACAAGAATCTCTACGCTAATGGAATATAAAAGCAGCGTGAAGCATTGTTAAACGGGGCGTACATGACATAAAATAAAATCATGTACAAAATTTTCACGTGTTTTATAATATTATATTTTTCCCCTATAGCTTTTTGTTACGCTGGAGTTTTATAACCTTGTAAAATCGTTTAATTATAAAAATGTTTTCCGAACATTAAAATAATGTGCTCCTCTACAGTAAATCATGTATAAGGTGATAAACGATATTTTAACTTAGTGAGATTTTCTATATTATCTATTATATTCAATAAAAATATGGAATACCTACATTAATAGTGTGTTTATAAAAGCCACGCCACGCGAACTTAAGTTCGCGCTGAAAAGATAATAGAATAGAATAGAAATGTTTTTTATTCAAATAAACTTTTTTACAAGTGCTTTTGAATCGTCGATGAGTCTACCATTGGTTCGGATTGCCGTAAAGAATTAATACCAAATCTTACTTTCCAAGTTAAAAAAATTTCACCCTCTACGAATTACTCAATTTTGTTACGAATGGACAGAAAATAACAGAAATTTACTGAATGTCCACCTTCTTGTTCGTGGCGATTCACGTGAACGGTGGTCAGCGGTTGCTGCAGTCGAGAGCAGGTGTGAGGTTTTTACTAGTTTTTTGTCCAATTTTTTGTTCGAGAGGTGAGGTCCGCTACGGAAAATTTTAATTCAGGTATACTTAACAATGTTTTAAATGAAAAATACTACTTAAACTAGCGGCACGCTATGATGGCCGGTTTGACACATTACAATAGTGATGTGGAATGTCAATTTATTCTCGAACAAAAAACAATTAAGTTTTGTTTTTGTACCTGATTAAATAGGTTTAATAAAACAAAAATGTATATGTTTATTTAATTTATTTGAACGAACTGAATATTTGAATGAAAATGAATATACATACTTTATATGCACACAAGAAACATATGAATACAAAAGATACCAAAAAAGGTGCCACAAAAGGCCATAATTAATCAGATTCGTCCATACTACTATTTTCACTGTCGTCACTGCTATCATCACCTACATTAATAATTATATGTTCGTTTTCTATAATATTATCTATTTTCACATCTCTTTCATAATCTTCCCTTATTAATTTAACAGTTCTATTCACAACCTTTTCCCAGTCTCCTTTAGTCACATGTTCACAAGCTTCTTCTAATAATTTTAGCATTTTTTTTGTGGTAAATGGGGGTTCTGTATTGTGTCTTGCAGCATATCCCTTAATTTGAGCCCACACCAACTCAATCGCATTATACTCACAATGGTAAGGCGGTAACCGTATAACTCTGTGCCCATGTTCTAATGCTATTTCGTCAATGACGTATCGGATCTTGGTTGGTTTGTTTT